>OW386285.2:71713812-72951231 GCA_936432065.2 Rutpela maculata | reverse complement strand
ATAAAAATTCAAAACACCTGCGTTGTGTGGAAGTGAGAAGAAACTAGACTATGTTCGACGCTGTGCTTGAAAACCACCCCCATGGGGTTGTGAGATGCTATCCCTATATCCGTAGGACGCTGGAAGTGTGCATCACGATTTTTGCTATTCATAGCATCCATAAAAATGTAAATCCGATTAGTTTTTCTGTTTTTCCAGCATCCTACGGATATAGGGATGGCATTTCGCAACCCCATGGGGGTGGTTTTCAAGCACAGAGTCGAACATAGTCTCACTTCCACACAACGCAGGTGTTTCGAATTTCTATAGAAGTCACTGTAACTTTTTCTGGATAAATCTTACATGGGGGGTAGTTTTCACATCATCTGAAGGTTGACACTGTAGGACGTTGATGGTACGTAAGTTTCTAGTTCTATTTAACGTTTTCTCTTATTTTGTGTCCTTTAAACTTAAAGGTGGTTGTTCTCAACCCTATAGGGGCAGTTTATGAAGATTACGTCGGACCTGATGCAGTTTTCTATCACTTTTACAAAACTTAGACATTTCGAGCTTTTTCAGCAGTCATTACTGTTTTAGATCAATTTTTATAAATGGGGGCTAGTTTTCGCCCCTCACTGGGGGTGTGTTTCATATCTATTGTATGTACGTTGCTGTTTAACCTTAATTTGTATAATTCGTTCGATTAGGATGTAACAACTATTCTCGTAGTTTAATATTCTTTTTACCCCAGTTGGCTCTAGCTAAACATTTTGGGGATGTACAAATTTTTTTGACCTCGGATTCGGATTCAGCGACCGAAAATGTATAGGGATACATGGGTCTGGTTCGCTGGTCTGAATTTTTTTTTTTTGTGGGGCTGTGTTATTTGTAGAATATAAATCAGAGGGATTTGGCTAGTTCAGGGGTTTCTCAAGGATTCAACTTGGGGCCCCTCTTATTTCTACTCTTTATTAATGATATATGTGATCTCTTTGCTGATGATTTAAAATTTTTTAATGAAATAAGTACCATTGATGATTAGAAACAATTGCAGAGTGATTTGGCCTCTGTAAACAATTGGTATTGCGAAAATCAATTAGCACCCAACATAAAAAAAATGTAACGTAACGTCCTTCACTCGCAAACTTACCGTAACGGTATTTGACTACAATATCAACAATGTCCTACTTACGCGTGTTATAGAAGCAAAAGGTCCTGGTGTTACGTTTGGCACAAAATTATCCCTTTCACCTCACATTAATAACATTGTATCTGCAAGAATCAAAATGTTAGGCTTTGTTATTAAAGACAGCAGCCAAGTTTCCTCTGTTGAGGTGATCAGCAATCTTTTCATAACTTTGGTGCGTTGTAAACTAAAATATTGCAGCACAGTTTGGAATCCGTTCCATGAAAGGTATATATCACTTCTTGATAACGTAAAAAAATAATTCCTATTATGTTTGTAATACATGAATCATGGATTTTACTCCGCGAGAAACTACGATTATAATCTTCTACTAAACGAATTTGATTTTGCCTTACTTCGCAGAAGATGTGAGTTGTGCGGTTTACTAACTTTATATAAAATTATACATAATCATATGGACTTTTTACTCAGCTTATTATACTTTAATACCACGTTTTTCTTCGAGGAGTTGTAATACCTTTCATGTATCGGTGTCAAACTCGTTTCATCATCTTCACTGCTCTATTAACTGTGTGTGTAAAAGCTATAATAACTTAAATAATGTAGACTTTTTTTAACAGTATGAGGCAATTTAAAAGCAAAGTTTCAAGTTTAGTTTTTTCCAAGTTAATAAATTTAATAAATTTACTTGTCGAGAAATGTCGCGTGTCTTAATATCACAGCCCCACAAAAAAAAATTGGAACTGCTATCAAGACAACTGTATTCTTGTGTAATTTTCGACGCTGAATCCAAATCCGAGGTCAAAAAAAATCGTACACCTCCAAAATCAACCCCTAGCGCTAAAAAACACTCCCTAAAGATGGTAAAAATGACTTAACGCTCCACGAATAGTCTTAAATCTCAATAAATCGAATTAAATATAAACATTTAAGTATATAACACATAAACACTACTTTCCATTGAAAATTACCCCCATGAGTGGGTGAAAACTACCCCTTATACAACAGGAAACTTAAAAAAATGCAGTAATTGTAAAAACAGCTTACGATGCCCAGTTTTTTTGGAAAGAGTGAGTAACTGCATTAGTTCGATGCGATGCTCAAAATCAACCCCCATAGAGTGGCGGAAACCACCCCTAGATTAAAATTGCAAGGAAAATCGGGGGAAAAAAGGTAATAACAGAAACAATAAACGCTCCAATAAAGAGCCCAACTTGACGTATACTTAATCCGCATTCAACACTCGTATGCGGTTGTCAATGCGCCACCTACCGCCACATACAGAGTTAACACTACTTTTCATTGAAAATCACCCCCATGAGTAGGTGAAAACTACTCCTCACACAACAGGAAATTTAAAAAAACTGCACTGATTGCAAAAAAAAACTTACCATGCCCAGTTATTTTAGAAAAAGTATGTAACTGCATTAGTCTCGATGCGATACTCAAAAACTACCCCCATAGAGTGGCGGAAACAACCCCCAAATTTAAATTGCAGTTGCTTAGATGACTCCTAAAAAGAATTCTCTGAAAATACTATTACTTATTTATATGGCCTCTAAAAAGAATGTCTAAAAATTCAGAAAAAACATCTATATAACTTTCTGACTATATAGTTTTTTGACCAGCCGGTAGGTGGCGCATTGACAACCGCATACGAGTGTTGAATGCGGATTAAGTATACGTCAAGTTGGGCTCTTTATTGGGGCGTTTATTGTTTCTGTACTTTTTTTTTCCCCGATTTTCCTTGCAATTTTAATCTAGAGGTGGTTTCCGCCACTCTATGGGGGTAGATTTTGAGCATTGCATCGGAACTAATGCAGTTACTCACTCTTTCCAAAAAAAGTGGGCATCCTAAGCTTTTTCTACAATCACTGCATTTTTTTAAGTTTCCTATTGTATTAGGGGTAGTTTTCACCCACTCATGGGGGTGATTTTCAATGGAAAGTAGTGTTAACTCTGTGTTTATGCGTTATATACTTAAATGTCTATATTTAATTCGATTTATTGAGATTTAAGACTATTCGTGGAGCGTTAAGTCATTTTTACCATGTTTAGGGAGTGTTTCTTAACGCTAGGGGTTGATTTTGGGGGTGTACGATTTTCTTTGACTTCGGATTCGGATTCAGTATCGAAAATTACATGGGGATACAGTTGTCTCGATAGCAGTTCCAATTTTTTTTTTTTGTGGGGCTGTGTATTCTTTGTTACTGCATCTATTTATTGTCTTGTTTACTATTTTAACTTTGATTGTATTGTCTTAGCTATGATCTTTGTATTGTAAATTTACTCATATATTCATCTTGTACTCCTGTAAATGGCCATGAGGCTGCTGATTGTAAATAAATAAATAAATAAATAAATAAATACATTAAATATAATGTTGTTAATGGAAAAACGGTGGTACGAGGTTTAAAAGAAAATAAGGAAAATTAATGCTTACACGGCTTTTTAAATTTCATTTCTTGTTTCCAAATGCATTTATAAAAAATATCTGTACATAATATATGAAATTCCTACGCCCATGGCCCGAGATACTGATTGTGACAGTAATGTATGCCATATAGCAAGATTTACATATAACTCTCATTGTATACGTGTTATTACTAATTGCGATTAAATTATGTTTTGACAGTGATTTTATGCAAACTTTAACTTGCCTTACTTATACATTTATCTCCCTATCAAAGCTGCATATTTTACTCTCCCAGGTAGCTGCACTTTTCAACGATATATAAAATTTTAACTCCATGAAGTACCTAATAAAAATGATACGAAGATTAAATACAAATTGCAAATTAAGGGAGAGTGGGGTGTAATTGTTTGGGAGAAAATTGTTCATATAATTTAAATTAATCTTCAGGTAAGTCGGTTAATTTTTCAATTATATTTCACAATTTTCTTCTTCAACAATTACATTACAAGTAGATGTTTAAAGAAACGTGATCTGTTTTAAGAGTAAGTGTATTAATTATGTGAAAAATGTTCAGTTATTTAAGTTCTTTAGTAATAGAGTCTGAAACAATATAAAAAATGATTATAGTACTTAACATTAAAATTTGTAATTTTAATGGGCAACATTTTAATGATTTTTATTATAAATAATATTAGTAATACAAAATAAACTTCTACTATGTATGATTTGACCGTAGCAATAAGTTTTTCCAAAACCTATGCCATTATGTAAGTCCATATTGGATTTTTTTCCTAGCGTGACTTAATTTCAAAATTTTGAAAAAATGGATGAAAAAAAATTTTTTTTCACCTTTTTTTTTGTTTTGCGTCCGAGCGAAATGTAAACTTTTCAGGATATTATTCTACACACTTTCACGAACTCATTAAAAAAAAGTTTACACAGTTTGCAACTTTTTGTGGGTAAATACCTTCATCGACTGGGCTACATGCTTACTATGAAATGCTATTATTACGACTTACTGTTGTTTTTCAAATGTAAAATGTATACAGTATCGGAAAGTGTTTGTTTTGGTACGGCAATTAGAGCAAGCGAGAGCAGCAAGCGAGAGCGAAGCAAGCAATGATGTACATAATAATCTTGAAGGGGCGTGTCACTGTTTGCCTCTGCTAGAGTACTGGTAAACGTCTTTATTGTGGGCGGTCGGTTAATAGCGCAATGCCAAACGCAGGACTTTCCGATTCTGTATAAATATAAAGATCATACTTTTTATTTTTGTGAAATTAGTGGGCGAAAATATATAGCTTATCTACCCTTGTCCTTTATAATTAAATAAATAATAATAATAATATATTTTTTTAAATATTTTTTTGAAAATCGGAATAATATTTGAGTGTCACATCATATGTATTTTGGCCAGCAGGATCCACATATGCAAAAATATACAGTTTGTCCCATTTAAAAATTTGATTTTCATGTAAATTACATCGAAACCGGAAATCGGCCATTTTGATTCTTTACATCATATAATTGGAAATTTCATCCCATATCACTACACATTTGAAAAAAATCCATTCGCCCATCCAAAGTTACAAGAGTGTCTCTATTGGCTGAACCACCAGGTATATACGTGTAGTACCTTAGTCGATTGATGGAATAGCTACAAATAGCTACTACGCGAGGACGTTCTAAACAAGATCTAAAAAGCAAAGAAAATCTGTAAAGATGTTTTCACAAAACTTCTCTCCCTACTTGGTACCTTTTATTTATTATGTTTTCTGCTGTTATATTCTTTAATCAAAGGCATGCCAGGTTTTCTTACTTGGTTAACTACAACATTATTGTCCTCCGTCGCATTTGTTTCGTTAATAACACAGGACCACAAAATATTTTTGTGAGGTGCAGCGGACCAGACCCAGTTTAGCATATGTTTTTGGGGTCGCTGAAACCGAATCTGAAATGTATTTTGCCCCATCACGTCAAGACTTTTTTAAAAATTAAGAACAATTTTTTTAACCAACATATTACGAGAATTTTCGAAGATTTGGCGGAGTCGCCGGTAATATCAATTAATTAAAAAGCAGGGTATTATTTTTGTAGTAACATTCACATGGTGCCCAACATAAAGAGAATTTCACAATAGTTTCCTTCACTATAAATAAAAGAAGCTTATAACAAGGTTGATTTTTTTTATCGAACCGGTTTCAAATAATCTTCAAAAAATGTCTCTAAAAAGTAAAAAATAAAATTTCACCCAGTTTTACAAATATCTGTCTACCTATTAATGGAGAGTAGCAAGGAACTGTACCTTATTACCTAATATCAATTTGAAATCGGTGCAAAAATATCTAATTTCAAAACTGGCTGCGGTTTTCATCTACAGATTATAGGTTATTCTTGATTTAAAAAAAATCCTGACGTGATGCAGCAAAATAAGTTTCAGATTCGGTTTCAGCGATCCCAAAAACGTAACCTACACTGGGTCTGGTCTGGCGAGCCTCGCAAAATAGCTCAGTCGATGAAAGTATTTACCCAAAAAAAGTTGCAAACTGTGTAAACTTTTTTTTAATGAGTTCGTGAAAGTGTGTAGAATAATGTCCTGAAAAGTTTACATTTCGCTCGGATGCAGAACATAAAAAAAAAGTGAAAAAAAATTTTTTTTCATCCATTTTTTCAAAACTTTGAAATTAAGTCAAGCTAGGAAAAAACAAAAAATATAAATGGATAGATCACGTACTTATGAACAAAAAATGTGCTAACAAAATTTATCGCTAAAGCCACGGTTTTCCCGAAAAAAAATTGTCAATTGTAACGTTATAACTCGGAGCGAGATCCATGCGTGCACGCGATTGAATACGCATGACTGTGACACCAACGCACTGAATTACAGGTCACTAAATCAGAATTTGTTCAATCTACATGAGTGTTGGTTCATTTAAATGGAAATTGTAGCTCTCTGATGCTGTTTTGTTTTAAACAAAACAAGCAAAGGATGGATGGGAAAAATATACTTATATATATATTATCACGCCCGAACTCAATCGTCGCAATAAAAAATATAGAAAAAGTAAAAGCCGTTCAAAAAAATTCTTTTTTCTTCAAGCGTATTAAAATGTTTAAATTATGTCACCAAAAACAGAAGTAGAAGTAGGACATTGTTTTACTAGTAACAAAATGTTAGTACCGAACGCCACCGTAGTGGACATTGTTTTACTAGTAACATAATGTTAGTTCCGAAAGCGCCACCGCAGTGGGTATTGTTTTACTAGTAACATAATGTTAATACCGAAAACCACCGGTGGCGCGCTATCCACTAGCCACTTGTCATATTGTGTCAACATGTAAGACTGTAGTTTGAATATTTGTACATTTATGATAAATAAATGAATTTTTGCATTTTAATACGATTGAAGAAAAAATAGTATATATTACACGGAGTAGAACGCCTTTTTTTGTGTTTCGCCCAGTTTGCGGCTTCGGCTTCGCCGTGCGTTCTACTCCTAGTAATATAATATACTATTTTCATTGAGAACTGTTGAAAAGTATGTACATTTCATGATTGTTGTGGTTTATTAAGTTGTAGTAACGTGGACTCAAAAAAAGTACATCTCAAATAATTTAAATTTAATTGCTTGATGATTTTCTTGAAAAATATATACCGGGTGATTCAGTTTGGTATTCGCCCCCCTGTATCTTTTTTATTTTAACAGAAAACTACAATAAACCATATATATTTGTAAATCGTTTGTCAAGCTCTATCGAATGACGTCCTTAAATCATCTCTTTGATCACATATGCCAAAATAACGATAGTCAACTTTTTTTTTCAAATGGTATGCTATACATTTTTTTGCCGATTGTTGTAGAGCTTCTCGTTCTGCATTCAACCATGTGAAAAAAGTATACACTTCCATAAGGAAAATTTCGAGAAAATTAATAAAATACGAAAAAACTTCATTTAAAGGTTTTGTTTCTGATTCAACATAGTTAGCCATGGAACCAATTGAATTTTGTCATTGTTAGTAATGTTAAATTGAAAATACTGTTATTTGTGACTGTGTTATTCGTTTTTGTTTTATGTTATACTTCTAAATAGATTTACACAATGGTATCTTACACTAAAGAAGAAAAATTAGACATGATATTAATTTATGGAGAGTGCGGAAAAACAGTAAAGCAGCCAAATGTTTATATCAAGATCGCTTTCGAAATAAGCCGGTACCATCAGACAAAATGTTTGCAAAATTGGCAAGAAATATGAGCGAAAGTGGAAGTTTTGAGAAAAAAAGAAACGTTTTTAAGCCCAGAACCGCACGAGATGAGGAACATACAGTTGCAGTTTTAGCCCGTGTTTTTGTAGACCCGCATATTTCTATTCGTCAGTAAGCGACAGAAACTGATATTTCATATTCTTCAATTCAAAAAATTCTGAGAGACAATAAACTGCGACCATATAAAATACATTTACATCAGGGCTTGCTTCCAGGAGATTACGAGAGACGTCTACATTTTGTAGCGTGGTTGGCAGTTGCTCAAGAAATGACTATTAAGATCGCATCATGTGGTCAGATGAATCCCATTTCCAAAATAATGGAATTGTCAATAGACATAACTGCCATTATTGGTCGCAGGATAATCCTCACCGGCTTCGGGAAACTAATTTCCAAAATATCTGGGGAATTAATGTATGGTGTGGAATTCTCAACGGACAAATTATAGAACCAAAGTTTCACGAAGGCACGCTTACTGAAGAAAGATATCTACAGTTTTTAAGAGAAGAGTTGTTAAATTTCATAGAAGACCATTACATATTAGGCATAACATGATATTACAACAAGATGGGACACCGCCACATAATGCTATAATTGTAACGAATTACTTAAATGCAGCTTATCCAGGTAGATGGATCGGAAATCGTAGTGAGGGAGTCAAGTGGCCTGCCAGATCACCGGATCTCACACCGTGTGATTTTTTCCTTTGGCCATATCTAAAAGACAGAGTGTACTTTACACCTCTAAATGATGTCGAAGATCTTAAAAATAGAATACGAATTGAATGCCGCAGATTAAATGTTGAAATTCTTCAACATGTATGTATCCAGCGTGATAAACACAGAAGCGAACAGAGGACTCTTCGAACATATGAAGCAATAAATAATGTTTTTATTTTCTTAATTGTTAGTTAGTTTTCAAGCATTGGTAGTTTTTTTATTGGTAATTGTTATTTATTATTAGTTGTTATTTTAATATTATTGTTGAGTGTTATTATCATTAATTAACTAAAGATACGACATAAATGTTTGTTTATATAAAAATGAATTACATAATTATTTAAAAACAGAACTTTGTTTGGTCAAAACATTAAACTTTGTTTCGAAATTTTTATGCCTCATCAGTGCCGTACACAATCCTCGAAAAAATCGCTCTCTTTCGAATCTGATTTGCCTAGTTGATACTAGTTACATTACTTACAATGTCAAAATTCAATTGCTTCCTTGGCTAACTATGCTGATTCAGAAAAATCTTTGAATGACGTTTTATCATATTTTATTAATTTTTGCGAAATTTTCCTTATGTTGAAGAATGAATTTTAACATTTTAACATCTGCAGCATTCAATTCGTATTCTAGTTTTAAGATCTTCGACGTCATTAAGAGGTATAAAGTAAACTTTTTCTTTTAGATAGAACCAAAGGAAGAAATCTAACGGTGTTTAAAAACGTTTTTTTTTCTCAAAACTTCCACTTTCGCTCATATTTCTTGCCAATTTTGCAAACATTTTGACTGATGGTACCGGCCTATTTCGAAAGCGATCTTGATATAAACGTTTGGCTACTTTGTTTTTTCCGCACTCTCCGTAAATTAATATCATGTCCAATTTTTTTCCATTATTGTAAGATACCATTGTGTAAATCTATTTAGAAGTATAACATAAAACAAAAACGAATAACACAGTCACAAATAACAGTATTTTAAATTTGACATTACTAACAATGACAAAATTCAATTGTTTCCATGGCTAACTACGTTGAATCAGAAACAAAACCTTTAAATGAAGTTTTTTCGTATTTTATTAATTTTCTCGAAATTTTCCTTATCGAAGTGTATACTTTTTCACATGGTTGAATGCAGAAAGAGAAGCTCTACAACAATCGGCAAAAAAATGTATAGCATACTATTTGAAAAAAAAAAAGTTGACTATCGTTATTTTGGCATATGTGATCAAAAAGATGATTTAAGGACGTCGTTCGATAGCACGGTCAATAAACGATACGGTTGCATCAATCAGCAGCTTTAGGACGAGAGAGAAGCGGGGGGCGGAAAATCGAATGAAAGAGACAGACATATCTGATTTCCGTGCAGAAGACAGAGACAAAGATTCCGGTAGGGTCTACAGCCTACGTCACCTGTAGACACTACAAGCATCTTTGTCTCTGTCTTTTGCACGGAAATCAGATATGTCTATCTCTTTCATTCGATTTCCCGCCCCCCGCGTCTCTCTCGTCCTAAAGCTGCTGATTGATGCAACCGTATCGTTTATTGACCGTGGTTCGATAGAGCTTGACAAACGATTTGCAAATATATATGGTTTATTGTAGTTTTCTGTTAAAATAAAAAAGATACAGGGGGGCAAATACCAAACTGAATCACCCGGTATATTGCAGGCTGTAACTTGCCGAGAAATTGACCCTTTGGAAAAAATAAAATATCACTATTTCGGAAAAAATGTATACTTTTCGAATGTTCAAACACAAATTCGTTTACTTTTATGTATTTTTTCGAAAATATGATTAATCATATCATGATAAGAAATCGCGATTGTCACGATCTTATCCTTATAACTATGAAAATATCTTTGATTGTTTTGAATATAAATTCTGGAGCTTTTCCAATACATTACCAAATGTATAAGGAATTTAATGGATATAGCTGAAATGTGGATAGATGTATCCGTAATAAATACAATACAGTAAAGGCACGTAAAAATTCATGCGAGCGATTCAGCGGCTATGTGTGGGGTCTGTGTATGCGTTCATAATTATATATTTTCCCTCCATACTCACTATTTATCCTTCTATTCACTAAGAAAAATGTTAAAAATGTGTCGTCACAAAGAGAAAAAGCTTTGTTTTACTCGATAGAACTGCTAAGAATTTTTAGAGATTCCGTAGTATGCATTTAACCGTGCGCTTGGCCGAACAGAGTGACAAAGTTACTTCACTATTTTTTTCCGGGAAAACCGTGGCTTTAGCGATAAATTTTATTAGAACATTTTTTGTTCAGAAACACGTGGTCTACCTACTTGTATTTTTTATTTTTTTCTAGCCTGACTTAATTTTAAAATTTTGAAAAAATTGATAAAAAAATTGTTTTATTCACTTTTTTTTTATGTTCTGCATCCGAGCGGAATGTAAACTTTTCAGGATATTATTCTATACACTTTCACGGACTCATTAAAAAAAAATTATTCAGTTTGCAACTTTTTGTGGGTTTCACTACAAAATGATCTCTGTCGTCTGGGCTAAAACTTATCCATTACGTCTGATTTTTTTTAAAATTAAGGGGAACCTTAAATCTGTAGATGAAAACCGCAGCCAGGCCAAAGGTCTGTTTTTATCGAATGAGCCGTAAGCCCACATGAAATAACTCCAATAACTCAACATCCTCAAACCACAGACACCTGTTTAACAGGCCTGTTTTCAACTGGAAAAGCCATGAATTAATTCCTAAAGACCATAATAACCCGACACCCTTAAGGCGCAGACAGGCCGAAGGCCTGTTTTTATCGAATGCGGTGAGCCCACCTTCATAAAACCCAATAACTTGATATCCTCGAACCACAGATAGGCCAATGGCCTGTTCGCAACCGGTACAGCCATGAATTAACCTCTGAAAACCCAAATAACCTGACACTCTTAAGCCGCAGACAGACCAATGGTCTGTTTTTATAGAATAGGATGAGTCCACCTTCATAAAAATCCAATAACTTGACATCCCCGAATCACAGACAAGCCTAAGGCCTGTTTTTTTTGAAAAAAAGCTATGAACCAGCACTCCTGCATACAGTCCGCTTCAGTCTGAAACAAAATATGTCCAGGACCCTCAACTAAAGCTCTCGCTGTCTGCTGTATTGGCCTCTGAGTTATGTGGTCCTGCCTGTCTGCTGCATTCGGTGCAAGTATTTGCCTGTATATAGTATATGCCTGTATAATGTCAGTTTCGTAACTAAAAATTCTAATGAAGGTAATTTTTTCACAATAACAGTACTTCATTTCGGTAAGCGAGGGAAATAACAGCAAAGAGGAATACAAACAAGCTAAAAACGTACTCTTCGCCGGTTTACTAAACTTTTTATATAATTGTTTTTTGTAAATAATGTTAGTTTTAGACATTTTTAATTTTATAGTACGAACTTAGTTGGTGAAAGACTCAGTGTAAAATAAAGTAAAAATTAAAAAAAAAACTATACCATACCCCATGTGGGTTTCGAACCTGGGACCCTTGGATTTCGAGTCAAAGGCGTAAGAACTACCTAACACGTAAAAAAATGTAAGAAATGTAAATTTTTACAAAAACATAAAAATAAAAAAAAACTCTCAAATTTAAATCGTTAATAACATTTTTATTTATTGATCGATTTTGTTCAAAAACAATAGGATTCTTCTCCTAGCTAACACTAATACACAATCCAAATTTCGATGCAATCGGATGTTTCTTTCTTGAGTTATCGTGCTTACAAGAAACGTGACGGACGGACGGACATTTTGAAAGTTGTTCAGAATTCGTTCACTAACACAATGGTGTGAATATTTTTTTGGTAACCATGAACTAAAAAGAAGTTTTGAAAGTAGATATTCTTGCATCGATTTCAAATTGATATTAGGTAATAAGGTACAGTTACTTGTTACTTTTCACTAATAGGTAGAGAGATATTTGTAGAACTGTGTGAAATTTTATTTCTTACTTTTTAGAGATATTTTTTGAAGATTTTTTAGGCGATCTAAAAAAAATTTTTTTTCAACCTTCTTAGTAGCTTCTTTTATTTATTTAACTTCCACATAGTGAAGAATGAAATTATCTTTATGTTGGGCACCATGTGAATGTTACAAGAAAAATAATATCCTGTTTGTGAATTAATTGATATTACCGACGACTACACCAAACCTTCGAATATTCTCGTAATATGAAATCGGTTAAAAAAAAATGCTCTTAATTTAAAAAAAAACCTGAAGTGATGGCGCAAAATAAATTTCAGATTCGGTTTCAGCGGCCCCAAAAACATATGCTACAGTGAATCTGGTCCGGCGCACCTCGCAATATTTTGTGGTCCTGTGTTATTTTTTTAGAATGTATATTGTATATTTTTTTACAAAATGTATATCTCATTTGTTCGTTAGTGATAGCGTCAACTATATACCAAATATTATTAGTTTTTCAGATATAGTGTTAACAGACAGACAGACTGATGAAATTGAAAGACATTAGTTTTCGTGATAAAATAGCAACAAAACAAAATTGTTGTAGAAATGACAATTATAAAACAAATTTGTTAATTGGGATGAAACGTGAAAATCGTATGTCAAAGTAATTTTTTCACAATTACAGTACTTCCCTTCGGTAAGCGAGGGAAATAACAGCAAAGAGGAATACAAACAAGCTAAAAACGTACTCTTCGCCGGTCTACTAAACTTTTTATATAATTGTTACACATTCTATAGGATACTCTTCGCAGTTTTTTGTAAATAATGTTAGTTTTAGACATTTTTAATTTTATAGTACGAACTTAGTTGGTGTAAAATAAAGTAAAAATAAAAAAAACTATACCATACCCCATGTGGGTTTCGATGGGACCCTTGGATTTCGAGTCAAAGGCATAAGAACTACCTACACGTAAAAAAAATGTAAAAAATGTAAATTTTTGCAAAAACATAAAAATCAAAAAAGAAAAACTCAAATTTAAATCATTAATAACATTTTTATTTACTGATCGATTTTGTTCAAAAACAATAGGATTCTTCTCCTAGCTAACACTAACATACTGTCCAAATTTTACAATCGGATGTTTCTTTCTTGAGTTATCGTGCTTACAAGAAACGTGACGGACGGACGGACAGACGGACGGACATTTTGAAAGTTGTTCAGAATTCGTTTACTAACACAATGGTATGAAAATTTTTTGTCTGCGAGCGATATTTCCGGTTTTAGAAATGTGCCGATCAAATGCGTTTGCGTAGTTGAGAAGAGTATAATAAGTAAGGGTTTTTGGAATTACAAGATCCTCCGCCATTTTTTAGAAAACAATGGCCATACAAATTCTACTTTTCTTCTTAATAGCCAATTTAATGGAACTTTCACTTCATGAACCTAAAAGTGCATTGTTGTAAAGCAGAAGTCACAAATTTAATAAGTAATTATTAATTCAACACTAAAAAGACAAGAACTGTTATTGACCATACCAGCTTACTTAAAAAAATATTCGTCTACTCGTTTTTGTCTGTTTAAAAAGTGCTTTATAAAACTGAAATCCAGACCTTCAATTAATTTTTTGTGCTATTATTTACAGTCATTTGAATTTTATTGTAATATTTCACAATAAAACAAGAACTATTTAACTTAAAAAAGAATGTTTTATTTACTACTTATGGACTCTAGATCCTAGGTAGTATAGGTCTTTTAAAGCAGCTTTCAACAGAGATTCCAAAAATGAAAAAATATACAGGGTGTTCCATTTTAAAAAAGCAGATGACGTCATAACCGCCATGAAGTCATAGCTAAAAAAATCAAAGCAGAAGGTGCGCAATTCAAAATGAAAATCGATCTGTTCGAGGATTTTTCCAAAATATTTTCGTATTCAGAAGTAATGAATTTATTCCATACTTTATGTACACACCGTATAAAAAAGCACTAGCCAACTCATGGAGTGAAGTTTGTATTCCATACATCACTAATTCATATCTTTTTCTGATTTTAGCAACGTGTTCAAAGCCGTGCCTCAATGGAGGAAAATGTGTAAAACCAGAGCTTTGCGCATGTCTCAGGGGATTTAGTGGCCCACAATGTGAAATAATTACCAGTGAACGTAAGTACACTAAAGTAAGAATACTGTATTTTTATGCAATCGTAATGATTTGCAAATAATTCAGTTTATGAGATTTCTAAGATTGTATAAAGATTTAAAATAATGTTAATGCCAAAAATTGCACAAGTTGATTACTCCAAGTGTAAAATAATAAAACACTTGAAAATACCAGTTAGCAATAGGAGTATTAACCTCAAATTTATAAATTATATAGCGCCACAACTTTACAACCTTTAACCACTAGACATTAGAAACACAAATAGCGAAAAAAAATTAACAAAAAAAATGTAGAAAATATATCTCTAATAACTGTGCAAATTTTGCAATACTCTTCTAATCCGTTGCCATCTTGTCCTTCCATTTATTTTATTTTATTTTATTACTAATTATTTATTTATTTGTACTCCATCGTTAATCGTTTATTTCTAATTCTATTGGTATTGTTGCAAATAGTTTTTATTATTTTATTATCAATAATTGTAATATTGAAATTAGATTGTAGTTGGCACCAGGTCTGTAGTCCGTCCTGAAAGCACTTTCTAGCTACAGGTCTGGTTGGCACATACAGGTGTTCAATCATTTAGGTGCCATAAATTAATATATGGTTAATCTTAATTATTTATTTCATACTATGTATTTGTTGCAATTGTACTACTACCAATAACCTTCAATAAACCTTAAATTACCTTCAATATATTATTCCTTTGCACAAATTATTCGCGTCACTTTTTTAAGATCAATTTCGAGTGTATTTTTAACAACTGATACAAAATGTTATACACATTTTACACACTGTGTATAACGTTTACATCTAGTTCTGCTATGAATTTATTTCATGACTAGTATAAACCAAAACCAAGTTACAAGTTCTCGCATATTTTTTAGCCATATGTACCAAACCCTGTCTAAATGGAGGAAAATGCGTGCATGGTGATTTCTGCAGTTGTGTCAAGGGATTTGGTGGACAGCGCTGTGAGATAGACTTGAATAAACGTGAGTTAAGTTACTTTATCTAAAATATTCCATAACCATAAAAATTTCTACACACGACTGAATGTTGGAATCAACCTTTACGTATTCATTTTCTAGAGAACACATATTTTTATGTATAAAAAATAACAGAAAAAAACACCTCGGTTACATAATGATCAGAGCTCGGGAATTTTATTTCAGTGACATCAAAATCAGAGTTGGCTCTAGGTCAGCGCGGAAAGATTTTTATGCAAGTATGACATAATATATAATTTTTTTAACTATTTAACGTCGGCCTATTTCCGCTACCAAGGCCTATCACCGACGCCAGGAGACAAGCTACCCCCAATCTGGAAATTTTGCCGAACCTCTTCCCTTAAGAAGAGTAGGGATCTTTTACTTGCCTAACATTTAATAGACAAGGGACCACCTGCTTTACATCCCCTCCGAAGGATGGTATATCCACTACGTAATCCTCGTCTGAAATTACTAACTTCCGAGTATACACTGATATACAAGCCTCTAGAAGGTGGGACGAGAACGCTGTATTTCCCAAGATAGGTGGGTCGCCCATCCAAGTACTAACCGCGCTCAACGTTGCTTCAACGGAATATCGACTGATATTCACATTGAAGTCGCCTCTACGCTCGCCCCACATAATATATCTTACCTTTGGTTTTTTTACTTTATCTATTATTAACTATTAAAAGTTGGTATTGAGAATTATGGGCCCATTTCGTTGCTCAGTTATTTGTGTAGTAAAGTCCTTGAAACAATTGTGTTTGACAAAATAAATATTTTTTGAATATATTGTGAGACATGGAAAAAAATAAAGGTATGGCAACCGCAGTAACACAATTTATCAGTTATTTATACAAGTCTCTGGATGATAGCAAAAAATGTTAAGTATTTTTGTAGACTTAAGCAAGGCATTTGATCTAGTCAACCACGCCTTGCTTAAGGAGAAATGAAATGCCTATGAACTTCGAGGAAGAATAAATAATTGGTTGACATCCTACCTATATAGTAGAAAATAATAGTAGATATTCCAATGAGTCGTATGTTACTGTCGGTGTCCCCTAGGGTTCGATTTTAGGTCCCCTAATTTACTCATCTATTATTTAATGCAATATATCCCAGGTGGAACAGTAATATTGGACTAATATTGGTTTAATATTCTGAACACGTTGGCTCAATATACAGAACTTAGTATTAAACCAATAATAAATATGAACATTTCACTATATCGAAACAACTAGTCAAACTGTATAGATGAGATATTGAAAAACTATATCATATAATATTATATAATAGTTTATCAATATTGAAGTTATAATAATATATTGACCCAACTTTTAATGTACAATTTGACCCAGTGCCCAAAAGGAAAACAATATCAACTTATATTGACAAATATGCATACACTGATAAACATACGTATACATATTTGAATAATACATATATAAAAAAAAAATTTTGCCAGAAAAATCTGAAGTCAATATGCATTGATGTGAATCAATGTTGGTTGTAGGATAACAAATATCTCTAAATGAATATAATAGCATAAATATAAATTTTTCAACATTTTGTTCAAAAACTGACTTTTATTTGTTAGTAAAAAATGATATGATTCTTAATATCTTAAACCAATTTATATCATTATTTATCGATATGGATTCTTAACCAACGTGAGGTCAGCATGGACTTTTCATTATCACAAAAGCGATGTTTATTTATAAAAATGAGTTAAAAGAGAGTTTTCCAATATAATTTCAACGTGAATTATCTAATATATTAAAACGAACATGTCATTATTAGTAGATATCTATAGTGCAATATTGTCAAAAAATGTAAATAACACTACGAAATATAGAGTTTTCAATATTGTAAAATAAATGTTTCTTTGTATTGGAAAATATCGCTTAAACAATATGGTTTTGCAGATAGTTCGCCAATAAGGGAGAAATATGAATTTTGCAGTATTTAAAAATCAAAATTCGTCATTATGAATCAATATTAGATGTACAATATTGACAATTAAGAGGGAGCAAGGCGAGCAAATCAAAGGGGAGCAGGCGGAGCCAATGTAAGAGAGATCTTCGTAATAAACAAATTTTAGCTAAAAACTTTCTTCAATAGAAGTGTAGTATTCATTTACTTACAAGAACATCTATTTTTCAGTTTAATAACATGAGCCAGTTCGCTAAAAAATTCTTTTTCCCAGTCAAGAGTTTTAGTACAGTGCTTTTTAATAGATGGTGCCACCTGCAGCAGGGTATCTGCATCATGTAATCAACATAACCTTAAATTTTAAGTTTTTCAGGTTTATTCTCATTTTTCATATTTGTATAAGCATTTTTAGCTTGGAGCCGTACTGGCTCCAAGCAAATATTTAAAAATTCACGTAAATAATTTTTCAATATTGTTGATTAATAAAAATAGACTGCTAATTACAGGTTATATTTCCAACCTACAAAAAGAGTCCAATTTTATTAGGACAAAGTATTTAAAACTGCATAAACATTACACTGAACTAAATTTTAGTTGAAAATACGGGAACCAGGCAGAAACTTTAATATCTGCATAATACTCTTGAATCTTAAGAGCAGGCCCGTGGAAGGCCGGTACGGGCCTAGGGGTAAAATCAAATTGACGGGCCACCCTCGTCTGGGACACATTAAAAATACTAATTTTCAATACACATCATATTTCATTTGAAATACAATCAATACGAAAATGTATTTAACAGTGACGGTGCCGGGCCCCGCCTGATGCCCCCCCCCCCCCCCTGTCATCAGCCCTGCTTAAGAAAGACATATTTTTGAGGTTAGCTGTGACGTCACGTGCAGATGCCCTATAATAGTCACACTGCCTACTCTTCGCCCCACTTCAGCTTTAGCTACCGACAAAACTTTGTGATGGCGTTATCTCCTCTTAATGTGAAAATAGCAAGAATAAATAAAGGGTATTTTTGAATATTGCAATAACATTATTTATTTTTATGAACTAATATTTGTTAAACAATATAGTTTAGAAAGTACATCACAGACATAGGATCAATATTTATATAGATCATACAGTCTTGTATAGTTGAAGTAATCTTAATATTGAGCCGTTATGGGGGGCGAGAGAAATAAATAGGCGGCAACTAGATCTTCCGTCTTTACTCCAATTTTACATTAAGTGAGAAAGAAGATATCGGCCATTCGAGAGTCGACTTTGAGTGTGCTTTTTTTAAATCCAGGACCGCAGTTAAAGATACCGCAGTCGAGCTTATACTGTCGGGGTGAAGATATAATTCGATAATTACTTTATATTTGTTTGTTAATGCGGGTGTTCTTGAAAATACTTTTAGTAAGTTTTGTTACCAATTCATAGCAGTGCATTGGGGGATATTGTAAGTGTAATATGATAAAAAGTAAACGAGCGAACAATATAGTTAAATCCGGCTCTGCGTTCTGCACCCCTTGCCTCTCAACGTCGCGCGTCACTCACAAATGTGATTGCTTCAACTATAAAATTTATATTTATAGATATTCATCAGGCCCGGCGACAGGGGGGTACTACGGGTACAGTTGTACCGGGCCTCAGACTTTAGGGGGCCCCGTGCCGGGCGTGAACTGTGAGGTAAATAATAATGAGATAAATGAAATCACGTAAAATATCGCCACAGCGACGACGCCACCAACCAAATAATATCTAATACTCTAATGTTCTATAATAACAGAACTCAAGCATCGATTTGAGCACATGAATCATATCTGCAGTGTATTTTCATCGCTTCTCAATTTTCACAATATGAATGAATATCAGATAGAAGAAAACTGTAAAATGTTGATTAACAAGTAAAATTGAAAATTTTTAAAAACTCCCGATCAATGAATCTAATCGTACCAGTTTCATATGACAGAATCAAAATGAGGCCTAAATCATGTTCGGCTACTATAATTGTCTGCATATTTTCAATTTTACTTCAATCGTACAATTTCTAGAGAAGTTCAACATGGCGAATTCAAGATGGCGACCAAACGTCAAAATCTAATATGGCCTATAACCTTCTCGACAAAATACTCTTTCAAATAAAAAAAACTACATCAAAATCAGATCACCCGTTGAAGAGATATGAAGCCACAGACAGACAGACAAACATACAAACATACGTGTCAAACTTATAGCACCTCTGTTTTGGGGTCGGGGGTTATAAAGTAGCCGAAGGACCTTACACTAAACTTGGAAAGTGAAATTATTCATCTAAAAACTATTTATAAAGCGACCTTTACAGAAATTACAGACTTGGCCTCAGGCCCTCTTGTATTATTGAATGCAATTTACAAGTTTCAGCTGGAAAGCATTTCTGGAGTTTGTATTGGATTGCGTATTTTCTGCAATCCAATCGCAGAAGGTGAAAGAGCATTCAGCAAACTTGTTTCAATAAAAAAACTTCTTGCGAGAAACGATGCTTCAAGAGCGGATAAATTGTTTAACATTTGTATATAGAGCATCAAGACATTGATTTCAGTGCTGTTATAGACGAGTTTGCTTCGGTAAAAGTCCCCTACCACCTAATATACATTAATCACAGCAATAGCCTATCTGGCTATGTTCAAGCGACTGTTACCTATCACTAGCACCAACCACCCCAGCAAACATAAATATATAGCATGTACGTAAATGCTACGTAAACTAAGTTTCGCAGAAGTAACGTGCTATGTAAAATGTGACGCATAATCATATGTGCATACTCTGCGAAATGTCAGCAACATGTGCATATGATTTTTACATAGTGAAGAGGTAACACTGTGACCTCACGGTATAGAACAAATGACGTAGCGTATATGTATATTCAACCACTTGCTATGTAAAGTATAGGTAACTAATTTTATCTCTTTATAATGTAGCATATACACTGAAAAAAAAAATGGTTTGATTCAAGAATATATTGGTTTATATATATATATATATATATATATATATATATATATATATATATATATATATATATACGCAAATAAATATATTCTTCCTATAAAACAAGTACATTTATTTCAAGAATAATTAATTTACTACCAGCTTTTGATTACTTGCCACAAATATATTTGTTTTATATGAAGAATACATTTATTTGCGTATATATAAACCAATATATGCTTGAATCAAACCATTTTTTTTTCAGTGTATGTATATTCAACTACTTGATAGTGACCTATATGTTCTTTAGATAGCAGCTATACGATATTTTTTCTTCTCCACTGATGTATACCCACCTACCTATCTTGCCTTGCATTCCTAGTAAAGCTCAAATTTCATTTAATTTATTTTATTAACTGTTGATTTAGGAGAGATTAATACTGGTGTCTTTTGTGTAACTATTCTATATTCAAGTTAACTAAGTATCTACAATAAGTGTTAAGCATTTCTCGGGTCGTTTCTGATTGTACTCGTTCTTTGGTCAGCCTTCATCACTCTGATATTTGCTATTTGAACATCAGTTACACAACCTGTGAAAATAATTGAAATATTAGTCTATTTCATATAGGGGGTGGTGCACCATTTAAAACTCCCCAGGCTTGTAATTTTCTTATTTTTTAAGGCACATCAAATTGTAGATATTTTTAAAGCATTTAAAAAAAAAAAATTTTTTAAATTGTTAAGAAAGAAATCTTAATTTCCTTGAATATTTTTTTACGTCACCCTGTGCATGAACTACATTAATGTTTTCTTATAAAGGTTTTAATTAGCTTCAATTTATATTATTACGTCATATTCGAAATTCTTTTTGGTTTTAGAGAAAGGAATTAAAAACACTCCAAACTGATATTTTTTTTTAATTACTTTGAAAGGAATGTAAATAATAATTTTATGCTTTATCTGTAAAAGACATATCACAAACAATATTTAGCATAATAAAACAGTAACAAAAAATTTAAAAAAATATTTTTAAAAACTAACTTATATTAAAATGTACTAAGTAGGAAATTGCAAATTTTTTATTTCTTAAGTTTTTTATTTTAATAACATAAATTGAAGCTAATTAAAACCTTTATAAGAAAACAATAACACAGTCCATGTACAGGGTGAGGTAAAAAAATATTCAAAGAAATTAAGTTTCCTTTCTTAACCATTCAAAAAAAAATTAATCAGTCTGTATGGATATTTAAAGGCTTTAAAAATGTCTACAAGTTGATGTGCCAACATGGTCATCGCTTCGAAAATAAAAAAGTTACAAGTCTGGGGAGTTTTAAGTGGCGCACCCTGTATAGTGTAGTAAATCTGGTTATATAGCTTGTATCCCTTTACTAAATTGTGAAGAAAACTAGATGCAAACTATTTTGATCAATTTGTTAAGTTATTAAACAATTTATGATAGCTTAAATTATAATGTATATATTTTAACAAAACTTTACGAAAACACGCTTCCAATGGAATGGAAAATTTGAGGTCGATCCGATAAGTTTCAGAAGTATACTGCTTTAAACATGAAACGATGTGCTCAAAGTGCTGTCATTCAATCCGAAAGTCTGCCTCAAAGTTGAGTTTACACTGTTAAAACCCAGCTATTTAAAATCAGATTTGTCTAATCTGTCAGAGATGGTGATTTGGGCACTATTGGACTATATTTCAACATAAGAGTATGCAGCATATAACTGCCAAAAAAAAGGGGAATGAAAATGCAACTAGGAGTGAATGACTTCACGCAGCTTCTATATTCTTGATTAATTTTATAGCCTCTTAGATCTTAGAATATCCTGGTTTTTTGAATTTCGCTCTAAAATTAAGAGATTTTTTTACAAAATGTAATAAAAAAATATGCTAAATAAGTCCATTAAATCATCACACCAAATTTCAAGTGGAAATGTTTATAACAACGATAAAAAAACAATAACAAAGTCGAAAATTGAACCGTTGACTGTTTAAGTGCATCAAGTCATAGAACAATTTGTTTTAGAATGTAGATTTGTCTCCTACTCTTCAGTGGTGTTAACAAAATTTTTTTAAACTATTTAAAATCATTTTAAATTTTTTATAAAGAACATTTTTTCTCAGAATTAAACAATTAAAAATTATTAGAATGCTTCAAAAGATCACAAAAAAGAAACAATTTTAAAAAACGGGGTTTTCTACGCCAATTGGCAGCCGTGAAGCATGAAAAAAATGCATTTGTTAAATAACTGCCAAAAAATTGTTTTAAATAATTTTAAAATACCTACTTATTTATGCAACCAGGGGCGGACTAAAGGGGGGGCTTTAGGGGCTTAAGCCCAGGGCCCCGGTTACTAAAGGGGCCCCCGAATGCTGAAAACGGACTTAAAAACCAAATACTATATGACTACGACTATGCTCTGTACTGGCGATCTCATTGAATAATATAATATAAATAATAAATATAAAAGTATATCTAACATTTCTTGCTCTTGTCTGCTTCCGCATCGCTATCCACAGTCTCTGTGCCTCCGTATGTATCTGGATTTGACCAGTCGCAACCAAGGCCCAGTGTAATGCGGCTACTCACTATTATTATTATAGTTTAGTTCAGTATTTAGCCAAAACAAAGTGAAACGTGTCTGTGGTGCGTGATCTGACTTTATCTCAAAAAAATGTTATCCTATGAGATGGGAAAGGCTCCAAAGTATTAATAGCCCAGGGCCTCGCACCTGCTTAGTCCGCCCCTGTATGCAACAAGTGTGTAAAGCAGTACTTTTTTCATGCATAAGTTGTAGACGAGTGCATCAATCCTGTCAGAATCCCATGATAAAAGTAGTTTCTTTAACAGTCATATAAACAAATTGTTAATTAACGCCACTGAAAAGTAAACAATCAACGATTCAATTTTCAAACTTGTTACTGTTTCTTAAGCGTTTTTTGTATAAATATTAAATTATATTATACTATTACATTCACCGAGAGCCATTTGATATAAGAAAATGTGCGGGGACCTTTACCAAGATGATTTAATTCTACCAGAAGCATATTTTTAATAATGACAAATCTTAATTGTCTTAATTTATTGCAACAAAATTAACCATGAAGTTTTAGACAATTTTAGTTTTCTTCGTAGTTTTATAATGATCAAATTAATTTTTTTAATGGCGATACAAGCAATATCATTAATCACAAGACAACAAGAAAAGGAGCTGCGCTTTTGATCAGAACCATCTAATCCTGTTTTTTAACATGTTGAAACCGATTCTGATATTAAAAAAAAAATTATCAGTTTTTGGTTACCACCTCTTTTATCCCCTAAAAAGGGGCAATGGATTTGTCCTAAGGTTATGATCTAATTTTTCTGAATTATTTTGACGTGCTTAAGCCAATTTTGGACAAAAGAAAAATTGCAGGAAAATATTAGCCTACTTTACACATACAAAACCTTGAAATATATGTACAATACAATAACAAACAATACAAACAATAACCATACCTATGCATAGTACTTACTTCGCAAAAGCTTGTGATCTAGGTTTCCTTGAATTACAACTTCTTACGCTGGATTCAGTTGAATTTAATAATGTGGGAGCAGCTCCAACATACAGCTTTTGTGTAACAAAATCCATGTAATGATATAATTGTCTGTCGAGAATAACGATTGCCCATGAAATAATTCTAATAATAATAATCTATAAAAAGATTACGTTTCATTTAAATAAATATCTTTATAAAAATGGTACAACACAAACTTACTTTTGAGTCATTCACTGGAAAATGGTGCTGCACCTTCAATATAGGTATGTACACCAAATTCGCAAACAAGAGGGCATGTTTATGTTTGCACCTAACCTCTACACTAATAAAACGTCCAAACAAAATAATATTTAAAGAAGTCACAACGCTTTATGGTTCACACTTCTGCATCAAAGTTATTAAAAGACATCATCCACAATTTTTCACAAAAATGATCAAAAAACACAAACGTTAGATTTTACATCATTTTACACTGGCGTGCGACACTGACGCGTTCCATGAGTTCGATGTCGTAAAATGAAGTAGGTAAACATTTTTAAGTAAAATTATGTAGCAAATATGTAAACTTGTGTATAAGTAATTAAGTTAATATGTTGACTTAAATATGATATTATTTTACGTATATGCTATGTAAAATTATGTAAAATATTTTATATAAAAATGTTCTATTAATCTTACCTCTCAGAGAGGTAACGTTACATTAATGTTTACTGGGACACTCCGTACTAGGTCAAGGTACTAGGGCCCACAAACCGGTCAGTGTGAGGGGCCACAAAATTCCTGTCGCCGGGCCTGATATTCAGCAATATTGTCTGTATGCATCTGGATTGGAATGAGTAAAAATAATATATCACCAGCATATCAATATTTTTCATCCCAATCTTTTTTTTACGTTTTCATTGTATATTGACCCAAAATCAGAGTCCAGCCAATACTGAGGATTTTGCATACATTTTCTTACTTCAGTGTATCTATGAAACCATGTGTGTCATATTTCTCATTAGGCAGTAGGTGTGCCCTATACTAAAAAACACTCTTTTTAAACGTCCCTTATATTATTTTCTACAATGTTTTTTCTAAATAGGCATTGCAAAATGAATGTTGATATAGGTTTTTTTTTCAAGCCCACTGTATGAGAGGTTGTGAAAATGGCGGCTCTTGTGTACGCCATGAAGTATGCAGGTGTCCAAAAGGATTTACCGGACGTTACTGTGAGCAGGACGTTGACGAGTGCAAGGATGAAAAACCATGTGACCAGATATGCTACAATACTCCAGGCAGCTATAATTGTCAGTGCAAAGAAGACTTTGCTCTACAAAGCGATGGTCAGTCTTGTCGTAAAGAAAGTAAGTGCAGATTTTATTACCTCCATATTTTATATAGTGAATAATTTACATCATACTCTCATGACTAGTTGCGGCTTGGCATGTCGACAATAAACTAAAGGCATAAAATAATAACTAATGTTTGTGCTCCGACCCTCAAATTATTAAATTCCACTAGACTATGTGATTATCTAGAAACCAATCAGCTACTTACCAACTGTCAGTATGGTTATCGGACTCTTAGATCTACAGAATTGGCTAGCCAAGAATTTATACAAAAAATCTATAACCACCTCGACATGGGTAATCAAGTTGCAGGTTTATTTTTTGATTTGACCGCAGCATTTGATTGTGTGAATTCAAACTTCCTTAAATTAAAGTTGGGCAATCTGGGTATTAGGGGCCATATACTGAACTGGATAATGTCTTATCTAGAAAATAGAAAAATTCTCGTTTCCATAGACTCGGAAATATCTGACATATATGACATGGATATTGGTGTAGGCCAAGGGTCGATTATTGGTCCATTACTTTTTTTAATATTTATAAATGACCTCCCGTCATTTTTGACGGAAGGAGATATCTTTATGTACGCGGATGATACTTCGGTAGTCATAAATGCTAAAACTGTGCAGGAATTAGAAACTAAGGCACATACAACAATTAGACAGTTTGAAAACTGGTGTCACAAAAATTCACTTATAGTCAACACTAGCAAGACAGTTTTTGTCCACTTTTATAGTTCATTACCCAAATCAGCTCCTATTCTAAACTGTGTAGAAACCAGTAATGAGACAAAATTTCTAGGAACTATACTAGTCTCAACTCTTGGGTTCTCTGGTCATATAGACAAGTTATGTTCGAAATTAGCTAAGAGTATGTACGCATTAATAAATCTTAAAAAGGAAATAAATGAACATGGCTTACTCACAGCCTTCCTTAGTTTATTCTAGACTCCTTAGTTTATTCTAGACTCAGCTACAATATTATTATATGGGGTCAGTCACCAGAAGTTAATAGAATTTTTGTCATGCAAAAACGCATAATCAGAATAATTTTCAACCTTTCTTACAGACAGTCCTGTCGTGACACTTTCAGATTGAAAAAAATTATGACCACACCTTGTATATATATATTTAAAATTTTATGTTATATGTACAACAATCATGAAAATTTTTGTCTCAACGCAGATGTACATAAATATGAAACTCGTGGCGCAAATAAAATTCACTTAGAGAAATATAGGCTCAGCAAATATAAAAAAATCTCCTTATTATGCAGGTGTTCATCTTTACAATGCACTTCCCGATAAATTCAAAACTGCACCAACTTTCAAATTATTTCGAAATGAACTAAAAAATTACTTATTAAATAATTCGTTTTACACTACAGATGAATTCTGTACTAAAAGTTCTACTTGACTCATACTACAACTGTATCATATCTGACTCATATCTACAACTGTGAGTTAATCGTTCCCGTGTTTTTTATATACTTATTTAAAATGTTTTTATATTGCATTGTATATAAATACACCTATATTTTCATTAGTTTGTTCTTAATATGTCTTGTTTCTTATTATATGTTTTTTGTAGCCTTGTTTGTTTTACTTTTTTATGACATATTCATACTGTTTACTTACTATGTCTTTATCTTATTATATATATATTTTGCATTTTTACATTGTACTACATTTTTGACAAAACCAATACTGTTCCTTTATGTAACAAATTTATGGTGAATAAAATGTATTCTATTCTATTCTATTCTATTAATTATATGTAGCAATTTTCTAACTTACTATTCTAGCAGTCGTGCCAGAAGAACAGTAAATAGTTAATGTGGCTTAAGTTACCAAACATACCTAATTTATTTGAATATTTAATAATAGACCAATTACATTTGAAAATAAAACTGAAAAAGAAAAATTCTACAGATAGTGGAGTAAAAACGGTAGAAAAATGTTTAAATTTTTTTTAAAGGTATAACCACATGAAACCTATACAGGATCATTGGTTGGGTCCTTGTGCATGTGAAATGACTAATTACGACATCTTTCGGGGGATCAGACATTTTTTATCTCGAAAAATGTCAATAATTTGTCAAAATGTTATATTTATGTTTTTTTACACATACCACGCGATAACTTCGAAACTAATTAACTTATAAAAATGAGGTTTTTTTTAATCGATTGAGGACATATAGGCGGTCATAACTGTACTAATTGAAGTCCCCTGGTTGGCGTGTTTTTTCTTGGAGAATGGAGTAAACTCGAAATTTTACTTTTATTGCTGCATGACTTTCGGCAAGCGAGAAACTTTTTTATTTCAAGGAATTTTGCCACAGTGTAATCGTATGAATTAAAAAAAAGATATTGAAAAAGTTTTTACAACAAAAACCAACCTTCTGTGACAAACAGTTTTCGAGTTATCGCCATTTAAAATTAATAACAGAGGGGCACGTGGCGCCGCGCGATGTGCTTGTCGGAGACGCCATCAAATTATCGCACCGTACAGCGCTCTCGATGTGTTTTGAAGGCCCGCTTGGGTGATCTCCTGACCATTATAAAATATCCAAAGAGAATTTTGTATTAAAAAAAACCGCTGCCCAAGGAATCACTACTTCCACATCCAGATTTTCTATCCAAGTCACTCACAACGAAAAAATTTTGTATGTGGAAATAATTGCTTATGGAACTTTAATAATATAATATTTGAAATCCTCTACCCCAAAAACCTATAAAACGATACCCCACATCGGTAGTGGGGTGGGGGTGGTGCTAGGGGGTGGTAGTGGGGGTGGATGAAGTAAAAACATATTTTGAGGTTTCTGGTTCTTGTACACACACACTAAATCACAATTTTTTTTCATCCCCTTTAATAATGGGGTGGGGGTGGTAATGGGGGTGGCTAATGCCAAAACTTTTTTTGAGACCTTAGCTTCTCTTTAATATACTAAATACCAATTTTCTGGACTCTTACCTGCTTAATTTACCTATTTACCCCAAATTTACCCCAATTTATCCCCAACCCTTCGATGGAACAAGATGAAAATATAATCTAGTTCCAGATCACGTTAAAATACATACGTGTACCAAATTTCAGGTCAATATCTTACACAGTTCCAGAGTAAACGTGCGCACAAAAAAAGTTACAGACCGACCGACAGAAATTTTTTTTTCGCTCAAACTTAAAATCTCGACGTTTCATGACATTCTAAGCCTATTTGAACAATAAAAATTTTTAAAAATTTTTTTGTCGTTACTATACTTCCAGTGGATGTGGAAGTAAAATAATGTAATGTTCTAATAAAATATATATTTATCTAATTTCATATGATTCGATAAATATTTTCTATCAGGAACACACATTTGCATTGTATTTACATTTATATTTTTAGTATAAAGTTAAAACACGAATTACAAAAAAAAAGCACAGAAATTTAAAAGATTTAGAATTGTTCAGACTCCGAATCTGACGAACTGAGGTCTTCGTTTTGTGGTCTGTTACCACATATTGCATATTTACATTCGTCGCAACATTTTAGACTAAGAGCTGGTGAACATTTCGCGTCATTACTCGAAGTAGGCTAAAAATTTTCCAAAAGGTTGCCATAGGGGTAATGAGTTGCCATTTTGAACGTTTCGACTTGGCGATGGACAAGGGGGTGTAAGAACACCCCAAAGTCGTAAAATAGTAGTCGAAATTTTCATTATTGCAAGTTGGTTGAAACTTCGTATTTTGCTTGAATTAAGGTATATGAATAACCATACAAATTGTGAGACAAACATTTTATACAGTAGGAGGTGTAAGAACACGTCGTAAAATAGTACCTAGTCGAAATTTTCATTATTGCAAGTTAGTTGAAACTTCGTATTTTGCTTCAATTATGGTGTATGAATAATCGTACAAATTGTCAGACAAAAATTTCAGGCAGCAGGGGGTGTAAGAATACCTCAAAGTCGTAAAATAGTCGAAATTGTCATTATTGCTAGTTGGTTGAAACTTCGTATTTTGCTTGAATTAATGTATATGAGTAACCATACAAATTGTCAGACAAAAATTTCAAGCTGCGGGGGGTGTAAGAACACCTCAAACATGTATTCTTTTACGTGAAATTTTTATTATTTGCTCCTGTCTGACAATTGAATGTGTTATTCTAGAGACATTTTTGACGGTGTAATTAATTTAATTATCAGACAAAAATTCGGGGCAGCACACCCTGTAAATACGTTGCAAACTTTCGTCTCTGCCGGCCGCCAGTGACCTCAAGCGTACCATATATTTTAAAAAGAGGTTTCATTTCTATGGCGCAATGATTTTGTGTTTTTTTTTATATTTTGGAAGTGATTTTAAACAAAAAAAAGAATAAAACGTATTGATATCACGCTTAATTTTGAAGATACACTCCATTCTCCGATTAAACAATTAATCCACGATATCTTTTTAACTATTTCATTTATTCAAAAAATGCATATGAGCATTTACGTTGGCAATTTAATTTTCTATAAGATATTCAATGACTTTTTTGTTATCTCACTTGATTCTCGAGATGTAAGCTGAAATATAAAAAAAACGATATAATTTTTTCGGACTTCGAAATCTATAATTAAAATATAGGTATTAAAATATATTATTATATATTAACTAAGCGAAATACAATATAGTTCATATCAAACTTATAGCTACATGAGGCCCAGTGTTTCAATGCAAAGTTAAGCACTTTATCCTACAAATAAATTAGCTAGAAGGTTAGAATATGAAGTTTCAATATTAAAGTGTTTAATAAAAGCACATTCTAAACTTCTGGCTAATTTATTTGTAGGATAAAGTGCTTAACTTTGCACTGAAATACTGAGTCTTATGTTGCTATAAGTTTGAGATGAACTATAGTCATTGGAAATTTTTTGTTTAAAAATAAATAAATTTGTATGTAAAAAATTGTGAGCATTTTTCAATAAAATATATAGTTTAGAAGATTTTGCGCATTGATTGATCCATTATAAATTTCAGTCCGAAAAAATTAAATCGTTTTTTTTTTCTACTTCAGCTTACATCTCGAGAATCAAGTGAGATAACCAAAAAAGTCATTGGATAACTTTTATAGAAAATTAAATTGCCAATGTAAATGCTCATATGCATTTTTTAAATAAATGAAATAGTCAAAAAGATAACGTGGATTAATTGTTTAATCGGAGAATGGAGTGTATCTTCAAAATTAAGCGTGATATCAATACTTTTAATTCTTTTTTTTTTTTTTTTGTTTAAAATCACTTCCAAAATATAAAAAAACACAAAATCATTGCGCCATAGAAATCTAAATATCTTTTTGAAATATATGACGCGCATTTTTTTACCTATTTTAAATAATGCACAAGTTGTACCATAAATTGAACACTCCATAATCAAACAACGTACAATTATTTAAATATTAAATTAATTAAACACAATTTGAAGAATTCAAGGCGGGTAATTGCATGCATGAACCAACAGGAAATACATAAAAATGCTGGCAAAACAATGTGGCAATGTTTCGCGCAACAGCCATCTGCGCGAATAGGGACGCAGACGCGCGGGCGCCCGAATAATTACAATTTTAAATGGCGATAACTAGAAAACTATTTGTGACAGAAGGTTGGTTTTTGCTGTAAAGACTTTTTCAATATTTTTTCTTTAATTCATACGCTTACACTATGGCAAAATTCCTTGAAATAAAAAAGTTTCTCGCTTACCGAAAATCATGCAGCAATAAAAGTAAAATTTCGAGTTTACTCCATTCTCCAAGAAAAAACACGCTAACCAGGGGACTTAATTAGTACCGTTATGACCGCCTATATGTCCTCAATCGATTAAAAAAAAACTCATGTTTATAAGTTAATTAGTTTCGAAGTTATCGCGTGGTATGTGTAAAAAAACATAATTATAATATTTTGATAAATTATTGACATTTTTCGGGATAAAAAATATCTGACCCCCCGAAAGATGTCGTAATTAGTCATTTAACATGCACAAGGACCTAACCAATGATCCTGTATAGGTTTCATTTGGTTATACCTTAAAAAAAAAATTTTCGAGAAGGAAGCGACTTTTTCCCACTAAGACTCCATCATGATAATTACAAAATAAAAGATCCCGCACACTTCTTACAGAAAAATGGTTCATTACTCTGAGTTATGAAACCTCCTCTCAAACTGCTCGGCTGTGGTCCCGTAATAATTTCGTCAAGCTACGTCTAGTGTAAGATGAGCAAAAAAGATGAGCGTCCACAACATAAGAAAAATTCCGCTGAACATGCCAACACTTTGTTACTAATATATGTTATGTGTTATTAAGAGATTAGTAAAATATGTGAATATAAAAGTATAACAACGTTGCGCTCATAATTAAAACAGGACAAGAATAACGAAAAATAACGAGAAATCGACGATTTAACTATGAGCGCAATGTTGATAACACTTTTGTATCTACATATTTTATTAATCTCTTAATAGCACATAATATATTAGTAACAAAATGTTGGCACGATTGATTGATTTTCAGGGAAATTTTTCTTTCTTTGTCCTTTAAGTTCAAAGGATGAGCGTCCACAACATAAGAAAAATTCCTCTGAACGTGCCAACACTTTGTTACTGATATATATTATGTGTCATTAAAAGATTAATAAAATATGTAAATATAAAAGTGTAACAACGTTGCGCTGATAGTGGAAACAGGACGAGAATAACGAAAAATAACGAGAAATTTACGTCATGTTCTAACTATGAGCGCAACGCTGATACGCTTTTATATTTACATACCTTATTAATCTCTTAATAACACGTAACATATATCAGTAACAAAGTGTTGGCACGATTTATTGATTTTCAGAGAAATTTTTCTTTCTTCGTCCTTAGTTTAAAGGATGAGTGTCCACAACATAAGAAAAATTCTCCTGAAAATTAGTCAATCGGACCAACACTTTGTTATTGATATATGTTATGTGTTATTAAGAGATTACTAAAATATGTAAATATAAAAGTGTATTAACGTTGCGCTCATAGTTAAAACATGACGTCGATTTCTCGTTATGTTTCGATATTCTCGTCTTGTTTTAACTATGAGCTCAACGTTGTTACACTGTTATCTTTAAATATTTCATTAATCTCTTAATAACACATAACATATATCAGTACCAAAGTGTTGACACGTTCAGGGGAATTTTGCTGCTTGTGCTGTAGACACTCTCCTTTGAAACAAGATTTTTTTGTAACAAATTTGGTGAAGGCGCTATTGTAAATTTCGTCGGAATTAAAGGTAAAAGTGGTAGTTAGGAATTTTAGCAGTAGCTAATACCTTGAATTAATAATTTAAAAGGTGAATTCTATATGGCCACCAAAATTGCAATATTTTTGCAAATTTACATGAAATTTGATATATGGAAATTCGAGAATTGTCCGAAAACGGGCCTAAAAATTTAAACGAAAGGTATGTCTTGAAAATTGAAAAAACATTGAACCGCCTTCAAAAAGGTCACTAAAAATTATAAAATAAAATTTTACCGTGTGTCGCCCAGTTAATTAAATCTTATTACCTAATATCGGTATTGAGGTCTGTGTAAAAATTAACAAACAACGAATTTACACGTGTATTTCTAACCTGCTTCAATATCGACACTAGGTAATATGAATGGGTGACGCACGATGGTGAAATTTTTTAACCTTTTTTGAAGGCAGTTTATTTTTTTTTTTCATATTTTTTTTGTAATTTCAGGCATCGCATCGAGAGGATTCGTCAAAATAAAAATAATGAGGATATTCTACATTTTTTTTTCCAACGGGGCACTGTTTCCGTAATAAAGTTCAACTTTATCTACTTATTTAAAGGAGTTCAATTTGAACAATTTTTGTCAAGTACCTATTTATAGAAGTACTGCGGGGAAAATTGAAAAAATGCTAAGTTGTGTAGTAATTGCCTCTATGAAATTGATTAGCAAGTACAAAATCTAGAATGAACTGAACGAAAAAACAAAGTGGCTCTGCAGCCACAGTTCTTACAAAACTTCTTGTAACAAAGAACTAACAACATAGTATTACTTCCACATCCAGTGGAAGTACAGTAACGACAAAAATTTTTTTTTTAATTTTTATTGTTCAAATAGGCTTAAAATGTTATGAAACGTCGAGATTTTAAGTTTGAGCGAAAAAAAATTTCTTTCTGTCGGTCTATAACTTTTTTGTGAGCACGTTTACTCTGGAACCGTTTAAGATATTGACTTGAAATTTGGTACACATATGTACTTTAACAAGATCTGGAACTAGGTTATATTTTCATCTTGTTCTGCCGAAAGGTTAAGGGATAAATTGGGGTAAATTTGGGGTAAATACGTAAATCAAGCAGGTAAGAGTCCATATTTAGTATATACAAGAGCTAAGGTCTCAAAAAAATTGTTGGCATTAGCCAACCCCCATTACCACCCCTACCCCATTATTAAAGGGGATGAAAAAAATGTGATTTAGTGTGTGTACAAGAACCAGAAACTTCAAAATATTTTTTTACTTCATCCACCCTCAGTACCACCCGCACAAAGTTTTTTCGATGTGAGTGACTTGGACTCTATCCAAGTCACTCACATCGAAAAAACTGGATGTGGAAGTAGTGATTCCTTGGGCAGCGGTTTATGTAAAAGTTACTAGATGCTGTGAATAACTGCGCGTATGACCATTATAAATTGCACAAGCATATTTAAATTCAACTTATATCTAACAGTATTGATAAGTTTTTAATTAGTATTACTTAATTACATAACGAAATATTTTTCAATCTGCTTGTCTTTATTTTAAAAAAATCTGTAAATGCATTTACACACAACTTCTCTCTCTGTTTGGCATCCTTTATTTATAGGACTATCCTGTATATTTTTCATATTTTTCTTCCTTGACAATTGTGTGAACTACATCCGAGGTATTATCGTTCTCCGGCATATTTTTTTCGTTTTTTAGGGGTGACCGCCTTGTTTATTTTTCATATTTTTCTTCCTTCACAATTGCATTAACTACATGCGAGATATTATTGACCTCCGGCATATTTTTTTCGTTTTTTTAGGTAAATTTTTATGTATGATTTTCACTAAAAGTGTAGGTATCAAGTTTTTCATTTTTCACATTTTTTTGCTTTGACAGTTTAAATTAATTATTTGTTTTAGGGTATTGTATCCACCTATATATTTTTCACCAAAAGTATAGCCCAGTTCATAATTGGCGCTAGCGTCAACTACCTGTCAAATAGTTGCGTAGATATAGCACAAACAGACAGGCAGACAGATAGACTGGCGGAATTAAAAAAATCTTAATGTTCGTAATCTACATAGTCTGAAACGTGAAAATCGGAGGAAATATCAGATAGAGATTTTTCCGATTACAATAATACTATACTGCCGTCCTTAGCAAAAGCGTCCTATTTACAATGTTTTCGCTCAAACTTAAAATCTCGACATTTCATGACATTCTAAGCCTATTTGACTATCAACAATCATACCTAATAATTTTACAGAGACTATTTTTATAGATAAAGTAGCTAAATAGCATTAAATTAAATTACAATTTATTGTAAATGTAAAACGCAACTTTAACAGAAAAAAGTAAAGAGAAATGATCCAATCAAACAATTAAATTGCTTTGTTGAAGTATACATTATTTTCAACGGCAAACTGAAATATATAAAATAAAATGATATATCTCTTTAAAGATCCAGAATCGGACATATGAACTTTTTTTTATTAAATAATAGTACAGTACCTAGACGTAAAAAATTATGTAAAATTTCGGAATAATTTCATATGTAATGATGATCTTTCTTTATGAATTAATATTGTAGTAAAAGGTATCATATTCAGTTTCTATATGGGCCGAATACTTGCTCTTGCCCTTAAATTTAAATGTTCAATATTTGAAAAAGTAATACTAATTTATTTTTGAAACGTAGGATAGTTAAATTTTTGAGATCGCTGATTACGAATCTGAGGTGGAAATTAAAAGATTCAAAATGGGGGCTCTAATATGGCGGATGGAAATATTTTTCTAAAACACGTGTTTTAAGCGGAAAAAGAAATTGAGCATTTAGGTGATATGTATTAACGAAAAAGCATATTTGAAAAAAATATATTTACTGAGCACAATAACAAAAGTACATTTTGTTAAAAAAAAAATGTGAAAACGCACATTCTATGGGCCATAACTTCTTTATTCTTTGTAATGTAAGAAACTAACAAAAAATACTTTAAAAATAAATTAACCACCTTTAATTTTCTTCTTTAGAATTTTTTATGGAAGTGTCATAGTTTCCAAGATATTCAACATTTTAAACTAAATACTTCATCCTAAAAAGTGTTGGACACCATCAACCCTACATAAATAATATAAAAAAAACTAATTCATTCTCAGTTTATAAGCTTAATTTTTGATGTCCATCATATTTTTTCTAAAACTAATATTTATTGAGATATTTACAAAGAAACAGGAATGTTTTTTCTAAAATCCTTTACAATTTAAAATGCATTTTTTTTTCTAAAGCAAGCGCTCTTAGTGGACAAAAAATTTGAGCGTCTAGGCCATACTATATATTAATGAAAAACAAGTATATGGGATATACGTTTTTAATTACTGACTACTTACATTAACAAAATAGCGACGTTTTTATTAAAAAAATGTGAAAAAGTACATCGCTTCTGTCATAACTTCTTTGTTTTTTATGCTACAGAAATAGACAAAAATCATTTGAAAGACTAATTAATAGTCTTTCATTTTGCTTGTTAGCGTTTTGACCTAAGTGCCATATTTTCTGAGATATTTAAAATTTAAACTAAATACTTCGCCTTATAAACGTTCGGAACCACCTTTCTACTTCCAGATGTCGGAAACCATTAACTCTATAGAAATTAAAAAAAAAAACGAAATTTACCCTCAATTTAGTAGCTGTCTTATTTGTCTCTAGCATGTCTTCGCTCCATGTAATGCCTTTCGAGTTATTTGACGAAAAAACTTTTCTAGTCTTTATAACTTAACGACTATGATTATATGAAAAGTTACATAGAGCCTTTTCTTCTTAAAATCTGATTTTCATTCAGCTCCATTTTTTTTGTAATTTCTTTTTTAGTTGCCACCTCCTATAAATTAGCCGGGCGCCGCATAATATAGAAACTTTTCTTTGATGCGTTTACTATTAAGTTGCCAAAAATGAACGAAATCCATTTCATATGACATTATTCCGAAGTTAAAACCTCTAGTTACTGTACTATAATACATTATCGGAATATTGACCAACTTTTTCTTTTCCAGGTGACGACGGTGGAATTGAAGCCAAAGATTTAGAATTTGAATTGCTTGATAAGCGGCTGTTGAAACTGGAAACTGTAAGTAAACAGTAATAGTCTAGGTGCCCGCGTACATAAATGCAATTTATACATATCCTCGTATAACTTCTTGTACGGCATAATTGCGCCTAGTCTATCACTTTTTTCCTCTGCGAGAATTTTCGTAAACGCGGCGTTCCTCCTCGGCATGAAAAAGACGATTTCCACACGTCGGACTGGAAAATTGGCAAAGAAATTTTGTCCGGCAATTCAAAAATTGGATTCTACATATTTTTATTAAGCAATGTTGAAAAAATCAGCTGGTTATCAATAAATGTTTTAAAGTTATGTTATGTTATGTTTAGGGTGATACACACCCTTAACGTTCCAAAATTTTTGTCGGACAGTTTGTAGAAATATATAGAATATATATGTAGAATCCAATTCTCAAATTGTCCGACAAAATATATTTGTCGATTTTCCAGTCCGACGCCTGGAAATCGTCTTTTTCATGCCGAGGAGGAACGCCGGCGCCGCCGCACAGTGGCAAAATTTTTCCATTTTTTTGGACAAAAATCCGTCTACAATGCAATTATTAATGGATTTGAAATTTTTTTTTTTTTAAGTAATTGTTAGGTATCACCCGATGTTTGAGCACTGCCCAAATTTTAAAAACGTTCAGCATAACTTCAAAAAATCCTATAAATATATGAAATTCGTGTATTTTACTTAAGTAAAAATGCGAATTTCTGTTTTTTAAAAGTTTTACTCGGAAAATATCCTTTACTACAAGTTTTTTGGGTCGCTGATTAAGAAAAATGGGGTCCCGTTAACCAGAAATTGATATAACACCCTTAAAATACAGAAAAACGCCCTTAATAGGGATTTTTTCGAAATATTCTTATTAAAAATGTAAAATAGTCTAGTAAAGTGTATTTTTTATATGATAAATATAAAACCTTAGTTATGCAAATAATAATTCAGTAAACATAGTTAGTATAGTTACAATGGTTACTTTTTAGTTTTTGCTTCAAAATGGGGTAAGAGAGTACATTGTGACTATGAGAGTGTATCTCAACCCTCTATAAGGGTGAAAACCACCCTTAAATGGCTGTAGAATTTGAAAATAGGTTTCGAATTTTTTTGAAATTTTAGGATCATGTCTTCTTCGATATTTTCACTAAAATCAGTCTCCGAACCTTGTTTGATAAATAAAAATTATTTTAAAGGTTAAATTAATCAATTCTTATATACTTTGACAATGTGAATAAACAACAATTCAATGTGAGTTGAAACAAATTCTAAGTTCTTCAACGTTTTTAAGAAGCTCGTAAATCAGAAATCGCATTTTTTCCATTTGAAAGGAAAATATTTAAAATGAAAATTTTTCATCCATTCTATGCAATGTGAAACAACAAGCCAATTTTTAGTAAACATATTTTAAGCATCCTAAAGTTCAAAAACAATTGGGTGCTTAATAGCAGCTTAAAATCAGCAGATATCTCTATTTTTTTCAAACAAACTAAATTTTAGACATTTCAAAAAAAATCTTTTAAAATAATTAAAATGATTAATAAATTTTTTACTACTAAGTATACAATTGATAAAAAAATTAAAAAAAAAATTGATTAACATCATTAGAATCATTATTATACTCTTCGCAAAAACGAAGAGTATATTGTATTTGATCGGCACATTTCTAAATCAGTAAATATCGCTCGTAGAGAAAAAATTTTTATATCGTTATGTTAATGAACGAATTCTAAACAATGTCCGTCTGTCCGTCCGTCACGTTTCTTGTAAGCACGATAACTGAAGAAAGAAAAATCCGATTGTATTTAAATTTGGAGAGTAACTTAGTGTTAGCTAGAGGAAGAACCCTATTGTTTTTTAACAAAATAGATTGGTAAATAAAAAAGTTATTAGTAATTTAAAATTTAAAAAAATATTTTTTACATTTTTTTATGGTTTGTGATAAATAGAAACCTTGCGAAATGTTATTTCCTATCACTATTTTTTTTTTAATACATTTTACTAATGTATGTTTCCTAATAATCACAATAAATTTTCTAATGGTATATATTACACTCATTAACAATTTTAGTAATAAGAAATGGTGGTGTAGCGGCAATAGTTTCGGCTAGGATCCGGTGAGGCACATAAATGTATAAAAACTGTTAATAAATTGTTTATTGATTTTGATTGATTGTCTCGCAATCCAAGGGTCCCGGGTTCGATCCCTCACATCGTGATTTTTTTTTCATATTTTTTTTTCACAACAAAGTTGGTATCACAAAATTTAGAATGTCCAAAAACTAACATTATTTACAAGAAAAATGCGAAGAATATCCTATAGAATGTGTAACAATTATATAAAAAGCTCAGTAAATCGGCGAAGAGTATAATGCTTCCACTAGTTAAATTATCTTAAGACTATCTTAAAATCTGTTTTTTTATCTTTGGATACTTGTACATGGAGTAGAATGTATGAAAAATTTAGACTTTATTTTAAAAGATTTTTTTTGAAATGTCTAAAATTGCTTTTAAGCACCTAAGGATGCTTAAAATATGTTTACTAAAAATTGGATTGCTGTTTCACATTGTATAGAATGGATGAAAAATTTTCATTTCATTTTAAATATTTTTTTTTCCTTTCAAATGGAAAAAATGCGATTTCTAACTTACGAGCTTCTTAAAAACGTTGAAAAACTTAGAATTTGTTTCTACTCACATTAAATTGTTGTTTATTCACATTGTCAAAGTATATAAGAATTGATTAATTTAACCTTTAAAATAATTTTCATTTATCAAACAAGGTTCGGAGACTGATTTTAGTGAAAATATCGAAGAAGACGTGATTCTAAAATTTCAAAAAAATTCTAAACCTATTTTCAAATTCTACCGCCATTTAAGGGTGGTTTTCATCCTTAAAGGGGGTTGAGATACACTCTCATAGTCACAATGTACTCTCTTACCCTATTTTGAAGCAAAAACTAAAAAATAACCATTGTAATAAGGTTTATTTCAACCCCTCTGATTAACCCTTAGGGTAAATGTTTACTGAATTATTATTTGAATAACTAAGTTTTATATTTATCATATAAAAAATACACTTTACTGGACTATTTTACATTTTTAATAAGAATGTTTCGAGAAAAATTCCTATTAGGGGTGTTTTTCGGTATTTTAAAGGTGTTATATCAATTTCTGGTTAACTGGACCCCATTTTTCTTAATCAGCGACCCAAGAAACATGTAGTAAAGGATATTTTCGGAGTAAAACTTTTAAAAAACAGAAATTCGCATTTTTACTTAAGTAAAATACACAAATTTCATATATTTATAGGATTTTTTGAAGTTATGTTGAACGTTTTTAAAATGTGGGCAGTGCTCAAACATCGGGTGATACCTAACAATTATTTAAAAAAAAAAAAATTTCAAATCCATTAATAATTGCATTGTAGACGGATTTTTGTCCAAAAAAATGGAAAAATTTCCCACTGTGCGCCGCCTTTACGAACATTTTCGTAAAGGAAAAAAATGATAGACTAGGCGCAATTATGCCGTACAAGAAGTTATACGAGGATATGTATAAATTGCATTTATGTACGCGGGCACCTAGACTATAATATCTTGAGGATTTCTTTAATACTATATTTTTCAGATGATGGATGAAAGTCACAAAAACGATGTTTCAAAGGATGACATTCAGAATGTCTATAGAGATATGAATTTCATTTCAAAGGATATTTCCAGTTTGAAAAATAAAATTAGTGATGTGGTAGGTATATAATTATTTTAAACCGCATATTTTTCAAACAGACATATCTACAAAAATATGGTATTAATGACGAGGCAGGATTATATAAGACTTATTGATTTCTCACTATTATATTTTCATCGTATGGCGGGTTTCGGGATAGAAACTTAAACAGAGGCGACTCCAGGAGTAGAGATGCGAATGAAAAAACACAGTTCGTTTTTTTTGTTTTAAATCGGTTTTTTTTTCATGAAAAAAGCACAAGCCCTGTTTTTTTCGTTTTTTATTTGTTGCCCTCGTAGTAATTCTGATTTTTTTTACTTCCAGCCGTTCTGTTAGTTCTACAACTAATAACGTAGGTAATTAATAATAAAATTTCTATTCATAATACATCAATTTTCTATACTTACTCTCTGTTAATACGGGTACTTCAGTGTTTAAGTTTTTTTTAGGTTATAAAACGTTTGACGCTTAGGATGTCAACACGGAATACGCATGCGCAACGCAACATATGACGGTAATTTCAAGTATTAAATGAAAAAGGAAACTGTTCCAATAATAATTTTTATAAAAAAACTAGCTGACCCAGCAAACGTTGTTTTGCCATATAGATTATTAATTTTTGTCCAAAAAATAAAAAGAAAATTTCTGGATAGGGCCACCCTTATCACCTAGGGGTATAAAAAATAGCCTACGACCTATTCTCAGACCTACCAAATATACACCAAAAATTTCATAAAAATCGGTCAAGCCGTTTCGGAGGAGTTCGATAACAAACACTGTGACACGAGATTTTTATATATTACATAATTAAATGTCAGTATAGAATCAAGAAAACACATTTATATTGCAGTTTGACCATTAGATACAAGAAAGAACGAAAAATTAGAAAAAAAATCTGTTTTTTTTTTCAATTGAAAAAAAAGTCAACATCAAAAAAACCATTTCTTTTGCATCTCTATCCAGGAGTACCAGGAGTAGGTAGCCGCCAAAAACAAAACAATTCCAGAGCCACTAAAATATGAATCATTATAAAATAAACGCCCTTATTTTTACATTTTCACATTATACTAAAGAATCCCTAAAGCCCTATTCCCTAAACTCGAACGTCTAAAGATTCCCAAGAAAGTCGCAGCTATATTATACTAATTACACAGAGATTTTTCAATTTCTTTGGCATGTGAATATAGTCATTTAGCGATATATCAATTTCCCACTTTATTTTCCTTAATATGAAGTATAGCATGCCAGTAGCTTTAGAAAAAATCAGCTCAATTGGATCAACAGCAACAGAGATATTCACATTTGTACTGAAACACGCTCGGCCTTGGATTCTTCTGCCAGAGCTGCCTAGTAGTTAACTACAATTGTAGTTAAACTACATTTTAACTACTAACTACGAGTACTTATAGGTAGTTGTGAATACATTGGTATTGTATTGAGTATTCACTACTCAAACTACTTTTTAAAAGTAGTTAAAACTACTAATGTAATTTTAACTACTAAAGTAGTTGCAACTACTATTTATGTGTTTTCATAGAATCTGTTTTTATATGTTTTTCTCATAAATGTGCTTAATAAATATCCAGTCCAGTTGCTCAGTTACAAAAACAGTTTCAGATATATCCCCAATAATAAACTTTAATAGTAGAGTGCATTAATACGCTTATTGTGACTTCCGTGGGGGTTTCGTTGTTACAAGCTGAATTTGATATAAAATTAGTGATGATATACTGATGTTTCAAAATCTCAAAGCCGTCAAAAAATGTCCTACTCAAAAGGTCATTATAATCAAAAAAACGAGTTATTTCTTACTGAATTAGGTGTTTTGATATTTCTACTTTTGAGTAATAGCAAATTCTTTTAACCATGAATAGAACTAGTCAAAATAAGTAGATTTTCGAACAGATCCACCTCGAAAAATCATGCCTGCTGCCAATCGATAGAAAAAAATAATGATTTTTATTTTTTATATCTTGTAGAATTTTGATTTATTGGGCCGTTTTAGAGGTATAGCCAAACACGTGTCGTTTTTTTTGCTATGGAAAATGGCAAAAAGCAAAATTTTTTACTCTATCGAATGCGCCAAGATCATGCATCTACCTCCTACCGTTTTTGAGAAAAAAAAAAAATTATATATATATATAGGCAGATACAGGCAGCCCCTTTGAGAGGGGGGGGGCAGGGGGAGCAGGCATGGGTCTGTTCGAAAATCTACTTATTTTGACTAGTTCTATTCGTGGTTAAAAGGATTTGCTATTACTCAAAAATAGAAATATCAAAACACCTAATTCACTAAGAAATAACTCGTTTTTTGATTATAATGACCTTTTGAGTAGGACATTTTTTGACGGCTTTGAGATTTTGAAACATCAGTATATCATCATTAATTTTATATTAAATTGAGCTTGTAACAACGAAACCCCCACAGAACTTATTTTTATGCGTGTATCTGGGCACCGAGCACTCTTCTATAATTATATTAAATAGTTATTAAAGAAATTAAAAAGGTTGCAAATGGCAACAATGGAACAACATGTAGGTAAACTGTGGGGTAGGTTGTCGGGCGTTACGTAGGTACCATAGGTACACTTTGCTTGCACACAGACGTAGAAAAGCATTTTGTGACTTTTTGTCGCATATTAGCACAATCGTTTTACAAATTATATAAGTATCTTAGACTTTCCCGTTATGACATATGTGACAAAGAAAGGTTTCAGTGTCTTAAGTACACAGTTTTGTGACCTAATTTCTTTCATCATGAAAAGAATTTCATGCTGTGTAAATCTAAAGTGTACCTACACAAGTAGTTGTAAATGTAATTGAAGACACGTAGTTAAACTACTCTTTCAAAATTAAAGTACTCGAGTACTTTTCAACTACAATGCAGTTTTAATAAGTACTCTGTAGTTAGTAGTTAACTACTTTTTCAAAAGTAGTTTGGCAGCTCTGTCTGCTAGGTATTTTTACTTTTTAAGTATATTATATTAACTGAATTCCGAATTTTGAATGGACTTCTCGCTTGTGTTTTGTGTTATTTCGTCCGATTTTTTATCAGTAGTCTCCTGGTGGGAGACACACTGTCACAGTAGCGGCTGGTGAAATTTCAATAATTCTTTTCTCGTCTGTGGCGCATGGGACCCATACGAAATATGGGAAATAACATCTAGAGAAGCCCTTATCTAACGACCCCTAAAAAATTTTGAAAAAGCAGTTTGCGAAAAAATGTTTCAAAATTCGGTTGCTCCCCCTGATCTAGGGGCCTCTGTTTAAAATTTCTTTTGTCATATACATTTGACTTTTCATAAAAATACAACAATAGGTTTTGCAGTTTATGAAAATATTTTCATTACTAACTGAGATACAACGAACTGAAATTTTGAAATTTGTTAAATTGCAAATTACAAAATTTGTTTAACAACAAAGATAAAACAGTTTGTTTGGTTGTCTGTTCAAACCACGGGAAAGTTACACATTCCACAAAGAAGTGGAATTTAACGAAACCGCACAAAACGTACGATTAAAATGCTGAAACACTGGAGAAATATAAGCGTTTTTGTACTTACAATAACTGCTGGAACAATAAACGTCAATAACTTCTGGAACTTGGCGAAGGCACTATTTGGTCGTTACATAAATAAATTATAGATTGCTATCAACAGTAACTATGCTAAAATGCAAAAGACAGTGACGGCGTTAAGTATTCTTTCGACAAAAATATAAAATGATGTAATTTAGCAATTTCAATACAATTTATTAATGGCTAAAAAGTGAACCGTTACACTCAGTACACAGTAGCTATTTGCGTATAATACACGTCCATCAATTTAATTATACATATTATACCTAAAATTTGTCAAAGTATTTACCATTACATATTTTTATTTCAGGAAAACTACAAGAACGATATGTATATATTTAAAAACAAACTAAGCACTATCGAAAAAAAGGCAGAAAAAGTCGATGATCTCATATTAAAATATGATAGAATGAAAAAATGTGCCTTTTATAATAAAATTTGTATGTGAAAGATTGACTGATATTTATTTTTTAAGAACTCTGTGTATATGTATATCTACGTAAAATAAATAATAACTAGTATTATTTCAACTTAGATTTTAAGCACTGCCATTTTGTAATATTAATTTTTATACTTATTTATAATAAAAAATTTAGTAAAATGTGTGTCTTTTAATTTTTCAATTTTCTTTTCGGGATTTTCTACCATATGTATTTTTTTCTAAAAACAAAATCCAAGCAATTTATAAAATAGTAGAGTAATATGTAGGTACCCATGATCACAGCAAACTGAAAAAACATTGCCTAAGGAATCACTACTGCCACATCCAAATTTTCAGCGGGGGTGGCTCATGCCAAAAAAAAATGGGGCTACTATAAGTAATCACGTTTTATTTTTCCCCCCTTTAATAATGGGCCGGGGTGGTAATGGAGGTGGTTGTGACAAAAATAAATTTGAGGCAGTTTGGTTCTAGTATGCCCACAAAATCACAATACAGGGGGTGGCTGATGTCAAAACAAATTTTGATGCGTTTGGTTCTTATACATAGACTAAATCACAATTTTATTATTTTTAAAGCTTTTAAATGGGGTGGGGGTGACAATGGGGATGGTTGATGACAAAAAAAATTTGGCTTTTCGTACATACACTAAATACCAATTTTATTGACTCATACTTACTTGCTTTACCTAGTTGCCTCCCAACCCTTCGACAGATATGATGTATTGTCTGTTCACCAAGCTCTGAGGCCGCGTGTAAACAATAGTTATTTGTTTAACTCTCGACGTTTCAACATATTCTAAGCCTATCTAGGCAAAAAAAAACAACATTTTTTTTACGATTTCTATGCTTCCACGATGTGGAAAGTAAAATAAAACCTCTACACCTCTGCGACTTTCACGTTCAAGAAACAGTTAGAGGATGTATAGCGACTCACTGGCTTACTACCAAGACAGGAGTTTTCTGGGAAACGAAAAACAAATGATAAGAAAAATAACCAGAAACATAAATATATATTATTCATAAATCAAATTAAATAACAATATACATATATTTCAATCGAAATTTTTATTTTATTATAGCCACGGCTATAAATTGGTGACCCCGACGAGCACAAACCAATAAAAGGAAGTTAGAAATTACTATAAGTTAGCACACATCCACATCCACAAATTTAATTTACGATGGTCAGAGTCAGATGATGCTAACCTTTTAATTAGAAGAATACGCAGAGGATTGGCTAATATTCATTTTTGGATTGATGTTCCTCTAATTTAATTTATCAAATTTCATCCCTTATCCCCATTGAAGTTGAAGAAAATATCTTTCAAATTGCTGTCATTTACTGGTAAGTGAGTTAGCTTATATTTCCCTTGTTATTAGAGAGAACAATCAAACAATTATGCCAATACAACCTTCAGACGATCTTTCAATTGAACCTTTAAATCTCCATCAAAGCCACTATGTCACATCTATCAAGCTACCCCCGTTTTGGAAATCAAAACGTGAAATTTGGTTTACCCAAATCGAGTCGCAGTTTTCGGTCGCGAAAATTGTCAATTACAAAAAGAAGTATGACCAGGTTATAGCTAATTTACCATTAGATGTGATAGATAATATTTATGATGTAATAGCTAAAGTGTATAGCGAAAAACTATTTTAATTTCACGTCTGACATCGAGCGAGGAGAAACGTCTTAGTGACTTGCTCTCAGGTTCTCAGATGGGTGATCTGAAACCTTCAGATTTCTATAGATCCATGTTGAATATGGTTTCAGCATGGTTAGTCAAGATTTATTGATTAAATTATGGAAAAGGCGTTTGCCCCAAACTGTTAATATTGCTATTACAGCTTCAGGCAAAACTGACGCTAAAGAGATACTCGATATTGCAGATCGGATACGGGAATCTTGCCAAAATTCGATAGTTGCACCATTCTCTAATAATTCTCTTGACTCTGAATCAACCCAGTTAATCAGACTTAGTCACTACTATCAAAAATTTTTCAATTACTTTCCATGATTCAATTAATCAAGTCTTACAGAGACAACAAGTTTTTAATTCTCGATACACTCTTTAGAATCTAAGTTACCTAATCAATCTCTCAAGCCTCAACCTTCTACTTCTTTCTGCAATAATTGTAAGAGTAGAAACAATTCACAATCTCGTTTTTCTAATCGCAATCGTTCACCCAGCTGTAATAATGTTTCCAATAAATTTGATCGTATTAGTACGATACTATTTGTTACTACCATCAACTTTATGGTGCCAAAGCTTATCGTTGTGGAGGTGAATGGTGCAAATTAAATAAAAGTTGTAAACAATATGATAGTCATCAAAAATGACTAGAGTTTGATAATTTTGTGACGTCTGACTTTGACATTTCTGGCAGCAAACGTCGACTTTTTATTTATGACAGATCTTACAACTTGCGCTTCCTCATCGACACCGGAGTCGATTTATCTGTAGTGCCACGTAATGTTTTCACAGATTTAAAAAAGAATTTTGATACGATATTAACCACAGCTAACGGCTCAACTATTTATACATACGGAAAGAAATTATTAAAAGTTAATCTAAACTTACGCAGATTATTTTCTTTCGTTTTCAATATTGCGGACATTGACATTCCGATCATTGGAGCGGATTTCTTGTCTCATTTTGGTTTAGTTGTCGATCTTAAAGGAGCTCGAATAATTGATAACAAGACTAATTTGTCAATTAATTGTTTTATTAAAAATAGTCCTTTAGACAATTATAAATTAGACACACTTAAATTATGTCCTTTAATGGTTAAATATAACAAATTACTTTTACAGTTTCCTAATTTAATTAGTTCGCCAGATTACAATTTACCTATTAAACATTCTGTTGTACATCATATAGTTACTGAAGGTCATTTACCTTTTTCATGACCTCGTGGATTAGACAATTTTAAATTTAAAATAGCTCAAAAAGAATTTAACAACATGCTGGAATTGGGTATCTGTAAACCATCATCTTCTCAATTTCTTCACCACTTCACATGGTGGCCAAAAAAGAGCAAAATGATTGGAGACCTTGTGAAGATTATCGACAATGAAATACAATTACTATACCAGACAGATATCCATTACCTCATATTCATGATTTTAGCTCTCAAATGTATAACTGCACTATTTTCTCGAAGATTTATTTAGTGCGAGCGTATCATCAGATACCTGTCGCTGAAAATGTGGTTTATAAGACAACCATAACTACTCCTTTTGGATTTTTTGAATTCTCCCGCATGCCTTTCGGTCTACGTAATGCTGGTCAAACTTTCCAACGTTCTATGAATCAAGTACTTGTCAACTTACCTTTCGTTTTCGTCTATTTGGATGATATTTTAATTGCAATTCAATCAGATGTACAACATTTGGAACATTTAGAAATTGTTTTTAAAAGATTAGACACATACGGAATAAGCATTAAACCATCTAAATGTATCTTTGGAGTTGACAATTTAATCTTTTTAGATCATCACATCTCTTCATCAGATATTTTGCCATCAACTGAGAGAGTCGAAGTCATTAATAACTTTCCTTTACCGACAACTACAACGTTTCATAGGTATGGTAAACTTTTATCATCGTTTTATACCTCATTTTGCTGAAATTTTACTTCCCCTATGTTCTCTTTGTAACAGTTTATCTCAAGATAAAGTTACAAAGAGAAATAGTTGGCCTGATGAATGTTTAGATGGATTTTCGGAAGCCAAAAATGCTATAAGAAATGCAGTAGTTTTAGCTCACCCTTGCAATAATGACGTTACGATCTTATCACTTTCAGTTGATTGTTCTAACCTTGCTATGGGTGCAGTTTTAGAGCAAAAGATAATAAGGGAATTCTCGCTCCATTAGCATTTTTAAAGGTCGAAAATTTAATTGTTTTACAGATCACAAACCTTTGATCAACGCTTTATTCACAAAAGCAGAAAGATCTCCTCGTCAAATACGTCATTTAGAATACATAGCTCAATTCTCTTGTAAAATACAACATGTTAAAGGGAAACATAACGTACTAGCTGACGCCTTGTCACGTATTTACGACACTTCTTCTTTAAAACAAGATATTTTACCACTTCAACTTAAAAATTCTCCCTTCCTTAATGTTAACTTTGACCTAAAGTTGCTTAGCGAAACTCAGGAGAAAGATTCAAATCTCAACTATTTATTGTCAGATAAATCATCACTCGCTAAAACCAATTTCATTTTAAAAAAGATACAAATTCCAGTTTCAAATGAATTTATTTGGTGTGATGTTTCTCGTACAAAAGTTCGACCTTTTTTTCCACTTGTTTACAGACGAACGATATTCGATATTTTTCACAACTTATCTCATCCTGGCATTAAAGACTGTTGATTTCTAATAATTATTTTTGGCCGAAAATGAACACCAATTGCAATTTATGGTCAAAATCGTGCATTAACTGTCAAGCTGTCAAAGTCAGCCGACATACGCGAAGTCCTCGTGGTAGCTTCACCATCCCGAAAAGCAGATTCGACCACATCCATATAGATTTGGTAGGACCATTACCTCCATCCAAAGGTAACTCTTACATTCTTACGGTGATTGAACGATTCACTAGATGGCCGGAAGAGTACCCTCTTCACGACATCACAGCAGAAACAGTTGCGCGTACTTTATTTCAAAATTTTGTTTGTCGATTCGGTGTTCCCTTGACAGTGACGACGGATCAGGGGGTACAATTCGAGTCAAGATTATTTAATGAATTTGCAAAGTTCTTAGGCTTTCATAGAATACGTACAACTGCATATCACCCTCAATCAAATTCTCTAATAGAAAGATTTCATCGCTCACTTAAAACTTCCTGGTTGACTAGAGCCAATACATCGCATTGGACAGATGAATCATCCATCATTTTATTGGCATTTAGGACAACTCCCAAGAAAGATCTGCAATGTTCACCTGCTGAACTTGGTATTTGACAGAATTTTTCGTTGAATCGTATACTTCCCCAGATATTTTCATTGACAAATTACGCATTTACTTTAATAATCTAAAATTTATTCCTCCAATTTCTCATGTTAATTACAAAACTTTTGTTAGTTCAGACCTTTCCTCTCGTGATTTTATTTTTGTTCGCAAGGGACGGTTTAAACGTCCGTTTTCTCCTTTATATGAAGGACCCTTTAAAGTTTTATCACGTACAGATAAGTTGTTTACCTTTAATAAAGGAAACAAAGTCATAACTGTCAATATTGATATGGTTAAAACAGCTTTTGTGTTAGTTGACAGATGTGACACTTTGCCTACCCCGATTAAAAAAGTGCGTTTCGCGATCGACTCGTTGGTTGATTGACTGTTCTCTTTTTTAACGAGGGGGTGTATATAGCGACTCACTCGCTTACTACCAAGACAGGAGCTTTCTGGGAAACGAAAAACAAATGACAAGAAAAATAACAAGAAACAAAAATATATATTATTCATAAATCAAATTAAATAATATACAACAATATTTTTAAATATACATATATTTCAACTGAAATTTTTATTTTATTATAGCCACGGCCATAGGGGGTTTCTCCTTAATAGTACAACATTGTCCTATAGAAATCTGAAGGACGTCCTCGACGGATATACAGGACGTTTGTTTTTGGTTCAGAATACATCCGACGGGCAGCCAAGGGACGGCCAAATGTCACAAATTGAATATTTATACATCCCTAAAGCATATCATAAAAAAAACGGAATGAGTAGGGATCGAACTGTCGACCTTCTGACTTGTAAGCCGATGCTTTAACTCACTCGGCCACTGAACTTTTATACTATTACTTACTTAAAGACTGTATAGTTGGAAGTTGGCAACGGCTAGATTTATTATGTTATCATTAATCTTTCATTTTAATCAAATTTTATTAAAAGAACTCAATGCCTACACAAATAAGCTGCCATATCTTAGACTAATATAGCTATTTATTTCAAAATGTAGACAGTATATGGATGTTTAATAAATGTTTAGTATCAAATAATATCATTAATAATTTATAAAAAGGTTAAAACTAAACAAAAACATTGTAAAATTAAAAAAACAGTTTTTTTAACGTTCTTTTTTTTTGTAATTATGACGTCTTAAATCAACGGACACGAAATGGACGTCCATCTCCTGTCCCTATATGGACCTAAAACGTACACTTCTGTGCAATAAAATCCCGTACACTTGAAAAATCAAGTAATCCAGTTTTCACTAATATTAAGTGGTGTGAATCAGTCTTCTTGGAATTTAGATTTTTTTTTATTATCATATAGGTTGTAAATAACTCACATTGATTGTGAAATGGCATAAGTAATGTATTTGAATAATGTTAATTCAGAAGAAAAACATACGTATTTTGTTTTTTCTACTTTTCTACGTTTTTTCTACTAACAAATGTAAAAATTGACGTTGAAAAATTCACAGATACGACTGCACATAACTGCGATTGTATTTAATGTGTAAATAATGTAACCTAATATTTTGTACATATGTCCGTCATTACTGAAAAACTTTTACACAACATTGTTCCAAAACTCCAACGGGCGGTAGACACAATTTAAACAAAACATAATGCGGGCTTGCTTCTGTTCTTCTGTTAATATGGTCTTCTTGGTGCTTGTACAGTTTTTATTTCCGATTTTCCTATTCTTCGGCTAGCTGTTGACCTTGATGCTGAAAAATTTGTCATAAACACAGCGTCTCCTGCTGTTTGAAAAACGAATTTTTCCTCAAACAGCCAAGGAGTGCTTCACCTTGAACGAGATTTGAACTTCTCGATCGGCCTAAACCGTCTTTTCTCTTTACGCTACCTTCCTCCTCCCACTTTTCTTCACACTCATAACAGTACTTTTATTCAATTGATAATGGTTAGCAACTGCTCTGATAGACCATATCTCTTCAATTTTAGAAAGAATTAAAAATTTTTTATGTTTAGTTCATTTTGGCATTGCGAAAATATGACAAATAAATAAAGAATGATTTAATATAGCGAAAAATAGGTGTACGCGATTTTATTGCACAGAAATGTACATACTTGGACATTTAGAGGACGTTCATTCAGTACAATTAAAAGTAAATCCGATGATAGACGTCCGGTGGTCGTCCAATTTATGTCCATGGACGTCAGTACATTAAATGGACAAAAATGGACGTCCGGCGGACATCGTGTGCTATTACGGCTTGGCTTATAAATATAACAAATAATATATTTTGTATTTCACTGACGTTTCAGAAATGCAATATAGTTAGTACACGCAAATTAAATTAAAAAAACAGTAAATAGAAGAAATAATTTATAAAGTAATAAATAATATTTGATATGCGAACTCTAGATAGGGTTAGAAATAGATACCCGAAAAGTCCACCCGCCATTTAGAGTGGAACGTCCCTTTTTTTCAAAAAATCACCCGTGACGGGGACTTAACTCTGGTTTTTCACTTTTATCTTCGTTCGTCGGAAGAAAAAAGTATAGGAAATAAAAAATGTGTTAAATTCTGCATAAAAAATGTCCTATTAACCTTGCAGCTTATCCTCACCTATTTCGCGCTAACAGTGTCCGAGCAGAGAAGTAGTTTGGAGCGCAGAGGTAAAAATCGATCGTATTCGAAGTTTCACAGCGAATATCTTAAAACCGGTTACTTTAAAAATCACTTGCGTCAAAACCCTCTATATATGCATCTTATAGAGAAAATTCCGCTCTACAAATTCATTCCTGAGAATTTTTCTCGTTAAAGTAACCGGTTTTAAGATATTCGCTGTGAAACTTCGAATAGGATCGATTTTTACCTCTGCGCTCCTCTGTCTGGACGCTGTTAGCACGAAATAGGTGTGGATAAGCTACAAGGTTAATACATTTTTTTATTTCCTACACTTTTTTTCTTCCGATGAACAGTTTACAAGATAAAGGTGAAAACTAGCGGTAAGTCCTCGTTAGGGGTGGTTTTTACAAAAAAAGGGACCTTCCTCTCCTGAATAGGGGGGGTGGGGAACTTTTCGGGGGTCTATTTCTAACCCTATCTAGAGTACGCATCTCAAATATTATTACTCTATAAATTATTTTTTCTAAAATGTCTAATTTGCGTGGACTAAATGCACTCAAAGAAATAGTATGGGTAAATTCAACAAAAAAAAATGGTTAACTAATAATATCGTTAATTTTGTTAAACCAAACTATATTGATGGTATTTTTAAACAAGAGGTGATTTTAATTAATAAAAAGTTGTCGTACAGCAAAACAAACATTAACTTAAAAAATAGATGAATAATACTATTATTTTGTTCGTCTGACTATTATTTTGTTGAATTCTGTCAAATTAAACTAGATAATAGTATATTGTATTTTTTAACTATTATCGAATTGTAATTCTAACCCAGTATTAGTTCGCTGTATTATTGTACTTGGTAGACAAACCAATATTATTGTCGTCTTCTAGAAGTTCTAAAAGAATTACCATAAAATTTGCTTGCTTACCACGTAGTCTATTACAGAAATTATTCCCAGATGACGCCACATACAAATCACTGACAATAATCAATCATGCATTATCTTATACTCTTATGAATTTATAGAAAATTAATAACGTGATTGCAATGTTCAAATTCTCTCAGGGATCATCGATATATTTGGATGGATCTTATAAACGATCTCTAATCTTTGGTTTGGGTGGTCTGATGTCTCAATACTGAGATTTTGGCTAACCAAAAAAAACTTCATCATACAATAAAGTGTAGATCAACCTAAAAATTAGTTGGTAAACTGAAAACAAAGTCGTTGTACTATTTAATTGTAGACCAAATTGAAAATGGTTAGTGAACATAAAAAAATGTCATTGTACTATTTAATTTGTTACAAGAAGATATGATTATTAAACTACTATTTGTTTACGAAAACAAATAAAGTTGTAATGACTATTCTTTTCTGATTGATTTAACTATGAAACTAGATAGGCGCGATTTCATATGCTCTTTTTGGTTGAATTTACCTATCATTTTCTTTGAGTGTGGTGTGTGCATTCAAGAAAATGATATTTTCAATAAATTCATCATGTTTTAAATTAAATATCATTGCTAAATTTCACATTCTTCTTCGTTTCCAATAAGTTCATATCTAAAACTTACAACTTAACTAAACCATTTCATTACACCTATAGATTCGATGCAGTAGGTAATAGATTTATATTAGCCAACCCAAGTAGCACAAATAAGCTATTCAGCTGAAATAACCAAAATGCAGCCAATAAAACGTTTCAACGGCTTTTGTTGAGTTATATCTTGGTCATCTTATTTTAGTCGTAGTTTAGCGTAAAATTTAAAAACGATATAGTCATGAAGATCTCTTTTTAGCTATTTACTAGTTATATATAAGTCGTCCAGAATCAAAACTCACATTATCCAAAACCTGACTTTTTGGCTAGCACAGAAAAACTAGTTTGGAAGCAACCTTTTATCTGGGAAATATTCTATTGCTATATGCTTAAATGAATTTACAATAAAATAAGTCGATATTGTGAAAAACAACAATAAATGATTCCATAAACTTAGAATAAAATACTAAAGTTTCGATAATGTGAGTTTTGACTTATTTATGGATAATGTGAGTTTTGACAATTTGACAAACGTGCGCACAAAAAAAGTTACGGACAGACAGACCGACAGACAGACCGACAAAAATTTTTTTCGCTCAAACTTAAAATCTCGACGTTTCATGACATTCTAAGCTTATTTGAACAATTTACCCCAATTTACCCCCCCAATCCTTCGACGGAACAAGATGAAAATATAATCTAGTTCCAGATCTCGTTAAAGTATATACCGTGCGTCAAGGGCGGATCTAGAAATTTCAATAATTTTTTTCTCGTCTGTGGCGCATGGGACCCATACGAAATATGGGAAATAACATCTAGAGAAGCACTCCTCTAACGGCCCCTAAAAAGTTTTGAAATAGCAGTTTGCGAAAAAAATTTTCAAAATTCGAGTGCCCCCCCCCGAGCCAAGAGACTCCTGTTTAAAATTATTCTTTTTTATCATATACATTTTACTTTTCATCAAAGTCCAACGATAGGTTTTGGAGTTTATGAAAATATTATCATTATTAACTGAAATATAATGAACTGAAATTTTGTAATTTACAATTTAACAAATTACAAAATTTCAATTCGTTGTATCTCAGTTAGTAATAAAAATATTTTCATAAACTCCAAAACCTATTGTTGGATTTTGATGAAAAGTAAAATGTATATGACAAAAAAGAATAATTTTAAACGGGAGTCCTTTGGCTCGGGGGGGGGCACTCGAATTTTGGAAAAATTTTTCGCAAACTGCTTTATCAAAACTTTTTAGGGGCCGTTAGAGGAGTGCTTCTCTAGATGTTATTTTCCATATTTCGTATGGGTCCCATGCGCCACAGACAAGAAAAATATGATTGAAATTTCTAGATCCGCCCTCGCCGTGCGTGTAATTGTCCATTAGGCATGTACATTCACGTAGCGCGAGAGATATGCCAACACAGCGCTGTAAATTCGTCCGTTAGCGGAGTATCCCAGCTCTGTTATTTCATTTCAGCCAGCTGGCACACGCGATGTTGTAATTCTTACTACCTAAGCCTAGCGAGCCGCTACACACTCGGTATGTTGTACCAAATTTCAAGTCAATATCTTAAACGGTTCCAGAGTAAACGTGCGCACAAAAAAAAGTTACGGACAGACAGACCGACAGAAATTTTTTTCGCTCAAACTTAAAATCTCGACGTTTCATGACATTCTAAGCTTATTTGAACAATAAAAAAATTTAAAAATATTTTTGTCGTTACTATATACTTCCACTGGATGTGGAAGTAAAAATATTCTTATTAAATGACTATTTTAGAAGTAATTTTGTACACATTAAAATCTAAATTGAGGCCAAACGGCAAAATAAAAATATAACCTAAAAACAAGTATTGATAATGTTGAAAACTTTATACATACCTACGAAAATAAATTTTATATCAACAGAAAAATAAGAATGAAATGTAAAAGAAAATATAGGCAGAGTTCCACATATTATTGGAAAAGGAATGTCTCCTAAAAATAAGTTCAGAGAGTAGGTAGGTACTTACATAGCGGCATAACACTTTTCCCGGGGTGTTTTCGTTGACGTTTGTATCTACAAAAGCTTATGCATTAATAGGTATAAATATTTAGATTATTAAAGTGAAAGTGTCAACCTACCTTTTAGTTATAATTTTAACTTCTGCATCAATACTGACATATTCATTTTCTACGGCTCTAGCCAAATATAGTAGTGTCGGATTTATAAGGACTATAGCGAGAAAACACCCATAAAATCCCATTGGAATAATGAGTGCAAAAAATTATTTGTTTAATAAAATTTGTACAAGCCCTTCCATTAAATATATGTATTTTTTGTAACTATGTTTTGGTTACATTTTTAATCATACAACATTATTAAGAATTGTAAAGAACTACCTATTTATTTACTTTTAATGTTCAGATATATTAAAATCTGAAAGAGAAGTAAGTACCTACCTAAATAAAACTATACAAAAACATGCGATATGATTTTAACTGCAATCCTGTATGTACCTACTCTTAAAATAATTATTATCGATATCTGAAGTTTTATTACCATAATCTTTTCGGTTCTAGCCTGAGGCCCCCTTTGTATCTGCGACGGTACAATACATGTTAACTACTTGATATTAGCATGTGTTGAATTTTGGAAAAAAAATGATATTGCAGAAATCTTAATTCATAAACTGATTCTCTGTACTAGTACTAGAGATTCACTGACAGATGGCAGTCGGATAATGTTATTAGAAATTGACAAATCTTACAGCTTATGTGACTTTCTATAATCTATAACTTTTGCATTATTTATACATAACGAAAACATATTATAATTTACTACTTAGTTAGATATAAATGTTTGTCCATTTTTATTATTTTATTAATTGTACCAAATTATCCATGTCGCCATCTGTCAATGAATTTTAACACTGGTTAAATACATTTATTAATTTATAAACAAGGACACTATACTTTATTTGTAAATTGGTGGCGCCATCGAAATTAATAACAAATTAATTTCGATGGGTGGCGCAAAACTAATGTCGTAACGTCGGGAATTTCCACTATGTCCTATGTCCTTTAAAGTATTTGAAAAAATAAAATAAGGTCGATTTATTTGTCCTCATTTTTCAACTTATGCATATAGTTAACTAAATAGCATGCAAACACTCCACTTGTTTCCGGCGTACCGAGAAAACTTGTTTGGGGGGTTATTTTTCAAATGTGTCAACTCATTTATAAACTTAAGAAGCCAACTCCGTAAATAAATAGTAATTCCGCCAAAAAATTGATGAACGGGGGGGGGGGCAGGAAATCCAATTCCACCGAAAAATTTCCAACTTTTGCCAAGTCTGACAAAGTTGGGGGAGTAACGTACCCCCCATACCCCCCTTCGCTACGCCCCTGTGTTTCCTTTTCAAAACTTATTGATACAAAATATTTTTTATGTATGTTATACCTACACTGCGCATGCATAGAGTAGTATTATTATTTATAGAGCATCTGCACGTACGTCACAAGGTCGTTGCCCCGATGATAAACAAATAAATAACCTCACTTTATTTCCTTATGACTTTCAGTCAATAATTACTATACATAAGTAGAAGTAGAGTCAAATTTCCTTATAACACACGCAGAAAATACCCAGCTGAATATATTTGTTCAAAGTATACAAACTTCGAATACCTATCACAAAGCACAACTACTCTCACCAAACCACAAACGTTAGAAATAAAGTGAGGTTCCCAGGTAGCAAGGGTACGTTATAATGACGTCAAAATCTGGTGATTCTGGTCAAAAAGACGTCAGGGCACTAAAAATCGACGACAGAATGACGTCTTATAAATGGCATTAAAATGACGTGCTACACATCACGTCATATTGTCGTCTTTTTTCGGTGTTAAATTTATTTATATTTTATCGGATTACAAACTTTAAAACTCGCTAATGGCATTTTGTTATCGGAAGCAGAGTGTAAAGTTTAAAAAAAAATAAACCGTGTCGTGAGGGATAAGTATATTGGCGTTTTTATTCGAGGATATAATGTTTTTTAACATTATCCAAAATAACTTATATTCGAAAGAGTTTGCAAAGATTCGGCAGTTTATTTGTTTAAATTATATTTCTATCTATTCTTTTAATAATAAAATTAGATTAAAATGCATTAAAAAGCAAAATCTATCCATTGCGTGTTCCATAAAGTCTTTAGGTAAGTATCCTCAGAAAGGTTGGTGGCCGAGTGCTTAAGGCGTCGTCTTCCAAGTCATGAGATCGGCGGTTCGGCCCCTGCTCATTCCGTTTTTTTCTTATTGCGAAAAAAATTTTAGTTGTTTTTTTTTAAGGTAATAATTGCTTATTGTTTTTTTTTTCAATTTTAGGTCTGTTTTAGACCATTAAATATTCTATTTATGTTGTAGATGACGATATTACCACCTTTACCGTTTTTTCTCCAACACGCTTCCCAGGTTTGTATAAGTACCTCAACTTAAAACTTTAATTCTTAAAATAGTTGACTCCTGACTTCCCCTCCACCGCTCATCAAATTTGAGATAAGGAAAATTTTTTTTCGGATTTCTCCCTCTCTGCTCTTCAATTTCGAGATCTGGGGAAAATATATTTTTTTTAACGAACCGCCACTAATACTAATTAATGTAATAATTACATTGTTCAACAACTACTCGTACTTCTCAGGTGACACTGGTGACAGTTTAATTAAATTAAATAAGTTCTTCTTAATAATTATAAATAAATAAAAATACTAGTAACTCGAAGCGGAGAACCTGAAAGATTTTCATATATTTTAAATAAGGCAAGAAATTCAATTTCACATAATAAAGACTTCATTCACCACCATAAATACTGCTTTTAGCATCCAAAATAGCGGTCGTCAAGCTAGCTCAGTTGGTTGAAGCGTCAGTATGATACGGACAACGGGAGGCATGTAGGTTCGAATCCTACGGACCGCAATTGGTAAAGGTAAGTAAAAATGAATTTAATAACTTAAAACATTATAATTTGCAGGCAACCCTTGTGAGAAAAAGTTGGAGTGATGGTAAACAATATTAGATATGTTAATGTAATAAAATTGCGGATGGCTAACAAACAAATTCATTAGGACAAAACTTATTTATGCATTAATTATTTTATTTTTATCAAGTAGATTACTAACCAGTATGTAGTTTTATATGTTCCTATTACTAAAAACCTGTGGGGGGATTACCAAATATAACCTGAAAAAGACGTCATTCGTTTGAGACGTTAGGAAGTCATTTTCACGTTTCATTTACGTCATCTAACTCGTCATTTCTCGTCACTCCTGACCATTTTTTCACGTCATTTTCACGTACCTTTGCTACCTGGGTTATTTATTTGTTTATACTCCAGGCCACGACCTTGTGACGTCACGTGCAAATGCTCTATTATGCATTCGCGCCGCGAAACGCGAAGGACGCGAGTGTGGATGGGTTTTGTGCCTGTTCGCGGATCTTCGCGGCAGTTCCCGTTTAGAGTCGGTCTTTTGTACTCGCGACAAAGAGTTCGCAATGTTCGCACACTGCGAACGTGAAAGTATCTCTACATTCACGGCATCGTTCGTGGCTCAGTCCAGTGAGGTGCTGTTGATTTATTTTTTACTATTAGTATTAGTATATATATTATATATTGATAATCTCTCCTTTATTGTGTTTAAGAAGTGCAAGTAAATATGAGTTGGAACAACGAACTAGAGCTTAAATTTTACTTCCACATCCAGTGGAAGTATAGTAACGACAAAACAAAATTTAAAAATTTTTATTGTTCATATAGGCTTAGAATGTCATGAAACGTCGAGATTTTAAGTTTGAGTGAAAAAAAGTTTCTGTCTGTCTGTCTGATTATATTTTCATCTTGTTCCGTCGAAGGGTTGGAAGGTAAATTGGGGTATATTTGGGATAAATAGGTAAATCAAGCAAGTAAGAGTCCATAAAATTGGTATTTAGATATACAAGAGAAGCTAAGGTCTCAAACAAAATTTTGGCATTAGCCACCCCCATTACCACCCCCATCCCATTATTAATGGGGATGAAAAACAATTGTGATTTAGTGTGCACAAGAACCAGAAACCTCAATATTTTTTTTACCTCATCCACCCCCACTACCGATATGGGGTATCGTTTTATGGGTTTTTGGGGTAGAGGATTTCAAATATTATATTATTAAAGTTCCATAAACAATTATTTCCACATGCAAAATTTTTTCGTTGTGAGTGACTTGGATAGAAAATCTAGATGTGGAAGTAGTGATTCCTTGGGCAGCGGTTTTTAGAATGTTATCAAGCCAAAACGGTACTGTGGGATGCAAAACTTCCCAATTATAAAAATAAAAACCACGATGCCTGGATTCGCATCAGTGAATTAATGAATATTCCAGTCGCAGAATTGAAGAAAAAAAAAAGATTCGTTAATGTCTTTCTCCATGGTTTCTTAATTTTTTTTTTGTGCTCTATATCAAAGTCACAGCAGTTACAACCGTCACTTTAACAGCCATCACCTCTTCAAGACTCCATAACCGTTGAGTGTATAGAGAAGCATATTCGCCGCGCGAAGTTTGCGGCGTGAATTCTCTCCATGAACTTCGCGGGTATTCGCGCCGCGAGTGTAGAGTCGGCTTGAGAAGACAGGGGCAGAGCTAAAACATGAGCGAATATTTTTTACCAGTGGCATAGCGTCATCTGGGGTGTAGGGATGTATAATTGCAATAACAGTTTCGCGGTCAAGGAGCTGTGTAATGGAGTACATTAAAACTTGACAACTATTACAAGTAACTTTTGTTCAGAATAGTAATTTGTACTAAACTTTGCCTAATAAAGTTGTTTTATTATTACCACCGCCGCGACTGGTGTCGACATTGAATGTTACGTAATTCGTTCTCATTGGTTTAGAAAGATGAACAGACTACATTAGATAAAATCAGTCCCTGTTTGCTATATACTAATTATCAAGCTAATTATTTTACTCTTAAAAATTATGATGAAAAATTATTAGCGTTTCATGTTCCCTGATCAAAATAATATAGAACTCCACATCAATCAACTTTTAAGTAAGTAGCTTTTGCTACTAATTTACATACATGCGATAATCTTGAATGTATATTTTATTCACACATGGTGTAAATTCATCAATGATGATGCAAATAATTTTTCAATATTGTTGATTAATAAAAAAATAGACATAATTATAGGTTAGATTCCTAACCAGCAAAAAGTGTCTTATTTTATTGTGACAAACTATTTAAAACTTCATAAACATTACGTTGAACTTGATTTTGGTTGAAAGTACAGGAACCAGGCAGAAATTTTAATAATAGCTACGTAATACTTGTAAATCTTAAGAAATATATATTTTTGAGGTTAGCTGTGACGACATGTGCAATGCTGCATGTAGTGTTGCATATATTCTTTCAAAGTTTTAATTTAGCTACTTAATGTCAGATATCACTGGACTCTTGTTTCAGTAAACAAAAACAAAAGGCCGGGAATGTACGCAACACTGTATGCACGTATGCACAGAACCTGTAAAATTATCTTTTTATGCGTAAGTAATGAGAGATCTTATTGGTCCTGCCATCTATTACATTATGTACAAAGTAAGCACTTATAAAGCCACTGTGAGGGTTGTCGTCGCATCACCTATTTAATACACCCTGATGTGGATATATCATAAATAATCTTAAAGTTGTGTATTTAATGTACACAGAGTCCATAATAGTAATTTATGCAACAAGAGCATATAAAGCGGTTCTTTTTTTCACGAATGGGAAGTTTCACGCCCGAGCCGTAGGTAAGTACGGCACTCCCATGAGTGAAAAAAGCATGTTATGCATGTCTTTCATATAATATTTTTTCTACGATTTCTTAATTTCCATATTTATATAAATAAATTTCAAAATTAACTTAAACGTCAAACGCTTTTACTTTTTTTATTATTATTAAAAACACATGTTTTACGCACAGAAAATTATGAAAAAAAGCGCGGTTTTTTTAGAACCGCTGTATCCAGAATTTAACATTTTGATTTTTTGTTTTCGAATTACGGTCCCCTTAAAATTACCTATTTTAAACATTAAATAATCAATAAAATTTTTTTCGAAAAAAGTCTTCATTTTCTCTTAAAATTCACTTTTTCTACTATGCCATATCATCGAAACTTTTAAATTCGGTAATCCTTAGCATGCTGATCAATAATATTGCATTAGTTTTTCAACAAAAAAATTCTTAATATGATTTCTCCGAGGATTTTTCGAAAAATCGACCCTTTTTTTCTTAATAAAAATGCACGCCACTAACTGAAATAAGTTTTGTTTCACTTAAAAAAGGTATAATAAAGGTCCTTTATATCTGTCCAAACTTGGTTAAAATTGGATGACTAATAACTAAGCTATGAAGGTGTTACCATGGGACACACTGTATATGGCCATTTAACATTAAACAAAAAAGTCATGTCAATATATTTTGTTCTAATTCAAACGATATCAGGGACTAATTTTATCTTTTCTATAGGTTATACCTATTATATACACCACTTTATAACTAGGTATAAAAATATACACTAATTTTTAAAATCAAATATATATCCCTTTATTACTAATAATATTCTATTGATTAATTCTTGCTCTCGTTATAACAAATTAGGTACAATAATAAAAAAATTTATTTACTCTTCTTACTAATTTTCCCCTTTGATTTGGTTTTCTTTGCCTTTTTACTTGTTTTCTTTATTTTTCGGGGATGTAACCAAATAGGGTAAGCTCCATTTTCATTTCTTAACGTTTTAGGATTGAACTTCTTTATTCCTTCTACTTCCATATCTCCTATAACATCATTTTCTTGGTGCTTATTTTTGTCTTTAATTTCCTCAATAGATGTAAACGTCACTACTTCTGACATTTTAATCATAGTTGTGTCACTGCTAGTACTGCTACCATTTTGGGCGTCATCAATTCCTAAAGTTTTTTTTAAGCGATCTAATTCTTTTTTCCCATATCTTTCTCTCTTAACTGCACGACATTTCCTCTTCCACTTACTTCTCATACTTTTAGCCATTTGGAAACTGAAAAAATAAACAAAATGATGAAAAGTACTAAACATAACTATGTTTTCTAATCATAAGCCTGCCTGGTATGGTTGCAATAACACCACTAGTGTACAATAATGTAGCTCAAATCTTCGGTTCTTTCAGTTACGATAATATACAACGCAGCGGCGGCTGGTGAAATTTCAATATTTTTTTTCTCGTCTGTGGCGCATGGGACCCATACGAAATTTGGGAAATAACATCTAGAGAAGCACTTCTCTAATGACCCCTAAAAAATTTTGAAAAAGCAGTTTGCGAAAAAATTTTTGAAAATTTGCTAGCCTCCCCTGGGTCTAGGGACCCCTGTTTACTTTTATTTTTTTTTGTCATATGCATTTGACTTTTCATAAAAATGCATCGACAGATTTTAGAGTTTGTGAAAATATTTTCATTACTAACTGAAATACAATGAACTGAAATTTTGTAATTTACAATTTAACAAATTACAATATTTCAATTCGCTGTATCTCAGTTAGTAATGAAAATATTTTCACAAACTCCAAAATCTGTCGATGCATTTTTATGAAAAGTCAAATGCATATGACAAAAAAAAAAAAGTAAACAGGGGTCCCTAGACCCAGGGGAGGCTAGCGAATTTTCAAAAATTTTTTCGCAAACTGCTTTTTCAAAATTTTTTAGGGGTCATTAGAGAAGTGCTTCTCTAGATGTTATTTCCCAAGTTTCGTATGGGTCCCATGCGCCACAGACGAGAAAAAAAATATTGAAATTTCACCAGCCGCCACTGATACAACGGGATTATTGGGAACATATGGAATGAGGCTATTATATTTCTGTATATTTACATACCTATTCAATCAATTTTTAGTATTAAATAAAATAAATTGATTTTTAAAATGGTTTAATTGCTTATAAATTTAGCAGTTCTACGAATAACTTTACTTACGTTTACTTTTCTTGACCAATATTTAAAAAAATAAATCGAATAACGTGCTTCTTCGAAAAGTGTGGTTAGGATTAATTTTTAGAGGTGGGTGGTGAATAGTACCCGTAAGATTCTTATCATTGGAACGAATCATCTTTGGTACGAATCCTTGCAGTGATAAGAATGGTACGAATCCCAAAAAAAAAAGATTCGTACATACGATTGATACGAATATGGAATTTCGGTACCGGTATTGCGATGCGATACTCTTAGGACCGTTAGGGCAGATTTCTAAATTCACCGGTGGATCGCACCGGTAAGCAATAACATTATTTGATTGGCAAATTTGAAACAGATAGCCAATCAGCTTCGTATTTTGTCCACCTGGTGCGTCCACCGGTGAATTTAGAAAAGTGCGGTTACTTTCCATCCCGATTAAACGTTAACGGTGGGTCAAACCAATTCAGTTACCATGGAAACTATGGGCGCAGCCAGAGGGGAGCCATGGGGCCTGTCCCCCCCAAGCCGTCTTCCATGAGTCAAAAAATAAAGAAGCAGTATCTAAATTATCCCTTGAAATAAATATTTTGTAATTAATGCCAATATTATCTAATAGAGGGATCTACATACACATCCGTTTTCAACCATTTTCTGACAAATTTTCCTCATCCTCTGGGGAGGCCGGTTCTATTGCCCCCCCAGATGAATTTTCTGGCTGCGCCACTGATGGAAACAATTGTACTTTTCAATGATTTGGCCGACGGCGGTTAAATTTTTTAATCGGGACCGAAAGTAACGGCCCTTGGGGCCTGTTGTATAAGGTTAAACTTCAAACGGTGGATAGGGACCGTTTAAACTGAAGATTTCAGATTTTAAAATATTCATAATTAAAAAAAATTCCGTTTTTATATGTAATATTATAGATATATTCGAAATATTTAATTATTACTACCTATATGATTATTATCAATGTACTACAAGACAGCATTCGTTTTATACAACGTACTGATTATAAAATCTGTGATATTACAATTTTTTTCTTCTTTTTGTTATTGTTTTTGTTTAGTTGACTTGCTACAAATGTACAAACGTGTATATAATGTGGTTAAATCATAGGTACTTATTAAGTATATATGGGTCTAAATAAACGCTATCTGTCTCTATCTTTACTATCTAATGACGACGAAGAAATTATTATAATGTATAATAGAAGGTGCTCGAAGTCATAAGTTTAAACTGTACGATTACGATTAATATAACATTATAATACTGGCCCTAACTAATACCACAGAAGACCTATACTTCTGTGCTAATACCACATATAATATTCTATAATCTATGCTGGACACAGTGGAGTAGGAGTGTGGGTACCTACGAATAGTAAGAATAGCTTAGACCATTCAAGTGTGCCGCTTCGCGCTAAAGCGGCACACTTGAATGGCCTAAGAAGAGTAGTAAAAATAGTACGAATAGTACGAATGGTACGAATACATGATCTTGGAATCAGTGGTACAAAACGTACGAATCTCTCGATACGAATCTTTTGTTGATACGGATTCTTTGGCACGAATCATTAAAAAGAGTCGAATCGGCCATCTCTATTAATCTTAATGAAGGCCCAGCATTGTTGTCAACACTACTGTTTTTTCAATAGATCTACAATTGTTTGGTTATCTCCCAGTTTTTATTCCGACCTGCTAAATCTACAGTTTTTTTTTGCATATAGATTAATTATTTTATTAAGGTATTACCTAGATTCATATATAATTTTTTCTAATGAATTATTTGAAGAGATAACCTCCATTTTTTAAGTTTATTCTTGAATTTTGTACTTGTTGCTCAATAAAACGAAAATGGTTGCAATTAGTCATAGGGAAGTACTTACAAAAATGTTCATTTTTCATTTCTCATCACATTGTCGAAAAATATACGGGGTTTCCATTTGAAAAAATTGAGATAGTTCGGTTTAAAAAGTTTTAAATTTAAAAATATTTTTTTGCCACTGTGTACATTTTTATAAAATAAAAATGATTCAGATTAGATGTCTCGTAACTAGTATTCACATAAGTTCTTCTTAAAACCCATAATTGTGACTTTGGTGATTTTTTCAATATGCATCTGCAGATGGCATTATTTCAACAAAAAAATTAATTACATCCAGAGTGGTTAGGAAATAGTCAATTGACGATTTGCACGAAAGAAAGTTTGGTAAAAAGTATCTAGATTGGTACCACTGTAATTCACTGCACATGTTGACCAACTCGTCTAATTTCCAAACTTTGCAACAATTAAATACCTATAATATAATAATCATAACATTGTTTTCATTATCTTTAATGTTAAACCTACTTCCATTGAATATAAATCATCTTTATTAGGTTGTTTCGTAGTCTACAATATTTAAAAAATGTCGAATTATGCAATTTGTCAAAACACTATTTCCAACTCTCAGTTTAGAAGAGTTGGCAGCAGTGATTGACAAATTCCATAATTCGACATTTTTTAACTATTGTAAACTACGAAACAACCTAATAAAGGTGATTTATATTCAATGGTAGTAGGTTTAACATTAAAGATAATGAAAACAATGTTATAACTATTATATTATAGGTATTTAATTGTTGCAAAGTTTGGAAATTTGACGAGTTGGTCAACATGTGCAGTGAATTACAGTGATACCAGTCTAGACACTTTTTACCAAACTTTCTTTCGTGCAAATCGTCAATTGACGATTTGCATGAAAGAAAGTTTGGTAAAAAGTGTCATGGCGCACAGTATAATGGTATCACTGTAATTCACTGCACATGTTGACCAACTCGTCTAATTTCCAAACTTTGCAACAATTAAATACCTATAATATAATAATCATAACATTGTTTTCATTATCTCTCATGTTAAACCTACTTCCACTGAATATAAATCATCTTTATTAGGTTGTTTCGTAGTCTACAATATTTAAAAAATGTCAAATTATGCAATTTGTCAATCACTGCTGCCAACTCTTCTAGTAAACTGAGAGTTGGAAACAGTGTTTGACAAATTGCATAACTCGACATTTTTTAAATATTGTAGACTATACGAAACAACTTAATAAAGACTATTTATATTCAATGGAAGCAGGTTTAACATTAAAGATAATGAAAACGATATTATGACAGTGAATTACAGTGATACCATTATACTGTGCGCCATGACACTTTTTACTGAACTTTCTTTCGTGCAAATCGTCAATTATAATATAGGAAGGAATAGAGTCTAGAAAGAGGCTTCAAAAAATATACTGGTATACGCATATATATATAGCATTCCATTTAAAAAAGGCACTTGATCCTGTAATTTCGTCTTTTGCTCCCCCTTTATATTCGAAAATAATTTCCGGTTATTGCCCCACCCTGTATTGTAAAATGAAAACAGTAGATTAACAATAAATTCCCAGTTTTCCACTGTTTTCTTTTTTTTTTGCTTATCTACAGTTTCATCTAACAGTTTTGGCAACAATGAGCCCCAGTCACAGAATACTATATTCTGTAGTTCAATGACAAAGATTAGAGAGTTATTTCGAGTTAATTTTCTAATCTTTGCTTTTGCACAGAAGACTAAAAGAATAAAGGAATGACCCAATGTAGTGATGCAGATATTCGGATGATTTCGGTACTCGGATTACACGGAATCGGATGACAAGAATATTCGGATTAATCATCCGATGTCGAATTAAATTTTCATTATAGGTATCTGTCAACAGTAATTGTGATTGTGGTTAAAGCGAATGCAAGTGGCACTGATGTTAGTAATTTTTCTCCCCAGATCTCAGAATCGATGAGCGGGGGGGGGGAGAAATCTAAAAAACATTTTATCAACCAAGTGCACGATTGACAGTTGTTTTTTGTTTTGTACTTAAAATTAATCCGAGTATATTTTATTCGGATGAAATTTTAATACTCGGAATCAAGCGAGTATTTCGATACTCGGATTAACCGAGTATTTTAATTCGAATTCGCCCAACACTAACCCAATGTAGAGAAGAAGAAGAAGAAGAATAACTAACCTCTTTTTTTTTAGAGGTGCTTGTATTTGGTTTTGTTTTAATTATTGTCTTGTTGAAAAAAAAAATATGTTTACCACGAAAACTTTTATTAAAAAGACGAAAATTGGAAATTTTTTAAAAGTAAGTACAAATTATAGGTAAATAGTTCCATTGTAAAATTTCAGAACTAATTTTAATAAACGTTTCAGAATGTCAGAGAGCATTATATACGGGATGATATATTTTGCGGTATTGTGAATTGTGAGAAATGTTTTCCAATGGAATCACCAGGAGATTCATGCTTGTCTTCAGAGCATCAAAACAAATGTTCATTGTTTAATTTCAATCATTATTTAATACTGGATACCAATGTTATTCTTGATCAGGTAATTATAGTGGTATACTTATTACCTATGAAAATTATATTTCTGGTTATTGAATACAATGATATATTTTATAGATGGACGTTATCGAAGAAGCAACAATAGGAAATGTAATTATTTTGCACACTGTATTAAAAGAAGTCAAACATCGGAGCTTACCTATATCTAAAAGGCTTTACAGTATTATAGACAATCCTAGCAGACATTTTTTTGTATTCACTAATGACCATCACAAGTAAGAAATATAGTTTGTTTTATGTAATTTTACTTTTTTTTAGAGGTATCCCAAGTAGCACAAGTAGATACTTAGTTGTATTTTGGTCATCATGTTACAGTAGCTAAAAAGGATGACTATTTGGTTATAGTGGAGATTATTAAAACTGAATTATTACGTTCTGAAGACGTACTGGCGATGAAAATGGGGAATCATATATTGGTCATCAAAATGTAACTGAAGCCAAATGGCTATAACGTGTGTGCGCATGTGCAACTCATTTGGCTCTCTTTTTGATTTTTGTGGCTGCTTTATTACTAGTTATGGAATGGCTCTTATGACGAAAGAGGTGATGTATCTACTTCACCGTGGCTAAATCATGACTTTTAGGCATAAAATAAAACGAGAACACTATTATGGCCATCCTTTGGCTTTAAACGGTTGTTGTTAGATAAAATGGACGTATACTTTGTCCATCTTTAAAATTATATGAACATCATAATTGCATATATGGTCAATCAAGAGGGTCAAATTTTATCAACATACGAATTTTTTGCATAGATGTGTTCACAGACGTTATAGTAATCGTTTCTGATAGTTGAAATGTTGTGCTTGTTTTGAAAAATTACCCCCTACAATGAAAAAAAAATGCGAAAAAATTTATTGTCCTTGCCCTAAATAAACTGAACACAATGGAAAATGAAAGAAAATGTTCCTTGCCCTTCTTGCAAGCAAGATACAAAACCACGTCAAATTAATACTACCCCTATTGTAGTGGGTAATTTTTCAAAACAAGCACAACACGGCCGTTCCTGGCGGGGGTACAACAGGTGCAGTCTCACGGGGTGGCACAATTTAGGAGGCGGCATTTTAGCCTACTTCACTATCTGTATCAGATTTAAGGCGAAATATTTAATGTGGCATCGTCGCGGATCGCGCAATTCGTTCATTCGTTAACAGACCAGAACACGGTGCCGCCATAATATACCGATTGGAAATTCAAGGAATACTATTATGAAATAGACCTTTTTTGCTATCCGCCTCTTTTGTTAAAATTTTTGCCGAGTCCCAGTTTATTCTATGTCCGTTCTCCCAAGCGTGTTCGCAAATCTTCGACCTCTGAATTTCATTTTTCCTGACATAATTCCTGTGTTCACCTATTGTTACACTGAACGGTCTGGATGACTCATCCACGTAATATCTGTTACACTCACACAGAATACTGTAAATACAGTTTTTTAAAATTTGCTCGTGGTCGGTTTTGTCTTTGTCAGAATAGACCTCAAAGTGTTGCTCCTTTGAATTACCGTCCTAATATCAAATCTATCATCTATACTGTCACGACCCTCAGGCCGTTATGATGGGGACCCTTTAATATAACTCACTTGGCATACGAGAGGGTTTGAATTTTAAGAATTAAATGAACATCTCATAAGATAAAACGTAAGAATAACAAGGTACAAGTTTATTAACTCAAAACAACATAACAAACAATATAAATGGTAAATTGGTACTTACATTAATTTGCCCCCTGGGGCTGCCCCCTAAGGTGGGGGGGTAGTTGAACCATGCTAGAGATGGTACTGAGTGGATTTTTCTCGGAACAGGTCGGAACTGTTCCGGGTAACAAAGTATACCTGTTCCAAAAACCTGTTCCGATTCCGACCTGCTCCGAGTCTGGCATTAGTGATCGCCCGTTCTTTCGCTCTCGCAGCTCCATATGCTCCATAATGACACCGCTTCCTTTTCAAGTGCTTGGAGTCCTGATTTTTTTGAAACAAGAATGCTGATTGGTTGATGAAGGTTAAAAACTGACATGTCAATTGTGCTCCATTCAAAGTTTTGATTTTGAAATCTCCAGAGCTCCAAGCTTTTGAAAAGAAAGCGGTCAATACAAAATACGTCCTGTATACCAAAACCGATATGAACTAGTATTTGAACTCTGAATAAGAGTAGAGGGTGTCTTATGAATTAATATGTTTTGTAATGCGATTTAGAACACCGTGAGTATTTCATTTCTAAGTTTTACCATTTCTTCAATTCATTTTATTCTTACATGGAAATAAGTCAAAATATTCACCTAATGCTTCTAACTATTCCTAAAACTCCTTGAATTAAAAAATGCTAGAGCTACATTTCTGTAATACTTAACACTTAACACTAATTAAACAGAATTTATTATTATTATATACATCCCACACAAATACTGCCACTACCACCAATACCAAACAGTCCGCAAGTCTGATCTGCTCATTCCACTCTGGCTCCGTGTCCGAAGGTACAACGTTATCATGTGCTCAGTGCTCCACTCAAATGCATGGCAGTCCAGCGGAGTCGGAACTAGTATTTTCGAAATCTGAGAACTGTTCCACGGAACTGTTAGCTTGTACCTGTTCCGAAGGAACAGGTTCGGTTCTTTCGTACCATCTCTAAACCACGCACCTCAGCAGTAACCAGTTGCCCCCGAAACCCAACTGACTCTTCAGTTCAAATATTTTCCAGCCATCGCCTTCTTGCTGATTCAGCATTGCTCCATAGTTACAAGGTATCGCTAACTTCCTGCTGGCTCAGCGGTTCCTTTGTCCCCGGTGGAATCTGATTTCTTTCGACACAACTTTGTTTAATAATTCTAATGGTATTTATTTCCGTACAATATTAACTATGATGTACTAGGTGTTTCAAATAAATTTGGCATAAATTATAATTACGTGACAATACGGCGTAACTTTTTGGATAATCCGTGTACATAAGGAATTAACGCTGTGTAACGTTTTTCAGGTTTTTGTTGTATCTGATTGTTATTTTCATTATTTATAAAGGTTTTATCGACAAAGGCTTCAGAGTATTGATTGTTTGTAGGGACCTTATAAACCGTTTCTCATTGTTTAATATTTTTCATCATTAGAAGCAATAATTTTGGCCCTATATCTTACAAACATTTTAAAGCACCACCTCTGTTGGTATGTGTTGGTTTTCTATAAACACTTGTTTCAATTATACCATTTACTCTTTTAATTAAAATAGCTTGAAATGCTAATTCATTTTTAGTTTCCTTTTCTAAAGTAAATTTAATAGAAGGTTATTTATCATTTAAATTTTCAAAAAAATTATCTAGTAACTTCATACCGTGAGGCCAAATTGCAAAGATATCGTCTACATATCTCCACCAGATAACCGGTTTGTATGTACAATTTTGAACATGTCTTGTCTCAAAATCCTCCATAAACATATTGCTTAAAATTGGTGATAACGGAGAGCCCATTGCCATACCGAAATACTGCTGCTAGAAATCATTTTCTAACTGAAAATAAGTTATTTTGATACAGATACACATAGTTAAAAGTTCCATTATGGTATTTACACTCAATTTAATGATTATAATAATACAATTGTATTATTTTGTAGATTCCTCGGACGTCAATTAGAAGTAAAAATACATGTGGCAGGAAAGTCCCAAAGAGAAAAGAAGAAGAGTTAAGAAAATGCCATAAATAAGATACAGAAAATATTTAAAATATACATTAGTATTTATACAAAAAAAATTATTAAAAAAAATATATTCCATAATTTATGGGGCGGCAAAATTTCTTTTTGCACGGGGTGGCAAGAGACCCGCGAACGGCCCTGAGCACAACATTTCAACTATCAGAAACGATTACTATAACGTCTGTGAACAAATCTATGCAAAAAATTTGGAGAAATTCCAGAAGGCGATATCCTACAAAATTACCAAATTTTTTCTGTAAACTTATATAAAATATTCATAAAAACAAAGGGACCTCCAGAAATCTCTAAATTTTAGGTATAATTAAATTAATTTGAAATATATACATTTGTAATTTCAAGAAGCACAATCGATGGTAATGTTATTAAAAGTTATTAAAATAATGAATTAGTTAGTCAAAACTTTATTTTATAGGTATAATTAATAAAGTATTGAAAAGGAACGTAATGGCCGTCGTTCAAGTTCTTCTTGGTTGATAGAAAACATATTCTATTCTATTCTATTCTATTCTATTCTATTCTTTGTGTGGAACGGGTTACTTTGTATTTTGACCTTTGTTTATCCAACGTTTTTACATTTCCTTTCTCCAACCAAATTAAAATTTGTTACTAAAGTTTCTGAAAATGTATTGCGTGGACGAAACCATCGAGAAGCAAATTTGCCTTAGTGCAGTTACTTCAAGTTGGGTAGGTAGTAAATAGCTAACTGTACTGGTCAAATACAACAGCATACATACATTTTTGACTAATCCGCAATCAAAATCAGACACAAAATACTCCCGGCAACCGTGTACAATAAAAAGGAATAATAGTAAAATGTTAATGATGGCTAGAGCCATAGAAAATGGAATAAGTCAGTATTGATTCAGACGATAGGTTGACACTTTTACTTTAATAATCTAAATATTTATACCTATTAATGCATAAGCTTTTGTAGACACGAACGTCAATGAAAACACTCTGTGAAAAGTGTTATGCCGCTATATAAGTATCTACTCTTTAAACTTACTTTTAGGCGACATTCCTTTTCCAATAATATGTGGAACTCCTATATTTTCTTTTCCATTTCATTCTTATTTTTCTGTTGATATAAAACTTATTTGCGTATGTATAAAGTTTTCAACATTATCAATACTTGTTTTTAGTTATATTTTTATCCTGCTGTTTGGCCTCAATTTAGATTTTATTATGTACAAAATTGCTTCTAAAATAGTCATTTAATAAGGATATTTTTTCATTATTGTTTCAGTCTTGATTCGGTAATAACAGCTAAGAAAACCGCCAGAATAAAGCCTAACTAATATAGTCATGTTTAGGCTAATTTCTTAGTAATAGTTGGGATATCAACACTATATTAACCCTTTCACTGCTCAAGACGAGTATACTCGCCAACGGGTTAACTGCTCCAGACGAGTTAACTCACGGTTCAAAATTAAATAGGATCTGTCTGCTCTAGCCGGATTTTCTCGCGGTGTTCAGGTTTATGGGTGGGAACCGGCCGATTGCAATCGCGCTGCAATTTTTTTTTTTTTTTTTTTACCATAGTACCATATTAAAATAATTCTTTTAGTTTGTATACGTTATGATTTATGATTTTTTTCAAAATTACATGCTTTATTGTGACAATTTTTTTTTTAACTGAAAAAAAGATATTAAAAAAAATACTCCTTCGAACCATACTGCTCCAGACGACTATACTCGCTAGCAGCAAAATAATTGCCCACAGCACCAGCCACGGCATTTGGGCCGTCCGCAGTGAAAGGGTTAATAACAAAAACCATGTCAACATATTCTAGCCATTTTTATAGCTAGAATGGCAGTATTAACATTGTTGCTATTTAATTACTGACTCATTTTTTTTGCGCTAAACTACTACTAAAATAAAATGACTAAAATATAACTAAACAAAAGCCGTTGAAACGTTTTAGTGCCTGCAATTTGGTTATTTCAGCTAAATAGCATATTTGTGCTACTTGGGACATCTCCAGTTTTCTATAGGAATGCTATTATAGACGTACTTACGCCACCTGCATCTATTTTATTTTTAATTGTCTAAAGGATGTTAAATAAGCATTTGACGATAAATTTGATATGACACCAGGCTGAAATTTATTCTATATGTTTCATGCAGTTATGAGAATTTGTTTGAGGATGGTAAAAAGTTTTTGAAACATTATGAGACTCATGTAATGTGGTTTAAATCAGGCGATTTATAAAATAAAATGAACGATTTATAATCAAACTCGAATATTTTTTTAAATATATCGAATATTTAATGAAAATAAAATGCATGAACGGGGAACAAAAAATGGGCAGCTACTAGAAGTGACTCGAACCTCCTCACCAAATGTTTGCGAAAATTCCTTAATTCAGTTAGTAACCGGACATGTTATGGGCTAAGTTATGTGATACAGGCTTCCGCTCCATGGGCACTATAACTTGTACCTGAACAACCCATCGTGCGGGACTCTGACAATTCTTTTATGATGGAAAAAAGTGAAGTATGATATATTATTGATATCAGAATAACATCAACTTTCCAATGGTACATTAAAAAATAGATATATATCGAAAAATGAGAAAGTCTGTATGTGAAAAGGGCACTAAACATCATTTCAATCTGCATCATAATCTTTTCAGCTTTGATAGAATACCAATAGTACCCTTGTGCCAAATTTCATGAAAATCGATTCTCCCGAATTTTCCTAGTTTCGGTGCTATCGTGTTCACATATATACATATAGACATACATACGCAGACATTTTTTAAAAACCACATTTTCGTGTTTCTAAAACATAAAGATACCTATGGTCTTATCTCAATTTTCGATTTTGAACCGTTTTACATAACTTATCCTTTTTATGTGGGAAGAGTTTAAAAAATGAACCAAGTATGTAAGAAAATTAATTTTTAAAATTTTTAATATATACTACAAAAAAAAAAAAAAAGGTAAAGTAAAAGTTTGAACAAACTAAATATAGTGTGTTGCAATAAATAATTTGCCATGCTTATAATAAACAAAATAGAAATTGATTTTAAAACAATAAGTCTATCATCACTAAGTAGTGAAATCAACAAAATAGCTGTGTTAAAATGTAGAAGAGGAAATACCTACTCCAATTTTCTTAAAAGAAAAAAAAACAATTATGATTTTTCATATCGTCGTTAAATTTACAAAGTGGCGTATTTAAGTTTTAACAACTTTGGAGGAGACACATTTAAAGTTTTACCGGTTTTTCATTTTGCCACTACCGGAGAAGTATTAGACTATTTGTATTGAGTTTTTGAACACACTTACGATTTATTGTAGGTGATTAAATGCCGATATGGACAAAACCAGAAATATCAGCTAGAAAAAGTAATTTTGAAAATAATGAGAATAATAGTTTTTTTTTTATTAAACATTTTCATATATGCCCATTAAAATATTGGAGAAAATACAAAAGGAATAATCTATTTCTATTACAAAACGTTAAATTAAGAAGAATCACAGGAGTCGATCCTTCGCAAAGTGACAACAGAGATAAATATTTCTCTCTGGAAGCATAAGGCGAGCATTATTGATTTTTAAAATTTTTGTCTTTGTGATGACTTCATTTCTTGGTAAGAAAACTGTTTGGAATTGTTCTTCCCTGTAACTGGTTTTATAAAAGATCTTATTTTTCTTTTCTTTTTCTACCATTATGGCGGACATTTTTGTCCAATTTAAGGAGTCGTCAGATTCAGAATTCAGTTAGTCAGATTGTCGCACTGTTAAAATCCGCATATATTGGGAAAAAGTTTTAAAATTCAAAAAATTACCATATCATTTCGCCGACAATAAAGGGATATTTTCTGTGAGCTAATTTTATGATTGGTATTAGTTGACTGGGCATGAAAATATCTCCAACCTGTTTCATAGCTGTAGTAGCACGGTGTACTGAGTCGCCTTTATTTGAACTATGGCATGCTTCAAAGAAGTGAAGGGTTATGTGTTTAATATTTTTGCTGTCGTAATGTAAGAAGTAAGCACAGACATTGTGGGAAGGATTGAATTCTTGTTCTGTCCATAGCAACCATCAGAAAATAGTTCTACAGATTCTTCGACCCCATTTTCGTCGCACTTTTTCAAAAATAAGCATAGACAACTTGACATTTCCGATGAATCTCGTTTGCTTTGAGTTTCATAAGTGTGTAACAGTGGCAATCTCTTGAAGAAAGATTGTAAATAGTAAAATTGAAGAAAGCAAGGCGTTGCTTATAAAATAAGGCACTTTTACTTGAGATTAGCATTTGAATGACTTGCTGCAAGTCGAAAACTGCACTGATAACTTTAATCTTTTATTGCTTGTTCTTTACTTTTAGCTTTTATTTCCCTTACATCTTTTTTCTGTTTCGTGATTTAGATAATTCTCTTTTAGTGATAATTTAACAGATTCATTGCTGTTGTTGTAAGTGCATTGATCTTTTTTTTGGACGATAAAAAAAGAAATTTGAATATTTGAATGTCTTCTTCTACAAGAAAACACTGCCCGTTTCTGAGGAATCGTTAAGTACTTCTGTAACAATAGATTTTCCATAATACCAACGTTTACGATGTATCATCTTAACTTTTGCTCCATTCTATATAATTTCACCTTTCTTACACAAGTAGGTTCACTGGAAACCACTACATTTCATTTTCCATATCTCCACTCCACTACACATCCATATTTAATAATATGTTTTTTCAAGAGCCCATGTGATTAGTGTTCATATTAAAACAATTAGTTTTCGGGCTAAAACTTGTTAGTTAACTTCACAATAGGGCTAATATGGCATATATATGCCACGAGATGGAGCCTTAATAAGCTTGAACACGTTAAGGAATCGGTGATCACACATGGGTGTATTTCATATTTGCCTGTTTGCTTTAATATTTTGCTTTTACCTAAAAACTAAAAAACGTTATAATATCAAAACTATTAGAAATGGAGGAATGTCACTTTGTGAGCTAATTGAGCAACTCCAGTGCCACTTAAAACCCCAAAAATCTCATTTTCGCCATTTTCTGATATACGCCACTTTGTAAATTTAACGACGATATTTAGCCCAGATGACAGAACATTTTTTAGTGAAACCCACAAAAATTTGCAAACTGAATAATTTTTTTTTAATGAGTTCGTAAAAGTGTATAGTAATATCCTGAAAAATTTACATTTCGCTCGGATGCAGAACATAAGAAAAAAAAGTGAAAAAAAAATTTTTTTTTATCCATTTTTTCAAAATTTTGAAATTAAGTCAGAGTAGGAAGAAATAAAAAATACAGGTGGATAGACCATATGTTTCTGATAAAATATCCTAATAAAATTTATCACTAAAGCGATGGAAAAAAATAGTGAAGTAACTTTGTCACTCTGCCCGGCCAGCGCACGGTTAAATGCGTACTATGGAACCTCCAAAAATTCTTAGCTGTTCTATCGAGTAAAATAAAGCTTTTTTCTCTTTCTGATTACACATTTTTAACATTTTTCTTAGTGAATAGGAGGATAAGTAGTGAGTATATGGAGGGAAAATATATAATTATGAACGCATACACAGACACCACGCATTGCTGCTGAATCGCTGGCATGAATTTTTACGTGCCTTTACTGTATTATATTTATTACAGGTACACCTATCCACATTTCAGCTATATTCAATAGATTCCATATACATTTGTTAATGTATTGGAATAGATCCAGAATTTATATTCAAAACGATCAAAGATATTTTCATAGTTATAAGGACAAGATCGTGAAAATCGCAATTTCTTATCATGATCTGATTGATCATATTTTCGAAGAACTGCATACAAGTAAATGATTTTGTATTTGAACATTCAAAAAGTATACATTTTTTCCGAAATAGTGATATTTTATTTTTTCTAATAGGTCAATTTCTCGACAAGTTACAGCTTCCAATATATATATTTATCAAAAAATCATCAAGCAAGGAAATTAAAATGATATGTACTTTTTTTTAAATCCGAGTTACTACAACTTAATAAACCATAATAATCATGAAGTGTACATACTTTTTAACAGTTCTCAATGAAGAATTTTTTTGAAAGGCTTTTATTTTTTTCTATATTTTTTATTGCGACAATTAAGTTCGGGCGTGATAATTTATATAAGTATATTTTTCCCATCCATCCTTTGCTTGTATTGATTAAAACAAAAAAGCATCAGAAAGCTACAATTTCCATGTTTTAAAGGAACCAACACTCGTATGGATTGAACAAATTCTGATTTAGTGGCATGTAATTCAGTGCGTCGGTGTCACAGATATGCGTATACACTTGACTATTTTTTTCTGGGAAAACCGTGGCTTTAACGATAAATTTTGTTAGGACATTTTTTGTTCGTAAATACGTGATCTATCTATCTGTATTTTTTATTTTTTTCTTTTCTAGCTTGATTTAATTTCAAGATTTTGAAAAAATGGATGAAAAACATTTTTTTTTTATCTTCTGTATACGAGCGAAATGTAAACTTTTCAGGATATTATTCTATACACTTTCACGAACTCATTAAAAAAAATTATACAAATTTTTGTGGGTAAATACCTTCATCGACTCGGCTAATTATGATTATTAGTCTTCAAAATAGATTTGTGTATTCCCGCAACCGCTTTCTCCTTCTTTTTTCCTATGTTTCTCTGCCACAACCACCTTAATCATACGACAACATAACTACGGTAATAAGCTTACCTAAATACTCTATGGGTAATATTCTTGAAATATGTTGAACATAAAAAATAAACATTCATTAAATGGTGGTACCTAATACAAAAATTTATTTAATGATAATTGTTTGTTAATTTTTACTCCACTTCTCACATTTTAGAGACACATATATTACCCAAAATGATGGTGAATTAGTAAATGATTATAACGACAGGTGCATTAGGAAGGCATGTTCTTGGTACATGCAACATTTACCCAGAGAAAAGTTTGTTTTCCTTACCGATGATGCCAATAATAGGCAACTGGCCATAGAAGAGGGAATTCTTTCTTGCTCAAGTGAGGAATTATAAAATAATTTATAGGGCATATTTACCAGGCCTTTCTTTTTAGTTGCAGAATATGTACATCATTTAAATAACAATTCTGTTTTGGAAGATAAATTATCCAGGAAGGATTTCCATATTGACAGCAATACAAAAGATATATTTCCTCCACATTTAACAAAAGTTGAACTTTTGACTGGTGTTAAAGAAGGAAAGTTATATCAGGGCACATTTAGAGCTTCCAGAGATAATTTTCTTGAAGGATTTGTTAATGTTGATTCGTTTGATGATCCTGTAAGTATGGCTTGTTTTTCTAATTATATGAGTTCTTACCAGGTAAGGTTTTCTGTCATATACTTTTACCACAGAAGAAAGGTGTATTCTGTGCTTCTACTATTAATAAAAAAATGTATTTTATTTCACGTTGCCATATTCATTTTGTCACTAAATCTAAGAAAAATAAACCTAAAATTTCGTCTTTTTCACGCCAGGGTAGGTTAAGTTAGTTGTTTAGATCTGTGTGGCACATGATGCATTTGCGTGTTTGTCAGTAGCACAGTCAACGGAGAGCTAAAATAACCAAAATCTCTAACTTGAGTGATAATGAATGGATTTTGACAAAACTTTGTGCAATGCGTTTGTAATGACGTTAAAAAAAAGTTGAAAAAATGATTAGAGTAGGAAATGATCGAAAGGGGTAGAAAACACCCTTGTAGAATTAGGTCAAAAATGAAAAAGAAACAATAAATTTACCTTTTTTGGCCCAAAGTAAGATGTTTTTACTCTTGTGAATTTTTTCCAGAAATGCATATTTTTGGATCTATGGCCACTCGAAAATTCCTAAAAGTGGGAGAGGGGAAATGTAAAAGTTGAAAAAAAATCTGAAATAATTCAGGTGAATGTATAATCGAAATACAAGACTTTTATTCGCAACTTTTCTGTAAAGTGCGTTTTCACCGAGTTATTCAAAGTTAGCAAAATATGTATACCTTCTAAACGCCACAAGGAAAGACGTAAGTCAAGAAGCTGCTAGAACCGTATATATGGCATATTGCCAATCTCAACTAATGAACGGAATAATATTTTGGGCATGTACTACAGCAGCTAATATAGATAGGGTATTCAAAACCAAAAAACGATTGATACGAGCATTATGCAATGTCCCAACCACCACTAGTTGTCGGCCGCTATTCAAATCGCTAAGAATACTGCCAATAATGAGTCTGTATGTCTTAGAAGCAGTAAAATTCGTGCACAATAACACTAACCTATTTAACAATCATCAAGTTGACCATCCCTATGGCACTCGTACAATGGACGTAAGACTTCCACAACATATCCACGCTTTCTTCCATAACTCCTTTAAAGTGCAGTCTGTGAAACTATATAATATGCTTCCAAATAAGTATAAGTCTCTAAGCAAGTCAAACTTTAATAAAACAGTGAAAAAATTCATCTTGCAACACTGTTTCTACACTGTTCAAGAATTTATAAATTGCTGTGATGCCATGTGATTATTCATATTATTTTTTTATGTGATTATTCATATTTTTACATATTATTTTCTTTTTAGACCAAGCACTTATATTTTGTATTTTACAATAAGTATTTTATTCGCTAAAGCGGTCGGGATTTAATCAGATAATAAACTGTCAATTTGCACTCTTTATATTACCAGGCAACAACGCTTTCGAAAAAATTTTACCGATTATTTCACTCATTAACGCTATAGCCAATGAGAGCCCGTTTTTTCAAAACATCGCACCAATCAAACGTCATTATTAGTGGTAATTCAAGCTAGATCGGCTTTTGACAGGACCAACATGCAAAATTTATCGCTCTAATTTTTTAGGTCGCTGCAGCGGCAAATATGCGAAAATTTTTTGACGTTTTTGTCGTGAAATATTTTTGGCAAATAGGGCAACTCGAGCTTTTAAGTTTTATCTATAAATATCTTCTCTAGCTTATTATTAATTGTTAACGTACTTACCTTGTAAATTGTAATATTGTATTATGTAGTAGCAAACAAAAACACACCTCAATTCCAAAGCGAATCTTGTCTGAAATATATAGGCTGTAACTTTTGCCTATCTGTAACTATTTCAGTTTTCCTAGTGTTAAATCAGGTAACAATTACACACAAAGATTGTACTTAATATACCTAGCTCATAATACAGGAACAAGTCAAGCACAGCTTTCAATAGCTCAATAACGTAGTTACAAAGGTAAGCAAATCATTTATTATAAATGTCAAGTACACATTCGCTCTGGAACAAACTAAAAATGTATAGTACTTACATATTATGGTAATCTACCAAAAAGTAACTCGTTGAACCAAAGCTGTGCATCAAACATTATAATTTGTTGTATTTAAAATTCTCTTTGCTTAACAAAGCAAACCTCAACATAATTCATAAACTTCGTAAGTTAAAAGTGAGGATTAAATACGTAAATATGAGTCGATGAACATTTATTTATTATGGAATATAACTTGTAGCGCTAGATGGCGCTCTCTATGTCAATCTCGGAACCATGGGTGTATATTTTATTTGGGCGAGACATCGGTACTAAAGTAGTGCTCTCTCTATCGTTCCTCGTCGTATTGCACCTCAGAAACGCCTGAAAGGTGTTAAGCCAGTCTATATATTATAATATCTAAGGTTTCAACTCGTTTTATTTACTAGTTGCCATGGAAACGTCACTAGATTATTTTAAAATATAGCGAATCTCCGTTGTTTCTACTGCGTTTGTTTCAGATTTGCTGTTTTGACAATATGAGTCGGTTTGGAAATATTTCTGTATATCAAATTAATGATGAAATTGAAAATAAAGGTCAGTAAACTCCAAAAAGTGACAAGAAAACGTCTGAAGGCAGTTAATGAGAAAACATAATATTGAAGATGTACTTAATGAATTATTTATTCGTGAAATATTCTCCTCAAATACCACTCGTGCTTTAAATTTTATCTAAAAATTTTTTCTCAAGCTAAGTCGCCCTTAATTAATATAACTCGTGCAAATTGGCAGTTTATTATCAAAGATTAAATCCCTCCCGCTAAAGCGGTCGGGATTTAATCAGATAATAAACTGCCAATTTGCACTCGTTATATTACCAGGCAACACGCTTTCGAAAAAATTTTCGATAAAATTTTAAGCACTAGTGATATTACATACGATAAAATTTCAAGCACTAGTGATATTACATATGATTAAATTTTGAATTTAGGGTTTTTGGACAATTCTGAACAACTTTTGTTGAAAAAATGCCGGAAAATTGGAAAGTTCTTGGAGGGTAGGTCGGAAAATATTGTCACCATTGTGTTCCCCGCCCTCGACAACGGGGGGGGGGGGGGGGGGGGGGAGTTGTCTGGAGAACTTTTGGGCTTTTGCCTTTTTCTGGTTTACCTCAAGAGACTATACAGTAGTAAAATGGATTTGGACGAACATATTATTTTGCAATCCATGAACAACTGGGAAGAAATGGAGAATTACCTAGAAAATGCAGGTTTTTAATCCAATGATTATTTTGTTATGTAATGTAAATAAATACGTGTTTTTATTTTTAACTCAACAAAAATTGTGTTGGGTACAAGTAAAACTACTACTACTGTTTGCAGTTATATTAGATACTATTATTTTAAGAATTCACGATTTTAATTATTGTCCTAAACAAAAAAAACCCTAAATAAAAGTATAAGTTTACGTGAATCAAGCACAGACTCGTCGAGTTACTACACGGTTTGAATTGTACTTTCGACGGCCAGTCAAGAATATGCTTTTACGAATTTATATAATTCACATGCGAAATGAACAACACGGATTCCGCCCTGCACGGTTTATTCCGTGTGAACTCGAGAATTGGGCCCCTGATCTTTTTTCAACTCTTTTATTAACGTCAGTACAAACACATTGCACAAGGTTTCATCAAAATCCATTCATTAGCACTCAAATTAGACTGGACATTGACTGGACTACAAGGTCCGGGCGCAAAAACGTTAATGCTACATGTTTTTTTTTTTTCATTTGTAGGCAGTGAGTATACAGGGTGTCTCACGATGAACTGCGGCGATCGATATCTCAAAAAGTAGACATTGTAAAATTTTGAAAATTTGGTGGTAAACTAATGTCGATGAGGGCAACTTGGCTAAAATATTCTGTAGATGATGGCACTTCCGATTATACCGGAAGTAGATGTCAACTTGCTTATTTTAAATGGGACATAGCATAGCAAAATCCCCATATAAAAATATTGAATTGACAATATTTTGAAAACTAAAAATTTTCGGAATAGACATATATACACAAACTTACCCTTATTTTTAATGGTAAATAAAATAAGATTATAGAAATTGGGGGTTTCCATTTGAAAAAATTGAGTTTTGACAGTTTTCTCAATTTCATTTTTATTCTTATTTTTTGAACACTCTGTATTAATACTTATCAAAATATTATAAAAACACTATTAAAGTAGGTCTTTCTCATCAAAGAATCCAACCCAAATTAGATAATAAAGGCTTCCTTATAGGAAAAATTGATAATTCTGTTAGGGCCTGCAAACGTCATTTTTGACATAAAAATTGAAATATATCAAAATCGGAGAGTAACTATATCTGGCTCGCTAAAGATCAGTAATGTATCGTCTGCATACATTACCAACGACTGCTCAACAGTCCTTGGTATTTCATTTGCATATAGAATATAAAGCAGCGGCCCCAAAATGGATCCCTGTGGAACACCTTTCTTTATTGTTATAACATTCGATTTTAATAATTCATTATGTTTATCCATTTCGACAACACACTGCTTCCTATTACTTATATACGATCGAATTAGACGCAACGCCACCCCTCTAATGCCATACAACTCCAACTTTTTACATAGAATCCCATGATCAACACTGTCAAAAGCCTTCGTTAGATCAAGGCACATTGTTAAAGTTTTTTTGTTGTCATTTAATGATTCAATTATTTTTGACATAGCCTGGTATATGGCCCTTATTGTTGATTTTCCTTTTCTAAATCCATTTTGATATTCGGATAGTACATGATTTTTCTCCAGAAAGCTCATGACTCTATTATATATAATTCCCTCGAAGACTTTACTGATGTTCGATAGAAGAGAGATGGGCCTATAATTTTTTAGCTCATCTTTTTTACCTTTTTTATATATGGCTTTAACATATGCAGTCTTGAGTCTTTCTGGGAAAGTACCCGTGTTGAAGGCTAAATTTATTATATGGGCAAGAGGGGCCGCTATTAAGTCACATACTTCTTTTAGCAAAACTACTGGTATCTCGTCCTCGCCTACGGACTTTTTATTTTTTAGTTGCTTTATACTTTGGGAAACCTCGCAAGGATCAACATGATAAGAAAAATACTAGTTGCACAACTTTTAATAATATTATAGTCAACATTATTTTTTGCATTTGTGTCTTGACATGAATTTACAAAATACCTATTTGCCTCATTTAGTACCTCCAGCGAGCTGGAATCTGTGTTTCTGAAGTGATTCAGAATTGTATTTTTAGTCGTTTTAGAGTTTTCCGCTGTTATGTTTTTTATTAAAGACCATGTGGCTTTAGTCTTATTTTGCGCCTTTGAAATATATTCTTTATTTGATAACCTCTTTGCATGTTTAATAACTTTTCTTAAAATATATGCATATTGATTATAGATTTCTTTGTTTATCTGACCTAACGTTAACCGTTCATATAGTAGACGCTTGTTTTTACACGAGACCCTTATTCCACTTGTTATCCATTTTTTTTGTACATTGGTTATTGCTATTTACTCGACATTTTTTTATAGGAAAAACTCTATTCATTACGGTTGTAAGTTTATTTATAAATAGGTCATATGCATTATTTGTATCATTTGAGCTGCAGATTCCCATTGCACATACTGCAGCTCATGACGGTATTGTCTGAGCTTATTCATTGAAAAAATCCTTTTTTTAATAAAATCCCTTTCTCCGTAACTCCGTAAGACGACTTTATTCAACACATAAATGCTGCCTAGATCTAAACACCGGTCTACTGTGATAAAAAGAAAATCGCAATTTTCGAGAAATCATAGTAGGCTTATAGATAGACAAAAATTTTGTTAATGAAAGTTATTTGGAATCACTTGATATGCCCCCTTGTAAAATTTTGTGAAAATCGGAATATTTAAAAAAAAAATTTGTTTCACTTCTCGTATCTGTATCTTTTTTATTTGTGGCCTAATTAATTTCAAATTTTTATCACCTACACAACTCCATAAGGTGATTTCATCTAACACCTAAAAAGAACTTTTTCCGACACTTTTTATTATTACACATCAACTTACATGTAATATTGTTTTCTTTTTTTTTTTAATGGTTTTATAATACTTGGAAATCTGTATGTATATATGTATCAAAACCAGGGACCGTAACCGAAAACCGCACCGTAATTACGATTTTTTTCTAACCGAAACCGAAAACCAAAATGAGAGATTCTGGAAAACCGAAACCGTAACAGAAAACCGGATTGGCGCAAATTTGAAAACCGAAACCGAAAACCAAATTAACAGTGCTCTAAAAACCGAAACAGTAACCGAAAACCGAAAATGGTGTACGTTAGGTAATCGTAAGGGGAACCGATCCGAAAAAAAATTCGTTTTTGGTCCCTGCAAGCATTAAATCAATTTTAAACAAAACCCTAACTGAAAACTGTAAAACTGTACCGTAATTACGAATTTTTCCTTACCGTAACGGAAACAGAAAACCGGAATATGAGATTCTGGAAAACCGAAACCGTAACCGAAAACCGATACTGGTGTACGTCAGTTAACCATAACCAAAACCGAACCGAAATAAATTTCGGTTTCGGTCCCTGATCAAAACCCACTTCCCGCTATCCAATCGAGCTGAAATTTTGCATAGACGTGTAGTTAAATAATAAATAATTTCAATAATAGATAGATAGATAGATTTATTTCATGTGAGATAATTACATTATATATACGCTCGTCAATTGTAGAAACATAGAATACATAAAATACAATATAAAATAAAAAAAGTACAATTTAAAAGAAGTGACAGGAATAAATAAAACTTATATCCTAACAGTTTGGCACACGAGATAGTGCTGGATAGTTTTTTTCATAGACAGTCAATATGAGCCCCCCCATGTTAATTTACTGTCTAGGAAAAGTCCAAGACATTTAACCGGATCATTATTTTTCAAAAGGTTATGGTGGTTTAAATTAAAAATTAATGTTTGAGTTTTATCCAAGTTTAGTCTCAACTTAATTGTGCATGACTTTCATTTGCTGTAAAAAGTTCTCTTTATGTGTTAGATAAAATCATCTCATGCAGTTCTATAGCAATTTATGTGTCAGATGGCGTGACCTGGAAGCCGCGCGATGACTTATCGGAAATGTCTGAAAAGTATCACTTTGAGTGCTGTGCCATAGAAAGCAATTTTAGTAACACTGACTATGTAGTTATATGCATTTATCGCCCGCCAAGGGGTAGCATAGACAATTTTTTATGTAAATTAAATGATATTTTGGAAGGTTTGTTTAACAAAAACAAAGCTGTCATTCTAACAGGGGACTGGAACATAGATTTTTCTTGTGAAAGCACTGATAAAAGCAACCTATCAAGTATACTCGAATCCTTTGGTATACATGTCACGATCAAGGACTTTACTAGAATAACACCAATGAGTAAGAAAATCATTGACTATATAATAACAAATATCACCTATGATCATAAAACGCAGGTTTTACAATCTCTTATATCAGATCATAGAGCGCACATTTTCAATAAGTGCCAATAAGCCAACATATATTTATACAAGGTTGTACAATGATGATAATGTAAATAATTTTGTTTCGGATTTAGGTAGAACGGATTGGTCTAGGGTGTACAGCATCGATTCTGTGGATGAGAAAACCAACATTTTCCTGGAAGTAATAAAAAACAGCTTTAACACTAATTTTCCATTAATTAAGCGGAAGGTCCGAAAGTCTCGCAAATCAGACTGGTTTACGTCTGAGCTGCGTTTTTTAAAAGATCAGCTTAGACTTTTAGAAAATATAAGTAGTAATAAGGCCGAGTATAGGCCAGCTTACAGTTATGTCAAAAGACTTTATTGTGATAGATTAAAGAAAGCCAAGGGTGAATATTATGAGAAAATGATAAACAACTCCAATAATAAAACCAAATATACGTGGAACCTAATCAATTCGACCATAGGTAAAAATAACCCAATGAGACTACCGGAGGGTAATCCACATACTTTGGCGGACAATTTCAATTCGCACTTCACTGAAGCTATTCCTAACCTGTTAAAAAATTTAGAGAAAGATGATGCTGCAACTGACTATGACAAGTTAATTATTATGACCAGCACAGAATCCATGTTTGTGTACCCTACCTCAGAAAAAGAAATATGTAGTATTGTTAAAAATTTCAAATCGAAGAACTCTAGCGGTTTCGATGGTATATCAACAAATTTACTAAAGAAATGCACACAAACCTTAGCGGCACCGCTAGTAAATATTTTTAATGCCTCCTTGTCAAGGAATTTTTCCTGATATATTGAAAACAGCAATTGTACTACCTCTGCATAAGAAAGGAGATGTAAACAATTTAAGCAACTACCGCCCTGTGAGCTTGTTGTCCATTTTTTCAAAAATCCTGGAAACACTCATGCATGGCAGACTACTGCTATTTCTCAATAGATGTAATTTTTTCAACAACTTTCAACATGGCTTCAGGAAAAATCGATCAACTACATCAGCCCTATTCAATTTTGTTGAAGCGGTGTCGAGTGCGCTGGAAAGGCGGGAAATTGTTTGTGGACTTTTCCTTGACCTTTCCAAGGCATTCGATAGCCTAAATCACAATAAGCCTTTAATCAAATTAGAAAAAATTGGAATCAGAGGTGTTAGCTTGCAATGGTTTGAATCCTACTTGCTGAATAGGAAACAAAAAACCCGCATCACGAGAAATGGGGAGAAATATGAATCCAAACTTCTTGAATTCAACTACGGTGTGCCCCAGGGTAGTGTACTTGGGCCGCTACTTTTCATAATTTTTATAAATGATCTACCCCATGCACTTGAGGAATATTCCAAAGCAAAAATTGTCAGTTATGCTGACGATACCAATTTATTGATAATGGGCAAAAATCTCGAAGAAATTACGGTCATGCTAGAGCGGACCTGGAGCAGTATAAAACACTGGTTCAACCGCAACAATCTTGTTTTAAATGAAGCCAGTTGCGTTGTTTTTAAAACCGACAGATCAAATGTCCAAGTAGCGGAACATCTAACCGATGCAGTGCCGGTAGCAACATTAACTTCAACAAAATTGCTGGGTGTAACCTTAGACAATAACATCAAATGGCTCACGCATACTGATGATTTAATTAGTAAATTAAATAAATCATGTTTCACTCTCAGAGTTTTATCACGTTCTTTTAATGTATCTACTCTCTTAACTGTGTACCATGCAAATTTTCTTTCCATAGCCAAATACGGCATCGAGATTTGGGGAGGCTCAACAGAGCTTCCCAAAATTTTCAAAATACAAAAAAGGGCAGTCAGAGCGATTTTTAAAATGAAATACTTGCAGAGGTTGTTTCAATAAAAATAGACTATTAACAATACCCGGTTTATACATTTACTCTTATTTAACATATCTGCACAGGAACAATTTTGAGTTCCTAAATGTAAACACAAATCACACATATGGTACCAGGCACAAGGGCAATTATGCCTATCCAGTGCACCAACTGACACTTACCGAAAAAGGACCATTTTATGCAGCACTGAAATTTTTCAATGCACTTCCCAAGGATATGAAAGATAATGTTAACCTTAAATGTTTCACTAAACAAGCCTTCCAACATATATGCAGCATTGAACCTTACTCGGTACAAGAGTATTTTGCTTTTAACTCGGCCAGTTAATCCTAATATATTTTTAATCTCTGGCAAATTTTACTTTGTATTTGTTTTCTTTTAACGTGTGACCTGTTTTATACATTATATTTATGAATTGAAACGGAATAAAAATCTATCTATCTATCTATCTATAGCTGATAAAAATTTGAAATATTCCGATTTTCACAAAATTTTACAGGGGGCATATCTAGTGATTTTGAACAACTTTCAGTAACAAAATTTTTGTCTATCTCTAAGCCTACTATGATTTCTCAAAAATTGCGATTTTCTTTTTATCGCAGTAGTAGGCCGGCGTTTTAGATCAAGGCGTCATCTATGTGTTGAATAGTCATCTTATGGAGTTGTATGGCTGATAAAAATTTGAAATGAATTTGGCCACAAATAAAAAGGAAACGATTTTTTTTTTTAATCCGATTTTCACAAAATTTTACAGGGGGGGTAAATCTAGTGATTCTGAACAGCTTTCAGTAACAACATTTTTGTCTATCTCTAAGCCTACTATGATTTCTCGAAAATTGCGATTTTGTTTTTATCGCAATAGGCCGGTATTTTAGATCAAGGCGGCATTTATGTGTTGAATAAAGTCGTCTTATGGAGTTGTATGGCTGATAAAAATTTGAAATGAATTCGGCCACAAGTAAAAAAGAGACAGATTTTTTTTTTTTTAATATTCCGAGTTTCACAAAATTTTACAGGGGGGCATATCTAGTGATTCTGAACAACTTTTAGTAACAAAATATTTGTCTATCTCTAAGCTTACTATGATTTCACGAAATTGCGATTTTCTTTTTATCGCAGTAGGCTGACGTTTTAGATCAAGGCGGCATTTATGTGTATGTTTTCACTTCTCGAGAAGTGAAACACACTGTATGTGTGATGAGTTTTGAAAGTCATGAAACACATTTTTAATTAACATTTTCATTATTGCGAATTGAGACTCTTTCTCTGTAATAATAGTTTATATAAAAACCATGGCAACTAATATCGAGAATTAAGTGAAAAGCTTTCATCTGCGGAATTTCCCGTCCTCTATATTTAATTTTTTCGGACTTACACCTCTTTGGTAGTGAATTAGGTGGTCAACTCATCCTTACAATCTTTTTAAATGAAAGTACTAAACTACTTGTATGTAATTTTAATGGCAGGTTATACCTCTAATTTCGACTGACCATTGGGTTAGTTTGTAGTTGGCTTAAATTATTCTGTTAATATAAATAAATACGAACTCAGTTTCCTTTATGTTTGATACTTTTAAGGTAATAGTTCAAGGTCGAGATGGCCTTAATAGAGCTGTAGATGGAGATGTTGTAGTGGTAGAAATGTTTAAAGAGGAGGACTGGATTTCACCAAGTGAAATTGTCCTTGAAGACGAGGGTGCAGCAGAAGAAAATATTGATGAAGTTGAAATCAAAGAAAGAGCACTTAAAAACTCAACCCACAGAAAAAAAGGCGAGATAAAACCCACAGGGAGAGTCGTTGGTATAATAAGAAGGAAATGGAGACAGTACTGTGGTATTTTACAAGGCGGTATGGATGGGGTTTACCAGTTGTTAATACCTGCAGACAAATCTATACCAAAAATTAGGATTGAAACCCGACAAGTTGATTTCCTTAGAACCCAAAAATTAATCGTCACAATCGATGCATGGCCAAGATACTCCAGGTATCCACATGTAAGTAATTAAATTATAATTATATATGTTAATATTTGCCATGTATCATGGATCATAAATCTGTATAAATTTTAGGGTCACTTTGTGAGAGCACTGGGTAAAATTGGCGAGCAAGCAACAGAAAATGAGGTTGTTCTATTAGAACATGATGTGCCACATAGTCAGTTTTCTGAAGATGTACTTAGTTGCCTGCCTAAGTTGCCTTGGATCATCACAGATGAGGTAAGTAATCATTTAAGGTGGTATTTTAATATGGATAAGAAACAATTGTATACAGTCCAAATCAAGTAGATACCTTACATAAAAACTAGATGAAAGAATTATGCTCTTCACCGATTTATTGAAGTTTTTATGTAATCGTTGAACATATTATGGGATGTTTTCAAAAAATAAGTAGCTCTTTAGCTGTAAAATAGGGAACACGCATTTTAATATCGATAAAACTAGATTCTCTCTTTGTTATAATAACAATTTTAATTATTAATCTCGTTTGAAACAGTACAGTGTTACATAAGCGGTAAGAGGAAAAAAAAAGTTTGGACAAATTTACAAACGAATAACCACTGAAGACACTAATTTTATCATGCCACACCCAAAAAAAATGTCTTAGAACAAATAAATATTATTCAAGTCAAGCAAATGATAACTTCGTAAATAAGCAAAAGCATCATCAAGTTGAATAAGAGAAATATTTATTTGAAATTATTTTTAATAAAACTATTCAGTAAAGTTCATTTAAAGATAAGTACACTGTAAATGTTTCTATTGTGATTACCATTTACTTTAATTAATGAAATATTTGCATTATTTTAAACATATCTTAGATTACTTCTGAATACATGGTTTATTTATTTGAAAATATGATACACATGAGATTAAATGTTTTCGAATATCGATCCAAATATATTATGTTATTATTTTAAACATAAGCTCTTCTCACAATAAATAGATGCCCAGTGTCGATCGAAACACATCAGGTTAGTTTAAACATATATTTTTCTCGTAATAAATCAGCCCAGTATAGTGGCTCTACCTGTCATTGAATGGCGAAATTTTTTATTACAATGTCAAATTCGCGAAAATCACGGAGTGGGCGACATCTACATTCTGACAGTTTAACTTGTTTAATGGTGAAAAACAAATCCATTTTCTATTGATATTTGATTGAAGGTTAACTTTAATACTGAAACTGCCAAAACAAATCTCAGAAAATTCACTTGATAAAATTATATTAGGCATTTTTTTATACTTGTCCGTTTTCTTAAATACTCTAGGAATCTATAAACACTACCAAACACAATTTTCACTGTATTAAACTTATTTTTCTAATGCCACAAATGCCAATTATATGTCAAAACTTTGTTGTTCACCAAGATTTGTAGAGTATAAGGTTCTCTCGTATTCAGCTTTTAGGCGAGAAGAGAGTGCGGGGATGAATAGTCAGACTATCCTTGTTCTTCGAACGTGCAGTAGCGGTGCAGTTATCTCTTTCTAGAAGGACAGTCCGTACAGGCCCGAAATATGGCCAGAAGTATACTATGACCTGTAGTGTTATATTCTACAACTTATCCTGATTACCACCATGCAAAACGGTGACTCAAAATACGAGGTAATTACTCCCTACCTCAGGCGGGTCATTGCGAGCTCGTTCCAGTTACGAGTTCTTTGCTTAATTATTAACATTACACAAATTCTTACAACATCTTGAATCAGGATCTGCATCTGGTGTGATTTCACACCAGCTGCTCATTGGCTATTGACATTTTTTGGTGGGGATCGTGAGTTACGAGGCCACCTTAGACTCTACCGATCTTGGTTGTTCACTACTATAAAAGCGCCATCTGTTGGTGGATGATTTTTGCGAATTCATGACTTTTAAGTCTAGCGATTTCGTTTCACTTTCAACACCGACTATCAGTTCTGCTGGCAGCATTCATCGGTATAAATATATAACGACATAACGATAAAAAAAGTAATAGATGTTCGTTGCGGTGTAATAGCGTAATAGGGAGCGTTTAATAGAAACAGATCTATTACAAAAGTAATAGTGCTCGCAACACTGAATCAGCCTAATGTTGGTTCAAACACATTATGTTATTAATTTAAATACATGGTTTATATTTTGATTGCCCATACGAATTTCTTGGCGATTACATTCTGACAGTTTAACTTGTTTAATGGTGAAAAACAAATCCATTTTCTATTGATATTTGATTGAAGGTTAACTTTAATGCTGAAACTGCCAAAACAAATCTCAGAAAATTCACTTGATAAAATTATATTAGGCATTTTTTTATACTTGTCCGTTTTCTTAAATACTTTAGGAATCTATAAACACTACCAAACACAATTTTCACTGTATTAAACTTATTTTTCTAATGTCACAAATGCCAATTATATGTCAAAATTTTGTTGTTCACCAAGATTTGTAGAGTATAAGGTTTTCTCGTATTCAGCTTTTAGGCGAGAAGAGAGTGCGGGGATGAATAGTCAGACTATCCTTGTTCTTCAAACGCACAGTAGCGGTGCAGTTATCTCTTTCTAGGACAGTCCATACTGGCCCGAAATATGGCCAGAAGTATACTATGACCTGTAGTGTTATATTCTACAACTTATCCTGATTACCACCATGCAAAACGGTGACTCAAAATACGAGGTAATTACTCCCTACCTCAGGCGGGTCATTGCGAGCTCGTTCCAGTTACGAGTTCTTTGCTTAATTATTAACATTACACAAATTCTTACAATATCTTGAATCAGGATCTGCATCTGGTGTGATTTCACACCAGCTGCTCATTGGCTATTGACATTTTTTGGTGGGGATCGTGAGTTACGAGGCCACCTTAGACTCTACCAATCTTGGTTGTTCACTACTATAAAAGCGCCATCTGTTGGTGGATGATTTTCGCGAATTCATGACTTAAGAGTCTAGCGATTTCGTTCCACTTTCAACACCGACTATCAGTTCTGCTGGCAGCATTCATCGGTATAAATATATAACGGCATAATGAAAAAAAAAGTAATAGATGTTCGTTGCGGCGTAATAGCGTAATATGGAGCGTTTAATAGAAACAGATCTATTACAAAAAGCAAAGAATTCTACTATTTATTTAAAACTTATGTAATGTTTATTCTAAGACTAATGCACAATTTTAACTTGAAAATATATATAATTCACAATGTATATAGTTCACAATATGAATGTCTCTACATGACTATACTCTAAGTTAAATATATGATACTCTCAAAAATAAATATCTTGTATTTCTGCTTACATCATTGTTATAAAATATTATTTTGAGTATTCAGCAGATAACTTTCAAAGAAATCATTCGTTCCTTTCATATATCATTGATCTAAATCTGACCAAGCTAGAATATCAACAAGGAGTCCCCTTACGAACTGACTTCTTTAAAATGTGTATAATAGGGTGGTCCAAAATGCTTTGAAAAATATAAAAGTAATAAATGTTTATCTCCACATTATAAAATTTTTGTTAGTTACTTGTTTACACAAGGCAGCAGCACCTCCTATTGTTTGCAGAATAAATAGTTCAACAGTTTTTTGCTAGGTGGCAGCAGCAGTTTTGTTATGAGGTCATAGCGGAAAATGACAAGTCAACTTTCTCTTTTAAGGAAACTTTATTTCTTCACTGGGATGGCAAGCTACTTACAGATATTGCAGGAGGCACTGAAAAAGTTGACAGAGTGGCGATACTTGTTACTGGTGGTGGGGATGAAAAATTACTAGGAGTTCCAAAGATTACTCGTGGAACTAGTCAAGAACAAGCTACTGCTTGCCTAAACGCTCTGGATAACTGGAACCTGAGAGAAAACGTGCGTGTTTTAGTATTTGACACAACAGCTTCCAATACAGGTTTAAAAAATGGAGCATGCGCTATTCTTGAAAAAAGTTCACAGACTAGTCTTGTATGGATTCCATGTAGGCACCATGTACTTGAAATTGTGCTCTTATCTGTTTTCAGTACAGCTTTTGGTGTTAGTAACGGTCCAGATGAGGCTATATTTAAACGTTTTAGGAAACAATGGTCTCAGATTAACAAAGAAGTTTATTATCCAAGCAGCAATGATCTGTATCATTCTAATGAAGCAAAAAGGCTTAGGAAAGAAATGATGAGCTACTGTACTACAATTTTAAAAGACACTCACCAGTCAGAGCAGCCTCGAGATGACTACTTAGAGCTTTTGCAGTTGTGTAATATCTTTCTTGGAGGTACCATCCCCGGGTCAAAAGTTTCGAGCACCAGGTGGTTTACACAATACACGTTGGATGGCAAAGGCCATTTATTCTCTTAAAATCTATTTATTTAAAGATCAGTTTAACCTAACATCTCGAGAAAAAGAAGGAATTACTGAAGTATGCTTGTTTGTAGCTCTCATTTACGGCCGGTTTTGGAACGAGGCATCCAAGGCTGAGAAAGCTGTTATGAATGATGTTATTCTTTTAAAACAAATTGAAGCATACCCTAATTCTAATATTAAAAAAGCTGCCACTGTAGCATTTCGACGTCATTTGTGGTTTTTTTCTGAACATTTGGTTGGACATTTGTTAAATTGTAAATTACAAAATTTCAGTTCATTGTATTTCAGTTAGTAATGAAAATATTTTCACAAACTTCAAAATCTGTTGTTGTATTTTTATGAAAAGTCAAATGCATATGACAAAAAAAAATAAAAATAAACAGGAGTCCCTAGACCCAGGGGAGGCTAACGAATTTTCAAAAATTTTTTCGCAAACTGCTTTTTCAAAATTTTTTAGGGGTCATTAGAGAAGTGCTTCTCTAGATGTTATTTCCCAAATTTCGTATGGGTCCCATGCGCCATAGACGAGAAAAAAAAGATTGAAATTTCACCAGCCGCCACTGGCTTTAATCCAAACATATAACACAAACATCACAAAGTATGAAGAACAGCTTCAATATCTTTTTCGGCTTGTTCAATTGCACAGGTCACAGTTTCCTACTTGCAAGAAAGCAACGCTGATGGCTGATGGTGTTTAATAACAAACAAGAACAAACTTCTTATAAATAAAAAAAATTCTCAAAATATCGTCTTTTTTGGTAAAAACGTAGGTCTGACCTTAGAAGTGTTCATTTTTCGGAACCTCTAAATATTGACCAATACACCTAATTTTTTTTTCTCAGCTTTTTATTACCATATGGAATAAGGGCGAGCATGTAGAGAATATGTTTTCAAAAAAAAATTTTTTTGGACCACCCTAGTGTATAATATTTGTTCCAAGAGTAATGCATTTTTAAGTTGAAATTATGCATCATTCTATATTTAGAATGTGAATGTTTTGATTTAATTATCCTCATCTCAAATTAAAGAAATTTATCAAGATTTTGCTTTAGTTGGAAATAATTATATTGTTTCAAACCAAGAAAAATCTCTTCTTTTAAGCAAATAATACATTCAAATTCCTGAATAAACCGGTATATTCGAAACAAGAATACTTTTTTTGTGTGCACAATCGAAAGTAAATAAATCGTCTGACGTCACTACATTTCGACTGTGAATGTTGTGACATCAGACTTGTTTTACAGTGTATGTAAAATTGCACCATTTTAAATTCAATTGTATCCCAAAAATATTAAATGATTGGACAATTATGGACCGCACTATTTTTTTCAGTTTATACAAAGCAGATTTTAGTAGAATGTCTTTGATATTCATTTACAGGATGTCCAACGCAGGGTCGATGTTCGCCATCTAGATATTTGTTCTGTTGATCCTCCTGGATGCACTGATATTGACGATGCTTTACATTGTCGGCCAATAGACGATGATAAACTTGAAGTAGGTGTCCACATTGCTGATGTCTCCCACTTTATTCGACCTGGTACTGCTATTGATTTAGAGGCAGCATCTCGAGCTACTACAGTATATCTGGTCAATAAACGCATTGATATGGTAAGTAAAACAAATACATCGAGCTGATTTCAAAACACTCCCAACTAGCACCAAAGTAACAGTAACTGAGATAGGAATTTTGAATGAGTAACCACTATGAATCCGTCACTAAATTTACAACTTTGATGTGTAAATAACTTCATTTGACATATCTGTAGTCGCTGCCTTGTAGTTTTTATCTACTAGTGGTTACTTTGGAGTTATGTGACTTCTACGTAGCTTTCCCGGTACATGGGGATGCCCCAGTTACAGGTGGGACGACCTTCGAAGTTGCAACCACTTTTAAGTAGCTTTGATAGTAGCCGCGACGTTCTGGAAACCTTTACTATCCTTTTAAAGTCGTGGACCTTGTTAATAACATTTATTAGTGTTAATGACGTTACCGCTACCTGCAGAACTGAACTTCACCATGCGTGGCTACTACTCTTAAATTCACCATGAAGTAAATTTCACCATCTAGTTCCCATTGTTAACCATATGTAGGAAAGAAGGGGGCGATAATGAGGGGAATGAAATACATAACCTATATAGTTTATGCTTGCCTTGTGGCCTTTATCTTCTCCAAATTTGGGTTGTTTACCATTTTAAAATAATAATACTTTTTGCGTTGAATTTCCTTTTCTGTTCAACACAACTCGTTTAGTGAGGAAAACAACTATTTTTATTTTTCAGATTGTTTATCTGTTAATGTTTTTCAAAAAATAATAAATGTTCTATATAGGTCATATGTAAGAGTACAAAGTTGCTTCATAATATTAATTAATGTTCTAAAATGACTGGTAAGACTAAAAGTTATTATTCAGTGCCTCGGTGCAGTATATATTGCTCAAGAACCGGGTCAATGCAGTTTTCCTAAAGGCAAAAAACTTCACAGAATGTGAATAATAGCTTTAAAATATTGGAAAACCACCTAGCAAATGAATGTGTGTGAATATAATCAACATTTTTTATAGGATGATTTTTTCATTAAAGTAAGTTATTTATATTTGTATCTGCATTTATAGATAATATGTTATGTTAAGTTTCAAAATACTTATAATCTCTTGGATTGGAATTTGTTTCACTTAACATAATTTGCTAGATGGTTTTCCAATTTTTAAAGCTATTAGCCACTTACTGCGAAATTTTCTATCTATTTGGAAAACTGTGCATTGACACGACTTTTAAACTATATGCACTAAGGTACTGAACATTGTCTTTTACACTTACTGACTTACTAGTCATTTCAGATATTTAATTGATATTGTGAAGTAATTTCACACTCTTACAAGTGCTGAACTTGTATTGTTTTTTGAGAAACATAAACAGGTAAACAAATACAATAGTACTGAAATAAAAAATAATTTAAAAAAATCGTTTATTCATATTTTTCTTCTTTTTCACAATATACACATGTAGCATAGAGTTAAAATAATTCCTAGTTTGCTTATAATATCTGGATTGGCCTGCTGTATAACTACACATGCATTTTCACTTATCAACATCACTTTATAAATTCATTCTAACTTCATGGGAAGCAAACAAAGGGGAAAGGATTTGTTTTTTCATGGCGTCTTCGACTTAGCAGAGAATTACATGTCCAGCTCTAAATACCACTTCATCCTCCTTGATGGGTCTACTTCTGCATCCAATATAAGTAAAGATATCACACAATTCTAATTCTACCTTCAGCATATTTGAAAACAGTTCACAAAAGTAAGGAAATTAGTAAAATAACAGACGTAACGTTATGACTACATGTTTTCGTCACTATTTCCAATATATTCAATATATTGATTGAAAATATTGAAATTCACTGATATTCTGCGGATGTGATTTTCCCCTATAGACAAAAGTCAAAATTAGGGGCGCGTTCAGTTTAAACGTCGCGCGTCGGACGTATGGCAGCACACCACGGCGCGGAGTTCAGAATCAATGTTGGAAAAAATGTAACTATGAAGTGGCAGCGGGAACCTTGCTGCAAGTTTAAAGAGACGCTACAGTCCCATTCGGTACTTTGTAATAAATGTAACTTTAAACTTACATATTTTCAGTTCCCGTCACTATCCTCAAGTAACAATTACTTTCAAGTCGCATTTCTTAGTAAAAACGACTTCAAAGTGATTCTTTCTGAAATACGCCATCTTGATGGCCAAAAACTTATGACGCCATTATTACAAGACATAAACCATAACTTCATAAATAACTTAAAAATTTAATTTATCACTACTTTTGCACCAGATATAATAAATTAATGGATAAAAATTATTTTCAAGTTTCAAAGAACATTAAAAAATAGCTTTCAGCATCTAGGTTAACACATTATCGCATGACGTTAAATATTTTAAAGACAATATTTTAATTAAAAAATGTAAATTATAAAGGCGCGTGCCAGATTCGGACGTTTTATCATTATGTTTGACAATAAACTTACATTCGCTTCAATTTTGATGCTTAGGCCATTGGGAAATTGTACAAGTTTTGCATTCTAATATTATACTATTCTAGAATTCTATTAAGTTTCTGAATTAGGGAAATGGATCACAAGAATCATGTAGAAATGAAACACAAGTATAATAAAATCAGTTGCAAGAGAAAGTGGGCAACATTCAGTAAAGTTCCCCGAAGGTCGCGGTTTACACCCTGCAACGTCACCGCTACATAACCACAACACCATTGGAACTAACCGGATAAGTTCCGGGAACGTGGCCGGAACATTGCGATAACTGAAAAAATATTCCCATTTTGGTCTAATTGTGCTAGTTGGGCCTTCTAGTTACTGATATACAGTCATATATACAGTGCCAAATTTTTCACCCCTCAAATTTTTTTAATTCTTAAAATTTAGAACACGTTTGTAGTCTATCCCGAAAAAAATATTTTTTTATGCAGTGCGATATTTGATGACTTGAACTAAAACCTTAAATTTTTCCAATTCAACCCTGTATTTTTTAATATCGTCATTGTTAAAAAACACCACAAGAGTGTGCCAAATTTTAAGTACTTGCATAAAACGGGTTAAGAAATATGGCCGATCTGATATTTGGCAAGAATTTAAAAATCCCCTGTGTATCAGTAATGAAAGGTTCCATTGGGGTGTTCGGAAGTCAGCTTGAAGTTCACTACATCCCCTTTTAACTGTATACAAGTTATTCTCACAACACTGTAGTAGATAATAATAATAATAATAATGATTATTATTGACATTTGTGATACATAGTAGTGTATATAGGACGTCATGCGTCATATAAAGAAAAAAATTGTATAACTAAATAATATAATAATAATATTAAACAAACATTACAATGAAAAAAAAAACAAACAAACATATGAAAAAATATAAGAAGAAAAATATTTAAAAAAACAGATATAAAATTATCCAAATAAATAAATATATGGTAAGAATTTAAAAGTTATGTAAAATAAAATTAATATAAACTTCCACTTTTTTTAGGTTCCGGATCTTCTTAGTTCTAATTTGTGCTCATTGAGAGGTGGAGAAGAAAGATTTGCTTTTTCATGCATTTGGGAGATGGATAAAAATGCAAATATTTTGAACACAAGATTTCATAAAAGTATTATTAGATCCAGGCAAGCAATGACTTACGAGGAAGCCCAAATGACGATTGATGACAAAAGTAAAACAGATTCCATTGCTGAGTCATTAAGAAATTTGAATATGCTTGCTAAAATTTTGAAAAAACGAAGATTAGAAAATGGGTAATTATCTCAAATATTCAATTATTAAATATTTCATTATATTCATGGTGAATTTTTAGTGCTTTAGTTTTGGCTTCACCTGAGGTAAAAATTCAAATGGATTCTGAAACGATGGAACCTTTGGATGTGGAAGTAAAACAATTGTTTGAAACCAATTCCATGGTTGAGGAATTTATGTTACTAGCCAATATAAGCGTTGCAGAGAAGATTTTAGAAGACTTCCCAGAATGTGCCATGCTTAGAAGGCATCCAACGCCACCGTCGTCTAATTTTGATCCATTGATAAAAGCTGGTAGACATCTTGTGAGTATTTTTTTACCTCTGATTTCTGTATTGGAGTTTCCAGTTTTTAATGGGAAATTTGTACATAAAATATATTACTATAAATAAATTGTCCTTCACCAGAATATTAACACAGTATTAAAACACAAATTTATATGAATATACTTTTTGTATATTTTTATTTGTCTTTCCAACATCACTTTCACGCTTTTTGATGTTATTTGAAGTATCATTTTAAAACAACCATGTACCAGTTGGAGACCAAAATTGGGTTGTTGCACTAAGTCAAAATTTTAATAGAATCTGTTTAATAATATTTCTTCATAAAAAATCATTGGAAACATGTAAAAGTTGAAAATAAAGTCTTATAATATTACAATATCAATTTTAAAAATACATGTATTTAAAACGGAGGTGACAACATAACGGCAGTCTGCAGAGAAGTTACTTATTAAACGATGAAAAAAGGATACAAAGTTATAAACTGTTGATAGCGACGGAGAAAGAAAGAGAATAACGTCAATTGAATTTGACACTATATTTAATAAGTTTGTTCAAAAACCCCACATTATAATGCACCAGTGCTCTTCAACTTATGTATAGTCTTACTTTATCTCCTTCTATTATCTACACTGGTGCAGTAGTTCAGACTGTGTGAACAAACGTAATTTCAAATTCAATTGATGTTTCTAGGTTATATTTCGGTTTATTTTAGCTGCATAGTCACGGATAAATCCAAGTTTAAGTGGTATTTTGTGCCGTACTGTGTAAATAATACCACCAATTCACCGAAAAAACTTTTCTTCAGCGTTCCCGTAATGAATGGTGAACGTAAAAATGAATGGTTAACTGTTTTTCTAATATTTATAATCAAAATTATAGCTGTAACGTACCTGGCAGCTTTAGCGTGCTAAAATGATCATCTCTTTTTAAAAATTCACTGACCATAAATATATCTATAGAAGGTAAAATATCAGAATTGGCTTTTATAAATCCTGCCTAGGTCATTTTGAAAGAAAATAAATACCAAACGCTAAAAACTTCTAATTAAATGTCAAATTCAATTTTGACATTTGAGGTTATTTTCTTTATTGCCAACAATGTCAACTTGTTCCTCTTCTTCTGTTCTGCATATAACTTCACATCTAACTGCCGTTATGATGTCACTTTCGTTTTCGTGGTACATTCAAATAGTTGAACTTTAATAATTTTTTTTAATATGTTGCGCTTAGAATTTTTCTTTCAAATTAAACATATAACTAAATTAACTTCTCCACTACCATATTTCACCATTTTTGAAAATTCGTCAACAACCCAATTGTTAACGTGCCATCTTGAACAAAGTTGTATGCAAATCAAAAGATGAAAGGATGACCCATTTTGTCATATATGAAAAACTAAAGCTTGACTACCGCAGATCTAGACGCTAGCTACAGAGTTGCTTGGAAGCTGAAGCAACCTATGAACATTTTCAGAGGTGCTGAGATCAGATTTTCTTCCTAGCAATAGTGAAAATTAGATTCCAAATATTATTTTCTTCTGTAGTTTCTTTATTTGTTATTTTTTTAGAGTGAGCATCTTGTATATTTTTCACTAAAAATATACCAGGTTTCCTCCTTGGTAATATCATCAGTTATATTCCAAATATTATTTCCTCCATAGTTTGTTAGTTATTTTTTAGGCTGGTCAACCTGTATATTTTCCATTAAAATTATAACAAGTTTCTTTCTTGACAATTATATTAACTACATGCAAAATATGATTGTCCTCACATTTTTTTTTTGTTAATTATTTTGTTTAGGGTGTCCACCCTGTATATTTTTCACTAAAACTATGTCCCGATTCTTTATTGACAGTAACATCGACTACGTACCAAAAATATTATATTCATAAAAAAATTGGGAGTGGGTCATATTTAATCATTTAGAATCAAAATGAGACCAGCCCCCAAAAATTTATGATGTTGACGTCTATGATTGCAATATTTTAAACTAGTTACAACTTATAACACTATGCATGCGACATACGTAACAATTTTAGCCATGAGATGTTAATTAAAAAATTGTTATTTTAATATGTTAAAACTTTTTAGGGATTTGAAATAAAAATAGACTGTGGAAAAAATCTAGCAAAATCGCTAGATGAAGCTGTAAAACCAGATAATCCATACTTTAATACAATGCTAAGAATTCTTGCAACTCGTTGCATGTTACAAGCTGTGTATTTTGCCAGTGGCACGTTACAAAAAGATGAATTCTTCCATTATGGTCTAGCAGTTCCTCTCTATACACATTTTACCTCCCCTATTAGAAGATATGCAGATATAATCGTACACAGACTTCTTGCTGTTACTTGTGGCTCCGACTCAACTTACCCTGATTTATTAGACAAGGAAAAGACAAGTAAGCTGTGTCAGAATTTAAATTACAGGAACAGAATGGCGCAATACGCTGGAAGGGCTTCTGTTGCATTTAACACACATGTAGGTTAAAGTATTTTAAAATAATTTTATATATATTACGTCATCTTTTCTTTTTTAGTTGTTCTTTAAAGGTAAATTGCAAGATGAGGATGCTTACATACTGTATGTGAGAAAGAATGCACTGCAAATATTAATACCTAAATATGGCTTAGAATGTACATTATTTTTGGCACAAAAAGGAGAAACTTCTAATATTTTTGAATATAATGAAGAGGTAAAGTTTTAACACTTGTATAAATAAATTAACGTAGAATTTATTTTCATATACAGGGTTTCAATTATTCAAGAGCATACAAGAGGGTCAAAATGATACTAGTACATCATATAAAGAAATTTACTACGGTCCTACGGTTACTGGGTTACAGTTACACTTAAAGTTATTAGCTGAAAATGTTTTTTATTAATAACTTTAGAACTGCAACAAACTACGAACCTTAACAACTAAATATTAGGACAGTAATGCATAATTTTTTTTAATTTGCCTCTGAAGTAGTTTCCACAGACACCAAAACACTCGAATAATATCACTTGACACACGTTTGAACAACCACGTTGGCAGCATCAGATATTTAAATTTTTTCTTATTATCCAGAGGAAAAAAAATCTGAATTATGATGTACTAGTACTTTTTTGACCCCATCCATAAGCTCCTAAATTATTGAGATCATCCCATATACTTATATCATTAAATTTGTTCTGAAAATGTTCATTTTTTAATAAGTCTATTCAAACCCATTTGTATAAATACTATAAGATCAGTGTTTTATTTTCTTGATCATATTAATTGAGTTCTGGATTAATAACTGTTTTTCAGGATCAAACTCAAAAGGCAGGGAATGTTATTTTGCATTCGTTTGATCCAGTTAAAGTTCGTTTGAGTCTGGATTCTAACAATATTCAGCATGAAAAGTTTGTTTTGCAACTTGTGTCACCACATGTCGAGGGGTTCAGTGTCCCTCCACTTAGCGAAATAGAAATGGAAGTGAATGAAAAAGAAAGGAAAAGAAAATCGTCAAATGATGATCGTAAGAAGAAAATTAAAAAGAAAATGTAGGATATTTAAGTAAAAAACATATTTTGTAAATAAAACGTTTCGTCATAGTTATGCAATTTTTTTTTAATAAACCTTCAGGATTGTCATTTCACTGGCACTTTGCCACGAGGTTTTTGCATAATTTTTGGAAGCTAATGCATTATTGTACATATACAAGGAGAGCCTACGACAGGTATTTTGATTTTATTATAAGTTTATCTATGGAAGGTATGTCGTACGGTAAGTGGCAGACATGCCAAGTGTAGTCCTCAGGGCTGAAGTTTCTAAACGGCGCACGAGGAATCAAGTGCAATTCATACCACTTGAAATTTTGATACTATGTTGAATGGGCAAAGACTAAATAATATAATATATAAAGACGCGACAGTACTAGCAGTTCCATTCATAAATCTTAGTTGTGAAATTTAACCTCGGGTATTTAATTTGGAATCTTCGTTTGGCAACTCGGCCAAACTCGGCAATGTAGACCCTAACTGCTGCGGTGAAGGTCATCAAAACCAGTGTTGGCTCTAAGTGATGTGTAATCGAGGAAAAATTTTCATGCATGTAACAAATATATACAAATACTTTACATATTGTACAAGGAAACATGAACAAGATGACACAAGGTGATGAAACGTTAATAATATTTCATCATTTCATGGTTTTTATATTGTTTAGGAATGTCTCATTCAGTTTTTACAATATAATACATCTACTTAGAAGCCGTCTCTGGAACATCTGACACAGATTTGTTAAAGCTAACCTGCTGACGCATGTGCGTAAAGAAACTACGGGAGATTTAATTCCTTTTAATTCGGGATCTTGTCTCTCTCTCTCAAGAAATGAGCTTCTCTTTTCGAGTGTCGCGTGTTTATATATTATTTTATTTAGTCTTTGAAATGAGTTTAAAAAAAATCCAAGCACCCAGTGGCAAAAATCTAAGATGTAACCGAAGGATAGGCAGAGAAATTTTGGTGCAGAGCATTTCATATTGCCCAAAATTTGTCTAAAGTTAAAGTTTTTGATCAAATAGATACAAGGAACTTAGTGCAGAGTAGCATTCACTTGATAATTACGTAATGTGTGAAAGTGATGAATTTTGATGAAAATGTAATAGTTCAGTGAGTTAAACGTCAAGAGGTCGGTGCTTCGATCTCTACACATTCAGGATTTTTTCCGTTAATAATTGGGGAAAAATATTATAGTGAACAGTTCAGTGTGAGACACCACAGAGGTCACATCACTCTGAAGTAATAGTTGTGTTTTTTATTACCTTAACAAGTTTATTCATATCTAATGTCTGGATCTCAAGAAGAAAATGATAGTGATATGGAATGGCTTATCAGTGAATACAAATCTAGGAAGAAAAGGAGACATAGTCCAAACACCCTAAGTAATGCAGAAATCAATCAAATAATAATAGGGCAAGCATCCAACAGTCAACAAAAACAACAGGAAAAAAGTGGACAGCACTCAGACACAAAAACAAATCAACTCATCTACAACACAAAAAAACACTACAAAAAACTACTCACTAAAAATGAAGGAGATAACTAACAAACAATTTAAAAATCTTTTTTACTTAAACACTGCTGAACCTATAAATAGATTACAAATGGTGGAAATTTGGAATGAAGTGTTTCCCAACTCTAGTGATATAATCCTACAAACAAAAAAAGGTTTTCTGCTTAAATCAGATACCGACAAATATCAACTACTTGCCAAACTAGCTAAAATCACAGATGCCAAAAAAATATCCAACTACAAAGAAACTAAACCATACACAATCCAAACCAGAAAACAGCCAGAAACAACCTTCTGTCTGGTAATAGCAACTGTCGAAAAATATATAGAGGAGGAAAACATCAGCGAATTTCTAAAAGAACAAAACATCAATCACCGTTATTGTAAAAAAGAATTGTTTCAAAAACCACACAACAACCCACGATGCTAATAAGAGTAATAACAGGCTGCCAGCAATCATTTGACAAACTAATAAACAACGGATTGCTCTACAAAAATTGCCACTACCCAGTTTATCCAGGCACACCTCCAAAGCCCACGCCAATACCTTGTAACAAATGCAACCAATTTGACCACATAACTGACAAATGCCCCAACAATATCACATGCGAAAAATGCAAAGGAAATCACCACACTAACAAATGCACCACAAACCTACCCCCTAGATGCCTGGCTTGTGGAGCGGAAGACCACAAAGCGTGGTCATTCAAATGCCCAAAAAGACCTACACAACCTATAGAAGGCATACCCAATACTACAATTAAATCGCTCAACAAAAAAAGCATAGAAATAACACCAGAGAAAAAGGCCAATACCAAAATTCATGGAGCTGTCACCATTCATGACCTTATAATAAATACCTATGTCACCAAAATAAACAAACCAAAGTACGTCAACAGAGAAGAACTTCTTCAAAAACTTAGAAAGAAATTTGTACAGCTATACAACATCGATACAACAGTTGTTTTTTCTGGAAACCACATGTACATTTTAATGTTTGATTTGGAACAACCCCTCAGTCCTTCGCCCACACTACAAGGAGAACAAAACAGTCACATTCATGCATCTTAATTTACTTTATTCCAACATAAACAGCTATAACAACAAAAAACATCTACTGTACAATTATGTAGAAAACAACAATGTAGACTGCGTTATGTTAGTTGAGACTAAAACTTCTGCTAACGATACAATCTCATATAGGGACTGGAAAACAGTGCAACTGAATGGCAATTTGATAACTAATAAGGCACGAGGAGGAAGTGTCATACAAATGCATCCAAATTTGAAAATGGGAAAAGCCAATGCTCCTAGGATAAATCACTTCCTGAACGAATGTTTACATGTGACAGTACCGTTCCATAACGATCAACTACATTTATTCCTAGTATATGTACATTCAACTTCTAAAATTGAAGAGACCATTTTTGTGAAAGCAGCACTATACAAATATTCCATAATAATAGGAGACTTCAATGTAAATAAGTCTAGAAATAAACAAATTAACAATTTTATTAACAACAGTAATTTCAAAAAATGGATCACATCGCCCACTTTCCTTATGGAAAATAATAAGGATTCAACCCCTGACCTGATGCTGTACACAAATAGCTTAGAAAACAATATCAGGAGTGTGGAAGTTACGCCCGATATAGGATCTGACCACTTTGCATTGCATATCAGGTTGGATTTAAACATATAGTACCAATAATCACAGAAACAACAACAAAACTTAACTTTAACAAAAGCAATGTGCCAAAAATAAATAATGAGTTAAGAAATTTCATTGAAAGCAAGAACAATATGGTAAACAGTATGGAGGATATAAGTCTTTTTAATACAACTTTACAACAAACAATAGAAAGAAACACACCAACAGCACAGCTACGCTATTATGCACATACACTACCACCTTACGTTATAAAATTAATTAAAGAAAAAAGAAAGATATTCCGGGAATACAAGTCAAACCCAAATCCTGAAGCCAAGAGACAAATCAATGACTTCACCAAACACATACAGAAACTCATAATGCAATACAGATCTAACCAATGGCTTCAAGCATGTGAATCTATAAACGAATCAAGGGGGCGAGCATTTTACCAACAAATCAACAAACTGTCAAAATACAAATCAAAATCAAAAATAACAGATATAAAAGTGAACGGAAATATCTATGACATGGACGAAGAAAAAGCTGACATTTTTTCAAAACACTATGAAGAGCTCTATGAGGTGTATACAGAGCCAAATTTTAGTCAAAACCACCAACAAGCTATTGATAACTGGTACATGGAATTTTTTAACAACGACAATACAGATAAAGAAAACATAACAATCGATGACGATGAATATTTTGATATTTTGTACGCACAGAAGAACACCTCCCCAGGTATTGATAACATCCCATGGAGCATAATCAAACAATTGGATAGAGATATCCACGACTACATCATTAAAATTTTCATATTCAGTCTTCAAAATAAATACTATCCAAGCGACTGGAAAAACGGTGTTATTGTAAATATTTCAAAACCTAACAGTGATCACAAAAAACTATCAGGATACAGACCAATCACCCTACTGCCTGTGCTAGGAAAATTGTTGGAAAAAATAATCCGAAACAAGTTATACATGACTATTAGGGACAAAATTCCTCCACACCAATTTGGTTTCAGGGAAAAATGCGCTACTATACATCCATTAATGATTGTAACATCGAACATTCAGACTGCCAAACACCAAAACCTCAAATCTGCCGCACTATTCCTAGACATTAAAAAAGCTTTTGATTCTGTATGGCACAATGGCTTACTATTCAAACTTAAAGAAATTGGAAGTCCCAACTATTTGATACATTTTGTCAGATCATTTTTAGAAAATAGAAAAATATGTGAGAATTAACGAAATAACGTCAAGAGAATTTTCTATGAAACAAGGATTACCCCAAGGCTCGCCTTTATCTCCGCTTCTCTACAATATTTACAGCTATGATATTGTATTACAACAAAACGCTAGTGCAGACCCCACCTATATTATACAGTACGCAGATGACACAGCCATATCAGCACATGACAAAACCCTAGCAAAGGTTGCAGCTAATCTACAGCAGAAATTAATGGAAACAGAAATCTGGTTTATTAAGTGGAGACTTACTCCTAACCCCTCCAAAACACAATTTATAATATTCAACCACACTATATCAAACTCATCTCCAACAATAATAATGGGCAACCAGAATATAAAACCTTCACCATCGGCAAAGTATCTTGGAGTAACCTTAGACCAAAAACTCAACTTCAACGAATACACTAACTTAACAAAGAAAAAAGTAATAAGCAGGGCAAAACATTTTCGGTCACTCACCTACAAAAACGAAGGAATCTCACTAAAGTCAGCCTCGAAAATCTACAAATCAATTTGCAGACCACTAATAGAGTACGCAAATGTTCTATTTTCAAACTGTAGAAAGCCTGTGTTGGATCGCGTCAGAGTAACAGAGACTACTTCATTGAGAACCATTACAAAGATGAGACATCCACTCAATCCACTCCATAATCCACCTAATGAGTTACTGTACGTACGAACACATATACAACCCATCAATATAAGGATCAAAGACCTATCGAAGAAGTTCGCTACCAAGCAACACAACATGCAACTGTTGCAGCCACACTGTAGAACACGGGATCAACAAATAAATTCCATATATAAATTTCCCGAACAGACCCTATATGAAACAATCACAGGTTGGGCTGAAGACATCCCCGAGTAGTTTTTTTCCTTTTTTTTTTACACACAGTTATTTACCTATCTTTATTCTGTATCTATATATTAAAAAACTAATTTTGTTAAAGTACTATGGGCTGAAGGACTGCGGTCAATGGCCTTTTGTTAATCAATAAATCACGTTTATTATTATTATTTTATTATAGTGAAAGGTTTGCATCCCTTTCGCAAAACCAAGATACAGTTCTCAAATTACTAGGATGCCTAAGGAATGATTACCAATACATCATATTGACATCACATATATGACGTCAGTTGTCTGTGATTTACGACTGTCATTTTCACACATCATGATAGACATCATCTCGCCGTCATCACTGATTAAAAATTGGCATGATAATGACGACACCTTGCTACTTAAGTTGTTCGTAAAAGTGGATAAATGTAAAATATTCATTAATACAATAATTGACACTACACCGAATCAACGAAAGCAGTAGCTATCAAATAATGAACAATTGTACATTGTATTAATAAACAGGTTCTTGTGTTTAATAAACTTTTGTCAATAATCGGCATTCACTAATAGTAGTAGTAGATTTATTCGTGTTAATATACACTAAAAGAAATATTATGGACGATATTTTTTTCAGTGTACTAATTTTGGCAAGTGCGATCTGGATCTCCCTACAAACACTTAAGGTTGGCCTTCCAGCGGGTCATCACGGGGCCAGAAGTTTGATTTCCGGCCTAATGATGGCCCTCTGATGGGCCGACCTTTAGTGTTTTTTGGGCTGGTTCTCAACAGGTTTGGACTGCCTCTGGCGTAGCTGTAGTTCGCCGAGACTAATATGACGCAAATGCTACAAGAGTTTGCGAAATGAAGATCGGTTTTTGAACATTTTTATGATAGTAATAAGTTTATTGAACTTTTTTTTTTACTATTTGTCTTGCCAGTTATCATTTCTATGGTTGAGGGGAGCTAATATTCCATGCTGAGGACATCTCAAAACAGCTTTATTTATTTTTCATCATTTACATAAAATTTTATCAATAAATCCAATTAAAACCCATAATTAACCCATAAATATAGTAAAAGGAATTAAATGCATTTGATTTTTTCCTTACTATTATAACAGCAAAGAAGACAGGAACTATACAGAAACGAAAGCTTGCCGCGGCACCTTTGATATTTTGATATCGGGTGTCTGATTTACGTGACCTCGAAGTGACAGTGATATGCCTTACTACACTCAGAGAAATGATGTACACAAAAAAATACATCAATATTTCGGTTCAATACACTGTACACTGGGAAAACTGTCTTGTTTTATATTTAGTAGATAGGTAGATGAATAGGAATACGTATATACGGTATTAATGAAGTTGAGGGCCCATTGCAGAATGTTCAAAAAAGAAGTACACTTTTATATTTATATCCCATATTTCAATCATAATGCGCTTTTAAGCCAATGCATTTTTTTTTCATACTGCTACCAGAATATGAAAATGCTATCATGGAAAGTAGTACAATGTATAGATATACAATGAAAGAGACATATATTATGTGTATAACTATATTGGCTATATTGTTGAATAGAATATTACAAATCAAATAGTACAGTGAAAAAAATGTTTACGTAAAATAACAATATACGTGAATAGGGCATGTGCACAGCTAACCTCAAAAATATATATTTCTTAATATTTATGAGTATTTCTTAGCTGTTGTTAAAATTTCAGCTTGGTTTCCATACTTTCAACTAAAATCTAATTCAGTGTAATGTTTTTGAAGTTCTAAATACTTTCTCCTAATAAAATAGAACTCTTTTTGTAGGTTGGAAATCTAACCTGTAATTAGCAGTCTATTTTTATTAACCAACATTATTGAAAAATTATTAACCTGAATTTTTAAATATTTGCTTGGAGCCAGTATTGCTCCAAGCTGAAATGAGTATACAAACATTAAAAATGAGAATAAACCTGAAAAAACTTAAATAACCAACCACCGTGTAAGAGTTTCAAAGACTGTCAATCGCACGTCAAAAATTATATGGCTTTTGACAAATATATGCCTTATCGTCATGGCGACTATGAACAAATTTGGTCCCGTCAGAAAGGCTTGCTTGCGCTTCTGTCTTCTGTGATAATAGTGTTATTGTACTGTTTATAAATATGCAGTAGGCATCTCTCAATATCATTCAAATTAGTAAATGTCAACTAAAAACTACCCTTTCATGATGGTGTGCCAGAGTTTTGGAGAGGTAAGGAAAGGCATACCAAGTTTTTCTTAGACCACTGACTCGTCACAATCTTTCTGTACAGTATGATAGTCTGTCACATAGGTAAAGCAAAAAAAAGTCTATTTCAACCATAGTAGGTTAAAGAAACTTCTGGTAGAGTTCATACACTATATTATTGTTTTAATTGTGTTTCAATCTAACATCAGGTAGGTTCCCACCGGCCCGGTAGCTCAGTCGATTAAGGCGTATTGAGTGGCAAATATGCTGATCGACTATCTATCGCGTTCTGGGTTCGATCCCCAGTGCCAGTACTGACAACACTGGTGGGTTTGGATGTATGTCTGCGTTTTTCCAAATGTGTAACCCCCTTCCGGACAGCCTTGGCTTTGGATTTGGGGGTTGTCTACCATATGTGGTGTGTTTATGTAATGTTTAAGTAACAATTCAAATGCCGACAAGTATTTATCGTGTTTTATCACAGATTAAAGAAGGTAAATAAACCGAACTGGTCTTTTTTGGTTTTATGCCGGGTTTATTGTAACTTTTAAAAGGTTATCTAGTATAAACTTACGATCAGTTTTATTATACAGACTTAATAACCTCTTGTAGATTATTGTGATAAACTTAAATTGTTACTTGGGCAATATGGTCGCCACTTGGATTTGTAGGATGACATAACAGTGGCGCAGCCAGAAAATTCACCTGGGGGGGCAATAGAACCGGCCTCCAGAGGATGAGAAAAATTTTACAGAAAAACTTTTTTAAAATGTTAAACACCAAATTTTTGTTAATGTTATATCGCAGTGTAACTTGTCTCATTGACCATCCATCATTTGCTAGAGCAATAACTACAGCATTACAATAAAAAATAAAATAAAAGTGCTGTTTTATTTTGGCTAACTCATTACATATTCAAATAGAGACAGATTTACTTTAGAAAAACATATACTATAGTCATTTGGTGCTCAAAAAAAATATCTCCTTTCCGATTCATTTTATGATAAAAACAGTTATATAATAAATTAAACTAGAGGAAAATTCCTATAATTTTTTTAATAACCTTTTCTTTGTAAAATGAATAAGCCAACTGCGGAAACCTTGTTAAAACTTATTTCTTGCAAATGCAAAAAGGGATGTGAGAAAGCCTGTGATTGCAGAAAGGCTGGATTAAAGTGCTCCATTATATGCACGAATTATAGTGGTATCTGTTATAATTCGCAAATTCTATCACAGCGATGAAGAGGAAGAAACGGAAACTGTTCTCAAGCAAACGTATGATGAAATCGAGGATGAAGAGGATTGCAATAAAACTGATAATCCCATCGTGGATTATGTGGATGAAATTTCTATCTGTGACGTTTTGATTGGTACTGAAGACGATGAACTCGCAACACCTGGTCCATCAAAAATAGCGAAGCGAAGGAGAACGCGCTAAATTTTGGAATAGTGCATTGCATGTAGATTGGGGATACCACCATAAAAAAATGCGCCACTTACTCTACCTCATGGTGGTGTGGAAATGAGTTTTTCGGCTAAAACGCATGTTGGAATAGATTTTGCGGCGCTCGTACGCTAAAACTATTCATTTTACAAAAAAAAAAGTTATTAGAAAAAGTATAGGAAATTTTCTCTAGTTTAATTTATTATTTAATTGTTTTTATCGTAAAATGAATCGGAAAGGAGATATTGTCAAAAAACCGATTTTTGGAGCGATTTTTCCAATATGGCGGCGGGAGTGGCAAAGATACGAGGTGGCAAAGTAGAAATTCGGAAATAGCACATCGAAATCTATAAAATCACCAATTTTCAAAACTCCCGGAAAACTTCCCAGGTAAAACTACCAAATGACTGTACTAATAGTTGTCCCATTATTTTTTTGCTCACGACAGTACCATCATAAATAAGAGATATATAATTTTTTTATTTTTGTCCACATCTAATTTTTATTATTACTACCTTGTTTGTAAAGACCTTTTTTATACGTAAGTTACATTTCCATATTATTTTTACATTATAATAGTATTAGAATATGCCAGCCATTACTTACATTAAACAAACAGAAATTATTAGTTTATTGTGAACTAATCATAACTAAATATAATATGTATATATATGCCATAGATACACTAAAAACTTTCTTATATTATATAATCTAAATACAAGTTACTGAATAAAAGTTAACTATGTATCCACGTACGCGAATTTGACACTTAATCATTTACGCTGAGATCAGAGTAATAATATTAATTGGCCTTCACAATAGCCAACAATATAGCAATATTCCAATACTACATGCACAAAGACCTCTAGAAGACTTCACTCCGCTTCTTTGACAACACAAGGTATAGCTGCATATTTTATATCATTACATTACTATTGAGTATTAGTCGCAGGTGTGCAATGTAAATAAATAAGCATTTTCAACAAAAGTTTCATTGCACAAATAGATAACATTGAGTTTTAAATTGAATATATTACATTTTATTTACTGTATATTTATTTTTAATAAATGGAAGTTAATTATAGCGCACTTATGTACCTACTTAACCCTTTCACTGCTCAAAGCGTGTATATGTGCGAAAAATAAATGGGCCCACTGTGCTCCAAGCGCGTTAACTCGCCTGTCGTTTTTAAATTGGTTCAGACTGCTCAAAGCGATTTAACACGCGTATACAGTGTGGCTACAATTTCGTGGACACAAGCCTGTATCTATGTTATTACTTGATGGATCGTTTTCTAATTTGGGCAGGCCACATATACCATGGTAGTGCATATTTAGAACCTAATAGAATACATTTTAATCATAGGCGTGCAGGAAATAAATAAAGGGGCAAATTTTTACGATTTTTTATTAGCGAATCGGATAGAAAAAAATCGATGTCATATTCTTATTTATCACCCTCGAAAACATACCTGAAACAAGTTTCATCCAAATCCTATGCAGGGTTGCTCAGAAAATAAAGAAATATTTCAATTTTCTTTCGTTATTCCCTTTTTAGATAATCTGTTAAAACTAACTAGAAGGACGGTTAAGCATATCGGTGATTAAGAACTCTCGCTGCTTTTTTACTCTAATCATAAGAATTGTCATGAGATTTTTTAGCAACTAATTTACTTAGTACACAATGTAAGAGCAAATTAAAAGGGAATTCTAAAAATAATAAAACAATAATTTATCATTATATATCATTATATAATGCAAAATCCAATGGTGCCATGGAATGGCTTTATTTGTCGAAATGTCATATTGTGACATAAGCTAAGTAGTTTACGTTTTACCGTTGATTGAAGAGTCTATAAGATACGCAACTATACGGCCAAAACCGTTCCTCGCTCATCACGCTTCCCCCACACGTCCCTATCCACATATTGTTCGTTGACTTGTGGTGCCACCGCGCGGTGTTATTTTGCGCGAACCGCGAATAGAAATACTGGACGTTGATTTCCAGCGAACGAGGGTACATAATATATTTATTAAGTTATAATTCTCCACGCAGGTTGTAGACCGGCGCAATCAGTGCCGGCGTCAGGGCATTTGGCACCTGTAGCAAACAGTTATTGCTTGCCGCCCTGATAAAAAACATTTACAAGTTACTACTGTTAGGACAAATTTATTAATAAAAACTTACAAACAAAAATCTCAGATAAATAATTATTTCACTAGTTTCACTTAAAATTCAAAAACAAGAGAAACCTTTAACTATCAATTATTGTCGCATTTCATCTTTTAAGTCGCCACGTTGTGCGCTGTAACAATCGTGTTTTGTTCGAAATTGCAATTGTTCCTTGTCCTCGAGACCCATTTGGGGTTCAAAAAATGTTTTTTTGAGATTTTTGTTTAATTTTGAATTTCTGAAATTTATAAAAATGTGATAAATTAAAAATATTTTATTTTGCTATTCGGTTCAGCTTCATGGAATAGTATTTATGAGTACGTTTAAGACCTCCCAATTTTTTAAAATAATTAGAAAAAAGAGTATGCAAATGTCGAGGATGGTGTTTTTGATCTTTCAGCGCTTGCGTAGCGAGAACGGTAATAAATACGAAAATGCACCGCACTTTTTTTTGTACAACATGGAATTTTCTACAAACAAGTCCGCGAGGGCATATTCTTATCTACTATAGTTTTCGAGCTACAGGTGCTCACGTGTAAACATAAAAATGACTGTTTTTTACGCTACTCTGCAAGTGGCACTGGCGACTTAATTAACAAACAAAAAATTAAGAAAACGGCGATGCTAATAGTCAAATTTAAATTACACAAAACATAATGAGTAACTTCTGTTTAAAACTATTTTTTATTCGATGCATAATATTAATAATGGAGTTACAAGTATTAAAAAAATGTTGAAATAAAATAAAAAAATAGTTAAATATTCTTTGTGTTATTGAAATGTATGTACAATTGTACAGAAAAAAACACTAATTAATAAAAATATGCGGCAAGTTCCAGTTATATAGAAATCGATGAAAATGAAAAATTACACTTTTCGGCCGTAATATTAATTGTTTATATGTGATAAATAAAAACAAAATGATATGTCAATAATAGATACATTTTTTTAATAAAGAAAATTACTTCCTACAAGGTGGAAAAGTTCAAATGTACGATTTTTTTAATGTTTTTTGCATTAAAAAACGTATATTTAAGAAAAATGAAGGACGCCATCGTGCAGAGCGATCAGAAATTCATAAATAAAAAAATCGACCACAACTTCTCATTGGACAAATAATATTTAACTGCTTTAACGGGCTGCTTGGAGAACAGCGCGAAAAACAGTTACTTTGAGGTTTGCGCGCGGGCGCCTTTGGCATGTGAGCCATAATAGATAAAAATATGCTCTCAGGGACTTTTTTGTACAAAATTCGATGCTTTATAAAAAGTGCATTGTGTACCATTTGTGCGATACTTTATCGCCTCGAAAACTATGCTCTCGAAAAAGTAATACCTACTTGTAATAAAAAAAAAAATTAACCAGTCTTTCCGCAGATATTCAAATTAAGTTAATTACTTCCACATCCAGTGGAAGTATAGTAACGACAAAAAAGTTTTAAAAAATTTTTATTGTTCAAATAGGCTTAGAATGTCGTGAAACGTCGAGATTTTAAGTTTGAGCGAAAAAAAAATTCTGTCTGTCGGTCTGTAACTTTTTTTTGTGCGCACGTTTACTCTGGAACCGTTTGAGATATTGACTTGAAATTTGGTACACGTATGTACTTTAACGAGATCTGGAACTAGATTATATTTTGATCTAGTTCTGTCGAAGGGTTGGGGGTAAATTGGGGTAAATTTGGGGTAAATAGGTTAATCAAGCAGTTAAGAGTCCATAAAATTGGTATTTAGTATATACAAGAGAAGCTAAGGTCTCAAAAAAATGTTTGGCATTAGCCACCCCCATTACCACCCTAACCCCCTTATTAAAGGGGATGAAAAAAAAATGTGATTTAGTGTTTGTACAGGAACCAGAAACCTCAAAATATTTTTTTACTTCATCCACCCCCCACTATCACCCCCCTATTCCCACCCCCCACCCCACTACCGATGTGGGGTATCGTTTTATGGGTTTTTGAGGTAGAGGATTTCAAATATTATATTATTAAAGTTCCATAAACAATTATTTTCACATACAAAGTTTTTTCGTTGTGAGTGACTTGGATAGAGAATCTGGATGTGGAAGTAGTGATTCCTTGGGCAGCGGTTTTTTTATTATGTTTACTAATTATTACTCTTTTTCCCAATAAAATCGCTTTTTCGTTTTAATTATTAAAAAAAGCAATTACAGAGAAAAGCCTATAAAGAAATAAATAACTTTAAATGAACCCATCACTGCAGTAGCAGTATATTTGGGAGAGGATAAAAAATATTTTTGTACAAATTGGTTATTACAGTTCAGCAGAATTAAAGAAGGGAATGGTGTAAACCCGAAAAATATTGCAACATATAATATTTTTGCGGCAGTAGTAAAGGAAAATGTCATCTAAAACATATTCAAAATTTACTAGGGTGAAGACGGTTAAGAAAGGTGCAAAATGGATAATTTTGTGATATCTTAAAAATAACAGTTTCATCATAAAATGTCAATATGCCTTTTACTTCCACATCCAGTGGAAGTACAACAACGACAAAAAATGGCATTTAGTAAATACAAGAGAAGTCAAGGTCTCAAAAAATTTAACCATGGGGGGGGGGAATAAAAGTGTGAGTCACTGTGTGTACAAGAACCAAAGGCTTCAAACATTTTTTTTTACTTCATCCACCCCCACCCCCACTACCGATGTGGTATATCGCTTTATGAGTTTTTGGGGTAGGCGATTTCAAATATTATATAATTAAAGTTCTATAAACAATTATTCCCACATAGTAGAGTGCAAATATAGTATCAAAATATTTTTCGTTTTGAGCGACTTGGATAGAACATCAGGATGTGGAAGTAGTGATTCCTTGGGCAGCGGTTTTAACATTTTAAAATGAAAACCGCAGCCCAAGGAATCACTACTTCCACATCCAGATTTCCTATCCAAGCCTCTCAAAACGAAAACACTATATTTGCACTCCACCATGTGGAAATAATTGTTTATGAAATTTTCTAAATGAAAACCAAAAAACGATATGCCACATCGATAGTGGGGGTTGGGGTGGTGGTAGGAGGTGATACGCGGGTGGATGAAGTGGAAAATTTTTTGAGGCCTTTGGTTCCTGTACACACTAAATCACAATTTTTTTTTCACCCCCTTTAATAATCGCGTGGGGGGTGATAATGGGGGTAGTTAATGCCAAAATTTTTTCTAAGAATTTAACTTCTTTTATATAATAATAAACTAAATACCAAATTTTATGGACTCTTACTTGCTTAATTTACCTATTTACCCCCATTTATCCCAATTTACCACTCAACCCTTTAACAGAATAAGAACAAAATATAACCTAATTCCAGATCTCGTTAAAATACATATGTGTACCAATTTTCAAGTCAATATCTTAAACGGTTCCAGAGTAATCGTGCACCCAAAACGTCAGAGACCGACGCGATAGAAATTATTTTTTGCTTCAACTTAAAATCTCGACATGTCATAACATTCTAAGCCTATTTAAATAAATGTTTTCAAAATTACTACACTTATACTGGAAGTGGGAGCAATACTTAGAAAATGGCATGACAAAAATATAAACAATTATAATGTGCCGTAGAGTACACGGTGGAAGTAATCTACTTCAAGCACTTTCTTTGAGGAAACGCATCTATACTGCTCGAGGTAACCCACTGCGCATCCGTTTTACTCGAGGAAGCCCACTGCGTATCCGTATAGGTAACCTACTGCGCATCAACAGTACCTACTCAAGGAAAGCATATGCGCATCCATTATACTCGAGGAAACCTACTACGCATCCATACCACCCGAGATAACCAACTTCGCATCCAAACTACTCGAGGTAACCCACTGCGCATCCATGTTACTCGAGGAAACCCAATGCGCATCCATACTACTTGAGGTAACCTACTGCGCATCTATTTTACACGTGAAAACCCACTGCGCATCCATACTACTCAAGGTAATCCATTGCGCATCCATTTTATTCGAGGAAATCTACTGCGCATCCATATTACTTGGAGTAACGTACTGCGCATCTATAGTACTCGAGGAAAGCCACCGCGCATCCATAGTACTCGAGGAAATCCACTGCGCATCTATATACTACTCGAGATAACCCACTTATTAAAGAATAAAGAAAATAATAGAAACACCGAACAGGTTGCATGGTATTTTAATTGAAAATCGTAGAAGCTAGATAAACACGCAAGGACGCGTTGCTATATCCTCATCTATCCTTGAACCATTGGTATCAATTTAGCAACATGTTTATAAACCTTAAAATTCCACATCCACGTTTTCTATCCAAGTCTCTCACAAAGAAGAAAAAAATTGCACTCCACTATGTGAAAATTATTTATGAAACGTTAATAACATAATATTTGAAATCGCCTACTCCAAAAACCTATAAAACGATATGTCACATCGGTAGTGAGGGGTGGTGGAAGGGGGTGGTAGAGGGGGCAAATGAAGTAAAAAATATGTTGACGCTTTTCCACCCCCCTTTAATAGTGAGGTGGGGGTGGTAATGGGAGTAATTTTTTGAGCCCTTATCTTTTCTTATATATACTAAATACCAATTTTATGGACTCTTACATGCTTGATTTACTTATTTACCCCCCCTTTATCCCAATTTACCCTTCAACGGAATAAAATGAAAATATAATCTAGTTCCAGTTCTCGTTAAAATACATACGTGTATCAAATTTCAAGTCAATATCTTTAACGGTTCCAGAGTAAACATGCGCACAAAAAAGTTACGGGCAAACAGAAATTTTTTTTTTTTTTGCTCAAATTTAAAATCTCGACGTCTCATGACATTCTAAGCCTATTTGAACAATGACAGTTTTTTAAATTTTTTTGCCGTTACTATACTTCCACTGGATGTGATTGATGTGAAAGTAATAAAATTCACTTTATCACGTTGTGCGCATTTGTGATGCACATGGTACATGGAACTTTTACTTAATTTTCTTTGTTATGTATTATTTAATACTATATCAAAATGGTTTATTTTACTGGGAAAAAAAATGTTTTATGTTGCCAGCAGCTCATTGGGTTTTTATATTTAATTGTTATGAAAATAAACAGACAGGCAGGCAGGCGGATTTTTTTTTTTCGCTTAAACTTAAAATCTCGATGTTTCGTGATATTCTAAGCCTATTTGAACAATAAAAATTTTAAAAATTTTTTTTGTTACTATACTTCCACTGGATGTGAAAAATTATACTATGTTTGGTTTCTCAAATATTTGCGATAAATCGAAAATAAACGCATACTCCCCTCTCATTCTCCAAAATCCCATCATTAACAATAAAAATGTCAAGTCGGCCCCTTGTCAACAATGTATCGACTAGACTGATAATAAGGTGGCAAAGAAATATAAAGATAAATCACGTCTACAGAGAATTATCGTATACCATATTACGCCTTTCTTTCTCGATGTATTACATATTAAACACATTGTCCGAATATTAAATTTATTGCATCTTACCGAAGACGAAGATACATTTTCAATTTCACTGAATTGGGAAAGATTTTTAAGATTTTACAAACTAATATAGGTTTGTTTGCAGGCTATATGAAATTTCACTTTGACTTTTCCACTTAAAATATTTTCCTCTTGTTGCAAAATCTTTTCGACACAAATGTCTCGCCTTTTTACCGTGGCATATATAATTGTTTTTACTCCTTGCAATCTAGGATTTTGTCTCACTAATTTGTCATTATCTTTCAAAGTTTGTCCACAGAATAAACATTCCATTGTTAAGCACTAAATAATATGTAATAACTCAATAAAAATAACTAATACTCATTTGCATTCACATTATATAAAGAAAAGTTTGTTTCTAACTGGCATAATATAATATAAGATTACTTGTATTAAATAGTCCACACTTGCCGGACATCTAGGCCTCTAGGATCGAAAAACTCAGCTTTAAATAACAAAATTTCGAAAACTATAAGTCGTAGAGACCTGATTTTTGTTTTAAAAACTTCCTTGAGGTGTAGACTTTATTTCATACGCAGATGGTATGTCAAAATTCCTTAAAATAAAAAAGTTTTTCGCTTACTGAAAAAAGCGCTGCAAGGGAAGTAAATGTTCAGGTTTTACCTCGTTTTACAGAAAAATTAGATTTTCCATAAAAACAAAATTTAAGCAGTGACCTTCGCACACATTTCCTCCATCAATTAAAAAAAAATACGTATAATTATCTCAATTGGTTCCGGAGATATCACGAGGGATGTGTGAAAATGTAAGAAAAATTAATTTTGACAGATTTATAACATTTTTCGTCATAAAAATAGTTTGACCTCCCAAAAAATATTGTAATTGGACATTACAGATGGCCAAGGACCTAATCTATCATGCTGTGAAGGTCCCATGTGGTTGTACCTTCAAAAATTTTTTTTCAAGAAGGAAGCTATTTTTTTTCCTCGTTTTACGGTGCACTAATACAACAAATGACACGAACCATGCGAGTGCTATCAGCCGACTGAGGGACTGAGATTGACGAGATTGCTAGACCCCGGTCGGTGGCGCCTAACTATACCACAGACCCTGCCCGCACTACGATATTAAGTACACGGCTGCATCTCTATAAGGACTCTTCACTCAACGGTTTTAGTGTTGAATTTAGACTTCAAATAATTGTGATTTCTAATACAATGCCAGAAAATCGTTTATCATTTTCTGAAAAAGTTGAGATTATTAGAATTGTAGGAGAAAATATAACAGTAAGAGAAGCAGCAAGAACTTTTAATGACCGACATCCTAAACGGCCTCCAGTAAGTTTTAGCACAATAGCTAAGGTTAATCGAATTTTTAATCAAACTGGAAACGTTACAATATTAAGACCAACAAATTATAATCGGAATAATTTAAATGAAAACAGAATTTTGCAAGCATTCCGTAATAATCCAAAATTAAGTATAAGACAAGCTTCTTTGAACTTAAATCTAAACAAAGAAATAATAAGATGTCTAAAAAAAATAACAAAACCATTTAAGCCTAAAATATTACACACTCTTAGAAGGGGATTTTGAAAGAAGATTGGATTATGCACTTTGGATGCAGGGTGAATTTTTGAACAACAGAGATTTTTTGAAAAATATAATCTATTGTGACGAATCTACTTTTACATCAAATGGTGTAAGATCCACCCAAAATATGAGATACTGGGCGTCAGAAAACCCACATTGGATATGGAATGTTTGATGTGCTATTTTAAATCAACAAATTATTGGACCTTTTTTTATTCAGAATTTGACTGCTCAAAATTTTCTGAATTTTCTAGAAACAGAAATTATGGATTTTCTTGATAATTTACCGTTAAACGTGAGCGAAAACCTTTACTTTTTGTTAGTCGGTGCCCCAGCACATAGTTCTCGTATGGTTAGAAATTGGCTTGACACCAATTTTCCTATGAAGTGGATTGGTCCCCGTAGCCTATTACATGAGTTTCCTCCAAGATCCCCGGATCTCACCCCGATGGATTTCTATTTTTGGGGTAACATAAAAAATAAAGTATACGTTAATCGGCCTCGTACTGTGGAAGAATTGCGGCAACGAATTACAGAGGCATGTCAAAGTATCACAAGGCACGAACAGATAAAAGTGATTCGTCATGTTAGAAAAAATGTAGAAGCATGCATCACATTGGATGACGGTTATGTTGAAGTTAGAAGAATTCATTAGTATAATTAATTAATTAAGTTATGATGACAAATGAAAAGAATAAAAATTCCATTATTTCATATAATTCCTTCAACAATTTATCATTACCACAAATGTATTCTTAATGTCAATTGTTTTTCTGTTAATACATTTATGTGATGTTTCTGTGTGTTATTTTTTTCTGTAGTACGCATGCCATAAAGAAGTAAATGGGATACAATGTTAACATGAAATTACATACGGGAGAAAACATATTTCTTTATTTACTGAGCAACCGTGCATAGGATTTGGATGAAACTTGTTTCAGGTATGTTTTCGAGGGTGATAAATAAGAATATGACATCGATTTTTTTCTATCCGATTCGCTAATAAAAAATCGTAAAAATTTGCCCCTTTATTTATTTCCTGCAACGCACGCCTATGATTAAAATGTATTCTATTAGGTTCTAAATATGCACTACCATATGTGGCCTGCCCAAATTAGAAAACGATCCGTCAAGTAATAACATAGATACAGGCTTGTGTCCACGAAATTGTAGCCACACTGTATGTACTATTAATACATTTTTATATACTTACACAAGTTTCTATTGTACCTTAATGTTTTTGATAAGAATGTTGTTTTGTTTTTATGTTTTTGTTTACTTGTACTGTTTTTAACCATTTTTAAAAAATAAATTATTATTGAAACTAGAGCACTTGGTTTTTGTTTTTCTTTCAATTTTATATATAATAATAGACTATGCATACAATAAACCAAATCAAATAGTAACGTAATATCGGATCTGCGTGCTCCAAGCGCGTATACTCGCAAGCGGTCAATTTATTGCGCACTACACGAGAATTACGTGAAACCGCGCTGCGCAGCGAAAGGGTTAAATATATTTTTCTTAAATATCCAACAAATAAAAAAATCTGCTCAAAAAGTTAAATCTAACACTCTAACTTTTTGGCTATTGAGCAGCAAACGTTCAATGTGGACAAAAGAATAACTATGCATCACTACTTTTTTCTTCTAGAGATTAATTTCATGTATAAAATAATACTTTTGGAAAATAAAAACAAAAAATTGAAATTCTCAATTAAATTTTTATTATAAATTTCATGACGTATTTATTAGATTCATTTAAAGTTTAAAATTATTAATTTTCAAATACTTTATATGTGTTGCTGTCTTACATGTTTAACTAAACATTTGCCGAAGCCACATGAATATAAGCTGCCTGCATGCCATTTCAGGTCTTTCACAGGTCCAGTGTGCTCTGCATTTTTGTAAATTTCTTCAAGAGTATTTTTTTTGCAATTTAATATTAGAACATCACTAATATCACCACAAACAGCAAACTCCTTTGAATTATTAAATGATATTCTATTAACGTTAACGTTGAAACAATGAAATACTGAAACAAAATCCTTAGGTGCTCTTTTATCCAATAAGTATACGTCTCCAGCCTGGGTTCCAGCCACTAGGTAGTTATCATCATCCTGGTTCCATGATATTGCGCTTATTGATGAAAATTCATTAGTATACAGCACTACAAAAAAAAATTTATCAATATATACTAATAAACATAATCACTATGCCTAGTTTAACAGATATTTTTGCCTGTCTGAAATTTTTGGGAATAATTTTTTTTCTTAATGGATAATATGGAAATATCTAAGTACAACTGTTACAACCAGCAAGGTAGCTTAGTTGGCTAAAGTGTATTGTGTGGCTAATATGCTGGTCACGCTGTCTATTGTGTGCTGGGTTTGAGCCCCAGCCCCAGCACTGACAATGGGTATGGATGTATGTCTTCGTTTTTCCAAATGTGTAATCCCAAACCTTGGCTTTGGATTTGGTGGTTGTCTACTATATGTGGCATGTTTATAAGAGTAAAATTTCGATCATCAGTTAAATTCAAGCCAATAAACTTGTCATAACTAGTTTTCCTTCAAGAATATTAAACGGAATAATTCCCAACAAGCACAAGTTATATAAGAGATGTTAGAACGTCCATAAAGCAAAATGTTATAAAAATTATTTTCCTTAAAAATAGTTATAAAGTGCAAATAGGCACCATTTTACAAAACCTTTAAGTCGTTTATGAAGTATATAAAATAAACTTTCATCAATTATGTAACTGTTTTGTGAATTTTATATACATCACTGCATGGAAGTAATATATATGTGTTATAAAGCTTTTGAGAAAGATTTTTATTGTGTAAATTTAATTTGAAGAGAGGGCCTGTACATTAGGGTGCATCGATTTTCTTTTTTTTACCTAATCCAAAATGGCGGGCGCCCAAAAGTTGTGTGATGGGGTTGTAAATAATACGTTAAAATTTCAAATTAAAATATTAACCCTCTGAGGAAGCGAGGGTTGGGGTCAAAGGTAAACATTTTTGATATTCTATATATACAAAATGGCGGGTGTAAAAAAGTTGTGCTTTACAGTTATATATGAGGTAAAAACTTAAGATAAAAATATTAAGATTTAGCAGGTTAGGGTTAAAAGTCAACTTGATATTGTCTTTGTTCTGCATCGGATCCATTTCTATTCCCTACAAGCTCAAAGGTCCCATTTTTTTTAAGGGAAATTATTAGTTTTATCATAGTGTGAAACAATAAACTTTATTTTTACTTTAATTTCTTTATTGGAAGTTTGATAACAATGGTACTTATGTGAAAATAAACTTGATTTTATTAATGAATAAAAAGTAAAAATAAAAATACTATAAACATTATGGTAAAACTTGCTTATAGTAATCTTTCTTTGTGTTGAATTTGGGAATTTTGTCACAGGATCTAATCGTTGTTCTAATTAATCCATCCAGCGCTGAAGCTTCAGTTACAAGCTTTACTGCCCTTTTCACAGCTTGTGTGTGATTAGGAAATTTCTTTATTTCAATTATCAGACAATTCAGGATTATTTATAATTTGATTAAGGTCCTCTTCGGATAAATCAACTGTTAATGGTGGCTCATTATATTCACATTCTTGCCAATCAATCATCTCATACTAATTTGTAGCATTTAGTTTCAACGGAGCAAGTGTAAACTTTCTTAAGTCGGTATTGTTGCCTTTTCTAGCTTTTAATATTCTGCGAATGGCCAACTCCCTAATACACCGGTTTTCATCTCCCAGCATTCCCAGTAGTATGTTCTCAGGGTGTGCAAAATATCCATTTCGTATTACGACGGGATCAACTACCTACTCCTTTCAACTCTTCTGATAAATATCTGGATAATTGTATGGTCTTCCATACATTTGAAGCACCTTGCAGACATGATGGATGTGCTTCTATTTTGAACCACATTGGCGCATACACTTTGACAACATACGTTGCTGATATAACCAAATCTGCAGAGCAACATATAAGCAAAGTATTCTATTTGCTGTCGTCAGCCATCGCGAGTGGACTATTTTGCCAGGTTCTCGTTTTGAAAGATTAATAGAAACATATCCCGTCATTAAGTACTGCTTGGCATATTTGATAAAAACATAACTGATATATGTTAAGATCTTTCACCTTAACTATAGGAATTTCGGATTTAATAATCTTAAATGCAGCTACTGGCATCTGCTCGCATTTGACTAACAATTTTCCTATTATACCTGAAAATCCTGAAAAAATACAGTTCCGTCAATATGTTCGATCAAGTGCCTTTTAGTAGAAGTTCATTTGCATGCAGTTGGCAAATGAACCACTGAAGTGGTCTCTTAAAATGTTTTTCAAGTAGAGCTATAACACCACCTTTAGGACCAGTATTTGTAGCTGTTCCATCACATCCGATGACTTTTAAGGTGTTAGTTGGGATTCGAGAGTTTGCAAAATAACTGATAATGGCGTTAATGATGTTTACAGCTGAACCTGTAGAAGGTGTGACATGTCCCAAATATGATGATCCGGGCTCTCCAATTAAAACTATATGTTCTTCGGTTGTTATCTTTCGACGGTTATCTATTAATTTCATGGCCTTGTCTTTAAGCCCATCGAAATAAAGTCCACGTAATGATATTGGCGTACCACATCACCTCTCTTCTTGCTTATAGCTCTTCTAATTTTGTTTTTATCAATTACATGCGTTTTGTTAAATTCATTAATTAAACCAAAATCTTGGAGTACTGAAGAAGCAATCAGTGCTCCAGCTTTATCGGAAATACCGCATCTATCTAAAGTTTCGGCTAAAACTGACAGTGTTCACTGTTCACCGAGCTTTCATGTATGCAGAACACAGCGCATGCTGTATTATGGGCATCGTACATTAGATAACAAATACGTAGGTAGTAATAAGTAATTTAAATTTAATATCGTAATTAAACATAGTTTAAAAATATTACTAATTGATAAGTATCGAAAATATTTGTAAGGGTACGTACTATCTTTTTGGTCTTTGATGCTAACCCGCTACCCTTGAGAGTTAATATTTTGGTTTAAAATTTTTACCAGCCAATTTCAACCCCAAGATCAAACTTTTCCGCGCCCGCCATTTTAGATATGCACAAAATAAAAAAAATGGACTTTTAACCCTCACCCCTAAACCTAAATATTTTTCACTAAAATTTCTACATATTGCTTATAACCCTAATTTGAAATTTTAATGTATTATTTACAACCCTATCACACAACTTTTGGGCGCCCGCCATTTTGGATTAGGTAAAAAAAAAAGATGTATTTATTTTTTACTAAATTGTTATTTAGTTATCTCAATTATCTGTTTGTCATCTACTTAGTTGTGTTATAGAGATTTTATGTAAAATAAACATAAACATATAAAAATAATTTGCTGTTTGATTACAAAGCTGATACACATTTCCAAAATCAAAAGGGTCTCGCCGGTTAAGTATATGGAATTGGGCCCAGCTGCTTATTGGGCTATTCATTCACATGAACGTTGCTTATGACTAGGAATGCTCAATAAAATATATAATAAACCTCTATCCCCTATATTACCAGAATTATGGGGGCCAATTTTAAAATCAATTTTTTTCAAAATTATTGAAGATAATGAAATGAAATTAATAAGAGACGTTTATATAAAATATATTTATATTCTAAGTTTTTTTTTACATTCCTATTATGTCATTTAGTATATTAAAAAAATTATTTAATTTTTGAGGGTGCTGTTTTTATATCAACCCCTCGAGTGACACCTCTACCAAAAAAATCTATATTACTTAACACTGACATAATTATCGTGAGTAAGAATTACTGCGAGGTCAGATTGGTGGAAGGTGCTTAAAAATATATAAACCTAGGTAATGAACAATAACACAGGCACACACAAATAATTGAACTGCGAAGACCTAGACCACTGAATTCCTACTCATTTAGATGCTAATAATCAAAAAAATATACCACTAATTTTGGCTAGGTTCTCATTTTTTTTTTTTTGCTTAACAAGTATTTCTTTTATTAGACAATATGGTTAGGCCATTTAATTCATTCCACAGTAATATCTCCTCAGGAAGGAACACTAGCGAAAAATGTTTCAGACAAAAGTTGTTCTGTTCAGAGCAGGGTGTATTAAATAGATGATGCAACAAGGACCCGTTGAGTGGCTTTATAAGTGCATGCTTTCTATTTAATTTAGTAGATGGCGCGGCCTTTAAGGTACTACAAAATCCTGTATATAGACAGATAAATTTGCTTTGCTGCATACAGTGTTGCATACATTCCCGGCCTTTCGCTTCTGTTTAGTGAAACAAGAGTCCAGTGACATCTGACATTAAGTAGCTAAATTAAAAATATTGAAAGAATATATGCAGCAAAGCAAATTCATCTATCTATATACAGGATTTTGTAGTACCTTAAAGGTCGCGCCATCTACTAAATTAAATAGAAAGCATGCGCTTATAAAGCCATTATTTTCATAGGAAAGTGCCGTACGTCGGACCACCTATTTAATACACCATGGTTCAGAGGGAAACATCTTTTCGGCAGAACAGTTTTCCACACCTCATCTCTGATGAGCGGAGGGTGGAGCTAAAGCTAACTTTTGAATTTTTAATGGCACCCTATGTTTTTTATCGCATATTCTGATTCTTCGGAAGAAATTAGATAACTTTTGTACCAACTATTTTTTTTCGCCCGATAAGCGGGGATGGGGTGGGTAACTTTTGAATTTTGGGTTTTTAAAGAACCAGGGCATCCCTGAACTAGGACATTTTTAGGAAAAATGTTTCAAACAAAAGTTGTTCAGTTCAGAGGAACATCTTTTGTTTGAAACATTTTTCCTAAAAATGCCCTAGTTCAGAGAGCCCGCAGGTTTTTGAAAATTCGAAAGTTACACCCCCATCAACGCTCATTAGGGTGGGGTGGGGGATAGAAAAAAAATGTTTGGTACGAGAGTTATCTAATTTATTCCGTAGAATCAGAATACATGATAAAAAACACAGGGTGCCATTAAAAATTCAAAAGTTAGCCCCACCCCCCGCTCATCAGGGATGGGAGTTCTATCTAAGAGATGTCCCCCTCTGAATGGAACGATTTTTGTCTCAAATATTTTTCGCTAGTGTCTCTTCCTGAGGAGATATTACTGTGAATTAATTAAACTGGCCTAACCATATTGTCTAATAAAATCAATATTTCTTAACACGTTGAGGACGGCTGTACAAAAAAAAACGGTCATTCAGCCGGCACTAATTTTTTTAAAATTTGGGTCAATTTCAATCAAATATGGCTTCAGTGAGTCTATTTGTTGCAAGTTTTGATTTCATAATTGTTTTTTTGAAAAATTTAGTTTGTGGCATCTTGTTCATCTCACGCCGTCCAAGGAAGCAATTTTTGTCAATGGTCCGGCATGGTATCAATGTTATACCACGAATTATTACGTAATAGTTAGGCGTGGTCATCACCTAATTGGTTGAAAACAATCTCGTGTTGTACCTGCGAGTGGATCTTGTTAAGGTGGGTGCCGATTAGGACATTTCAAGCTCAGTTGATGCAATTGAAGTGTTTGTTGTGTCATTTATTTATGAATATGGGCGATTACGAGAAGAACAAAAAGTATATTCAAACGTTGTGGGACGAGCTCATATCTGATGAGGATGATGCTGATGTCTACTTATCAGACGAGTATGAACCTAGTTTTGAAAGTGAAGAATCTTCTGATGAAGATGTTATTCCTGTTTCAAGAAAACGTGCTAAGCAAAATAGCATCGAACAAATAGCGGGTACTTCGAGACCAACGGAATTTGCAGTGGTAACTATTAGATTGAATTCGACTTTATTCTGAATAATAAATAAATATTGTTGTAGGTCGGAGAAACGAAAGAAGCTAGTAATAGTCAAAATTCTGTTTCAAATGATGATGAAATCGATACGATCGATCAAACAATCCAACGCGTTATCGATCAGTTTGAAAGTCCTGAAACTGATGAAGTCATATCCGTGGATGAAATAAACTGGAGGGATGTTGATGGTTCATCACTCAAAAAATTCAATTTTACAGTACAGGATGTTGGAATAAAACCTATTTATTATGAGGAATACATAAATAGAAATCCTTATGAATGTTTCAAGATTTTTATCACAGATGAAATAATACAGTTTATGGTTGATCAGACGAACCTTTATGCGCAGCAGGTTATTGAAGCCAATCCTAATTCTAATAATAAACGAAGCCATACAAAAAAATGGGTACCTACTAATGCTGCAGAAATGGGAAAAATTTTTTGGTATCATCATCTGGATGGGCCTGGTAAAGTTTCCACGATTGAAGTCTTACTGGAGTTCAAATATATTATATAAAAATGAAGTAAAAAAGATTATGCCAAGGGATCAATTCGAGCAGCTGATGAAAATGTGGCACTTCAGCGATAATACTGACGAAGCTTTGCAAAATGATAGACTCCGAAAAATTTCCGCATTTGTAGAAAAATTAATAGAAAGATTTCAGGCTGTTACAATTCCTGAGGTGTGTATTGATGAAACTCTTGTGCCCTTTCGAGGACGCCTAAGATTTCGTCAATACATAAAAAATAAGCGTTACAAGTTTGGTATCAAACTTTATAAATTATGTACTGATGGTGGATACACATAAAATTTTCGGATATATTGTAGGAGTGATAGAAGTCAAGAAGGTAGCGCTTCTGCTCAGGTTGTATTTGCACTGATGAACAATCTCCTTGATAGTGGATGTACCTTACATACGGATAATTACTATACAAGTGTTAGTTTGGCTACTCAGTTTTTAGAACGTCGAACACATCTCGTTGGTACCATAAAATCTAATCGTAAGCTAAACTCGAAGAAAGTTGTCCAACAAAAAATTAAAAAGAACGTTATATGTGCTCAGGAAAGTGGTACTGGTATCGTCATGTTGAAATGGCGAGATAAACGTGATGTGTTAATGCTTACCACTGCACATAAAGCAGATATCATGAAGATCAAAGTGCGAAGTGGACAAGAAGTAGAAAAGCCAACAGCTATAATTAGCTATAATAAGTCCAAAAGCTTTATTGATCTCTCAGATCAGTTGAGGTCTTATTCTCATTGCCTCAGAAGAGGTAATAAGTGGTATAGGAAATTAGCTGCTGAGTTAATTTTTAGTTCTGCATTAGTAAATTCATTTTTAGTGTACAAAGCCGTAACACATAACTCAATTCAAATCACACAATATAGAGAGCAGTTGGCTTCATTACTTTTGTTGGGTGAAGAGGATGGTTATCCTGCACCAAACAATCCCAAAGTATCAGAAGATCATCACTCCTTAGTAATAAGCGATAAGAAAAACCGTTGTGTTATTTGTTACGCAGAAATGAAGAAAACTCAAGGAAGACTTATTGCTACGAATAGATGTTCTCGGTCAAAGTGGCACTGCAGTGCATGTAAAAAGAATTTTTGTGTGACCTGTTTTTTTGATGCACACAATGCTACTTTGGCATGATAAATGTATTAGTCTGTTGGTTTTACATGTGTTTCTTGTTCCTTTGTTTACTTTTAAGAAATAATAATAAATTACAATTTTTCTGATTTTTTACATTCCTTTTTATTTTGAGGCCCCATAAAAATTAACCTAATTAATAAATCTCCGTCCGGCTTATGTAAGCCGCTCAGTAGGCCGGCGCTCTCTCGACTACCATTTACTTAGCATTGTAGCATGAGTCCCGATGGGTTTCATGCCGTCTGAGTGACAATATGCCGGGCGGCATTACATTGATGACACGCCGGCTCAATGGCAATAAAAGCATGGCATTTATATGATCTCATGCCGTCCTTAACGTGTTAAGCAAAAAAAAAAAAAATTTGAGAGCCAAGCTAAAAGTAGTAGTATATTTCTTCGATTATTACGATTATTAGCTTCCAAATGGGTAGGAATTAAGTGGTTTAGGTCTTCGCACTTATTTTTTTTTTTTGTGTGTGCCTGTGATCATTACTTAAATTTATATTTTTAAGCATCTTCCACCAATCTAACCTTGAAGTAATTTTTACACACGATATTTATGTTAGTGCTAAATAATATAGATTTATTTTGTAGGTGTCACTCAATGGGTTGATATAAAAACAGCACCCTCAAAAATTAAATAAATTTTTTTAAATACTAAATGTCATAGGAATGTAAAAAAAAATGTAAAATATAAAGCTCTTTTATATCAACGTCTCCTATTAATTTCAATTAATTATCTTCAATAGTTTTGAAAAGAAATAATTTTAAAGTTGAGGGTTGTTACCCCCATAACTCTGGTAATATAGGGGATAGATGTTTATTATATATTTTATTGAGCTTTTCTAGCCATAAGCAACATTCATGCGAATGAATAGCTCAATAAGCCGCTGGACCCAATTCCATATACTTAACCGGCGAGACCCTTTAACTGCAAGATTAATTTTACTGAACATATACCGGGTGTCCCAGAATTACATTAATACTGTTAACAGGCGATATCTTCGTTATTTGAAAAGATATAAATATAATTTTTAACACGTTAACCGCGGGAATTATTTTTCAGACATTAGTTTGGTACGTTTTTTGTCCTTGGGGTCAAGTACTAAGACATTATTTAATAACGTTACTTGACTCCGGCATCAAGACTAAAATTATAGTAACTCTAAAATGGAAATCTGTTATCTAGGTTTTATTATGATTTTACGTTACTTGATTCCGGCATAAAGACTAAAATTATAGTAACTTTAAAATGGAAATCTGTAATCTCGGTTTTATTACGGTAAATAATTATTAACACTCTCCAAGAGCTGTCGCTAGCGTCCTACTTGACTTCGGAAACAAGAACCGTCATTGAGAAATGGAAAAATTTTGAAATGAAATTTATGTATGCTCACTTGGTTATATATTCCCGTACACAACTAATGTATTATGAAATTGACCGCCGTATATATAGAATGATCTGTTACTTAACCCCGGGGGTAGGTACTGTAGTTACCGTGTTAAAAAACGTGCAATAGACATGAAAGACTCCATGCACCAGATAACATCCCCGAAGGCGTTTATTAGGTTGCTTTATTCGATAATTCAATAACAGCAGTGACCATAAGGGTAGGATAGATAGATTTGTCTGCAGAAGCAAGAGAGGAGTGACAGTATCTAAAACAGAGCAATTCCAGTCTTGTTCTTACGTTGCCACGTTTCCGGAGAGTAACTAATAAAGTTCCAGTGACTTTGTCCACAACGTAGAAACTGCAGCAAAATAGTTCCCCATTTTGGTTCTACAAACCAGTGTCGGACTGGGCCGATGGGCAACCGGGCAAATGCCCGGTGGGCCAAAGCACCCTCATATGATGGGCCAGCATTGAGCCAATGAAAAATTTTTATAACCTACAATGCTATATTCAATATTCCGTATCGTGCCAATCTAAACGAATTAGGTACTTGTGAATTTGTACTATTTGTACATACAAAAATTAGTAGAACTCCAATGTATCTAAATAAACATTGTATTTACGCGACCTGTGTGATCCCTTTCCACAAATTGCCTTGCATAGTGCAAGATAGCAGTAGTAGTTAGTTAGAGAGAGTAGTTAGTTTAATAGTTAGCACAATCAACAGCGACAGATAGGCGTTTAATTACAATTACAATATAGCATGAACCAGGAGCGGATTATCCAACAGGAAAACTAGGCAACTGTCTAGGGTCGCCAACGCGTAAGGGGACGTTTCAGCTGTTCAAAACTAACTGATTTTATCTCCTGATGACCGACGTTTACCGTAGATCGTTGATCTGTTGGAAAATAAAATGTACAAGGAAACTATTTATTTGTTGTTTGATTGTTTTATCGGATTTATTACTTCTGTACTGTAGCAACATTTTACAGAGTTTTTACAGGATTATTTTAAAGCGGAGTTCTCAAGCAAGAAGTCACAATAAAGAATATAAGCTTTATTTTTCCATCTATTATTATTATATTTAATGTTTATATTTAGTTAGGTAGAAAATATAGGTACTGCAATTTATTTATAATAAAACATTTTTTATGTCTAAGAAAGTACTAATCCTTAATGGCATGGCATGAATTGAAAAATTTTGAATTTTTATATTCAATTGTTTAGCATGATTTATTTTAGATACTGTCGCTCAAAAGGCTTGGCGCGGCCCTGGCTACTTATGGCCTCTTTTACGTGTATTAATAATATGGTATATGATATACCTATGATATTTAGGTACTGTATAGATACAGAATTTGTATTTACTATTAAGTTATTTTATTGCTTTATCTGTAATAAATTCATTTTCTCTGTGGTGCAACAGATATTTTTTGACGTCACATGTGTTCAAGTAATAATTCTTTAAGCAACAGATATTCATTTTCTCAATTTTCGTATTGACGAAAACCAAACACAAAATTAAAAAGAGGAGCTGCAGACAGGATTTGCCCTGGGGGCCATTTAGATCCAGTCTGACACTGCTACAAACGTAATAGAACTGTTTCTATTTTTATTTCATATCAGTGACTGGTGGTAAAACACTTTAAAGTTCTTGCAATAATCGGTATAACACGTTACGAGGACTTACAAGGACTTAAAACGTTAGTTGGGAGTAATAAGTATTTCCATCACACCTAGACATTTCTCTCACTATCCCCCCCCCACGATTTGCGTTTTGAGATAATTATTTCAATAAGGCTTGATATAACAAAGTATATATATATATAAAAGACAAAGTATATGTAAAAAAATGTAAATTAGAAGATAGAAATATAAGGCCGTGGTTAGAGGTCCTAAAGTCAGAACTTTGACAGAGCAACTAAAGTCCACAAGTCGGAACTTTAACAAAGTCACTAAAGGTCTAACAGTTTATTTTACTTAGTGACATACTCACAAAAAGGAAAACCAACTTAATCTGAATAATTAACTTTAAATTTAAATGTACACAGCTTTTTAAAACTATTAATACAACTATCAAATACTGAACTATTTGAGACCTAACATGTAATGTGTAAAACTACGATGTAAGGTGTAATACATATTTGTCTGTCAGATATTTAACATATTTTCTAAAAGTCTGATTTTTGAACCTCTAACCACTTTCTAAAAATAATATGTATACACAATACCTGAAGTGGGTACTGGGGCTCTTATATCCCAAATACAACAAATTCTGTCTCTTCCTCCAGAAACAAACAAATTTGTGTCTTTTTTTAAAGTGTCTACACATGTCAGTCTTTCTAGATGATAATTACTAAAAAAAAAAAAAACTTCCGTAAAGCAGAAAATTGTCGAATATATCCCTCACCCTATAGTTATATTGTACAGTGGTGCAGTCAGAAAATTCATTTGGGTCAACATGACCAGCCTTCCCAGAGGTTGAGGAAAATTTTTCAGAAAAGAGTTGAAGACTCTGATTAAAGAACTTATACCTAGATACATAATGTGTATTGTTTTGTTTGTTGCTCAGATAGTCACAGTCTAAGGCACTTAAGTTGCAAACATGCAATAAATACCTGATTTGCTAGTGGTTCTATTAGCGACATGATTGGTTCAGTTCGATTATCATAATTTCAGTCTGACATGTCCGCCATTAATGTTAAAAAATGTTTTTCATGTTTCTCGATCAAAAAGTGGTGAAAAAGTCATATTTACACAGTTTAGTGATAATATATTTAGTGCAAAATGGTGAAGTGATGTGCTGCTCGCAGAAAGCAGTTTAGAAATGAAGAAAATTAATTGTTTCATAAGTAAGTAGGTATAAACTTCATAGTCATAACATGATTATTTAATTGTAATGTGTTATACATTTAATTGTTTATACTTATTAGTCTAATTTATTTTTATCTTGCTATTTTGACCTGTTCTACAATATTTTTATGGTATAACCGAATCGAGCTTCTTATTATTATTATTATTATTATTATTATTGATGGGATTCAGTTTACAGTTGTAATACGGTGAATAGCAACTAAATTTTAATATCCTTTCAATACATATTTCCCTTGAATAAAACCTCTCTACCTATTATATCTTTCAAATCCGCAGTTATGTTCCTAGAGGTTATGAAGATTTAACCAACAATTATTACATAAAATAGGTACAATAATGTCGTTATTTTAATAAATACATATTTATTTTCTTGGATAAACTTTAATGCATGGAAATTACACAAAAACAAAAATGTGTTTATCACACAACACATTATGTGCCCACTATGTCAATTTCATTACTATTAAATGTAATTTTTATGAATGTTGAGACATTTTACAGATTTGTAAAAATACATGTATTTCAAAGTTTAGGCTAATTAAAGGACCCCGGAACAAAACCCACGAAAATGTTGATTCGGTGGAATCGGCTGAAATTTTGCTATTTTGTAGTTCAAGTCATGCTGATCAAAAGTTCTTATCACATCGAGCTAATTCTATGGACAGTTTTTGAGATACAGCTTATCAAAGTTAGGTAATTTGCGTCATTTTAGACATTCAAGAACTTTTTACTCCTAAACTATTAACTTTAGCAAAAGACTGCAAGGGTCGAAATATTCTTGTTCTAGTCCAATAAAGCTCAAGAATTTTTTTCAAAATTTTTGTATCAATTTTTAGGTTAGGTAAAACATATATATCATATTTCGGCATGCTTCTGTGGGATTGGCTGAAACTTTGCTATTTTGTAGTTAAAGTAATGCTGATCAATAATTCCTATTGCACTGAATCAATCCTATGAGTGGTTTTTGCTCCAGGAGTGCCTGAAAGTCTTAACAACGAGGTAACGGGTAATCTATATGTACGTGTTTATGAATGGCTTCCAGCGTGTCTGTGTACGTGCGTGCATGTGTGTGTGTGATTATTTCTATCAAAAAACCTGCTCTTACCGGCAATATGTTTCTTATGAGAGCGTTCTCATTGCCAACCAGGTTTGATCCCATTTTTTTGGTTTCACTTTTTATCTGTTTATTTTTACTTTTTGTTGTTTTTTAATATTTTTCTTTTTTAGTTTTTAAATATTGAGAACATCCATAGGATTTTCAGAAATAAGTGCTCTGTTTTCAGCATCATGTATCGTTCGAAGAACGATACATGATGCTGAAATAGATATTTTATGTGATTTTCATGCCATGCGTACCCCAAAAACCATAACACGCTTGTGTTTTCAGCGGTTCCGCATCAAACTCATTAGAACGATTTTTCTCACAAATGGTCCGTCCTACGACTAAAATGAAAGAGGACAATCTTGTACCAAAGTGAAAAAAATAGAATAAAAGACATAAGAAATTGATGCAAAATATCAACAGCCCCCCTCAATACCACCCACTTACGGTAAAAAATATTTTAAAAAAATAATGTAAAAATAAGCTTGTATTATTGTTCAATATGTCGCGTCTCTGTAAATCAAAAGGTTTCTGAAATATAAAATAATAAGCAATTTTTGGGTGCCATTTTCAAAGGGCCGGAGCTCAAGGTATTTGCGAACATATTTTTGCATGAGAAATCTGCACCAGCAGTTTGTCATCGATATTTCTGGAGAATCCTGTATACACTGGCACATACATACACACAAACGCATGTACGCAGTACACAAACACGCTGGAAGCCATTCATAAACATGTACATATAGATTACCCGTTACCTCGTTGTTAAGACCTTCAGGCACTCCTGGAGCGAAAACCACTCATAGGATAGACTCAGTGTAATGAGAATTTTTGATCAGCATGGCTTTAACCACAAAATAGCAAAGTTTCAGCCAATCCCACCGAAGCATGCCGGAATATGACATATATATATTTTACCTAACCTAAAAACTGATAAAAAAATTCTGAAAAAAATTCTTTAGCTTTATTGAACTTGAACAAAAATATTTCGATCCTTGCAACTTTTTGCTAAAATTAATAGTTTGAGAGTAAAAAGTTCTTGAATGTCTAAAATGACGCAAATTACCTAACTTTGACAAGCTGTATCTCAAAAACTGTCCATAGGATTGACTCGATGTGATAAGAACTTTTGATCAGCATGACTTGAACTAGAAAATACCACAATTTCAGCCGATTCCACCGAATCAACATTTTCATGGGTTTTGTTCCGGGGTCCTTTGAAATACATCAAGCGTTATCTTACTGTAACATTGCATGCCTACATCACGTTGTATAAAGAGCCGGTAATGCAAGAATTGCAGTAATTCATTTTAATTCTACACATACCCGCCACTGTTGCTTATGGGATGTTATGTTATCTATCCTTTTTAATGGACATATAATGTGACTATGAAAGGGGCAAACAAGGTATATGAAGAAGAGATAGCTGTTATGTATCTAGGAATAAGTTATTTGATCGGAGGTTGAGGACCATTTATGTTATCTCATTCATAGATAATAAATAAATAAATATTACTAGTGAATACGAACAAATCTTAATATCGATTAAATTAAATTCTCTCTATGTTATAATGACAGTTTTGATGATTAATCTCATTGAAATACGTTACATTTGACATAAAATTGTATTTGAAACAGTGCACTCTTACATATGTGGTAAAATGAGTTTGATGTCATGACATTCACAGTCAACATGTAGTGACATCAGACAATTTATTTACCCCTGTCAGGAACTTCATAAAATGAGACGTTGATCACATTTCGGCACTAAGCAATACCTATTTAGAATATTTAATTACTGATTTATCCATATTAAATCAAAAGGTACAACAAATTTACAAATAGATAAACACTGAAAATTTTATTATGCCGCTGACAGGAGTAAACAAATTGTCTGACATCACTATGTGTGTCGACTGTGAATGTCATGATGTCAAACTCATTTTACCACGTATGTAAAATTGCACCAAGTCAAATTCAATTTTATATCAAATGCAAAATATTTCAATGAGATTGATAAGCGAAACTGTTATTATAACAAAGAGAAAATCTAATTTTATCAATATTAGGCAAATTAATAATCTGTGCCTGTTCCTTATTTCATGATTCACATTAACATGTTTATAAAAAATTTAAACAAGACAAAAATGACGTCAATTGAACAAAACAAGAAACAACAGTATTAAATAATGCAATAACAGTAATAAAATAAAATATTTTCCAAGACATAAGCTAAATGAGGCCTCCACCCCAGTAGTAATTTTAATCTGCGCTTTGAACGTGACTGGCTGCGTGCATAGATTCCTCTAAGACACATTGGCATAAATTACAAAATATTTATTTCAAGGGACAATTTTGATCTGCTTTGTACTGTAGAGATTATATTTCTATATTTTTTAGTTAAGGAAAGATGGCTGGGGATGGGCTCAGATCCCCTGCCACCGCCTTCCGGGCTGCACGCCTGATATTGTATATGATTATTCATCACATGCATCGTTTTATGTACAGAAAACCCTATAAGTAGGTAACTATAAATTATCAAATATGTTCTATTAATTTGAAACACCAAACAAGTAAAATACATACTCATATTTGTCTATCGGTCTTCTGTCTATACTATCTGCATCCCATATGATGATTGATCTACCCGAACAAGATAATACTTTAGAAGAGTTCCTCCAGACAGCTATTTGAGGAACACGTTCGATTACTTTGAAATAATTAATAGCTCGTATAGCTGAATCCTCATCTAAAGATAATATATTTATATTCCCAGTGTCTTCTGCTAACGCTATCTAGAAATTCTAATTTAGTACTAATAACATATTAATGATTTTATAACGTACGATATTTTTTCTAACAAATTTTCCGTCAGCTGTAGTCGTATAGATGTAATGTCCTGTATAATCAAAATTTTCCATATGTTTGTCATCTTTGAAATAAAGCAAAGTACCTTCCCAAAACGTTCCTGCAACTTCAGATCCACCCACAATACAATTACCTAATAAAAAAAAGTAAAACAGCAAAGGTTAATTATTGTAAACATGGTTTGTTTGTATCTATATACCACTATCGTTAAAGTCTAAGAAGAACAGTGTATCATATACAACGGGGGACCTCGAAAATTCTACTCTTGGCTCCAATGGTTTATTTGGTGGAAATATGGCTCCTCCTAGGGCAAAAGACTCTACTTGGAGGCAATTAGACATAATTAAAAATCTTAAAATATTTAAAATGAAGTGAGGTTATGAGATTTTAGTTTGGACAAGTCAAGCAAACCTAACTTTAATGTAAATGAAAATTCCCTATTGATCGCGTGTTCCACGTTCCACTAAACGAAAATCCCTGTAGGCAGCGGAAGTGTCTAAGTAAACAATAAAACTGTCAACTAATATTCATTTTCTAATAAAAAATCCTTAATAGTAGGAAAATAGTAAAACATTTATAACAACATTTTCAAATTAAGTATATGTGTGATCAATATTATTTGGCAAATATTAATATAATAGTTTCTGTTTGTAATTTTATATTTGAGAGTTCTGTTACTTTAGACACAGAATTTTGCTGATTTCTTATTTCTCATTTGCTATTTGCTAAGCTCGTCCAGATATTTGTAATGGTGCCAATAAATTGTAGTATTTTGAGAATGGCCGTCAATGTATTTTTCTGAAAGAGGTAATGAAAACACTTATTGGTTAATTAATTTCATAATTATAATAATTTTGATGTTTCCATTTTCTTTATAACAAACATTTTTCACCTTGATCGAAATATTTGGGAAGTGTTTACTTATTTCTTGCGGGCTTGGTCAATTTTTGTAGTGCACCTGCAATTAACTAATCGAAAAGTTATTAACCAAATCATTATCGATCATCATAATGCAATTAGTATCGTGATCGACATTACAACGATTAAATACTGTTGTCGCTTTCAATTATAGTTATAATTGTAAAAAACGTGTTGTAATTATTTTCATTTTTTTGGACTTGTCAAGCCACCTTAAAACGTTTTAAATCAAGAACTAACATAAAGTAATACCGAAATCTTAATTTATAATGCCATATATATTCATATTTCAAATGAACAGATACATTCTACATTTAATTTGATTATCTTCACGTTGGTTACTTAAATATTATACGATACAAACAGTGTGAGCTTATTTAAATAGATTATACTTGCATTGTTTTGTAGATAATGTAAAATCGCTTTTAATTACAAATGTTTATTTTTTATTTAGGGAATATGTTATGATAGAATTGTTCATTATAGCCTGTAGATAGATAGAATGGCAGAATGCATTAATAGAGATTCGGAACTTCCTAAACAAGACTGCACAAGCCCTAGTCCTACAGAGACTGTTTGCTTGGATTCTATATGCGCTGATAATATTCCAGGTAAGTTTTTTTTTAATTAAGTAGCTTTTGTTAAGATGTTGCACTCAATTACAGTAGTGTAATATATGTTATTCACTCATGACGTGCAGATATTTGTTCAAAACTGTCATGTGTATTTGTCGAAAATACATAATGTATTGTACTGTGCTGTACAATAGTACAGTGTGATATGAAACAAATTGATTAAGTATTACATCATTGCATTAAACGTAAGCGTTTCACTTCAGGAGACTTTTTGCTTAGGTTTGAAATCAAAGTTATTCAATTTATATTAAAATTGTTAACATTGGATGATGTCAAATTTTATGTAAAATTTAATACAAAGTAGGAGATTCTAGTAGATTACATGTGTTCCACCTATTATAAAAATATAGGCACTGAAAGAATTTGCAACTAGCGCCAAAATCTGTGACAATGTTTTAGTGAGGTTTAAAGCTGTCAAATACTTGTGCTGTTTGAGCATAGTTTATTAGGCAATCCAACAACCTGTCAAATTATTTTGGCAATATGGCGTGACGGGCAAACACGGGGTTTATTTTAATTAATTCGCGAAAATATAACCAAGGCAACCGAAAAATAAACTCTTTAACAAACGTTTAATGGATGTTTGCCCGCCACACATGCCAAAAGTGACGTGGTTTATATTGCTTAATTGTCAAAGCCTATAAAAATAATAAGGTTAAATTTTTTATTAAAATTGAACAGATTGACAGCTGGCCCGTATTGAAAGTGTTATGATAACGAGGAGCTGCTACGCAATATTTGCTCAGTGCCAATGAATGAAAATGATAAGTTCAATAAAGTATTATAAATATACATAAATAACTTAATTGGTAATTACAATTAGGTATGTGCCGAAGCATCAATTCGGCTTCGGCATTCGGCCGATTCGGCTTATTTTTCAGGTATTCGGCTACGGACGTTTGGCGACGCTGCTTTGGCCGAAGCATACTGCAAGAAAATACTAGTTAAAACTCGCAAATTAGCTACGCACGGTTAGAAGTTAGAATATACAGTGTCAGAAAATGTTTCATTTGGGTCGGCAATGAGAGCAAGCGAGAGCGAAGCAACTAGGCTATTCTTTTTTATCGTATAACACATCCTACCCGTGCCACCTGCTTTCCCCACCACATGTACGTGGGCAGCTCTGTCTGCGGGAAATGTAAAGAATTATTTGACTCGTTTTGAGAGTATAACGAGTTAAATAATTTTAGTTATTAAAGCACGTAATAATATTACCTATACTGAACTGAGCCAACTACATCCTTCCTTTGAATAAATGGTACTGAAATTTTTAATAGCGATGATGTACGTGCACAGTGAAGAAAAGACCAGTAGTTTCACTCGCAGCGGTCCCTTTGATATTTGTTGTACTCGATTTTATTTTTTTTAATCCACTGCGCATCTACTGTTTGTATCCCACGCGCATTTCGTCGACAGTGGCGACTGTTCAGAAACGTAAACGTAAACAAAAATAAACATCCGCCCCACCCTATATCATCACTGCCGTCCATTGTCGTCGTGCGGTCCACTGGGCATCGAATAGTTTAAGCCCACGCGCATCGCATGCGCACTGAAAATCTTATACAACTGTTCCAGCTGAGTCGGACTACTGGTCTTTTCTCTACTGTGGTACGTGTCTTCTTAATAGCGCGTCATTATTTGCTCCCTTTACTAGAGCACTGGTACACGCCTTTATTGTAGACGGTCTGTCAAGCCGTTGAAACTATGCCTGCCACCCAAATCCAAAATCTTCCGATACTGTATGTATCTCATTTCGTGTTTGAACCTGGAGTAAGTAAGACTAAATTACTAAATATATTTAACAAATATTTGATATGCTCGTTAGCTGCGTTTGTTATTTCCCATTTCAATAGCTGTATTGTTTATTTTACTTGCCTGTTTTGGTTTAAATAAGTATTCACTTTTGAAATAAAACGTTTGTTCAAAAAAATGATTTTTATAGTATTATTTTATTGCTGTTTAGAAAAATATGTTATTTTTCAGAATGTTCCTGTTTTGGCATGTGATTCGGCCGAAGCTTCGTGTTTCGGCGAAATTTAGGATAAATATTCGGTATTCGGCCGAGGCAGAAAAAACCTGCTTCGGCGCATCCCTAATTACAATCTTCGATACCAGTATAAACAATAATATGAAGCAACATGTAGCAAAGAAATAACACCAAATAATATATTTTACAAACTAATAAACTAAAAAAGCCACTGCATAAAGTAGTGGTTTTCTGTCAGTTTCAACAATGTACTTATGGCAAAGACTAAATAATACAATATATAAAGACACGACACTCGAAAAGAGAAGCTCATTTCTTGAGAGAGAGAGAAAAGATTCCGAATTAAACCTCCCGTGGTTTTTTACGCATGCGTCAGAGGTTAGCTTTCCCGAATCTAAAGGCTTTTACATAGATGTATTATATTGTCATTCCTAAACAATATACAAACCATGAAATGATGAAATATTATTAACGTTTCATCGTCTTGTGTCATCTTGTCCATGTTTCCTTATACAATACGTAAAGTGTTATTCGTATATATTTGTTACATGCATGAAAATTTTTACTCGATTGCACATCACTTAAAGCCAACACTGGTTTTGATGACCTTCACCGCACCGGTTAGGGTCTACATTGCTGAATTGCCAAATGAAGATTCCAAATTAAATCTCAAACTTCTCAAGTGAGATTTATGAATGGAGTCGCTTGGAGTGTCGCGTCTTTATATATTATATTATTTAGTCTTTGCTTATGGGTAAAATGTTACCCGCACCTCTCGTATGATTCCAAAATTATTAATAGAGGAGCTATTTAATGGCAATGCAATATGATATTCTCAATCAGTGAGATTTGTTAATGTGCTTTAAATACGTTGATGATCCCACAAAATAAAACTCTTACCGAATATCATTCTAATTCCAATAATTTCTAAGAAGATTTCCCGCCACTAGGAAAATTTGTAATGACATATCATAAGGCCGAACAGCAGTGCGGCAGGGGCAATTGCTCAGGGCCCACTGCTCAAAAGATGCTGATACTGACAATTCAAGAAAAGAGGATCATTTGTTACAAAACTATAAGAATATCGTATAACGTATCATATGCTTCAAATATTTGCTAACGCAATGGCTTAAAAGTTTCTACACAACTTTCTCATCTCTTTACAGTACACATGGATATGAGTAATGTAGCCAATAATAAATTGTTTATACTAGTTTAAGTTTTTCTGAGAAAAGGACATTATGTCTGTTTTTCCAAATGAAGATTTAGCATTTAGGGTTTACTTAACGTTGCATGTGTCTGTTGCCCAAGGAGAGCAATACTGCCATACTGGTTCCAAGAAAAGATTTAAAAATTCATGCAAATAATTTTTTAATACTGTTGATTAATAAAAATGGACTGCTAATTATAGGTTAGATTTCTAACCTGCAAGAAGTGTCTTATTTTATTGGGACAAACTATTTAAAACTTCATAAAGATTACATTGAACTAGATTTTGGTTGAAAGTGCGGGAACCAGTTAGAAATTTTAATAGTAGCTACTTAATACTTGTAATTCTTAAGAAATATATATTTTTGAGGTTAGCCATGATGTTACGTGCAGATGCCCTATTCTAAATTTATTAATCGAGAAGGTGTTTTACAATGTCACGGCAACACAAGTTGCAAGTACATCTCAATACATTTTTGCTTGATTTGGCAGATAGACAAATAGGTATATTTTGTTGGTCGTGAAGGACACCTTGGTGCTTTGACATATAAAACATTTCAGTAAAGGGCATAGCAGGATAAGCATGTAAAATCTGCCTCCAAACAAAATGTTGTTTGTTATCAACTATTTGAAGGGGCTTACCCTGATTTTCCCAGAATTTCAAGCCTGCAGCCGCCATATTGGAGGAGTGGTTGGGGGTTTTTTGATATTCGTTTTTTAAAATTTTCTCAGATACAAAAGTTACAGAAGGTCGTCCAGTTGGCTTTATGGACTTTTGAGAAATTATTTGTGATGCCAAAATAAAGGGAATACCGCTGGAAAATCTTAGGTTGGATTTTTTTAGAGGTTTGGAGTTTTTTTTTGTATAAAGTGACTGGGCTATCATCCATCTTTAATATTATATAAGACTTCATAATTTTGATGCAATTAGACAACTTTTCAACTAACTTGAAACAGAGAACGTATAATTTTAAGATTAAGGCAGACTATATATTTGTATAATTTTTGAAGTTATACGAAACTTTCTATATTACATTTTATTTTGTTTCGATGAAAATTGGGTGAAAAAAGGGAGGGTCAAAGAAAATGAATTTTTGAAAATAAAAAAAATGCACTTTTTTGAGAATTAAAGAAAAATTAACTTTACTCCCTAATAGTACAGAAAATAACGTACAATCGTAAAAGAAAAAAAGTGACGTACAATGCCTCCTTGATAATTGACGAAGAATTGAAAATTTTATTTCGTCCGCCATTTTTGACCGTTCTATTTGACATACGTTGTACGGAATTGGTGCATTATATTTGACCATAAATGAGTTCTATTTTTGCCAACTTTGGTGAAATTACTCTTTCCCCTAGAAAATATATTCAATTTTGATTTTTACGGCCATTTTTGGTGTTTTGTATTTTTTTCCAAGATGGCGGATTGACCAATACATTATTTCACATAAGTCAGTATTTTTAAAATTCCTATTTGATTACTAATACTACAAGATATATTAAGCAGATAAGTTGAAAATCCGTGAAAGCAAGTCAAAAAGTGCATATAACTTTTGACGCACAAGTAATTTTTGGGCACAATACTTTTTTCATAATCAGGAGGTTATAATCAAGGCTCGGGAGATTTGTCTCTGTGACGGTTAAATCAGGGTTGGCTCTAGGCCAGCACGGAACAATTTGTATGTAAGTATGACACAATATATCTTGCCTCGTACTTTTTTTAGAGAATTCTGTAATATCCAAAATTAATATGGTTATAAACTTTACGATATTATGAAATTCGCTGAAAGAAGTACAAGGTAAGATATATTGTGTCATACTTGCATAGAAATCTTTCCGCGCTAACCTAGAGCCAACCCTGGTTTTAACCGTCACAGAGACAAATCTCCCGAGCCTTGGTCATAATACATAAGAATCAAAAATAAAATTTCAGGTGGAATGTTGTCGCCGAGAAAAGTCAATTCAACTGCACTAAAGTGAAATGTATATTATATAAAATCTGTATAATTAAATTCAGTGATGCTATAGTAAGCCTTGATTATAAGGTGGATTTTCAGTTTTTCCTTAAATAATCTCAATGGGGCATCCTTTTAATCCAATCAACGAAGAACAAAAAAGGCTGAATAGGGGAAATAATTCGTATACTGGCCAATTTTTGTAAAGTCGTCGGGAGGAGTGCCCTTAACAACATACTAAAAGTCCTGACCGATGGGGGGTGGTTTAAAAGTCCCCTTTTCACGTTTCTCTTGAATAACTAGAAAACTACTACCTCTAGTGAAAAATTGTTATAAGAAATTAAACTAGATGAAACTTTCTACAAATAAGTTCCTATTCATTTTTTATGAATGAATGAAACTTTATTTAGGTTTAAGTTTAGATTTACAAAAATTGCACATTTTCAATAAGGTACAGGAGTATGGAATTAAAAATTTACTTATTATATTTACAAAAAATGTTATGCCTATGTTGGATCAATACTTTACGAGATATAAAGGTAGTCCAGTTAATGGAGCGCTAAAATGACCAAAATCTCTAATTTGAGTGCTAATGAATGGATTTTGATGAAACCTTGTGCAATGTGTTTGTAATGACGTTAGTTAAAGAGTTGAAAAAAGATCAAAGTAGGAAATAGGTTCCTTTACCTTTTTTGGTCCAAAATAAGATGTTTTTAATCTTGTGAATGTTTTCGAAAAATGCATATTTTTGGAAATATAACCACTCGAAAATTCCTAATAGTGGGAAAGGGGAAATGTAAGAGTTGAAAACAGAAATCTGAAAAAATTCAGGTGAATGTGTTATCGAAATACAAGAGTTTTTTTATTTGCAACTTTTCTGTAAAGTGCGTTTTCACTGAGTTTTTCCGGAAAAACATGAAAAACTACTTAATTTTTTTTTAATTCGCGATTTTTGCACCCTTTGTATCTCATAAAGTATTGATCCTACATAAAAAATTTCATCTAGTTTAATTTTGTATAAAGACAATTTTTCGCTAGAGGTCGTAGTTTTCGAGTTATTTAAGAAAAACGTGATAAAGGGAACTTTCAACTACCCCCCCACCTCCCCGCTCACCCCCACCGGTCAGAACTTTTGGTATGTTGTTCAGGGCACTCCTTCCGACAACTATACAAAAATTTGCAACTACACGAATTAATTCCCCTATTTTTCCTTCGTTGATTGGACTATTTGGTAATATTGGAAAAGAGTTAAATAAAGTAATTTCAAAATTATTTCTGCGTGTATATGTTAACTTTTGTTGTGGTATTTGTATATTTTAACATAATTTCAGTCATGTTGAGAATACTGAATTACTTGGTTTAAAAATATTGTTTATTATTATCTTTAGTACAACAAAGATAATACCTCAGATGATATATTTTGTGCTTTGTCATTTTCATTCATAAGTACATAAGATTCATAGTAAAGTGATTTACCAAAGTATTTTCTGATAATTCAGAAAATGGGTAAAACCCCCGTTTCTACTATTTTGCTATTTTCATTCTTCTACCTGGATACATTTTAATCATAGTTTAAATTTGGTAAACATATTTTAATATTGAAATTAGTTTTTATTATTAAATAAGTATTTACAGAAGTTAATCCAAGAGTCTAATTGGCATATTCATGGAGATTGTTGCACAATAGTTTTATTCCTCATAGCTCCACCACCCCATATCCATGATATAACTTCCATTCTTTTCGCTATTATTGCCAGTTATCGTTTTATTAGGTATCTTTTCTACTTTGAATATACAAGTTATTTAACTCATTAGGCACTCATCATTTTCCTTACACCTTATTAATCTTAATTGTGGGTAAATTTTAATGTTATTAAAAACTTAAGCAATATCAAAGGCAGTTAAATTCATTAAAAAAGCTATTAAGAAAAGTCAGTTACAGAGTTATACATTATATATTTTATCTACTCTTATTAGTGGACTACTTTTGAACAATTAATACTATCCATAAACAAATAGCGTGAGTTATAATGAGTGAGTTATTATAAATCACTAGGTACAGAGCCACGAAGGGTGGCTCTGACTGAGAGAAATTCTTTTCCGATACGGTGAAATAGAACGGTCCATTAATATTGAGGGGAGGAAGGTGATTTATCATATTCGAATAGTTTCGACGTTTTCAAATCAAGTTAAATAATAATTGTACCAAAAGTGAAGATGAACTAATATGTACACCACCAGAATGAAGACAAGTAGCTAATGATACAATATATAATTTATTATCCGAAAAATCGCAGAACAAATATAGAATTGTGTGAATAATTTAAGTTTTACAGTTAATTTTATTAATAAACAAGCTGAGTAATTTAAACAAAATTTTCCCAATTTAATATTTATTATAATCGTAAAGTATAGTATTCAACTTGCGGTAATAGTAATAACTCACTTGATGAATTATAGCACTCGCCTGCGGCTCGTGCTGTAAACTTCATCTGCGTGAGTTATTACCTACATTACCGCTTGTTGAATAATATACTATTATCATTTAATGCAGATTTCTCATTTTGAAAACGATGCCTTTTTTCCTCTACTAAATTATTGTTAATGTAACTGTCAAAGAGTTGTCAAGTAAATATCTTGTTATTTTGTTTGCTTCTTTTGTGAATATCGCCAATATTTCAATTTTTTTTTTTTTTAAATAGCAAACTTTGTATCCAAGTTATTTGGACGACTCCGAACAACTTTTGTTAATAACATTTTTCAAAAATACTTGATGATTTTTAAAAATTTTTGTCAATCTTGCATCATAGATGGCTTTGCATTTTATGATAGTAAGTAATAGTATATTACATACCGAGGTGGAAAGGGTTTAATGTTGCCTCGGTCAACTAATTCTCGAGACAGCAATGAAACTTTCCACCAAGGTTTGTATAATATTTTATTCACAATCATCTCCCTTAAAGAACGAAGCCAAAAAAATCGTTTACTAAATTTTGAAACAGCATTTTATGTTTTCATTAAGCAGGCAATGAACAAAAAATTCTTATGTCAGATGACAAATAAATGTCCAAGTAGCGTCGCGCATCGTTTGTGTTTGTCCCTTGTCTCTATCTATAGAAAATGCAAGATAATAATACCGATAGTGAAATGGGATGTACTCCGCCTGAACCAGGGTGTATTAAATAGGTGGTCCGACGTACGGCACTTTCCTATTATAATAATGGCTTCATAAGTGCATGGTTACTATTTTCTTTAGTAGATGGCGCGAGCAATAAGGTCCTACAATTACCTGGGCATGTGCATCGTATAACTAACATAACCTCAAATTTTAAGGTTTTTTTCGTTTGTTCTCATTTTTAATGTTTGTATGGGCATTTTTAGCTTGGGGCCATACTGGCTCCAAGCAAATATTTAAAAATTCACTCAAATAATTTTTCAATATTGTTGGTTAATAAAAACAGACTGCTAATTATAGGTTAGATTCCTAACCTGCAAAAAGTGTCTTATTTTATTGTGAAAAACTATTTAAGACTTCATACACATTGCGTTTAACTTGATTTTGGTTGAAAGTACAGGAACCAGGTAGAAATTTTAATAATAGCTACCTAATACTTGTAAATCTTAAGAAATATATATTTTTGAGGTTAGCTGTGGCGATACATACAATGCTGCATGTAGTGTTGCATATATTCTTTCAATGTTTTAATTTAGCTACTTAATGTCAGATGTCACTGGACTCTTGTTTCACTAAACAAAAACAAAACGCCGGGAATGTATGCAAGACTGTATGCACGTATGCACAGAACCTGTAAAATTATCTATCTATGCGTAAGTAATGAGAGAACTTATTGGTCCTGCCATCTATTACATTATGTACAAAGTAAGCACTTATGAAGCCACTGTGAGGGTTGTCGTCGCACCACCTATTTAATACACCCTGGCCTGAACTCAGGGAAGTTACCGAGCAAGCAACACAAAATTTATTGCCAGAAAAAAGTACAGGTTGGCAAATGCTCACTTTCCAACCTGATATGTCACATTTCAGTTCAGTTGTCGAATGAAGTAGAAATGTCATACTTTCCAACTTTTGACATGTAAGCAAATTTGATTATTTCTGTGTGGTTGTGAATAAACGATTTTGTGGTCATAAATAGAACTTAATACTTTCAATACTCATGACGCCCGCAAACGTCACTTGGTAAACTCGTTCCAATGGGGGGCCGTTCATAGACATCACAAGTACTGAGTTGCAATATATCACCGATAGTGCACGTGACGTCTGAGGACATCATATTTTGTTTTTCCACGAAATATTTTAATATTTAAAAAAAAATGTATTTATATGTCAATTTTACAGAAAATAATTAAATTCTCGGAAAAAAGGGTTTAGCTCCCAGGCATAATAATAATAATAATTTTATTCACCAGAAGATTACTACAATTGGCACAGCTAGAGCCATACAACTGTTTTGGCAAGTCAAAAAAAGGACATAGAATTAAAAAAAAAAAAAAAAACTTTTAAATAAAGGACGAGCATGTTGGTCAATCGCTGTTCCACACATTGTCCTAATTAATTTCTTTTGACCAATTAAAACATCGGTAGCGGCCACGCTAGCTCCCCAAACTAAGACACCGTAAGCGAGGTGACAGTGGGCAATCCCGAAGTAGGCTTTCTTTAATATCTCCCTGGATACAACCTCCCTTAAACACCCTAATACAAACCGGGCTCTAGATAATTTAGTAATAATTGTAAAAACATGATTGCGCCAATTTAGTTTGGAGTCTAAATGAAAGCCAAGAAGTTTCACATTAACATTTTCCGTAGAGGTGACTTCCCTTCTACCGACCCACGCCATTTTATTAGTTTTGCTATGATTCAAAGCAAGCCGGTTAGCATTGAACCAGTTCTCCGCCTCCGACAGTGCATCCCCAGACATCCCTTCCAGATCTACGCCTCTCCCGCCCCTACACAGTAGAGTAGTTTCATCTGCATATAGGAAGGCCTCACTCTTCTGAAGGTAGTCTGGCAGATCGTTCATGTAGATGATAAAAAGTAGTGGCCCAAGTACAGAACCCTGGGGCACCCCATGCCGAACCACTTTCGTGGTTGAAGTTCCTTTGTCTGTGTCGACAAATTGTAGTCTATCTAGCAAGAAAGATTTTATGCATTTAAGTGGTTTGCCCCTGATTCCGTACCTGTCCAATTTACCAATCAAGATGTCGTGGGACACACTGTCGAAGGCTTTTGACAAGTCGCACATGACAGCCATTGTGCCAATACCATTATCCAGGTCTTTGAGTATGGAGTGTGTTATGTCTGTGATAACCAGACCCGTCGACCTTGATGTCCGAAAGCCATACTGTCTCACATGTAATATATTATTTGTCTCTAAGAACTGTGTCATTCTTGATTTAAAAATAATTTCGATAATTTTAGAAACAATGGGAGTGATTGTTATAAATCTATAATTGTCACAGAGCGTTGGATCTCCTTTTTTTAATATTGGGATTACTCTCCCGATTTTTAGGGCGTGGGGAAATATTCCCTTGTCTAAGCAGGCATTTGCCAGATAAGCAATAGGCTCTGCTAGAATATCTACGGCTATTTTGATTATATTGGCGCTGACATTATAGGCGTCTGAACTAGAAGAGTTCTTTAGTTTGCTTAATATGAGATATTTCCCCTGCCGTACACGGATACATGAACAGCGAGTCTGCAACTGTATTTTTTACAATGCCAATGGGGTTAATATTGCTTTGTGGAATCTGTTGAACTAACTTGTCTACCATTGTAGTACAAAAATCGTTAAATTCCTCAGGAGATTTAGGTGTAGTCAATTTATTTATGTTTTTATTTGAATATCCGTTTATAATTTTCCAAGCAGCTTTGTTAACATTACTTGCCGTTTTAATTGTGTCGTCATGTACTTTTGCTTTATATTCTTTGATTTTTTTCTATACAAATATTTACTCTGAGTATATTCCGTTCTAGCGGCTATTTCGTCCGACATGTCCAAGTTACGTCTCATTTCATTGAGATTTTTTCGCATACTTCTCAATTCGTCATTAAACCAAGATTTTTGTTTTTTCTTTTCAAGTTTTTTTTGGGGAAAAGCAGTGTCCGCCGCATGGCGTAAAGTTTCACAGAGAATTTCGGCCATATACTCGGGGTCAGAAGTGTTCAAGAACTTATTTAGCCAGTCTTTTTTGTTTAATAGAAATTTAAATTCAGATTGACCTAGTTGGGATAATGGTCTAATAAATATCTGACTATTTTGGCGTTGTATTTCGCTCATAACTCGAACGGATTGTCTATAGTGGTCTGAAATATCCTCTCTAATCACGGCCGCCCCAGCTACCCCTTCGAAATTTGCACAAATATTATCAATGCAAGTTACCGAATTGCTGCTTATTCGGGTTGGTTCTCTAATTAAATATTGAAAATTATAAGCAGTTAGTAAACTAATAAGTGAATTTTGTTCTTTGCCTTTCTTCGAAAAATCGACATTAAAATCACCTACAACTGTCATCTTAAACTTAGCAAAATCTTTTAACAATTTCTCAAAATACAATAGAAAAGTATCATAATTGCCCAGACCGGACCTGTACAGAACAACCACCACCATGTCCTCAATTTTTATTGCAGAAAATTCCGCGTCTCATTCCTTACAGTAGCCATCTATGTTTACAGCAGAGACTTCCACATCATCCCTAGCAAATATGGCGACACCACCATGGCTCTTTACAGACCTGCAAAAGGAATTTATCAACTTATAATTATCTATTTTTATGGTTTCAATTTCTGGTTTCGTTAGCCAAGTTTCACTAAGACAAACTGTTTCATATTTCATTTTGTTAATAAAAAAAGAAAGCTGGTCTACCTTATTTCTTAATGATTGGACGTTCAAATGGAAAATATCAAAGCATTGAACACTAAAATCAGAGTTCGTCACGTTCAGATCTAAGTTTCTGGCGCATTTTTCCTCGCCTTGGCAAAAAACCGAGTCACAAGGGCTCCCCTAGGCCAGATGTCCTTTTTCCAAGCATCTCGTAGGTTCTGCTGGTGGATTGTTACTTTCATTGAACTGGAAAATGTTTTATCAGCATAGCTTGGAGATCTTCCGGTTTTGTGGAAGGTAAGAGTCTCATCACATGCATGCTAGCGGACCTAGGTACTGCTTCTATTGCTGTGTCGTCAGAGTTTTTACCGACAATGAATCTTCTGGACCGCTTCCTTCTGACTTCTTTCCAGTCTGGGTTAGAATCGTCATTTGGCAATTTTTCACCGGACTGTTGGATTTCATTCATCATATTTAAATTTCTTCTAGAGTTGACCTTATTTATGACTATTTCACCCATCTGTTGGGTATTGTTCGTCTTATTTATCTTTCCGCTTGAATCGTCTTGAGTCCGTATTTCGCCCAGCTGTTGAATTTCGTTCATCTTATTATAAACTGGCCATTTCACATCGGCCAGTTTATAATAGCAGTGAACGTGTTAATGAGACCAATTTGGTTTAAACAGAGCATTGACATGTAGATGGCGCTGCAGTCAATGTTAGGCATCAACTGAAGACATATTCCTAGACTGAGCTTATCAGCAACTCCTAATGAAGATAACTTGATTTGTGTTGTTGGTTCTGCTTAGTCTAGGAATATATGTTTATGGTATCAACCGTAACCTCACAAATTCTTTAAATTCTATCTTTCGTGTTTGCAGTAAAGATGGGCAAAGTAACTCTATTTACTGATCTGCTTTTTCGCATCTGACTCCTATAAACGACTCAGTGAGTTGACTCAAAAGAGCTGCATGACTCACAATTCACTTAATACCCACAAGGATCGTCATACGCACATTGAAAAGTTATATGAGCGGGTGGGTGAACATGTCATTTGCTGGCATAAATCAAACCATCTGAGGTCAGTTCACTTCAGTTGCCTCATGCCACTGCGGAGAGGTAATTTTAATACATTGTTGACCCGAAATTACACTTTTGTAGAGACAAGGCGTGCATGCAATATTTTAGCCGACATTTATTAAAATAAATATTTTTGTATTGTTTTGTTTTCTTTTTTAATAATAATAAGCGAAAACAAGTAATTAAAACTTAAACATATACTAAACAGTGAACGTTGGTTCGCACGCCAACGTGGACCTATGCACACATTATGTTCATCTGTTCAATTATCATCAAACTCAAAAGAAAGGCATGCCACACCGTTTGGCGCCGCTATTTACCGTCTGCCCTGACTCCCAATATGTCCATTCATTATTCACAAACATAATCAGCTGATTTAAGTGAACCGAATTATCTGAGAAACCGAACGCCTATCCTTCTGTCACGGATGTTCGAATCATGATCCGATTCACTTGACTCACAGTACTGAGCCAACTCTTTGAGTTAACTTGCTCACTAGTTACCCATCTCTAGTTTGCAGTTTTATATCGTATGTTATTTGAAGGACCTGCCATATAATTGTTCTGTGCCTCACCACACAAAACAATGTAGAATAAGGACAGCAATACCTAATATTGATGCTAGCACCTATCGGATTTTAATGATACTGTGGTATGGTAAATGCTCTATTGCATAAAATCTAAAAAGTTATAGGTTGCAATCTTGAGTGAAATATTCTGTATTCATTACTAGCAAAACTAATTACAGGATACATGTTCCGATGTGTTGCACACTGTGTTTTGGTCTAGGAGTAATTTTAGTAATAATTTGGATCGAATTTTTTATGTATCTTAATCCGTATTTTTATAATTTAGACCTATTTTCCCAGGAGTAAAACAAAAATACAGAATTTCTACAAAGGAAAAATTTTAATCTAATAGGGCATAATATAAAGTCCGAAGAGTTTAGAGAATTTGTTTTAGTACAGTCGATATAAATTCGTATTTTCAAATATTTGCAAGCTTCTAATATTTTTGATACCTTCAAAAATCCAAATTTTGTTATAGAAAGAATCTATCAAGTCATAATCAACTTTTGGCAAATTGTACGAATCTCTTTTCACAAAATTCAACTCCATCTTAATAGTTTATTGATAAAGTAAAAATCAAACGCCACATAAACAAACAACAAATAAATCTAACCAATATATCTCTTTCACTTGTATTGTGACAAGAAGTGACAGCTGGCGGTACGCAAGAAATGTTGCCACATAATCCTCGCCGTGAGTTTTGTTCACATTTTTAAGATAACTTCTACATAATAACAAATATAAATACCTTTTAATTTCTTCTAAATACATGTATATAACATTTATTGATATTCAAGATATTGAGAAAAATAGAAGTGTTATAAGTAAAATAATGTAAAGTAAAATCACAATTTGGCATTCATATAAGATACAGGTCTAAGCGAGAGTTGTCTATGATTGGTTAAATTATTTCCCGCCAAATAAAATCATTTGAAATCTGTGTCTAGAAGGGTGTATTCTTATTTCTTATTTTAAATAATAATAATAATAATACAAGAACTTTATTGAAATCCTTACATTTCAAAGGGCAATTGACCGAGGTCCTTCTGCCTATTTACAAAATATGTCTATTAAAAAAACAAACAAAAAGAAGAGTATTTCCACATGTTTATAGTAATGATAAATCTAAAATATCTATATTATATTTAGTTGAAACAAAATGGTTATTGTAGAATACTATTGTAGCTCATTTATTCTTTCCCATAGTGTGTGTTGTGGGTGTTTATGACGAGATCTTCTGTTGTTTCTCTTTAAGCAGAACTTGTGTATTAAATTTATATTTTCTTCCCGTTGAGCGAATTTTTTGGATAGCTGCTTGAGTCTTTCTTGTATAGGTTGAGTGCGGGTTAGGTTGTATAACAGGTTGTTAGGAGGGTTATGGATCGGGTTGTAGGGATGGCGTATTTTTGTGATCAATCTAAGCGTGCGTGTTTCAGCAACTTTTAAGTTTTTTATAGCTTGGTTTTTACAGTTTAGGAACAGAATATGGCCATATTCAATGGTGGGTCTGCATATGAGTTTGTATATCTTGCTGGCTGTGTCTGTGTTAATGCCCTTTTTTTTATATGATAAGCTGCTGAAGTGTTTAGCTCTTGATATTGTATTTTTTTTCACTTGTGTAGTGTGAAGATTGAAGTTCATTTTATTGTCTAGTAATATTCCTAAATATTTGGTCGAAGATTCTGGTTGGAGTGTGTGATTGTATAGAGTTAATGTTGGGGATGAAGCAGATAGAATATGGTGAAATATGAGTAGATGAGATTTTGAAGGATTGGGTTTGAGTCTCCATTTGTTAAACCATGTTGATGTTTTCTGGATTAAGTTTTGTAAGTTCTCCATTACAGCATTGATCTTATTTTAATTTAAGGAATTATTGTTTTTTGTTTAAATTAATTATGCAGTAATTGTTAAAATAATAACATTACTTGATATATATCACCAAAACTAAATTAAAAAAAAATGGAAAATACCCCATTGTTAACATGAAATAGACAGTAATGTAATCTTTTTCTCTGACATGAACTTATTTGGTAAAAGGCAGAAAAGTCCACCTTAATCTGCCATAAATGCAGAGTTATTGAGATTGTCCAACCCTGCATTGTTGAAAAAAAAAAACAAAACTGAAAAAAAAAACATTCTTTTCATATCATGCTCAGGGTGTCTACTAATCTGGAAAACCTGGGATTCTCAGGGAAAACCTGGAAATAACAGGGAATTTACTGAAATGAGCAGTAAAACCTGGAATTTGTATTTTCAGATAATTATTAATACAAGCTATTAAATCTGTTAGAAATGTCTCGCAGAAGAATAGTCCAATCGAATTGTACTTTGACATGGCAGAAATAGATAACTACGATTTTATGTTTTAAGTTGATGGGATGAACATCCAAAACAAACCCTTATAGCGTGCCAAGTGATGTCATACCGTATAAGGGAGGTGAGGGGTGGTAAAGTTGAATAATCGTTTTTTCGCGTTTAAAGAGAAGGCTAATAATCTGAGAGGAAAAGTTCAAATGAGATAGTTATGGTATTAAAAAAACTATAAAACGAGCCCCCAAACGTTAAGATAGCTTTATTAGCTCAGGAGTAAATTCAAAAAAACGGAAACTATTTTTTTTAATTTTAACAAAATTTTAGCAAAACTGTAGAAATAATCAGTTCGTAATTCGATTTTCGAAAATAAACGTTTTAGTAAAAAAAAGTGCAAGAATTTTTATTTATTGTCATCTAGAATTTATTTATAATTTTTTTGAGATGAATACATACTTTCATATTTGTTCGAGTGTGGGAAGTTAAAAATCTGGAATTTAGATAAAATATTACTTGGAAAACCTGGAAAAGTCAGGGAATTTTAAGATTAACATTTGGTAGACACCCTGATGCTCTATGAACACAAATGCTGCCCTAAGGGCAGAAAATAGAGTAAGAACATGCATATAATCGAATTAAAGGAGAAAATGTCTACTCAAAAAGTGAGCAAATTAAAAAAAAAACATTTATTTAATGTCCTAACATCTAATTGTCAAAGGACCGACTGCTTTACATCCCCTCTGAGGGTGGTATATCCACTACTCAATCCTTATCTAATATTTCGTAGCTTCTATGTATAGGCTGATATACAAGCCACTAGAAGGTGGGGCGAGGTCGCTGTATTTCCCTGGAGGTCACCCTCCCAAGTACTAATTCTGGCTGTATCGTTCTAAGTTAATAAGGGAAGTGCGAAAAGTCCGAAAAATGGCTCCAAAAATGTATAAAATAGAGTTTAGTCGTAAAAATTATTTTTTACCTAAATATTATGGGAAGAATCTACAAACATTTTCCAGGCGTGAGAGCACTTGAAAGAAGATATTGCATTCTGTAATAGTTATTTATGAAGTGTTAAAAGTGATATTTTATTTTGTGAGTGGGGAAGTTTGTGGAATGAGCAAAGCAAATGAAGCAAACTCATGAACAAAATAAAATCACTTTTAACATGTATATTCATACACTATTTTTTGTATGAACCCTACTGAAACATATCTGCGTATTATTGCAAAATTTTAAGATTTTGTATTTGTATTTGTCTGTCAAAAATGACATTGTGCCATGAAGCTAGACAATCTAGGTAATGTTAAATTTACTTCTAACACTAGTGTTAAAAGTAACTCACTTTTAACAGTGGTGTTATAAAATGAAATTTTTTACATAAACTTAAAAATCCTACTTTTAGTGTTCATACAAAAAAGAAGTTTTCAACACATTTTGAATTTTGGTGACCATCTGTTGCTTTTTCATTTTCTTTACTTTTCTTTGATCAGCCATACCTTTTAAACTAATTATCGGAGCCTGGTGAACCACTAAAGCTGTAAAAATTCGATTCCTTGATTGTCCGTAAATGCTACCGTTAGTTTTTAGCAAAATCAAAATAACTTTTTAGAATTGAATAATATTTCATATATTTTTTTCACTTGAAAATTGAGACAAAATATGAAAATACTCTTGAGTCAGAGCGTTAGCCTTTTCAATTTAGTAAAAGAAATTTCCAAAAAAGGTATTTTGATTTTGTTAAAAACTGTGTGAAAGGAGTTTCTTTCATTGTTTATTTACAAATAGTGGGGTAATGTAGGTGATCGAATTTTTATAGCTTTAAACTATGAAGAGATTGTATTTAGATTTAATCGACTCAAGTTTTGGTCAATATCAAATAAAGGCAAAAACAGTACAAATTGCCGCCATTACAATTCTTTTATAAAATGCAATCTCTTTCTAAATTTTTTTTCTGCAATATTGCTAGATTATCCTGCAATATTTTCACGATAAAAATTATTTCTAAAGCTCAAAAAAAAAATTCAAACCCTCTGCATTTCTTGAGTCATTTTGTCGAGCTTCTCTCACCGTTCATCAATTAATTTTAGAAAGGTGCCACTAGTAACTTTTTTTGTAGTAATTTTATCCTCTACTCATTTGGTTATACGTTTTGTATATTTTTAGGCATTTAGGTAACATTTGCATTTACATTCAAAGAGCATGTGACCGAGAAGATGACATTTTCTTGTTGCTTTTTTTTTGTAGCAAGGCAGGGTCAGATAATCCCAACAACTCAATTATTTTTATATATTAACTCCCCCCCTCCCCCCAGCTGTGTCAAGAAGTTTTTTCGTAATTGCAAATTAATGGAATTTCTGTGTTGATCATACGTTTTTTGACTCGCGTAGTTTTAACAATAACAATTTTAATGAGCAGTATATTACATGTTAGTGTTTGTATGAAAAAGTATCATGTACGTACACATATAAAAGAAGTTGTTAAAGTTTATATTATTATGATTGTATTTTATATGCCTAGAGATATCAAAAATACCATTTTTTATTTTTTGGTGTATAAAACTTCTTATATACCATTTAGAAAATGGTATTTTATTTAAATATTGGCAGGAACATTTAAAAAACAAATATAAAGTTAACATTTATCCTAGGTCCTACACTTTAAAATACAAAGCAGAAATTTGATAATTTTCGTATAATACAGTGGGATGAAATTATATTTTACACGTTTTGTCTTTATATGTCTTATAATTTCCTATTTTATTTATTCAACAGGTACATCACAGAACAATATTGAGAAACTTGAATTTTTCAAATATAATATTCAAGGAGAGGAAAAAGTTGAAAAAACAAATTTTTTAAATGAACTTGGTTTAGTGGAGGAATGTGATGATGATGCTAGTACTAATAAAGAAGATAACTGGGAAGATTGTATCGATCAAGATTTTCCAGAAGAGTTAGAACCAGATAATGAGCTAGCAGACAATGTGAGTGGTTCTTAATTAACTAGAGAATTACCCATTGATTTCCATACTATAGAAAAGTATGTTGTAAATATCGATATAATATTATGTGACAGTTTCTTTGAGCGTTCCTGTCACATATAACTATAATATACTCTATATGTAATAATACCATAAACCCTATAAATTGTTTTAACCAAAAAAAAAAAACTAAAACCAAATAAGTAAACAATCTACATCTCAATGAGATGTACATTGTTTACTAGAACAACACATGTAATTACTTCCACATCCAGTGGAAGTATAGTAACGACAAAAAAATTTTTAAAAATTTTTATTGTTCAAATAGGCTTAGAATGTCATGAAACGTCGAGATTTTAAGTTTGAGCGAAAAAAAAATTTCTGTCTGTCGGTCTGTAACTTTTTTTGTGCGCATGTTTACTCTGGAACCGTTTAAGATATTGACTTGAAATTTGGTACACGTATGTATTTTAACGTGATCTGGAACTAGATTATATTTTCATCTTGTTCTATCGAAGGGTTGGGGGTAAATTGGGGTAAATTTGGGGTAATTAGGTAAATGAAGCAGGTAAGAGTCCAGAAAATTGGTATTTAGTATATTCAAGAGAAGCAAAGGTCTCGAAAAAATGTTTGGCATTAGCCACCCCCATTACCACCCCCACCCCATTATTAAAGGGGATGAAAAAAAATTGTGATTTAGTGTGTGTACAAGAACCAGAAACCTCAAAATATTTTTTTACTTCATCCACCCCCACTACCACCCCCTTATCACCACCCCCACCCTACTACCGATGTGGGGTATCGTTTTATAGGTTTTTGGGGTGGAGGATTTCAAATATTATATTATTAAAGTTCCTTAAGCAATTATTTCCACATACAAAATTTTTTCGTTGTGAGTGACTTGGATAGAAATTCTGGATGTGGAAGTAGTGATTCCTTGGGCAGCGGTTTTTTCTATATAACATGAAAATTACATTTAAAACCATCCATTTCAATAGTTGATAGCACACAAACGTTCAAAAAGTAAAGAAAAACTGAATTTCAAATTAAGTATATTGAAAGATTGAGGTTGTGTACCCCTCCAATCTCATCGGCTGTCAAATGGTGCATGTGCCCTATGGATATAATTAGAAGAAGAGGACGAAACATTGCATATCGCAAAAACGAGGTTTATTCAATAGTCCGTAGTTTTCACTATACGTATCTCACTCCAACTTCCGCTATCTATACTGCCCCCATAAGGAAGAACCCCGTATGTTAAAAAAACATAGAATGTAGATATTTGAGGTTAAACATTAGAGTAATAGTAGTACCATGTTTTTGCTTAGCATTCTTATCTCAAGATTCCTAAGAATATCACAGAAATATGCAATGTTTTGTCTATGTAATGAATAGATACGGTGTTCATATACAGTAACATGACAAATTCGCTCCAGATACGAAGTCCACAAAATGTTAGAAAATAATGTTTGGAGTCTATTTTACAAGGTTTTTTCGATGTAATTAATGTATTTTTGTCCGCCAAGTTCGTTGAAAGTAAAAAGTCAAAATACCCAAAAATGCCACATACGGGGTTCTTTCTTATGGGGGCAGTATACTGGTGATATCTCTCTCATGTGAAAATTAAATAAATAAGAAATTAGTGCTCTTCATAAATTTCAGGCATGGTTAATTTCTAAATTGTTGCATTTATGACTAATAGGTGGTGCAAAGATTGAATTATCAGACGTCATGGTTTTTCCCACTACATCCCTTCCACTTTTTTAATAAATTAATTTTGAAATAAATATAGATTGCTTGAAAAAAACAAACAATACGAGTTAATTTATTTTTGCAAACCCATTAAGCAGGAAATTTAAAAACTCAATGTTGAGATGTTTAACATGAAACTAAAACTGTGAAAGTGGTCTAAAGTCAGTGAACACATAAACAGTCCGAAAGGACTACGAAAGCGTTGAATTGTAGCTACAGATGTCCTTTGAATTATGTATATTATAAATGTTATTTATTGCTTAGATAGATACTAGTATAAAGTATATATTATAATTATTTATTTAATGTTACGATATAGACCTTTCTTTATAGGTATCTCCCATAAGTTTCATGTTGATTCTCTCTCTCAATGGTTAATAAATAATTTCTTCAATAGATATACTTTGTTATATTTTCAATTAGATAATATGCCTATATATACTAGGGTGGTCCTTATTTTGCGAAATTGGATTCTTTTTCGGTCTCACCCCCTAAAGTTTTTCCATTTATTTTAAAAATGAAGTATACAAAATTTTAACTCGATCGGATAACGCTAACCTGTGCCTCAAGGCCGTTAAAAGTCACTGAAATACGCAATTTTCATCGATAGTTTTTTCTTACAATTTTTTCAGCCTCACCCCCTAAAATGGTTCCAATTATTTAAAAAATGAAGTATATAAAATTTTAACTCGATCGGATAACGCTAATCTGTGCCACAAGGCTATTAAAAGTCATTAAAATACGCAGTTTTCATCTATTTTCAATAGTATCTCGTGAACTGTTAATTACATCGAAATGTTATACATACATAATTGGAAGAAAATTTATATTTATAAAATGTCATTTCTTTGCATTTTTCTCATACATTTAATTAATAGTTGAATAGGAATAATGAAGCTTCGGTTGGCATAAACAGGCACCAGAACATCCATGTTCTCGTTGAAATGCCAGGATACACGTTTTGTGTCCCATGAATTAATTGAATTAGCTTCCTTTTATTAAAGGGATGTCTTAACCTGATTTTCCATGAACCTGGTTCATGGAAAATCAGATGGCAAATGATGAAAGAAACTTAACCGACTCAGTGGTTCAGTGCTTACGTGTTAGCATTGAGACCACGGATATCCTGGTTCGAAGACTTCTGGCTAAAGTATGTTGGATGTTTAGTGTTGTTTTTACGCGAATTAGTGAAACTGTAGCAATGGCCTAGACTCGATTGAGTGAAACAAAGTGGTTAGTCGCTGTTATCTCTACTGAATTCGAGCCTCAACTGCAGCAGATGGCAATATCGCAGGGAATCGTTGTTGTTAAAAAACAACCAATGAAAAAGAGTTTGGTGAGGTCGTACGCCTAGCAGACAAACGCGTCAGATACCGTGTTGCTATAAGACATCCCTACAATAAAGGGAAGCTAATTCATTTAATTCATGCACACAAAACGTGTATCCTGATATTTCAACGAAAACATGGATTTTCTGGTGCCTGTTTATACCAACCGCTTCATTATCCATATTCAACTATTAAATGTATGAGAAAAATGCAAAGAAATGACATTTTATAAAAATAATTTTTTTTCCAATTATGTATGTATAACATTTTGATGTAATCAACAGTTCACGAGATACTATTGAAAATAGATGAAAATTGCGTATTTTAGTGACTTTTAATGGCCTTGTGGCACGGGTTAGCGTTATCCGATCGTGTTAAAATTTTATGAATATATATCTAAATTACAACAGTAATAATGTGTAAAAAAACAACTTAATCTACTAGACCAACAGTGACAAATTAAAAATAAGACAAAATAGAAAGAGACAATGAATTATGTCCCTGTGTTACTAGCCCACTCACATATCAACCTAACCTAACCTAGGGGGCGAAGCCGAAAAAATTGTAAGAAAAAACTATCGATGAACATTGCATATTTCAGTGAGTTTTAATGGCCTTGAGGCATGGGTTAGCGTTATCCGATCGAGTTAAAGTTTTGTATACTTTATTTTTAAAATAATTGGAAAAACTTTAGGGGGTGAGACCGAAAAAAAATCCAATCTCGTAAAATAATAATGCAATATAATGCACAATAATAATGAATAGATAATAATATATACAAGTTTAGCATAATGTAATTGAGTATTTCAATTTACTGCTACAATAGTAGTAGGAATAATAAATAATACATAATAAAACGAAAATATTTAATAAAATACAAGACAATTGATCTACATGAAATAATTTTAAACATATGTTAAACATATGTTGAATTAAACATATTATGTAATATTAATAAGACATGATAAAAGAAGTTCTTATAGAAATTACAATGGTTTGCGTAGTACAATCTATAGCTGTAACGTACCTTGCGGTTTTTGTACTTCTAACCACTGCAATGCCAAAACGATCGTCTCTTAAAAAATTCGCTGACCATAAATTTATCTAACGTGCGTAGAATGTCAGAATTCGCTTTTACAAATATTGCCTTGGTCATTTTGAAAAAAATATTAACAATAACAGCAAACATTAAACGCTGCTAGTTAAACATCAAATTTACTTTTGACATATGATGTTATTTTCTTTGTTGTCAGCAATGTCAACTTGTTTGTCTTCTGTTCTGCATGTAAGTTCACACCAACTAGCACCAAAGTAACAGTAACTGAGATGGGAACTTCGAATGCGTAACCACTACGAATCCGTCACTAAATTTACGATTTTGATGTGTAAATAACTTCATTTGACATAACCGTAGTCGCTGCCCCGTAGTTTTTACCACTAGTGGTTACTTTAGAGTTATATGACTTCTACGTAGCTTTCCCGGTGCATGGGGACGTCCTAGTTACCAGTGGGATGACCTTCGAAGTTGCAACCACTTTCAAGTAGCTATAGTTGCCACGGCGTTCTGGGAACCTTTACTATCCGTTTAAAGTCGTGAACCTTGTTAGTAACATTTATTAGTGTTAATGATGTTACCGCTACCTGCGGAACTTAACTTCACCGTGCATGGCTACTACGAAGTGCATATCACCTCTTAAATTCACCATGAAGGAAATTTCACCATCTAGGTCCATTGTTAACCATGTATAGGAAAGGAGGGGCGATAACGAGTGGAATGAAATACATAACCTGTATAGTTTATGCTTGTCTCGTGGCCTTTATCTTTTCCAAATTTTGGTTGTTTATCATTTTAAAGTAATAACATACTTTTTTGCGTTGAATTTCATACATTTAACTTTTCTGTTCAACACAACTCGTTAAGCGAGGAAAACAACTATTTTTCGGATTGTTTACGTGTTAATGTTTTTCAAAAAATAGTAAATGTTCTGTATAGGTAATATGTAATAAGAGTATGAAGTTGCTTCATAATATTAATTAATGTTCTAAAACAACTGGTAAGAGTAAAAGTTATTCAGTGCCTCAGTGCAGTTCATATTGCTCAAAAACCGTGTCAATGCAGTTTTCCTAAAGACAAAAGAACTTCGCAGTAAGTGAATACCTAATAGTTCTAAAAAAATGGAAAATCACCTAGCAAATATATGTGTGTATATAGTCAACATTTTCTACAGGATGATTTTTTCACTAAAGTAAGTTATTTATATTTGTATTGCAGTTATAAATAGATATGTTAGATTAAGTTTCAAAATACCTATAATAATCTCTTTAGTTGGAATTTGTTTCTCTTAACATAATTTGCTAGATGGTTTTCCAATTTTGAAAGCTATTGGCCACTTACTGCGAAGTTTTCTATCTATTTGGAAAACTGTGCATCGACACGACTTTTAAACTATATGCACTCAGGTACTGAACATTGTCTTATACACTTACTTTCAGAAATTTAATTGATGTGAAGTAATTTTGCATTCTTACATATGTTGAACTTGTATTGTTTTTTGGGAAACATAAACAGGTAAACAAATACAATAGTACTAAAATAAAACATAATTTAAAAAAAATTCATTTATTCAAATTTCTCCTTTTTTTTCACAATATGCATGTAGCATATGGTTAAAATAATTCTTAGTTTGCTTATAATATCCGGATTAGTTTGCTGTATAACTACACGTGCATTTTCATTTATCAACGTCACTATAAATTCATTCTAACTTCATGGGGAGCAAACAAAGGGCAAAGATTTGTTTTTTCACGGCGTCTTCGACTTAGCAGAGAATTACATGTCTAACTCTAAATACCACTTCACCTTCCTTGATGGGTCTACTTCTGCATCCAATTTGAGTAAAGATATCACATAACTCTAATTCTACCTTCGGCAAATTTGAAAACAGTTCACAAACTTAAGAAAATTAATAAAATAACAAACGTAATGTTATGACAACTACATGTTTTCGTCACTATTTCTGATATATTGATATATTGAATTGATATTGAAGTTCACTGATACCATCTGTTGATGTGATTTTCCCCTATAGACAAAAGTCAAAATTGGAAGCGTGTCCCATTCGGTACTTTGTAATAAATGTAACTTTAAAGTTACATATTTTCAGTTCCTGTCACTATCCTCAAGTAACAATTACTTTCAAGTCGCTTTTCTTAGTAAAAACGACTTCAAAGTGATTTTTCCTGAAATACGCCATCTTGATAGCCAAAACTTATGACGCCGTTATTACAAGACATAAACCATAACTTCATAAATAACTTAAAAATTTAATTTATCACTACTTCTGCACCAAATATAATAAATTAATGGATACAAATTATTTTCAAGTTTTAAAGAACAATAAAAAATAGCTTTCAGCATCTAGGTTGACACATTTTCGAATAACGTTAAATATTTTAAAGACAATATTTTAATTAAAAAATGCAAATTATAAAGGCACGTGCCAGATTTCGACATGTTATCATTATGTTTGACAATAAACTTGCATTCGTTTCAATTTTGCTGCTTAGATCATTGGGAACTTGTACAAGTTTTGCCTTCTAATATTATACCATTCTAGTATTCTATTAAGTTTCTGAGTTTGGGAAATGGATAGCAAGAATCATGTAGGAATGAAACACAAATATAATAAATTCAGTAGCAAGACAAAGCAGGCAACATTCATTTGATAGAGTGGGGCGTGGTAAAGTTCCCCGAAATTCGCGGTTTACACTCTACGATGTCACTACTACATAACCACAACGCCATTGGAACGTAACCGGACAAGTTCCGGGAACGTTGCCGGAACGTTGCGGTAACCGAAAAAATATTCCCCATTTTGGTAGTACGCACGTAATGTTATGCTCTTGTGACTAGTGACAGAACACTTTAAAGTACCTACAAACACTAGTCGTTGCTACGTTTCAGCAACTAATTGTGCTAGTTGGGACATGTAACTTCCGTTATGATGTCACTTCCATTTTCGTGGCACATTCAAATAGTAAAAGTTTAATAACTTTTTAAAATATATTGCACTTAAAATTTTTATTCCAAATTAAATACAAGATGAGTCGTGAGGTGAGGGTTGTACTTTACCAAAAGATAGAGAACATTGGGGTGGTCTTAAATCTCCACAAAGTAATGGCTAAAGCGGCCCCGTTTTCGAAATACATTTAAAAACTGAAGTATACAAAGAAATAAACACCAGAGAGCAGCTGATTGCAAGAATTGAACACTTGCAATGAAGTTAAAAATAATTTAGAGATTGTTAGAAAAAATATCAAATGACAAATCGATCAAGAAAATGTATTGAAACTAGACTTGTGATTCAAAAAATTTAATTGAATTTAGTAAATTTGACTGATTTCTTATGTTGTATTTAAATGGGCCTTTTCTACTAAATTGAATTTTACTATTTTATTATTATCAAATGTTATACTGGTACATAAGTAAAGGTAGAGACGACTCGATTTATTAAAGAATTGTTATTAAGCAAACTTATCCAAGTACAAAGTGACCGGTCTTCATGAATCATTTCAAACTGCGCGGTTCGCTGACATCATACTCCATTAGCCAATAAAATGTAGAGAAGTTAAAGAAGTGTTCCACGTTGCCACATATATTTTTACTTTTCTGTTGGCAACGATTAATTTTACATTCTGATAATTTTGAAATAAAAATATTATGTATTTTTAGGTGAAATGGTAATTTTTAAATAAAAATATGTATTTTTAAGTGAAATATTCTGCATAAATTACACAGGCCCACAAAGAAGAAAAGTTGTCTGCGCCGGGGTATTGACCATACCTATCCCTTGTATTTTGACCCACTGAACACGAATCTGACCTTAATTTTTCCCCTATACGTCAGGTTTTTTTTTTTTAAGCAAAAAAGTCTAATATTTATATATTTATTTGCTGTTAAAAGAAAAACCTGACGTGCTGGGGAAAAACTAAGATCAGATTCGTGTTCAGCGGCTCAAAATACAAGGGATAGGTGTGGTCAGTACCCGCGCGCATATGACTTTTTTTGTGTGCGATTGTGCCACACTGAGTGTGGCACAGTGGCAACAAAGAAAAATGGTCTATTTTGAGCCACTGAACACGAATCTGACCTTAGTTTTCCCCAACACGTCCGGTTTTTTTTTTTAACAGCAACAAAATTCTGTTGAATCGTAATATTTATTTATATATTTATTTGCTGTTAAAAAAAAACTTGACGTCCTGGGGAAAAACTAAGGTCAGATTCGTGTTCAGCGGCTCAAAATACAAGGAATAGGTATGGTCAGTACCCCGGCGCAGACAACTTTTTTTTTTGTGGGCCTGTGTTATTACTAAAGCAAATCAACTTTATTTTACGATTTATCCCTTGAGCAAATGATTTTTAGGTATTTTTCGCTAAAAGTGACAACACTGCGCAATCAATGCGAGAATCAACAAATATCATTTGCCTTTGATTTGACAACTTAGGTTATGGTTAGTGTTTATGTTTTGTGTAGTGTTTCGTCATGGTTTGTTTTGTAATTTTGCTGTGTTCTGTGTTCTGACTGCTCTGTAATCACTTTAAAACGCCTATTAGAAAAGTTTGTTATATTCCAACTGGAGATATCCCTCTTCAATTTTATTCATTTTAAATCAAATTAAGTTGACACTTGACTTGACAGAACATAAAATATAAATGACAATGATGGCGGCAGGGCAGCCAACAGACAACAATGAACTGAGTATGACGTCAGTGGCACGTTATTTGAAATTTTTAAAAATATATGTGGCGAAGAAAAAAATTTAAAAAATTTAAAAATTTTTAGGCATAACTAAGTATATATTTTATAATAAGCGAATAAAAAAAAATGTGGAAAAGGCCCATTGTTAATTTTTATTATTTGTTATTTTGTTAAGTTTATTAATAGAATAGAATAGGTTTATTGAATGATAAATATTACAGTAGGTAGTAAACATAATATATAAAGTAAAGTAAATAAAATAGGAATACATATATATAGAGATATTAAAAATATCATTCAATAGGTATAATTCAGCAGAGCTGATTTTCAATTATACCTTAACATGCTAAAAAATTGTGTAAAATTATATGTAGTCAGAAAAGAAAAATAAATAAACAAATAAATGTAACAAATTTTATCCAAAAAGATTACACAAACACGACACAAAATTAATTTAAACCAGTACTTGTTGATTATGCAGCACCCTATCTTTAATTTTTGAGTGAAACGTATATTTACTTTGGCAAGAAACAAACAGGGAGACATATTTATTATAGATTGTGCTTGACATATATTCAAATTTAACCGTATTGTGTTTAGGGATGGTAAGTAGGTTGTTGTGTCTAAGATATAGGCCATGCGCATCAGTGCGTTCAATTAGCAAAGTATGTAAATAAGACGGTGCCTTATTTTTAATGATATTGTATAACACAGTCATTACAAAATATTTGTATTTTACTAGGTGTATGAATAATAGTGCAAATAGAGAACAAAAAAAATATGATACTAATACTTTGAGTGACTTTTTTCTCTCAATTTCTCATTAAAAAAAATTAAATCCTCAACAATTACATTTTTTTATTTAAACAATGAACGGGTGCCAAAATAGTTTTTTACTGAATTTTGTGTCTTTCTAGGTGTTAATTCTGCATCAGGCGCAACAGGTGACGCGGATTCTAAAGACTCGGGTACACCTCTGTCTAAAAAACTGAACGATACAGATACTACAGCTGCTCAAGCTGTAAAAACTATTAGTAGTGAGTCAAAAAGTCCAGAAACATCGAACATAAATCTAATGCATTTTAATGTACAAGGAATGCTAGGGAAAGAACTTGACTTAGAACTGTTGCTTAGTATATACCAAGTGGATATAATATGCATAACAGAACATTGGTTAAAATCATACGAAATAACATCATTTCAGTTAAGTGACTATGTACTAATTAACAATTCCTGTCGTAAAGACTTTCAACGTGGGGGTGTGTGCATTTTTTCTAAAGAAAAGTTTAAAATGAAACCATTACCATATAAAATATATATAGAAAAACATTTCGAAATAACTATCGCTATTGTAGATGTCTTGAAGAGTGGAGCTAAATTATATATCATAACAGTATACAGGTCACCAAGTGGTAATTTGAAAATATTTATAGATAAAATGTATGAACTAATGTATTATATATACAGAGGTAATAGTTATTATATAGTATGTGGTGACATGAACATAAATTTTCTGGCACAGACTAGCGAATCAAAAGATATTGTTAATCTCTTTAGTGAATTTGACATGCATAATCATATCAGTGAACCTACACGAATAACGGCAACATCAGCAACTTCTATAGATGTAATATTTTCTAATGTAACAGTAAAATCTAGTTTGGTAAAAGAGACACACTTCTCGGATCATTGTTTCCAAATATGTGAATTTAACTTACCGTTATTGAAGAAATGTGAAAGTGAAATTATATTTAAAAGAGATTTCTCTAGTAGTAATCTGGTTACGTTCAGAAATATAATAGCACATGAGAGTTGGTCCGAAATGTATGAATCTATTGGTTTAGACAATATCTTTGACAGTTTTTATTCAACAATCATGTTTCATTTTAACAATGCTTTTCCATACAAAAAAATACAAACTAATAGAAATAAAAAACCTTGGTTTAATCATCAACTTAAAAGCTTGCATCAAACACTCTGTGATATGTCTAAAATATGTAAAAATACAAATAATGCTGTGATAAAGGATAAATATAACAAACTAAAGATTATATATAGAGAGCAGGTAAAACAAGCTAAAGCAAATTTTAATAATAATAGAATCAGTAACACCAGTAACATTATGAAAGAGAGCTGGAAAATAATAAATGAAATGAAAGGTAATACAAAGAAATATGACTCATACCACATAAATATTAATGGCGAAGAAATTGTAGATAAAACTAGACTAGCCAACCATTTTAATAACTTTTTCTTGGATATACAAAGTTCTAAGCCTGATATTAATAATCTCAAATTCGCTCCTCATTCAGAAAATACGTTTTATCTATATCCTACCACACCCTATGAGATAGAAGGGTTCATTATGAAAACAACTTTAAAGCCAGCTGCGGGTATTGATGAAATTTATGGTAGTGCCTTAAGGGTAATTAGCGACCTAATAAGTACACCGTTGTCCTATTTGATTAATGAATCATTTATTGAAGGAAAATATCCAGATTCACTAAAGATATCTAAATCTGTACCAGTTTTTAAAAATAAAGGAGCAAGAGATGAAATAAACAATTATAGAAATATTTGCTTGCAAAGTCAGTTAGCCAAATTGTTTGATATATGCTACAATACAAGGTTAACTCAATTTTTAGAAGCACAAAATCTATTAAACACCTCACAACACGGTTTTAGATCCAAGAAATCTACCTCAACAGCAATCGCAGAACTCTGCGACAGTGTGTATGAATGTCTCAATAATAAGCAATTTCCAATTGCACTTTATTTTGACCTATCACGGGCCTTTGACACGGTTGACCATGACCTGCTCCTGGAGAAATTATATCGCATTGGTGTACGAGGTGTTGCCTATAATTGGGCGGCATCATATTTACGAGGGAGAAGACAGATCGTGGTCATTGATAAATACAAGTCAGAGTCAAGAAATGTTAATATTGGGGTTCCTCAGGGTTCAACTCTGGGTCCTTTATTTTTTATTATTTTTATTAACGATATAATATATTCATGTACTTCCTCACAAAAAACAATAATTTATGCAGATGATACAAACCAATTAGTAACAGGAAATAATTTAATACAATCAGTTGAAACATCTAATATATCTGCATTAGAATTTTATCAATGGTGCCAACATAATGGAATAAGAGTAAACGTAAATAAAACCTTTTCTATGGTATTTCAATCAAAGAATGGTAAAAGCGAATCTAGTCAACTCATTAAGATGAACCATAAAAGCATTGAACAAGTGAATTCTATAAAATTTTTAGGGGTTGTAATAGACCAAAAAATGACCTGGGAGGAACATATAGATTATATTTCTTCAAAATTAAGTACTATGTGTTTTATTGTAAGACAGCTGCGAGCTACAGTATCTTTGTCCATTCTTAAATTGGCCTATTATGGGCTTGTGCAATCTATTTTAAGTTATGGTTTAATTTTTTGGGGACGTTCAGCTCACTTTCATAAAGTCTTTGTTATACAGAAAAAAATTATCAGATGTATGGTAGGAGCACATCCTCATACATCCTGTAGACAAATATTTATTAACTTGTCAATTCTAACTCTGCCTTCTCTCTATATATATTTAGTTGTATTAAATATAAAAATGAGAGAAAATTCATTTATGAAAATAAGCAATGTGCATAAATATGATACACGTAACAACAGTAATTTATATCAACCATATTCAAGATTAAGTGTCTCTCAAAATTCGCATATTTATCAGGGCATTACATGTTTCAACAGGTTTTTAAATCTTTGTAGTGATGTTAGTGTTATTCAGAATTTTAATCATTTTAAACAAAAACTGTATGAACACCTAGTTAGTAAGGCATTTTATTCTGTAGAAGAGTACCTAGGTCATTGACTATTTCGTTTTGCATGTATGTTGAGTGTTAGATTGTCTAAGTGTATTTGATAATGTCTATGTACGAGTGAGTGTATTGAGTATGTATATGTATGTGTAATGTACTATTTTGACTAGTTTGATAAGTTTTACCTTTGTATGTAAAATTAATGAATGAATAAAGTATAAAAAAAAAAAAAAAAAAAAAAAAAAAAAAAAAAAAAAAAAAAATTAATATTTCAGTATCAACGATTTTATAAACAATATACAGAGTGTTATTTTCTAGGAATAATTAAAAAATATTTTCATTCTGGGTCCGGCCCTAATTTTTTATTAAGATCCCAAGCATTTGATGGTGAACGACTACTGTAACCAAAATACAAAATTTCATTGGATTCTGTTTATGCATTACAGATATGGCAGAAAAAAAAATTCTTCCAAAAAATAAAAAACACCCTGTATTTCGAAAACGGAGTCGCTTTAGCCATTACTGTACATGTAAATGTGAACTAAAATGGAATAAAACTTACTTTAAAATCGCCTCAATTGTTCTCTATCTTTTGATAAAGTACGACCCTCTCCTCACGAATCACCCTGTATATAACTAAATTTCACGATTTTTGAAAATTTGTCAAGAACCCAATTATGTGCTAAGTAATGTCTTTTAACTAAGTAATGTCTTTTCATTTTCATTATCTATTTTATAAGATATTTCTGCTTATTTAATAAAAATATTTCAAGATATAAGATATTTCTGCTTATTTAATAAAAATATTTCAAGCAGTCAAAGGTTGCATGTTAAAATATTTGTATTTTTGTTTAATTTTAGTAATTATTGAGATAAGCATATACCTAATAGAATTTGATTTTTGAAATTAGTTTGAGGAAGTCAGCAGTTGTGAAGAAGTTGTAGAAACTCCAAGCGTCAGCAGTTGTAACACTCCAAAAAGTTCACAAATAAGAAAGAATTCCTCTGATTCGATAGAGCGAAATCTGGTAAGTTTACTGTTTTTTTTTTTATTTTTTAACCTAGCAAAAAAGGACAACCTATAATTACGCTCTCTAATATTTCACAAGAAAAGTGGCTTATTTAAAAATATAACTTAAATAAAAAAATTTTAAAGTAACCATAGGTTACAAGATATCAATATGTCGGCATTCAGTTTACGATAATAATAAAGGCGATCCGAACCACTTTTCTTTCTGATTAAAATAATAGGACAGGCAAAAGATGACTACAAGGTCTTATATTATCTTTGAGTAATTTTGCCATTTTATCTAACAATTTCACGCTCAGTGGGAGCCATTCGATATGGTTTTCTTTGAACAAATTTACCTGAATCTTTTAACCAAATTTCCAAATTACCAGTGTTCACGCGTCCTAAAAGTACACCTACTACAAAATGATCTTGATAATTGCACAAAAGTTTTACTAATCTTGCTTATCATTACCAGTTAAATCAGTTTCTATTTCATAGAAATTTACAGTTTCTTGTTAGCACATCTGGACTTTTAATTCACGGAAAAAAAATAAACCATTTGATATTTTAAGCTGACATAAAATCATTTGGTACTACGAAAAGTAACAGTTCGACAAAAAGTCCTTGAAGTTCAATGACTGTCAAAATTTGAAAATTGCAAATAATAGAGCCACAACCAACGCCCTTCAAAGTGGTTAAATTACTGTAAACTGTAACGTCTACCATCAAAATGAGTGGCAACTCTTTATTTTAAAAGAGAACATTCTGAACCTGTGTCAAACAGAAAAGGAAAGATCTCACCAGATTTGAGCTTCAGCCCTCCAACGGGCAAGGCTTCCATCTCGCACGAATTGACTTGCTTCTCCGCAGATTTCCCTTTTCGGCTGGCATTTGCACCACTTGGTGAAATATGGCCTGGCTTCCCGCAGATATAGCAGGTGACTGGACTGGATCCTTCGTTTCGATTCGGCCTTGAAGTCCTAGGCGGTGACCATCTGGGTTTTCTGCAGTGCCGGGCATGGTGTCCACTTCGTCCGTATTTGTGGCACTTTCCATGGAATTGTGCAGTTCTGTCATTTTGGGAGGGCGGAGATAAAGCTCGACGCTTCGATCCAGTTTGATGACCAGAGGGAGATAGCGCCGGTCTTTTACCAAGTCTCCCCTGTAACATGTTGCACATACTTTTGGCATCGTTTGGGCGGTCGGTTTAATACCTTCGTCTCACGAATCCATTTCGAGTCGATACAAATTAACAGGCAACAAGTACGGCAAATGATTTGTCACTTTCCCTGTTCTTCAATAGAGCAAAAATGGTTTTCATTGAATGCAGTATCTCGTCAATGGGAGGTGTGTCTTCCCGTGGTTTTTTTTTCCATTGACGGCTTCAGAAAACTGCTCGATAGGGTCCACAGGTTTGGCGAAAACGGCCAAAAATTCAGCTTTCAGGGCCGTCCATTTTTTTTTCAATTGGCTTGACAGATATTAATCAATTAGATGCCTCACCTTTTATGGCTTGGGATAAAGTCATTACCAAGTCCATGATGTTGGGGTTATATTTGCTCACCCACAAATCTACAATCGTACATTAACCTTCGGCGTTTGCAAATTTTGACGTTGGGTCGAATGCTGGCAGTTTTACATTTGTGTATGTTGACGTCGTTGGGGTTGGTGAGTTTGTTGAAGCTAATTGTTGCTCTAATTTTTTAATTCTATCCAACATCTTACCTCACATTATTGCATGTTGTTGCAACGGCATTTCGTCTTCAATGTCCGAATGTCCTTGCGGTCTTGATCCACCACTTCTGATGTCAGAAACTAAAAGGGGCTCGCTTAGGGTTAGACTGCTTGGACATACTAACAAGTACCAGTAGGTACGACACTGATATCCTCTAAACACTAATTTTAATAACAAATTTATAGTCACAAATAGTTCACAATTAGTTTGCACAAATAAAATTCAACAATACAATTATACAACACCAAACAATTTCGATAAATAAGGAAACTTAACGATCCGCGACCCGCTAGCCCTTCACATTAATTTTTAATGTTAAAGCTCGAATGGGTTATCAAACAGTGCCCTTCTCTCCCTGGGCTAGCTGGTCTCGTTCCGTTCGCCTCGGAACCCCTCAGCGTGTTCCCATGTTCATAAACTTAAACTATCATTTGTTAGGGCATAGATAAAAATGTTTATGTTAACAAAAATAACAAACAGTCACAACTAGTGCTGGTCCCGAAGAACCATAGGCGTGGACAAATTATTTTCGGTGGCGCCGACAAATATTAATAAACTCCACCTAGAAGAATTTTTATGTACCATGGATACTTAAAGAGATATTGAAGGCGATATTAACTCTTACAGGGTGTTTTTGAAATGCATCCATATATTTTAATCTGAGTCCTTATTGTAAAAACTAGTGCCACTTTTTAAATTTAAAAATTCAAAACAAAAAAAAATAATTTCAGACCCACCTTTATCTCTCCAATCTCGGCTCCTACAACATACAACATAGGTTTTGTCCGCTTTTATTACAGCGTTGCCAAGGCTGCACAAAATTATCTAATTATAAAGAAAACTGAAATACACGCAAAGTTGATATTTTATTTCGTTATGTAAGTGACAGCTCTCGATTGAAAATGTCCACAGTCCCTTAAATTTTACACAGCCGACACAAAGTTTCAGAATATGTATTATTAGGAAACCGTTGCTGGTTGCCTACTAGCCTGATGCATTTTCCCTGGTCGCATCATAACAGAGAACAATGTTTGTAAAATCCGTCATTATTAAAAACGTAAAATACAATTATTCTTTATTACCACGTACACATAACGACCAGTATGTATTTTGAAAACTATTGTCACTTGCTGCTACTATACCTGCTGGATTTCTTTTTCTCTCTTCTTTTCAATGAGAATATAGTTCAAGGTTGTGGTTAGACATGGAAAGATCACGCCATTATCGTCCTTGATATTTGCAATATTGAAAATTTATTTTTTCGGTTATTTTTTGTCATTTTGATAAATAAATATTTTTTCATATATCAGGAAGGCGTGAATATTCACAGATGTAAATATAATGATGTATTTCAAAAACACCCTGTATATTAAACTATAGATTTTATAAAATTCAACCTAAATAATTTTGTTCCATTCAGTTTAAGTATAAATAATGACATACATTTGTCTTGGCATTACTCAATCATGGTTGTAAGATGACCTCTTATTATGTGCATAAAAATATTTAAAAAATTTCAAAGAAATATTTTTTATTCTTCTAAGGTTAAAATGTTAAAAATAATTTAGTCAAAATATTTTAATTTTCTCAGAATATTTGGAATTCTTAGAATGAAAAAAAAAAAAACTTTTTGTTCTTGTATAGATTTTTTTTTTAATTTTATCTGTTTTGTTATTTCCTAATTTTTTATTGTAGTCTAGTAGTTGTAATTTTAGGTTCTTTGACAATAACTAAGTGTTTATGTGAATTCTACTCATCTCTAATTTAATTAAGAAAATGAAAAGAGTTCCAATGGGTGATTAAAATATTTGACTAATAATTTGTTGTACTTTCTGCAAAAGACTTCTTTTTCTGAAAAAAGTCCAATGGACAGTTGACTTTTATATTTATTTAAAAATTGTATCGGGTTCATAATTTTTATACCTATTTATTTACTATTTGTAAAATATTGTATTACAATGTTTAGAGTACAACAGCGTGAATATTTTGTGCAGTCCTGTGGGTTTGACGGAAATATTTTATAAAGTTGTAATTTCTCTTTGGCAAATTTACATTTGAATTGTTTGGATGCTTCAACTTTCTCACATGTTGACATGTTAGAGAAAAAGAACAATGCCATAAAGCTAAAATATATTATATTGACTAAACGACAGACGGTCTTCAAAGCTTTCATCATGTGAAACCGATTTACTATATCAAGGTTAATTGGATATAAATGGTTGGCTGCTATGAGGTGCAGAGTACCAATGTAATCAACTTACAGATGAATTTAGATTTTTCCTCTCTTATCATACCAACTTCATTTTATGTGGTGTTTCCTTAAATGCTTCACAAGCAGAACTCGATTGATAATAATTCCCATTGAAAAATTGCTAGGTAACTATTGGTTACATATTGTACATTACCTTGCAAAATGGACCAACGCTTCATAAAACTAGCCAACTCGATTTCGAATTGAAGTAAAATTTACCTAAACAGATATTAACAACCATATATACTGTGCAGCTATGAAAATAATGTAAATAATCTTGATTTATATAATTAAATTTAGACATGTTATCCACTTATGTTGATTCCACATCACATCTATGCAAATTTTACTTAAATAGGGTTCATTAGAATTTTGCAACTATTATTCAGGTAGTTCTAATGTCAAATTAAATCAAAATATTTATTGGGATCTATAAGATCATCGTGTTGCCGTACGTTAAACCGCTGAGGAACGAAAGCAATTTGATAAACCATATTATAAACATATGTAATTAAATTGAATTTTTTACTGTCTAATATATTTATTCTTTTTAGACCTTTTTTTAGTTATATTTTTGTGCACCGGCTCAGTGGCGCAGAGCTTAGGATGCTAGGTTTGCGACCACAGAGTCCCGGGTTCGAATCCCGGCTAGGGTATGGATGTGTAGTGGCGTTTTTCATGTGTTACCGAGATGGTAGCAGTGGGCTAGACTGCGGTTGTGTGAGAGACAACACGGTCTAGTCGCTCTCCTCTCCTGAGTTCGAGTCTCAGCTGCGGCAGATGGCAATGTCGCAGGGACTGGGTGTCGTGATGTTGTCTATGTGTGAGTCTCTGTCCTGGTAGAGTGGAAGATCAGCCTACGGCTGAACTCCGCCAGGACATTAATATAAATAAGGCTAACAAATATTCAGTGTGCAATTTTAAAATTCATTTATGCGGCCTTATAAAAGAGAAAATGTATTTCATTATGCGATAAATTAGGTATGAGTCTTTCATCATTGTATTTTTGTGTGTTGATTGCCCATCCCCCTCATCTACAATGTTAAATTTATTCTGATAATCAACTTATTTTAAATGCATACTGGTATGTTTGTAACAAAGCCCTTAGATTTAACTAATGATGAATTAAAACTGTTGAGTTGGTATCACGTAAAGTGTTGACCAACAAATGATCGTGTTGTCTAATCTTCTCTCTGACATAAAATAAACATTATAAATAGTACTTTTATTTATGGAACATGTCTGTAAGACATTTATCTTTTACAGAGAAAACGGAAATTAGATGTTAACAATGGATTTCCTAGCAAGAAAACGCCAGCCATGTCTACACCACCCAATAACAAAAGTGCCACTACAACGCCACCCCCTGTACAACTTTTATCCACAAATACAACCCCTAGCAGTCGGACTCGTGCTGTAATACCTACAAAGGATAATCCACCTCCCGAAATGTCCGACTGGCTGACCCAGTTCAGCACATGGTCCAATGCCGAACGAATTATGGCCATTAACGAGTTAATCGAACGTTGTGAACCTACCCAAGTGCGCCATATGATGCAAGTAATAGAACCGCAGTTCCAAAGAGATTTTATATCACTGTTACCAAAAGAATTAGCTTTAAATGTTTTGTCTTTCCTAGAACCAAGGGACTTACTTAGGGCAGCACAGACCTGCCGCAGTTGGCGTTTTCTAGCTGAAGACAATCTTTTGTGGAAGGAGAAATGTAAACAGACTGGAATAGATGATATTCCTAGGAAGCGGATGTCTCCGAGAACGCCCACTAATCATACATCACCCTGGAAGGTATGACTTTTTATTTCTTTTACATTCCAGTTCAATATCCCTTATATCATATTTAATATTGTTAGGCTGCATATATGAGACAACATGCCATAGAGATGAATTGGAGGACGAAACCTATTAGACCACCAAAAATGTTAAAAGGTCACGATGATCATGTCATCACTTGCCTGCAGTTTTGTGGAAATCGAATAGTTAGTGGATCTGACGATAACACTCTAAAAGTCTGGTCCGCAACTACGGGAAAGGTAAGTATTACACAAACTTATTCTGTTAAATATTTTTTTTGAACTGCAGTTCCTATTGGTATGAACTTAACGTGTTTAATCAAACAAGTTACACTAATCCTTCGTTATAGAGCAATTGTTAGATGAGACATATTTACATACCTTTTTTCGATATGCGAGTTTTGTCTATGAATTTATGTAAACTTTTAGTTATTATTCAAGCCACTAGTTTCTAAAAACAATTGTATTTAATTAACACAAACTTTAACGAACAACTTTACAACACGAGTGCTAACGTTCTGCCCACATGAGGGAAAGATCCGACCCCTTACTAACCACGCAGTTTTGCCATCTTAGAAATAATATAAACAAGCAAAATAAGTGTTCATAAAAAATACGTCTATAATAACCATAGCCCATATTTCGGATGACATTCCAGAGACGGACTCTGAATTACACGATACTATCTAATACTTTTGTAAACTTACAATCAGAAACATCGGTCGCTAACAATAAGTGTTATTGCCATACAAACCAAAAAAATCTCGCAAAAAATCTTTAAATACAAAATTTTTATTTTATAAACCTTAGTGAAAGTACAGGCGAACGCTTATTGAGATGTTTACGTTTCTCTACAGATAAAAAGAGTCCCCGACCCTCCAGACAGGTAAAAAATTATTAGTCGTATTATATGGCGTCATTACACAGTAAAGTAATTATTCTTAAATATTGCAAGTTCTAAATATTATTTTTTGGTTGACCTAGACAATATCTAGATTTTAAAGATATAAATTGGATTTTAATATTATTATATAAAACATTAGTAGTTATAGTTGTATTGAATATTGTTCAATGATATGGAGCACGAAGTATAATAATTATGTTAATAGACTCGAAAGTATTTAAAATAAATTTGTCAAATTTATTTTACATGCATAAACATTAACTCATCGGTTATAAAGTACTAACAGTAAAGGTATGTTGGGACTATCAACCCTGCGTGGCTCACCCGCCCGAAACCTAACGCACACTGCCAAAGCCAAACTAGAGATGAGTTGCTATTTAACAATCTGTTATTTTATAACTGTTATTTCTAAATAGCATTAAGAGACTGTTATTTCTGTTCGAAAATAATAGGTGAGAAAACAACAGATAAGAAACGCGACGTAGTAAAAATGTTTTTGCTAACTGCTGTTAAACCGTTATAGAGAAAACAGCAGTAGTAGGTAATGAAATCGCAACGCAACCGCTAATGTAGTTGAATATATTATTGAAGTTGAATATTGTGGGTATCTTGAGTCATCGGCTTTATGTATACACTTTTTAGTTGTTATTTTAATCATAATATATCCAAATCTTTTTGATTTTCTTCTCCTTGTGCATATTTTCGATTAACGCACACCGAGTTTAAGAATGAAGCGCTGCCAGAGTTGAATATTTTTGTAGAAATCTCGAGCCATCCACTTTATGTACTGACTTTTAGCTGTTTTTTAAATCATAATATCTTCAGAGCTTTTATATTTTCTTCTCCATATGTATATTTTCGTTTACCTGCATATCTAATATTGTCATTGCATACGCTGTGTTTGGCGTGTTTCTATGCTGGTATTTCTTTATTAATTTAACATGAAACAATAATAATAAAATTCAGTGCTTCACTATGCGTCGATTACCCGCTGATATATTATTTCCAGACATGGGAAACCTTCCAATGACTATTTCGGCAGTTTAGTATGATAATGGCGCGTCCATTACCGTAATACAAACGGTACAATCGTGGATTTGTGAAGACGCCGGGCTAACATTAAATGATGCAAAGCTCAAGTACCTATCAAAGGTACAATATTATCCTGTTATGATCGCGCAAGTTTTTAATTACATGGCATGTGTCGTCTAACTCCCATCAACAGGAAAATAGGGATTTACAAGTGATATTCTTAGAGAAACGGCGCGCGACGTTCTTTTCGTGCCAAATATTTATACTCATATTTAATTATCCATTGTTAGTTAGGTGGTATTAATCTGCAATGTAACAGTTTGATTTAATGTTTCCAATTGGATGAGCAGTTAACTACAAAAAGAGATAAGAATTATTATAATTTTGTACTACCCTCCCATGCCGACTTTGCATTTTACGTCAATGTCATCCAAAACACGGGCTCTGATAATAACACAGGTCTACAAAAAAAAAAAATCTGCTCCAAGGACTAAACCTATCATGCCTTAGGTATTTTTGTGTGCTAAAAATGAATTTTCAATTTAAAACACTTTCGAGCACCTAGATATCGAGTAACTCCCATTTTTTATTGTCAAAATACGTTTCTTTGACAATTCTTGACATTTACTCGAAATCTACACGGTAGAAAGTTTTTTAAATTGAAAATTCGGTTTGAGCACATAATACTTAAGGCATGATAGGTTTAATCCTTGGAGCAGAATTTTATATTTTTTTTTTTGTAGACTTGTGTAATTATTTATTTATTTATTTATTTATCTATTTATTTATTTATTTATTTATTCCCTTATTCATTTACAGATCACAGTACAGGATAACAGTTTCGTACAGTTTCTTAACACTACTTAATATAGTCTAGCTAAATCTAAGCTGCAAGTAGCCACAATAATACAAACAGTAAACAATGAATACTACATAGGAACACAAAGAGTTAAAAAAAAACAAAAGAATTTTTTTAAAAAAATTATTAAATTTAGAGTTAAAAATTTAAAATTTAGAATTTAAAATGCCGAGTCCCTCGGCTCAGTGAAAAAAAAATATATGTTATGTTAAATATATTAAAAATATGACTGGACTGTTTAATTCTATATATTTGCTTCAAGAGTACATGAGAAGAATTCCCCTAGAGAATAGAAGCTATGTCTTAGTAACATGGTTTTAATTTCTTTCTTAAACAAAACCCCGTTTGAAGCTAGGGTTGATATTCTCAGGCAGGCGATTGTATATTTTAACAGGAATTACATAACTACTGTTAGCTGTATGTGAAAGTCTATGTGGAGGTAATCTTAAAGTGCCTGTTTCCCTTAATGCATAAGTGTGTGGCATATCTTTCACTGATAAAAAGTTATGTATGTTCTCCTTGACATACAAGGCACTTTGAAGTATGTGTATTCAGATCACTGTGAGAATATTTAGCTTTATAAAGAGTTCTCAACAGGAGTAATCAGGTCTTTTATATAAAATTGTCCTTATTATTCTCTTTTGAGATCTTAAAATTTCATTTATTCTAGTACAGTTTCCCCAGCTAACGACACCATATGACAGATTAGAATTGAAAAAAGCAAAATAATATGATATTAAAATATTTCTAGGTACATACGATCTTAGGCGCCATATGATAAACGAGTACGACATTTTTTTAAGGATGTCATCTGTCTGTTCATTCCATGACAACAACCAAGAAATGTATTTGCTGTTTTCTGTTTAATAGAGCTATTCTCCAGTTTTATTAAAATTTCGGTTTTTAATAGATTTAAGAAAAATTTATTTTTATAACTGTATTCATGCATATTTAGGGCACACCCACTAGCTTGTAAACTTAAGTCCTTTACATTAGAAGACCTGATTACTCCTGAGACATCATCAGCAAACATTGTTAGATTTTCTATTTCATTAACTTTGCTATTTTTGATGTCGTCAATAAAAATTAGAAACAGTAGAGGGCCCAGCACACTACCCTGAGGTACTCCCAACTCTACCCTGCGCAGATCAGAGTAGTGTTCCCTGTTTCCGTCCCTTAAAACCACCTTCTGAGATCTCCCCTAGATACGACACAAGCCAACTATAAAGCTGTCCCCGTACTCCATAGCTATTTAACTTTGCAATTAATAAATCGTGGTTAACCATTTCAAAAGCTCTGGTGTTGTGAAAATAGAGACTAGTGACAATACATTTCTTATCTAAACTTTTGATTATACTATTTAAAGATGCTAGGATTGCATCTTGGGTTGATAGCCTTTTACGAAATCCATATTGTCCATTAAATAACATTCTATAATGATTTAGATAATTTACCAGTCTTATGTGGTTGCTTTTTCATAGAGTTTTGAAATAGCAGGCAGTACAGAGACAGCTCTATAGTTTTCCAGCTTTTCTTTTCCATTTTTTTTATAAATTGGTATAACAACCGAGTCTTTCAGACTTGATGGGAGATTTCCATCACTGAATGACTCCTTTATCAAGTAAGCAATTATAGGTGCTATTAACTCAGCGACCTCCCAAAGTAAAGAACAGGGATTACCGTCAATTCCTGCCGAGCCTTTTTTTGATGTATTTTTAATCATACCTAACACTTCCCCAGGTTCAACTGGTGTTAGAAACATAAACACGCAAGACTCAGATTTATTTTCTATGAGAATTGAACTTTTATTTAATTACGAGATATTTTTTTATCGAGTCTAGAAAGTACGAGTTGAATTTACTTGTAGCTTCCTCCAAGGTTTCGATTTCATTTCCTCAACGTCTATGAATTTTGGAGGGTACGACTCCTCAGTTTTAAGATTAACCTTATTTCTTATAATTTTCCAAGTGGTTCTGGTTTTATTTTGGCTATTTAAATATAAATTTTCGTTATAGTCATGTTTTCTCTATCGTATTGCTTGTCTGTGTCTTCCCAACCTTGTTTTATTGTCTCTCTAGTTCTTTGTCATTTAGTTGTTTGTACATTATATATAATTCTCTAAGGTATATTCCTTCATTTATTATAATGCTGAATTTAACCAGGAGTTATTTTTTGATTTTATTTGGTTTATTTTAGTTCGATGTTTTTTAAGTTCGGGAGGAAATGCCTTTTCGATTATTCCTGTAAATTTTGTGTTAAATATATTAAATTTCGCGTTTGCATCTTTACCATTCATTACGTTCTCCCAATGTTCTTGTTCAATCATATTTTTAAAACGTACTAAATTTGACGGTGTGCGGTGTGACGGCGTGCAAACAAAAAACAAAACTGTCAATCAATGTCATTGAAAAATATTATTTTGGGTATTCAGTAAATAACTTTCATACACGCTCGTCGCTATGCCACTCAGCGGAGCAGATCTGGTTTTGAAATAAAACCAACTTTTTTTTAATTTTTTTTTTTTTTACAATTCGGTTACACACGTTCTCTTTTATCATGTTATCAAGTTAGTTTTGCTTAATCACACGAGGTGGGGCAGGAATTCGCATTTAAAATTCGCAAAAACACGTTTTTTCACTTTAACTTTGTTATTGACTTAAAATTGAAGACCTCGTGAAAGCGCATAATTTGGTAATTTTTTTTTTCAAATTGGACAGTAACTTTTCGTGAAACATTTTTTTTTAAAATACACGTTTTTTTTTTGCCATAACCCTATATACAAAAAAGTAATTCCTTAATTTTTTTCACGAAAAATAAGAGTTAGGGGGGCTGAGATTTTTTTGAGGTATGAAATAGATAAGAATAGGGTGTTTTCCATATATAACAATTCACTTCAAATGATGCATTAATATGAAGTAATACATAAATATGAAAGCCTAAACGCATTCATATTAATTATATCATCAGATTAAAATAAATATTTAATAAACAAATCTACTTAAAATTCAAATATTTGAATAATTTCGAGAACGTCACCTTATTGGGTAATGATCCTGGTGATGTCGCTTCATATATCTGTCAGAAGACAAAATAGCTTTGTTCGTTTTTTGTTCAAACATTCTCCACTATCTGCACCAGTGCAAATCTGTCTCTCTTCAACTTATGTAGAGTCATAATCTATCTCCTTCTAATATTTGCACTAGTGCAGCTAATGTAGAGTCCGAACGGACCCATATTGTTTACATGTTTACCATATTTGGCTTGGATATTTGAAACCTGTTCCTAGTGTTTCTCACAAATTAAAGAAAGTGCAAAATGTTTACTGTCAATTTTGTGAAAGCTTCTACAAACAATTTACCTAGTTTAAATATTTTTATGTATTAAAAATGATGATCGATTTCATTCAACCGAGTTGAAGGGCGTAAAAACAGCAGCGTAAGTATTTAAAATAAATTAATGAATTAGTTGTTTGCAACTTGAGCCTAATAGTTATTAAATTTATGATTTAGTTTTTGTATTATTACACATTATTATATATTTAATTTGGTTTATTTACGATTATTTATATTAACAACATAACCTTAAAAGAAAGTAGAATTAATAGTCTGTGCTAGAGAAATAATTAAATGTTTATTTGCAGCTCATCTCGAGAACAACGTGAATAGTGCTTTTGGGTATGTGGAGTTGAAACCAGAAGACTCATTATGCACTGTAGAAGGAAGAATTTGCCCAGAGCACTGTTAGACAAGAATTATTAATTATTGGGATAGAAAATCTTCTCGGTGTACAAATAATTGAAATATAATTCAGATGTATGGTTCAAGACAAATTTGCAAATTTGTCAGTTTATAAACTTTTGTTGAAATTTGCTTCTGATAGTAGTAAAAATAAAAAGTGGTGATTTTTATAATTTGTTAAAAATAAAATGTCAGAGAAATTGTGTGAGGAAACTGAGAAGGTAATCGTTCGCTAGCTGTCGAGTCTATAGTAGGTGCATACTAAATAAGGGATAATAAATATATGGAAAGGGGCCGCAATTTAGAGAAGGTGGTGGCCGTTGTGGAGGAAAAATTGAAACTTAAAAAGTGAAAGATTGTGGACTTTTCTTGTCGCCATTATATCTCGTTTTTGCAGCTTTACCTGACGGTACCTATTATTTCAGAGTATGTGGAGAACTATATAAAAAATGATCAAATTACAGACTTTAAAGCACAAGTATATTTACAAATGTTATGTGCAAATCAACAAAAAGGACTTTTCTGTGTTGCGAACAAAAATTTTGAAAAAAACCAAAATTGTGAACATTTTAAACATATATTATGATAACTATAAATAACTGTTGTTGACAATTAAAATTATATATATTGAAAATATGTCTATCTGAATAATAAAAACCAAAATTTGTATTTTTAGTATATTGATTTTTTTCTTTATAGGGGAAAAGTACAGTTTCATATTTACTACATAAACTACTTTATTTAATGATGGAAGGTTGTAAATTAATAACATCACATGCAATAACACTGTCTGTGTGGGCAATCAGATTATGATCTATTACAGAGTGAGATTCTAAATATTTAAGAGATCGTTTTGATGCAGACGCTGCTCCTTTTCTGTCTGGTTGGCAGTTAAATATGTGTGGAACTACATCTTCCTTCAGAATCATTTTTCCTCTCAAAATTTTGTATCAGATGTACCCTAATTTTCCATGACTTCCTCAAGCTGAAAATAATAAACAAGTATTTTTATATATTTGTGACGTCGAATATCATTAGCCATGACATGCATCGCTTGATATTTTGGTCATTTTAATTAATAATCATAACCTAGCAAAATTTCATTACAAATGTTCAGTAATACTAGAAGCTATAATATATTACTTTCAATTCAAAATAAATCTCATACCATTACAAGCATAATTTTACGGTAAGTATATATGATCTATTTATAATATTGAAGGTAATAATCCATCCATCTAGCTATCATCGGTTAACTTTTACCATGATGAGAAAAGATAAATTATACTTACATTAAAATAATCTTCACAACAATGATATGTCGATTTCGATTTGGGAAAATCGCGCCTCGTTGTTTTAAACCATTTCACTTTCCGTGAATAATTCCCTATAGAAACACATGGGAACTTTTTATTTGGAGCATTTACTGAAGTATTTCTGCACCTTGGCACAAAACACCACTTATTTGGTGCACTACTCATGTTTTTGACTTATAATTTACAATGACAACAAAAGTCATTAAGTAAGGTTAGATTTTATATTCATTGACATATATAGGCAGTGACGTCACAGATGACCAGTAATAATAGATTTGTCTTTTTTGGCGGGAAATATTTAACTTGAATTTATATTTCTTTTAAAATTATAAAAAAACATTTTTTTGCCGAAAAATTGTTTCAGCTGTAATATTTACCATAAGTATTTTGTATTTTTCGACTTAAAAAAAAAGTGAAAACACCCTATTGATGGAGCCGGAGGATGAGGGTGGTGGGCCAACTAGGGGAGACGGAGGAGGTAGGGTAAAGAAAATTATTCAACCGCCCCGAACTTTTTTCCCTGTCGTGCGATTTTGAAAAATCAAAATGGAATTTGTTCGCTGTTATCTCTAGTATTTGACTGATTCATTTTTAAAATTTTTTTTTCAAATAAACAAATTTGTGGGAGAGGAAAAACTTTTTGCATTTTTTTTCAAATGCGTTTTTTTACGTAGAAAAAGGAGGAGAAACTTTTTTACATGTAAGTGAGGATCTTTTTTATCTTTATTTAAAAAAGAATTATCGCAATTCAAGCAATAGGAAGGGAGGAAGGGGGCATAACGCATTTGCGGGAATAAAGGTTTAAGGAAAAGGGATAGGGACTTCGGACCTTGATATTAGGCAATATAAATCTTTTTTCCATCTTAATATTTTATTAATCTACCTTTATCAAATATTAAACTTATTATAAATAATTATTTAATGCCGTCACGAGTTTTTGCGGCCCATTTCTCTAGTTTTAGGTGTTTATTGGATATATAAAACAATTATTTTTCCGTTTAACTCGCTCTAACTCAAAAACGGCGCAATGGATTACTCTCAAATTTTTATCGTGTTATCATTATATACTTGTTAATAAAATATGTTAATATGTAGGTCAAATTTTAATAAGTGTAGAAATCATTACTTTTTTTCTAAGGCTATGTCGAAAATTTGCATTCTCAAATGTAACATGAGGGAAACTTTTTTATCTATTGAAATAGATACAAAGTATTCGAGGGCATATGAAGATAAAAGATTGGCGTAACTTTTTTATTTGAAACTTTTTTTTCTAGCATGAGCAGTTTTCGAGAAAATTGCAAATCAGTGATTGTTAGTCTTGTACTGGAATTAATTGCTATTAGACTTCCACGTTCTTTATGATCTCTTTATCATTAAATAAGTTTTGCATATATTCCCTCTTCAATCTCTAAAAGTGTCACCCCTTCACGGTTGGTAAATTAAGAATTTAAAAAACTAGAGTAAAAATCACGCTCCTCGCCGATTTGTTTAACTATTTATGTAATTGTTGCGCATTCTTTAGAATGCTCTTCCCAGTTTTTTGGAAATGTTAATTTTTGAACATTTTAAATCTTATATTGACGACTTATTTGGTAAAACGCTTGTCAGTATAAAAAAAAAGTAAGGCGGAGCAAGTATATCTATAATAACCTGCCTGTGTTTCAAACTTGTGATCCTTGGATTTCAAGCTATAATTCTACCTATTACACCACCATACCCTATTTCCGAAAGCGATAATATTGCTAATATAATATAATGTCACTATTTGAAAATCATGTCTATGTTTTAATAATATTGTATTGTTATGAAATATGTATTAGTTAAATATACAGTTGATAGAAAATAGCATTTAAAAAAAATTCTATTCAATTACAAATCTAAAAAAATCAGAATCAGATTTATTGTTAAAAAACAGTTATGTTTGTTTTAAGCATTTTTAATGTTATAATGCCAACTTACTTGTAGTACTCGTCCGAATCTAAGGTTTGTGCAATGTGTACACTATAGTAATAGCTGAACTTATATTGCCGAATATCAAGGTCCAAAATCCCTATTCCTTTTCCTTAACCCTTTATTCCCGCAAACGCATTATGTCCTCTCCCTCCCTTCTTATTACTTGGACTGTGATAATTTTTTTTTAAATGAAGATAAAAGAGATCCTCACTTATCTGTAAAAAAGTTTCTCCTCTGAACCTTTTTCTACGCATAAAAGAACGCATTTGAAAAGAAAATGTTTTTCCCCTCCCACAAATTTGTTTATTTGAAAATAATTTAAAAAATTAATCAGTCAAATACTAGAGATAGCAGCGAACAAATTCCATTTTGGTTTTTCAAAATCGCACGACAGAGAAAAAAGTTCGGGGCGGTTGAATAATTTTCCTTTCCCTACCTTCTCCCCCCTTTCCCTAATTGGCCCACCACCTCCATCCTCCGGCTCCATCAATTCTTATCTATTTCACCTACCTCAAAAAAATCTCAGCCTTCTAACTTCATTTTTTTGTGAAAAAATAAAGGAATTACTTTTTTGTATATTAGTGTTACGGCAAAAAACGTGTATTTAAAAAAAAAGTTTCACGAAAAATTACCGTCCGATTTGAGAATTTACCAGATTATGTGCTTCCGCGAGGACTTCAATTTTCAATTTAACTCTTTTTTCGTCAAGTCAATAATAACAAAGTTATCGTGGAAAAACGTGTTTTTGCGAATTTTAAATGCGAATTTCTGCCCCACCTCGTGTGATTAAGCTGAACTAACTCGATAACATGATAAAAGACAAAACCAAATTAACAAAAAAATTATTTTAAAAAAGTTGGTTTCAAAATTCTTTTCTCGCCAAATCCGCTCCAGTAACTTGACAAACTCGTAACTCGTATATGAGGTTTTTTTTTTATCAAGGAGGGAAACCCCCATGGTCTCCTACTGGTATAGGAAGTGTCAGACTCTTACTGACTAAAACTCTCTCCTAGGGCTCGCCTGTAAAGTACTCAGAGGGCACTACATCCTCCTGGACTTATTGTGCTCTGCCTGTCTTAATTTACTCTGCCATTTTAGCACTCCTGTGCCACTGACAAGGTGATACAAGTCTGAGAATGGGCGAGTTTTTATAGTTTCTGTGTCTGCCTTTTCTCGTAGATATTATGTCTTTTGCAGTCCAGCGCCTCGCAGTCGTATATAATATGCTCCACAGTTTTGGTATCTTGCCGCACAATCTGGTCGCTAGCAAATTTCCGATTGTGTACGGTGCTTGCTTCTTAACAGGAAAGTGTCCTGTCAGAAGACCTGTTATAATTTTCAGCTGCATCCTCTTCTTTGTGAGCAGTTCTTCAGTTTGTTTTGGGCATGGTCCATTAATAAGTGTTTTCCCATATCTATTTCCTGGAATCTCTTTCCAGTGATGGTTATGTTTATTCTTGACCCAGTCCTTGCTGAGTCTTTGGTGATGCCCAGCGGGGGTTCTGGGCCGTAGAATATATTAGCTGCTCCATGTCTGCTAAGTTCATCAGCTTCTTAATTGCCATGTATACTGGTATGTCCCGGCTCCTAGAGTAGTCTGACTGTTCCACACACCTATAATTTTGGCTCTATGTATTGTCTCATCCAAGACGATCGTTTGAAGCAGAGAACCGTTTGGTGCATCGTTCAGCTCTTTCATGATGTGCTTGTTACTACATTTTGAAAAAAAATGTAGTATAGGTTTTGCATTTTTCCGGTGGACCATCGAAATCCGAAAAAAACGTCGGATCGAAATGAAAGTCATATCTATCGACTCGAGAGCGAATTTAGAAAATTCCGTCCGTCTGTCTGTCACGCTCAGCCCCCCTAATCCGTTTTCGGATTTCGATGAAACTTGGGCGGTTAGTAGGAGGCCTTTAAAAAACCTTAACGCTGGAAGCTCGGCTCCGTTCGGAAACCGGAAGTACCCGATAGAGACGTTTCAAGTTTTTCGGGAAAAATTGAATAACTCGGTAACGAGCAGTTGGATCGAGATATTTCAAAAAAGAGATGGTGCCGCTAGCAACGATCTACAGATAAGTATACGGGAGACAATGTCGAAAAACAAATGAAAATTGAATTTTTTTGCAAAAAACTGGTTTTCTCGAAATCGGGCTATGAAACACGATAACTGTCCAGGATATCGATCGATTGCGATGAGACTTGGTGGGATCGAAGGTACACGGCCACAAATGAAGCCTATTGCTGGCGGCCCGAATCCGTTAACCGCAAGTATTTTTTCCAAGGCCGAGTATGATTTTCCAAAGATATTGATAACTCCCGAACCGAAGGTCCGATTTTGATTTTCAGAAATGGCGATTGTAGGGTTCGATCAAGTCTATTAGGTGACGTTTGTGAGAAATTTGGCAAAACAAAAGCGAATCTACAAATCTTGGAAAACTTAATTTTTTTGATAGATTCTACAAATACCCGACAGTTTCCTAATGAAAATCGAAAATTAAGTATTCTGTCGATCAATCTCTATAACCAGTATAAGGCACGGACTTTTTCGGACAAAAAATCTGAAATAGAGTTTTTCGACAAATTAAAAATAAACGAATTATTTACAAAGATGCATGACCACAATATAACCGACGCCCTTCCTGTATTTCAAAATGTAGTTAGCCTTTACTTTAGTCAATGCAAAAAGAAAAAAAAAGGTACTGAATCAGCCCAACAGGGATAAAAAGCATATCAAAATGTAGTTTTTAGCTTGTTTTTACACGTTAACTTTAATGTTCCTCATGCCAATTTTCATTAAATTATATTATTTTTATTTGTTCTAATTGAAATGATGTGAAACTCCAGCGCCTTTCAATAAATATCTAAAGCATACATTGTACTTTGTATTTTTCGATGGTGAACAAATTATCTTATCCACTTGTGCTGTGAAAAGTCTGCAGACATAACCGGCATATATCTAATTTGATATCTTTAAAGTTTCTCACAAAGATAATGTTATGTGGCAATACTTAATGGTGAAATAACCAGTTTCTAGAAACGAATGACAAATGATAGTTGGTCAGCCACGACTTCAGATGAGACTTAGAAATTTTAATGTTTTTAACCCATCAGCTATAAAGACCAGAGATTTCTATCTAGTCTACAAACAAGCAAGAAGCTGGAAGAGAAGTATACATTTTTCGGGAACTTTAAATGTGACTCTCTATACTCACTGTATTTATAGAGTTCGGTCATAGAACCCGAAGCCAATCAGGTTATTTTGTTCGTTCCAAAGTAATTTTTTTTTTTTCGTGATATTGTCGCAGTTATAATATTACATGAGTGGAACCGATTTTCCTATCTCTAAAGCTCATGTTGCCCTCAATCGCGAGACAAATAGTGTTTCCATTTTTTTTTTATTTCAAGTGCTTTCCGTATATTTACTTTATATCTAGTCTGTCTTTAAAATGTGCACAGATAAAAATGATATGTTTATATAGGCGCAAATAAATAGATTCTCCACATAAAAGAAATAACTTTATGGAAAGAGAATAAAGATTGTAATAAATAGCTTATTTATGAGTTTTACGATAGTGTTTTTATTTCTTATCACAAAAGTATTTGTTTTTATTTAAAGAATTTATTTATGTGTGTATATGAAATATAAAATTCTCGATTTAAAACATTATATTTATCTGCGTGTGAAGGCCGTCTCAGAAATAACTACCTGGGAGCCGGAGTCTGATTATCATTGCATGCGTTGCAGTTATTTTAAAATTTCATTATATGTTTATACTTTATTTTTACCTCTTAAAGCTTACTATGCAATTTTATCACATCTTAAATGTTACCTGAAGCACCAATAGAGCTCTTATTACGAGAGAAGAGTGTGAAAGTTCTACGCCATTTATTTATCATTTTCATATTTTGTATATATGATTAATTATAATTATTCATTTTAGTGCCTGCGTACATTAGTTGGTCATACCGGTGGAGTTTGGTCATCTCAGATGTCTGGTAGTACAATAATAAGTGGTAGCACCGATAGAACTTTAAAGGTTTGGGATGCAGATACTGGTGTATGTATCCACACTCTCTATGGACACACTTCTACAGTTAGATGTATGCATTTACACGGAAAGAAGTAAGTTTTTAAAAGAATTATATTTATCAATATGAATTATCTTCTCAATTTGTAAAGTATAACAAAACGAAGGACCACCTATTTGAGCTAAACAGGAAAGCATGTGTGATCTACCTTGTAATCCCTTACTTTTTGCATGAAAGTGTCCGGGACGCCGAGGTTTCTGTTGGCGGTAAATTGTTCACAAGGTCGAGGAGCTCTAGAGCTGTGTTCTCGCTAATTGGCCGGATAATTGTATCCCACACCATAGATTTAGTTATAGGGAACTAAATCTGGATCGATTGATTTAAGCTTGCTAAATTAGCAATACACACAATGTTGACTCGACCTTCAGAGAGATTTGTGAATCTCCACTCAGTTTGTCTTGAGAACTCATTGTGTGTGGTCATGTAGTCAACATAAACGATTTACCATATGCGATCAGCTCTCTAAATATTGAAACTACAATGTTTGCTGATGATGCAACACTAAGTAGAAAGCTAAGCAAGGATGAAGATCCACAACATATTCTAACAATAATATTACAAAAAGCTAAATCCTGGTTTACACCCAATCAACTCTTGTTAAATGAAAGTAAAACTTTATCATTAACTTTCGAGTCAAAAAAGACTAATCAAACGGAGCGAAGTGTCAAATTTTTAGGGGTACAAGTTGATGCTAATCTAATCTGGACTGAACATATTGATAAACTTCGGGACAAATTAAGTAAGATCGTATATGCAATCAGAAGAATAAAAAAGACTATCAATCAAAATGCAGCTCTAACTGCGTATCATTCACTCTTTCATTCAGTCATGACTTATGGCTTAATTACTTGGGGCAATGCATCCCACACTCATATAGAAAAAGTACTGGTAATACAGAAATCGGCTGTAAGAAGTATAGTAGGAGCCAAATATGATGATAGTTGCAGGTCAATATTCGCGTCTCTGAAAATAATGACTGTGTTCTCAGCAGTAATATATCAATACCTATTAGATGTTCATAAAAATTTGAATGAATACTGTACGCATGCTGATGTTCATGATTATGACACTCGTAATAAAACAAATCTAGTCCCACCATTAAATAGATTAAAAAGAACATTAAATATGGGTATCAAATTTCACAACTCCCTGCCAGTGGAATTTCGTAGGTTGCCAGTGAAAGTATTTCAAAGTAAAATAAAAGATTTATTAAACAGAAATCCATTATATAGCTTGAATGAATTCTTCCATATTGATTTTGATAGAAACGTTTCCGGAAAATGAATTACCCCGTAAATTTCGCATTAATGTCTTTTCTATTTCACTGTTTTAATATTATTTTGTTTTTAATCTAATACTATTTGTTTTTAATATGTATTTTAAATGTGATGTCATGTAGACTGATTTTATTAGTTTTAACATTTTAATTTGTATAACTTTACATTGTTTGACATGTCTATGGAACTTGTATTTTCATAAGACTTATGGCTATAAATATATACACTAATATGTATCTCATGTATTATACATAACATTACTTCTACTTTTTGACGTGTCTATAAAATTTGTATTTTCTGAAGACCAATAAATATTATTATTATTATTATTATTGTGTGTACTGCTAATTTATCAAGCTTAAATCAATCGATCCAGATTTAGTTCCCTATAACTAAATCTATGGTGTAGGATACAATTATCCGGCCAATTAACGAGAACACAGCTCTAGAGCTCCTCGATCTTGTGAACAAATTACTGCCGACAGAAACCTCGGCGTCCCGGACACTTTCATGCAAAAAGTGTCCGGGACGCCGAGGTTTCAGCGGCTATAACTGTAAAATTGGCACCGTCTTCTAAAATACTTCAATCGTTGACATTTTCTAAAGCCTCTTGGAGCCTTTCCAAAATAATTATATAAACATTTCCTCAGGCTTTAAGAGAATTTGGTTCCGGCACTATAAAACAGTTTTGTTAAAGCTTCTTTTAATAACACCCATAATATACTGGTTTCTTAAATGTCTCTAGAAGTATTTTTGATCTTAAAATTAGTACAGTAAATAAAAATATATCTCGATAACTATACTATAACAACTAAATATACTTTTTAATAGCCCTCCTTCCATATTTCAGTTATTAATCGTCCAATGTCAACCAAATTTGGATCAATATCAAATATCTTTACTTTATCTTTTGAGTAAAACAAAACTTATTTCAGTCATTGACATGCATTTTTATTAAGAAAAAAGAGTTAGATTTTTCTAGAAGTCATATTAGGCATTTTTTTACTGAGATACTCATCAGCATGCTTTATATCTAAAATTTAACAATATTTTTGATTTATGGTTTTTGAATTATTAAAATTCCATTTTTTAAACATTAAATAATCAATAACTTGGAAATGAATTGTTTTTCGAATTCGATTTTCTTAAATTCACTTTTTCTACTACTCCATACTACCATACTGACTCCATTCGAACGTTTCACGAATTCACACAAATGATGCCGCAATTTTGTTGATTAATACAAATGGGCGGCTAATTATAGGTTCGATGTCCAACCTATGAAAAAATGCCTTATTTTATTAGGACAAAAGTATTTAAAATTTCATAAACATTATGTTGAACAAAATTTTAGTTGAAAGTACAGGAACCAAGGAAATTTCAGTAACAGCAACATAGTACTTGGAAATTTAAAAAAAATATATTAGTTTTTGAGGTTAGTTGTGTACCGTCAATGCGACCGATGTCATCAGTGCCCTTTGATGTGGTGTGTTTTTGGTGGTAAAATTTTGATTGATGCTTTTTTTTATATTAGCTGTGGAAATTCAAGAGTTTTTAATTATAATTAAGTATTACCATTGAAATTGAAATCGTCTACCCCAAAAACCCATAAAACGATGGGGTGGTATTGGGGATGGATGAAGTAAAAAAAATATTTTGAGACCTTTGGTTCTTGTGCACACACTAAATCACATTTTTTCTTGTCCTCTCTTATAATGGGGTGGGGTTAGCAGAGCTGTGCCGAGTACTAAAAAAAAGTACTTGCAAAAATTCGAGTACGAGTACCCGATTCATTTTACTTATGAGTACAATACTCGTAAGTATTTTATTAATAAGAAAGTATAAGTACGAGCAAAACCATCATAAATTCAAGTAACGAGTAATTAAAACAAGTTAATATTTTGTCTTCATAGTCTTTAGATAGAACTTTTTAACTATATAGATAAGAACAGATAAAAAGACACTCAGTCAAGTTTAAAATAAAGTAAAACCTTTTATTTAATAAAACAAGTTTTTAACAAAATAACCATTAGGCATTATGGTTCACAGAAAATAAAAATATTATTATTTATAACATAGGCATAGGGTATCTCACTTTTTATTAGCAGAACTTCATAGAAGACCTCATTTTGAAATAAAAGTCTCTTCAAACGTTGCTCCTTATTATCATTTTTGTAAATAATCGTTCATAAAAAAAATGTGATATTGCTGCGAATGACTTAGTATTTCGTAGCAAATAATTCAATACTGAAAATCATCACCTATCTATCCTATTATTTCTGGCGGCGAAAATAGAGAGGTATTTATGATTTTTTTTTAAGATTTATTTTAATAATAATAAATGATCGCCGAATTGAAATTTTCCACACATTTCCAAAAAATATGAAATGGCATTCAATGTTATCCCGAAAGTAAATAAAATAAAATAAAATGATAAATAAGACAATGTAAAATCATGATGTGACTTCTAATCAGTATTGTCGCTTTTTCTTGAAAACGATGCGTCCTATCGATTTCTGGCAAAAGGGCATTTTCTAAATAAAATTGAATGCTGTTTAATATTTTTTAATTCGGCCATATTTTTTTCTTAAGTTTCATGAATAGTAAATATCTCTCCATCTTCGTATCTTCTCAATTGGTAATAATAGGCAACCAATGGTTTTCAGTATTGAATTATTTGCTCTCAAAGAAGTCATTCGCAGCAATATCACGAATTTTTTTGCAGCGGTTATTTTAAAAAATAATAACAAAAATGTATTTACAAATACAATGCTCTGTGTCACAGAAACGAAGCATCTTAGGACCAATGATTATGGACACTTTTATTCTCAAAATTAGGTCTTTTACCGACTAATGAAGTTATGCTAATAAAAAGTGAGACACCCTGTATAATATCAAATATATATATAATATACACTGCTGAGCTGACGACAGATAACAATTGACTGGTTAGTGCCTGAGCCCCGAGTGGTAAACTAATGACTGCACACTAAAGTAAACTAAATCTCTGAGACTACTGTACCAGAGAAATAGAGAGTACTCATGAAAAGTAACAATTTTTGACGAATACTTTGTAAGAGTAATTTTTAATGTGCTGCAAATACGAGTATTAAGTCCTCTAAACCAAAAAGTACTTAAGAATAATTAAAAAAGAGTACTTTTAGTACTCGAATACAAAATACGAGTAAAGTATCCATGTACTCGCCCAGCTCTGGGGCTTAGTAATGGGGGTGGCTAATGCCAATAATTTTTTTGAGACATTAGCTTCTCTTGTATACACTAGAAACCAATTTTATGGACTCTTACCTGCTTGATTTACCTATTTACCCCCATTTACCCCCATTTACCCCAATTTACCCCCCCCAACCCTTCAACGAAATAAGATGAAAATATAATCTAGTTCCAGATCTCGTTAAAATACATACGTGTATCAAGTTTCAAGTCAATATCTTAAACGGTTCTGGAGTAATCGTGTGCACAAAAAAAGTTGCAGACAGATACCGACAGACAGAAATTTTTTTTGCTCAAATTTAAAATCTTGACATTTCATGACATTCTTAAGGTACGGTCAGACACAGCTACTTTTGCTGCGGTGCAGTCTAAAAAACTGCGCAGTTCAAGTGAATCTTCATGTGAATAGCTGTGCAACCTTAAAAGTAGCGCGTGCTGTTTGGTTGCGTGCAACATTTATATGCTGCGTACAGCCTCAAAAGTAGCCACGTGTGAACTGAATTTTAAAGAGTAGCGATGGCTGCAAAAAATATCTATTTGGTTGAAACTTTTGCAGCGGCAGCGAGTGCAGTATTTCTAAAGTTGGTGTCCATTTGTGTACCTAACATTTTAAATAATATATTTGTGAATAAATTTCGTCTTGACAAAACTATTAATGTTTTAAAATGATTAATTCTTGTTTGTTTATAGTATAAAAAAAATTAAATATAGAATTAAAGCTGCAGCTTGTAGTGATTTTTTTTATCTATTCTTTAATAAGATACATGTTTGATCTTGGAGAGATCTTGAAGTATTTGATATTTATAGCTAAGAAACATTGTTTTGACACCTAAAAGTCAATATATATTGAAATTAATTTGGCGGGCTGTCACCGTCCGAAAGTTCTAACTTTTATCTATTTCTTATCCATTCTTTCATCCAAATTCCAGTTTTCGTCTGGCATCGGCATCTTCTTCATTATAATAGTACAGATAATAAGCAAACTGTAGCTAGTGTCTCGTCATCCATGTTTTACAGTACACAAATCGGATTTTATTACGTATATTACGACACGAACACAGTGAGACGTGAAGGAACAATAGCTAACGGCTAACATATAGCATCTGGTTGCATGGTGCAAAAACAGCGTGTTGTGTGTGAATGTCACTGCAACCTTTTTCCAAACTTGAAGTTTTGACGTGTAGCTGCAGTAGAAAAAACTGCCCGCTGCACGCTACTTTTAGGATCAGTGTGAACACGATACGAATCTTTTGCAGCTGCAACCCTAAAACTGCGCAGCAAAAGTAGCTATGTCTGACCGTACCTTAAGCCTATTTGAATAATAAAAAAAAATTTGTCATTATTATACTTCCACTGGATGTGGAAATATAATAATATCTCATTTCTGTTTCAGCACTTTTGTGAGATAATGTTTTATCAAAATTTTCATCCAAATTTAGTCAGTTGCGTATAAATGATGCGGCTTTAAGTTCGTGTTCATTATCGACACCTTTCAAAACCTCTTCATAGGCAATGCTTCGGGCGAATATATTAATAACTTTAAGTTTAAATTTTACGTGTGATAAAATATAACAATTTTATTTTTTGTGACGACTTTGTTGCAGTTTCCATATAACAGCAGATTGTAATACTATATAATAGGTATGTTCACTAATTTTTAAATATAACGAAATTCGAAAGCTTTAATGATCTGTAAAGATATAACCACCACAGAAACCCTTAAAAATTAAAATCCAATTAAATAAACGCAGAATAAAAATGCCGAATTTAGCGAGACTAGAAAACATACCCTACTCGAGGCTAGAGTGTGAAGTCACTTACCTACCTTATGCGCACGTAAGCTTTGTCCTTTGATGTAACTGTTTTATAAGATAACAGGAAACAACTTAAAATAATTTTAATATATATTTATAACATTGTTAAAATAGTGCCAAAGGTTAGTAAAAAGGTGGTATAAAACAATTTAGTTTTATAAGCCAAAATGTTTTATAGTTTAGTTTCTTCACTGCTTTGTAAGAGATTTATAATTTTGCTGTAGACACGTTTTAATGATAAATTTATAATAGAGTTCATTTGCAGACAAAATAGTGTTTTCTGCAGCTCTAATATATTCAATTAGTATTTTAGAAGCATTAATAAAATAACAATAAAACAAATTTTCTGGTTAGGATGTAGGTATGTTTATCTGGCTGGGTGCATGATGTAAGAAGAAAACTCTAACGTGACAGAATCTTTATTATTCAAAATTATGTGAACCTAAAGTGATTTTACGTAATAGAAATTTCGATTAAAACAGAATTTTTTACTTGTAACTTCAGGAATGGAGAAATCCAGAAACTGAGGAGTGAAAATCATATAAAATGAAGTTTGGTTAATCGTGGTCCGGAGAATCGAGTCTGTTATGTTTTTTTTAAATTAGTTTGAATTTTACCGCCTTATTTAAATTAATTAATGTCCTGGGGAGTTTAACCATACATTGCGACATGCCGCAGCAGAGACCTGAAGCTTCATTCAAACATGTTCTAGCCCACTGCTATTATCTTGGTGACACATTAAAAATGACAGTAAATGTCCTTACCCCAGCCAGAACTTGAATCTGGGAAGGGGGTCTCAAGCATAAAACGTAATGAATCACTGAGCTATCGTATACGAATGCCGCATTGATTTTTTATTGATATCTACTTTCTATATATGTTTGTATAATATGTGTTTCAATTATAATGTTTTTACTCTATAGAGTAGTCAGTGGATCGAGGGATGCAACTTTAAGAGTGTGGGACATTGAAACGGGAAATTTCCTACACGTTCTAGTGGGACATTTGGCTGCTGTTCGATGTGTGCAATATGACGGAAGACTGGTTGTCTCAGGAGCTTATGACTACATGGTGAAAGTGTGGAATCCAGAAACTGAGGAGTGCCTACATACACTTCAAGGCCATACAAATCGTGTATACTCACTTCAGGTACACTTCTTTTTGTCTCATACAACGGTGAAGGTTAAGATTTTTAGTTTCCTTTTCAAATTTATTTTTAAATTCTTCATTTGTGTGAACTAACATTAAACTCTATCTTCCAACTTTTGAGAAAATGCTTGAGAAAACCCTGAAATATCTAGGGCGTCTGCCAATACCGCGTTACATCAACTGTACAATGATCTAGGACAATGTAGCCTTGAACTTGAACTCGTAATATTAATGCACTAGGTTAGGACGGATGGCAAAATTTTACATTATCTTAATGAGAATAATAGCAATGATGTGTAAATAACATGATTAATTTTCCTAAAGTTCTAGGGACTGTACAGCTTAAAAATCTGACTTTTCATGTAATATTTATTGTGCTGCAGCTTGAATTTCGTTCAACTATGTCCAAAATTTGCGGTTAAAGTAGTCGTATTATCATTCTTATACTCAATTTTCTATTTGCAGAATTACAATTTCAGTGTCTAACAGACGTTAAGAAATTAAGACAAAAGTTCTTCTGTTATACAGCCTTCTATTTCGAAAATGCTTTACCGTAGTTCTGACATTGTAAAACCTTCCAGTATATAATTTAGTCAAATCACCAAGATTTTACAAGTACCCTCATAAAAAACAATTATCTAACGAATAGCCCATACACTGAATAGAAAAATTATGTACTATGTTGTCAAATGTCAATTTTTGAGAATCACAGGGTGGCCACTTTTATAGAAACTCTGGAAAACCAGGAATAGTCAGGGAATTTTAAGGAAAATTGTGTAGAACGCATTTATTTTAATATATTAATATTTTTGCTTGAACCAAAATTTTTTTATTCATCACAAATTTTACGAAAGTCACTCGAAATTATTTTCCGCAAAAAATTGCCACAACTAAGCAACATTGGATAATTTTATGTTCGGTCACAATTTGTATGAATAGAATGTAAAAAAAAAAAGCAGTTGAAGTTGACTTTTGGGTCATAAAAATCAGTCAGGGAAACCATGGAAAAGTCGGGGAATTTGAAAAGCATTTTTAATTGGCTACCCTGAATCAATAGAAATATAGAATACAATCCATTTCTTTGCCCAAGTTCTTCATTGGTACGAATAATTCGTATAACAGTTTTTTATTTGTCACTTTGAACTGCGTCTTGCTCTAAAATTTGACAGCACATTTTCTGTTATTTTGATAAAAATTTATTTTTATTATACAAATAATTTTCCTATGATTAGTTAGTAAAAGGTTTGAGATATTCGTTGATTTCCTTTTATCTGTAAAAGTAGATATCCGAATATCTGTGATTTAAACTTTCAAATGAGGAAAATTTTAACAGAAACACTAAAATCTCATGTTTCTATCTGCTGATATGACAGCTACAAACAACTTGAAATCAACTCATAAATATAACAGCCTTTAATTTCGCTATGCTTTGATGTTCAGTAGTGGAATGAAAACGTTGCAGTCGGGACTGGCTGACTGCGAGTACCTATTTGATTGACATTTTGCTCGAATACTTCACGATCCACTATTACTCAGGGTTGGAAAAAAACAGTTTTTTTTTCATTTTAAACAAAAAAACAGTTTTTTTTGTTTTGAGCAGTTTTTTTTGTTTAAAACAGGTTTTTTTTTAAATTTTTGAAAGTATGTTTAAAACAGGTTTAAAACGTTCAAAACGATATTCAACTAAAATTAAATGGTGCCAGATACACTATGTCTGTTACTACTAGTTGATGTCAGATGGCGCTCTTAAACGGATTTTACATCACTCTGCAAATAAAATGCTCAGTTTAGTGCACGTAACCACTATATCGGAATTATTTATCGGAATGGACCATCATCGGCACTTTTCCTGCTTTTCCACAAAATAATACATTTATTTAAAACATCGCACTGTGTTTTAAACTGTGTTTTAAACACTTGTTTAAAACATTGCATTTTGTATTAAATATGTTTTAAAATTTCTTTAATACGCAATGCGATGTTTTAAACATGTTTTAAACACTTTGTAGTGTTTAAAACCATTTTGTTTTAATCATGCCAACCCTGCTTTTACTTGGTGTTATTGAGATTAACCTTTTTACTGCTCACGGCGTTTTATGAAGACATACGCTCAGTGCTAATAAAAATTGATGCGGTAGATAAGTACACTTGAGATTTTTAATGGTCTTTTTATGTTTCCCAAAGTAATAAATTTCAATATTCAAATACTGCAGATTGTTTTGCAAATATGCACAAAGAAATGATTGTTATTTAAAAACAGATAAAAAGAACAAATAAACTATGCACAATCAAAACACTGCACATCAAAATGTCATATAGTTCCTTCTTGGAATAATATTTATTTGTCATTATTTTATATACTGTACACTTCTGTGCAATAAAATCCCGTACACTTGAAAAATCAAGTAATCCAGTTTTTACTAATATTAAGTGATGTGAATCAGTCTTTTTGGAATTTAGATTTTTTTATTATCAAATAAGTTATAAAAAAGTGACATTGATTGTGAAATGTCATAAGTAAGGTATTTGGAAAAATGTTAATGATTTAATGATTTCGATTTATAACAAATGCAAAAATTGACTAGAAAAATTGTGTCCGAGATAATGCCAGATTCTGAAAGCTCAAAACATTAAAAAGCGGTTTCCTGCATGGCTTTTCCAAAATATCCCTATAAACCTGTCCATTAAATCTACCATTATCCATGATACGCCACGCTACACCAGGGCCATACACGCTTGTCTATGCCCAAACATTAACAGAAAATCGCCCGGACCTGTTCCGCGGAGACACGTAGCATTCGTGAAACCTGGTATTTGCAGGATGATATACCCAAATATGTCCGTCATTACAAGACTGAAACACTTTTTCATCGGTAAACACAACATTATTCCAAAACTCCAACGGGTGATAGACATAATTTAAACAACACAGAATGCGGGTTTGCTTATATTTTTGTGTTAATATGGTCTTCTTGGCACTTACACAGTTTTTTAATTCCGATTTTCCTATTCTTCGGCTAGCTGTTGACCTCGATGCTGGAAAATCTCTCATGGTTTACTGCTGTTTGAAACGGATTTTTCCTCAAATAGCCAAGGAGCGTTTCATCTTGAGCGAGATTTGAACTTCTCGGTCGGCCTGAATGGTCTTTTCTCTTTGTGATACCTTCCTCCTCCCACCTTTTCTTCACACTCTTAATGGTACTGTTATTTAAGTGATAATGGTTAGCAACTGCTCTGATAGACCATCCCTCTTCAATTTTAGAGAGAATTAGAATTTTTTCATGTTCAGTTAATTTCGGCATTTTGAAAATATGATACTGATACTGACAAATAAATAAAAAATGATTTAATATAGCGAAAAATAGGCATACGGGATTTTATTGCACAGAAGTGTACATATATTTCGGTTATCAGTCTCACATATACTGATTAAAAGTGGAAGAATAACAAACAAAGAAAAAATAACCTGTGTAAGTTTTTTTAATTGATAGGTGGTGTGTTTTGCATTAGGTAAACATATTATGTATGATCATTGTGAACTATCCCAGTCAATGGATGCGTATACTTAACTTGCCCCACATAAATATCCGTTTTGAATGCAGGAGATGCCAATTTATCTTTCAAATAGGTATTTGGCAGTCGGCAATGCCCAATTGTATCTTTCATTAGTTTTGAAATAGTTTTATTAAAAGTATTTTAATAATATAAAATAAAATTGATATATCACTTAATCTACATAAAGTTCTCTTGAATTTGAGAGACACTCTATAGTATTGAGTATTCTACCATGATATTTTATATATGTTTTATGTATTATAGGTTAATCACGAAAAAAAATATAAAATAATGAAGGTGAAATATCTTTTGTTCACCAACTTTAGCAAATGACAAAGTAAAGTTTTTATGGGCCAGTCTTACCCTTTTAAGGGTATAATTAGCGTTCAAATATATTGTTCTGATTTCAAGGAATTTCCAAATCGCGTCACAAGTTCACAACAATGTTCTTGTATAGACTTTACAAGATTCACAGTAATGTTTTAGTGGGTTCAAACACCACAATACACAGCACAAAAGAAAAGGGTGTTGCAAGGGACAAAAAATATTAATAAACTGTTTCTTTCATAACAAAATGCGTGAGAGCAATAAAAACGTGTCTGACAAAATTCACATAGCAAGTGCCAGTCTTTGCCTCTAAAACTACTGCACATGCGCTAAAAGGCAACACTCTGATTGGCCATTAAGTCAATTTCAAGTTTTAGAACAAAAGTAACTAGATTTGAATTTAAAACATAACCGCAACGCCGGAATATCCAAATTTGAAGTAAGAATTTAAATCTATCAGGAGTTATCCAAGAAACAGTCTATACGTGCACATACAGACACACAGACATATTTTATTCGATATTTAGTACTAATTCTATCCCTTAGTAAGACGTTCCTTTTCAGTTTGATGGAGTTCATGTTGTGAGTGGTTCTCTTGACACTAGTATCCGGGTTTGGGAGGTGGAAACGGGGGCGTGCAAACATACACTTATGGGTCATCAATCCCTGACATCGGGGATGGAATTAAGAAATCATATCTTGGTATCTGGAAATGCTGATTCAACTGTCAAAGTTTGGGATATATTGACTGGACAATGCCTACAGACACTTTCAGGTAATATTTTATTTTTCTAGACCAGTGACTGGTTTTTACTAATTTTTTTTACATATGGTGATAATAAGAGTTTTGATTATTAATCCCATTGAAATATATGTTGCATTTGGTATAAAATTGAATTTGAAGTAGTGGAGCTTTACATGCATGGCAAAAGAAGTTTAAAATTAGTATTTTCAGAGTTTATTTATTCGTAAATTTGCCCTACCTTTTCATTTAAGATTAATACATCTTCAATTAAATATTCTAAATATTGCTTAGTGCCAAAATGTGTATCAACGTTTCATTGTATTGTGACGTGTTTCCACCCTTAGGAAACTACCCCTTGCAAATTCCGTGGGTTCCAAAAATTATAACAAGGGATGTCCACTAACACACTTTATTAAATATTTACTGGATACTTCACGATACTATTGTTAATTTAAATACACTTTACTGACTAAAAATCACAATGTTTATCACTTTGTTTATCCTTGAAGTCTTAACCTCACTTTCTATACTTTTTGAACTTTCTGAACTACTCGCCGAGAATGCGGTCGGTCTTTTATACCTAAAAATGACAGATCTCGATTGTTCTGTGATGACGCCACCATTCTCTAGATAATTCCAGATGTCACCAGAACTAACTTCTGGTAGGTTTCTCGAGTAGGTGCAAATACACTACATTCAGACATTTGATTTGTTGAAGTCTGCCTACTTTTTAGTAACCAACATAACCTTAAATTTTAAGGGGTTGCAACATATTACACTGCCCCCTCCTTAAGCCTGAACGTCCCGGTCAGGCAATTCAGCCTCTTTCACATACTTCGCCAGTCTATCCAAGTGTACGATCTTCATCTTGGACTTTTTGTTTGGTTGAATCCGATAGACGACATCATTAATTCGGGTAATAACAGTATACGGTCCATCCCAAGGAGGTTAAAGTTTAGGGGATCTCCATTCCTTCCGCTGTGGGTTGTACAGCCAAACCAGATCCCCCACCTTGAATCCCCCTGTACTGGCATTCTGATCATAACGAGCCTTCAAGCGGTTACTAGTTCTGTTCATCTGCTCTCGATCATTCTTTGGCTGTTCTCGACTTCCATTTCTGTAGTTGCTCATCAAAAATGGTTCTCCACGGGCAGCACAATTTTTACACTTGTGACACCAGGCCTCCACATCCTGGCGACTATTAACCCAATAGAACTGTTCCCGTGCTCTACTCAATGTCTTGTTTATGCCGAAGTGTCTGCTGGATGTTTCATTATGTGCTTCCTGGAGTACTTCTGGTACACGACACCTGGGAATCACTAGACGCATGGCAACCTGCTTCCCATCTGGGCTTTCCCATGCTCTCCTTAAAAGCCCGTCTACGACTGTAAGTGAATCCCATTGTGACCATAAAGCCTTCAGCCCCACTTCTTTGTTGGAAACATCCTTCCATGCTGGACACGTTCCCTCTTCTTTTGCTCTCAACATGGGTCCGATTTCTACATCGCGCAATTGCTCTTGCCTCAGAATTTTCTTTGACCAACTGTCTGGAAGATCGACCTTGACAGTGTTCACTTCAACCATGTTCGGCAATTTTTTCACCTTGCAATCTTCCTTGTCTGTTTTTCTGTATAATGCAGGAATTTTGACTGCCTGCGTTGTCAACAGCCTGGTTTTCTCGCATTGGTTGTTCACTTTTGACAAACTAAATTGTTCGTTCCCAATCCTTAAGACTCGCTTTCCTACGTCAACAATAAATCCGTACTGTTCCATGATGTCCAGTCCCAAAATGAAGTCATCCGTGATGTCAGCCACGATGACCCTGTGGTCGAACCTTAATTGTCCAATCTGCAAACCCAGGTCTACTTCTCCATGAACCGTAGCCCTGTCCCCCGTAGCTCTCCGGACGATCACTTCATTTCGCCTCTTGGTAATCTTTATGCCCGATATAAATCCTGGCCGTACTATTGATGACGTAGTACCTGTGTCGATGGTAAACAAACATTTTCTTCCGTTCACATATCCATGCAACAACAGACTGCTTGCAATTCTTCGAAGCTGGGAAATCTTTATTTCTCTGGGGGCACCGCATTCCCTAGCCAGCATAACCCCCCTGGTACTGTTTTCCTGCTTCTCTTCAACATTCACAGCATTTACTTGACTTTCCGAGTTCTGCTGTCGACAGTCCCGTTTCATATGTCCCACCTTGCCACAGTTGAAACATTTAATACCTCCGCTCGGCTTTCCTTTATTTTGTTGTTTTTCCTGCTTTCCGAGGCCATCCAATTTATCACATAATTTGGTGAACATTTTCTGTATCTCTGTCAACATAGGGTGCTGGTTCATTTCAGGTTGCGATTCTTCGAGAGTCACAGCTTGCACTCTCGACCTTGGCACATCCCTGTATGCGGCTTCTACTTCCAGTGCTCGCACCAAAGCTTCGCTACTACTTTGGTGTCTCGTCAGTCTCAGAACTCGCCTGACCTCTTCGTCCCTTATACCATCTAAAAAGGCCCCCACGGCTAATTGTTCCTGGAATTCTTTAGGTGCATTTGGATACGCCAGGTGTGCCAGTCTCTCTATCGCAGCTTCAAATTCTTGTAAACTTTCCCCAGCTTTTTGCATCCGGGATTTCAGCTGAGCCTGGTATAATTGGGCAAGGTGTTGATCGCCATACCTCAAATCTAATGCAGCTTCCAAGACTTTGAAGTCCCTTTGTTTCTCAACTGGGATGGTTTGGAGTAACTCTGAAGCTTGGCCCCTTAGTGCTAGAACTAATGCCATGGCCTTTTCCTCATTATCCCAATTGTTCGCACACGCTGCTGCCTCAAACTGCCTCTTGTACGTCGTCCAGGAACTTTGGCCATCAAAAGAAGGAGGTTTTAGTCGCTGTCCTGATGATACCACCTGCTGGCTTCCTCTATCTCTCAACTGTCGTTTAAGCCGGTCTATTTCTCCTTTGACTTTTTCTTCGAACTCACTCATCTTTTCTTCAAACTGATTTACTTTTCCTTTTACTTGACCGACTTCGGTCTTGACTTCACCTACTTTTTCTTCTACCTTGTTTATCTCTTCTTTGACTTCACTCTTGACAGAAATGATTGCGTCCTGTTGTATTTTTATTTGATCGCTCAGGATTTTCCTTAATTCCTCCTGGCGTCTTTCTTCCAAGTCTTTCATTATTTTTCTGAGTTCGTCTTTTTCCTCTTGACGTTGTCTTTCTTGCTCCTCTTTCTCCTCTTGTTGTCGTATCTTCAGGTCCTCCATCATTTCTCTTAATTCGGCCCTTTCTTCTTGACGTCTTCTTTCTTGCTCTTCTTTTTCTACTTGACGTCGCTTTTCTTGTTCTTCTTTCTCCTCTTGACGTTTTTTCTCCTGTTCTACTTTGTCTTCCTGGCGTCTTCTTTCTTGTTCTTCTTTTTCTTCGTGACGTTTTTTCTCCTGTTCTTCTTTGTCTTCCTGCCGTTGCTGTGCCATCATTTTTTGGAATTGTTCGAATAAGTCCTGTATTTGTTTATCGGATGCCATACTTCTTGTTGTTACGGGCATACGATGAAATTAAAATAAAATAAATTTAACTGTCACGTCAATATCGGTAATGGAACTTCCCAGACAAATCTCGAAAGAGCACGAAAAAGTCTTATCCAGAGTCTTTTGTCACTATCCAGTTCAGAGAATTTAATAATCTCCACTAATGTCCAAATAGAAAAGTTCTAGTAATTTCCACGCACTAACACAAAAAATGAGTCTTTTTCGGTGTCTCTATCACTACTCAGTTTAAAGGGTTTAATACTTAACACTATTTTTCTGTCCACAAATAACCCTTGAACAATGTCCAGTAAATTAGTCCTGTGTTAGCACTAAACCTCGAGAATACTTCTCGAACACTCCAGCACAACTTCAGAGCTCATCTTGTCATAAAATCCCACTTCTGACACCAATTTGTGACGTGTTTCCACCCTTAGGAAACTACCCCTTGCAAATTCCGTGGGTTCCAAAAATTATAACAAGAGATGTCCACTAACACACTTTATTAAATATTTACTGGATACTTCACAATACTATTGTTAATTTAAATACACTTTACTGACTAAAAATCACAATGTTTATCACTTTGTTTATCCTTGAAGTCTTAACCTCACTTTCTATACTTTTTGAACTTTCTGAACTACTCGCCGAGAATGCGGTCGGTCTTTTATACCTAAAAATGACAGATCTCGATTGTTCTGTGATGACGCTGTAGAAGAACGCACTACCGGGCGTCAAAATGACGCGACACCAATTTATTTCTCAGGGGGCGCCAGTCGCGTATTACCCCGTTCTTCTACCTCCCAGGCGGGTTCGAGATAAGATGACTTCGGTAGCCGAAAAGCGGGACCAAGGCTGCACTACCACAGATCGGAAACTACGCTCTCTCTGGACCCGAATTCCCTCGTTAGGGGTTTAGGCACCTCTTAATTTCCTGAATTTTTGCATAAAAAAATCCCAACCGAAGAATTTCTCTGCGGAGGGATTAGTTTTGGTACGCGAAAATCGCGTTTTGGTCCATTAATAACGGAATATATTTCTCAAAAAACGCATAAAAAAATCCCTATCGAACCTCCGTACAACAACCAGAAGGTCGAACGTTAATGCGAATTAACTCGACACATCCGGTTTTCTATACGAAAGTTCCAGGGATTATAGACCGTCAACAGGCCTCAAGATCAATTAAGAAACATTAGTTCAAAGAATCCGTTTATTTAACAGAATTGGTTATACAAAATTCTCAAGAAAGAATCGTGCCTTCCCCAATCAAGGTAGTGACTTTCAGACCATACAAGCGAGAGCGCTCGCGCTAACGATCGATTAGGTAGAAAAGATTCATACGTACCTTCTCAGAATCAAAATGCGAGCTTTTAGAATCATTTCAGACTCTGGGTAAATGAATAATTAAGGCTGACTGAAATTAACTTAAAAAAGTTTTACTAAATGAATTTAGTTTCGCTAGAGACTACCTAGCTTTAAAGTTCTTGTATCGTGGAAATTCACGTACTCAAACACATTCTGAGGACTTATTACTGCATAAGTTGAGTGGCGTTCGATCAGTCCACGACTTACTAACCCTTATCACAGTCGATTAATAATATCGATTTGGCAGCGTCTCACCTTCGAGCGACTATTAGGCAAAATTGAATTTTTGGATTTTTATGCACAAGGCGTTTTCCTCTATAACTTTGTCATTTGAAAAGCCCCGTTATTGGCTTTTCTACCATCGCTTTGTCTGGACTACTCAACGCGCTCGATCAAATTGCGAGCCGCTGGGTCAATCCAAACTCTTTCCATGCGAGAAACCGGCCTTGTACATGTGCATTGATTTTTATCAATTTTTGCTTATCGGCACTACGCCGGCTTTGACAAAATCTTCTATTTTGCCTTTTGGATGCAGTGCATCGTTAAAATTTTATGCTCATACTTTAGAATTGGGCTTTCAATGATCGTACCTCAAAGGTCAATGTCTTTGGTTGAGGAATAAAAAATAAAAAATAATTTAAAGTATATTTTCGTGGTACTTTTTAAACTGACTTCGTGGTACTTTTGAAAAATCCAGTTTAAGACCAATTTTAGCGTACTTTTGAAAAATCGATTTTCGAGCCAAATTTCAAGGTACTTTTGAAAAACTAATCTGCGGGTGAAATTTTGGCGTACTTTTGAAAAATCGATTTTCAAGCCAAATTTCAAGGTACTTTTGAAAAGTTAATCCGCGGGTGAAATTTTGGCGTACTTTTGAAAAATTGATTTTCAAGCCAAATTTCAAGGTACTTTTGAAAAGTTAATCTGCGGGTGAAATTTTGGCGTACTTTTGAAAAATCGATCTTCAAGCCAAATTTCAACGCAGTTTTGAAAAATTAGCCTGCAAGTGAAACTTTGGCGTACTTTCGATAAATCGATTCTTGGGCCAAATTTTGACGCCCTTCCAAAAATATTATTTTTCAAAGTCCAATTTATGGTACCTTTGAAAAAGTTTATTATTCATAAATCTTTGTCATTATATACTTCTACTCTGATATTCTGAACCAAAAACATTTTTCCTAAGTGAAAATTCGGTGTTCCTTCGAATTTTCGCCTGGTCATTTCCAACGCCTTATAGAACCCAAAACGGTCCTTGTGGACTGATCTGCGCCTCTGCAGACTCCCGAAAATGTCTTTAAATGAAATTTTTTGCCTAAGTCGAATTTTGATTATGTCTTCAACTTAGGACGATTTTGGAGAGTTCTACAACACTCCCCTCCTTTGGTTGAATCTTTTCTACTCATCGATTGCCTTTAATTTCCATATTCACTTGTATGTCTGTATGCCTTCATTTGACGGTCTGACCTATGGTACAGATGTTTTTAAAAATAACGGCCTTAATTGGGGCAGACGGCTGATTCGCCTATCTAACTTAAAATAAATACATTTTTTAAACAATACGACAAGTTGATACAACATTTTTATCAACTTAATTACACCCGCGTCGAGGTGCGAAGCGAAGCGAAGCGTAGCACAATTTTGATTAGCGTCCACTCTCACTAACTCGTTGCACTCGCTTTTTTGCCTTGGTCTCGCTCTTGCTTAACTTCGGTCCTTTCTAGAAGAGGCTGTCTATATCTCCATGCCGCAGCTTGGACGGTCCTCGCCTTTGAGTTCCAGACTTCACCATGCCGCGCCCTTGCGACAGGCTGGGTCATCTTTCCATTTTTGCACATGGAAAATGCAGTTCTGCAACTAGATTGACTTTTTAGCAAGTCGTCGACTGGAACGCGTCGACTAACAAACACAATGTGTTGTTTTTAATGAAATATTTTTCTAACATGAATTTTGTTAACTTATAATGGTTAGAAATTGGTTCTTCGTAAGGTAGATTGAATCGGCTTACGATACTCGTGCGGTCATCACTACTTTGTGAAAAAAGTATAAAAAAAAAAATTGAAGCGTCTTCTTGAGCGAAGAACGGCTTCTGAAACTCGTCTCGTAGTTTCTCCTTCGTAAGGTAGATTAAATCGGCTTACGATACTCGTGCGGTCATCACGACTTGTGAAAAAAGTATAAAAAAAAATTGAAGCGTCTTCTTGAGCGAAGGACGGCTTCTGAAACTCGTCTCGTAGTTTCTACTTCGTAAGGTAGATTGAATCGGCTTACGATACTCGTGCGGTCATCACGACTTGTGAAAAAAGTATAAAAAAAAAATTGAAGCGTCTTCTTGAGCGAAGGACGGCTTCTGAAACTCGTAGTTTCCATTTGGGGTATACGTTAATTTTGTTGACTTAAAATGATTAAAATTGAAGTTGTCTTCTTGCATAAGAAAAACAGCTTCCGAAACTCGTACTGATTCGTACTTATGCCTACGTCCATTACTCGAACTTGGCGGCTCTCGCTCTTGAGAAGCTAGGCTTACCGGATCGCGCTCTTGCGTCGGGTTCGCCGTCTTTCCATGTCTGCTCATGGAGTAGACTTTAAATTTTCGATTTGACCGCATATAGGTCAAAACCGCCACTTAGAATTTTGAGAAAAAATATAAAAAAAAGCGAAAACGGCTATTAGCCGTGGTCGACCTCAGAAATATCTAGAGGTGACTCTTCTATATCTGGCTCATCTCGAGCATCTTCGGGATCTCGACTTATTACATCCGGCTCATCTTGAGCACTTGCGGGAACATTGATTTGAACTAGTGTGGTATCGCTACGTCGCTCTGACCTGGGCGCGATCTCATTGTCTGATGAGGAAGCGTCGTCACTAAGATGAATTTCATCCGGACTATCTTCTGATTCTTCAGACAATTCCAATTCAACATCGGGGTCTCCCTTAGGTGCCGGCCTGATGGCATCGACATGTAATCTCGTCGAAGTTACCCCCTTGTGAATGAGGTAAACTTCATTGGACAATCTCTTTAAAACCTTGTGTGGCCCACTCCACGACGGTGTGAAGGTATGATCCTTCCTGATCCTTTTAGTCATTACCATATCTCCCACTTTATATACGACCGGCGTTACCGCCACTTTGGGCGCGTAACGCCATTGGTAATTTGTTTGATTTTTACGAATCTCTTTGACTCTTTCAAGGCGGGGAACGTCCGCTTGATTACGACGTTCTTGTCTATAAGCGAACATATTCCAATCACCAATCTGCGGTAATTCATAGCCGAGCACTACGAAACTGGGCGTATGCCCCGTAGCGGCGTTTTTTCTTGTTCTCAAGATATATGCCATCTGACTAACATGTCGATCCCACTCGTCGTTGGGTGAACCATATAATAAGGTTTTTAAGATCTTCTTGGCTTCTTGCACCCTCCTTTCTATTGGATTGGCCTGTTGGTGGTAAGCTGCTGTGAAGAATCTTTCAATATTGTTACGTGTACAGAACGTATCGTAAAAGCCGGAATTGAAGTGGCCTCCCTGGTCGGAAATGATGACCCTCGGAACGCCATATCTCGCCACTAGTTCCTCTTCGATAAATTGTGCTATTGTTTTTCCACTGACTTGGGTGAACGCCTTGGCTTCGACCCACTTACTAAATACATCCTCTACCATTAATATATATCGGTTATCTGCATCTTTGGTTCGCTGAAGCGGTCCGATTACATCGACGCTTAGAACTTCGAACGGATGCGATGGAGCATGGCTTCTGAGAGGAGCCTTCGGTTGTGATTGTCTGCTTTTTACGGAATTACAAATAATGCACTCATTTAAATATTTGTTAACTAGTCTCGACAAATTATTAAAATAATAGCGGCCCGAGATGATTCTAACAGTTTCATCGCGGCCGGGGTGACCTACTTCCGGTCGGTCGTGAAAATGAGATATTACTCTCATGACCATACGTTTTGGTACGTATAATTTTTCTATAACATTTTCGCCTCTCGTCCAAAGTGTGCCGCCTATCACTTGTCTTGTATTGACGAATTTCACCTCTGCCTCGGTTTTATCTGCTTGTCGCACTAGAGTATTCCATCGTTCGATTTGGTCTTGGATATCTCTGGAGTGCGTTTGCGCTTCTCTGACCTGATCGTTTAATTCCAATGTGGTAATCACTGATATTCGTTCCTTGTACGAGAATTTTGGTGGGTACATTCTCTCCTCTTCGTCGTCTGCTTCGACGTTTGGGCCTTGAGGATTTCTGCTCAAATAGTCTGCCAATATATTTTCCTTGCCGGGACAATGTTCTATTGTGAAGCTGTATTCCTGAAGTAATAATGACCAACGTGTAAATTTCGTTTTCTCGTCCTTATGCTTATTTAACCATAGTAAAGCTCGATTGTCGGTTTTGACTATAAATGGACGGTCTGCCAAATATATTTTGTATTTCCTTATATAATTAACGACGCTCAAACATTCCAATTCATTGATATGGTATTTTCTCTCCGTCGGAGATAACGTATTACTAGCATAAGAGACGATGTGCTTCTGGTCATTATCCCCCAATTGATATAATACTGCAGATAATCCTATTAAGGATGCGTCCGTCTGCAGTATGAACATTTTATTGAAATCTGGCCGGTGCAGTCCTAGAGGTTTATTCAATACTTCTTTTAGTAAAATAAAAGCTTCTTGGGCTTCCGGATTCCACTTGAAGCGCCAGTCTTTCGAGAGTAGTCGGGTCAAGGGCTTTGTAATTATTGCAACATTAGGGATATATTCACGTACCCAATTACATAAACCAAGGAAACTCTGAAGCTGGCGCCTCGTCGTAGGGGCCGGATAATTTTGTATCTGTAATATGTGTTTTTCTAATGGTTGAGTGGTGTTGGCATTTATTTGATGCCCGAGATAGGTTATGCTTGACGTGGCTACTACACATTTTTCCGGTGACACCTTTAAATTATGCAAACGCAGGCGTTCAAAGACGGCTCTCAGATGGTTTACATGCTGTTCTATATTTTCACTGTAGATGATAATATCATCGAGATATACTTTGCAGAAATGATGCAAGTAGCCGGTCAATACGTCTCTTGCCATAAATTTTTGGAATGTACATGGAGCGGTCTTCAATCCGAAAGGCATCACGTTAAATCGGTAAGATGCTCCATCTAATGTTGTAAACGTAGAATAGTTTTTTGACGACTCCTCAAGAGGGATTTGCCAATATCCGCTCTTGAGGTCCAACACCGTAAATATGTTGGCGTTTCCTAGATCCTTTATACTCTCGTATATCTTTGGTAAGACGGATGCTTCGTCTTCCGTTACTTCATTTAAGTGACGATAATCAATGCAGAAGCGAGGCTTCTTGCCGGGCCTTTCAATTATAATGGGAGGCGAACTGTACTGAGCGGTACTCGGTTCTATGACCCCGGCTTTCAGCATCTCTTCAATTTGATCGTACATAACTTTTTTCTTAGAAGGAGACATGGGGTAGGGTTTGATATTGAACGGGCGGTCATCTTTAATTTTTATTTTATGTTTTGTTGTCACCGTGGTAGCTTGGGTAGGCACCGCGGTGAACAATTCAGCAAATTCCTCGAATAGAGGTTTTAAATTATCGTTTTCGATGATCAGTTCTTCGGGAAGCCGGCATTGCTTCCTTGCCTGATGTGCCGCTTGATTCCAGAAGACGGTTATTCGCTCTTCGGTGCCGACGTAGACACATTTACGTTGATAATCGAATACGACATTGTGAGCATATAAAAAGGGGGCTCCCAGAATGAGCTCTTCGTTTAAATTTTGAATGACCTGAAACGTGGTCTGAAAGGGTACATCTAGTACATTAACGTTTATGGTCGTAGTCCCGAGGGATTCTACTAAACCATCGCCACAAGCCATAACAAAAGTTTGGGGAGCTGTAAGTTGATCAATGTCGTTCAAAAATTTCGGTTGGATAATATTCCTTGTCGAACCTGTATCCAATAAAGCGTTAACCGCTCGATTATTAATTATAATCTTAATGCGAGGCAGAGGGAAAGCGTCGTTGGTTTGATTGATAGATTCTAATGGAGTGAATCGGTGGGGAGATAGGTTGACTTCTTGATCCTTAAACAGGTAATTAAGGTCAGGAAGGTCATCGAAGTTTTTTAATTTAAACTTCTTGCTTCGGAGCTTCCCCGAGGGTCGCTTCGAGCCTGCTGGGGCCTGGTAGGCGGGGCTGGTACAGTTCGGCCTGGGCCATCGCCTCTGACCCCCGCTTGGTTTCCCGTATTCATATTACGATAGGGATTGTTTGGGCATTCCGCATGAAAATGCCACTGCTCCGTTGGGCAATATCTGCAAGGGCGATACGGGACTCGGGAGTTCCTTACGTCTCCAGTACCCCTTCTCGGTATATCCCCTCTAGGCAGCGAGGAAATATTATTTGCAAAATGCACCCTTGGTGCTGGCGGATTATCTCTTCTTTGAGATCCATTGAATGGTGTCCTAGATGCACCAAAGGAACTGGAGGACGGCTTCGCTAATGCGGAGGGTTCCGTTCTCCAGTTACTGCTCGATTGCTGATTCCCTTGAGCTGAAGCGGTAGAGGTGGACGCTTCTCGGTCTTTGCTTTTCTTTGCATTTTGCAGAATCTCGAATTCTTTATTCTCATCCATGATTTTGGCCATTTGTTCGGTCATCGTCACTAGTGTATTTGTATCTAGTATGACGGCACTCTTTAGGAGCATTTTCATATCAGGTCTCAACTGATTGAAGATGGTAGCCGCCTTCATCGCCTCCGGCTTAAACGGATCGATCCTCTTGAAGAGGCATACCTTCCTTGAAATAAATACTGACGTATTTTCCTCGGCATCTTGTTTCTTGCCATATAAATTAGCTACTGCTTCGGTGAGTACTTCACCTGAATCATAACGGCTTCTGAACCGCTCGAGGAATAGAGGATACGTGGTAATTAGGGTTCGATATTGTTCGAACCATTTCTTAGCATCATCTTTGAGCTGTTCTGATATTTTATATAGTCGGTCGTTATCCTGCGTAATTCGTACTCGGACGAAAAATTCCTCCATTTGATAAATGAAGGTTTCAGGGTCTTCGTGTTCGAAGCCATGAAATTCCGCATTTGGATGCTTCGACCGATACTTATGCTCGTGCGTGGCTTCGCTTAGAGCTTTGGCAAGACCTGCTGCCATTTGGGCGAACACTTGTTCTGAGGAGGGCTGTATGACTCCTTCAGTGGTACTCGGGCCAACCCCCGAACTACCCAGTACATCCTCCGCGCACGGCCTCTCTAACCCTCTAGAGACGTTGTCCATCACAGATGTCGGCTCGTCGTAAAACTGGAAAGGCGTTGATTCATCCATATCCTTTCCAGAAAGCCCTGCTGACTAACAACGCCCCACGTTGGGCGCCATGTAGAAGAACGCACTACCGGGCGTCAAAATGACGCGACACCAATTTATTTCTCAGGGGGCGCCAGTCGCGTATTACCCCGTTCTTCTACCTCCCAGGCGGGTTCGAGATAAGATGACTTCGGTAGCCGAAAAGCGGGACCAAGGCTGCACTACCACAGATCGGAAACTACGCTCTCTCTGGACCCGAATTCCCTCGTTAGGGGTTTAGGCACCTCTTAATTTCCTGAATTTTTGCATAAAAAAATCCCAACCGAAGAATTTCTCTGCGGAGGGATTAGTTTTGGTACGCGAAAATCGCGTTTTGGTCCATTAATAACGGAATATATTTCTCAAAAAACGCATAAAAAAATCCCTATCGAACCTCCGTACAACAACCAGAAGGTCGAACGTTAATGCGAATTAACTCGACACATCCGGTTTTCTATACGAAAGTTCCAGGGATTATAGACCGTCAACAGGCCTCAAGATCAATTAAGAAACATTAGTTCAAAGAATCCGTTTATTTAACAGAATTGGTTATACAAAATTCTCAAGAAAGAATCGTGCCTTCCCCAATCAAGGTAGTGACTTTCAGACCATACAAGCGAGAGCGCTCGCGCTAACGATCGATTAGGTAGAAAAGATTCATACGTACCTTCTCAGAATCAAAATGCGAGCTTTTAGAATCATTTCAGACTCTGGGTAAATGAATAATTAAGGCTGACTGAAATTAACTTAAAAAAGTTTTACTAAATGAATTTAGTTTCGCTAGAGACTACCTAGCTTTAAAGTTCTTGTATCGTGGAAATTCACGTACTCAAACACATTCTGAGGACTTATTACTGCATAAGTTGAGTGGCGTTCGATCAGTCCACGACTTACTAACCCTTATCACAGTCGATTAATAATATCGATTTGGCAGCGTCTCACCTTCGAGCGACTATTAGGCAAAATTGAATTTTTGGATTTTTATGCACAAGGCGTTTTCCTCTATAACTTTGTCATTTGAAAAGCCCCGTTATTGGCTTTTCTACCATCGCTTTGTCTGGACTACTCAACGCGCTCGATCAAATTGCGAGCCGCTGGGTCAATCCAAACTCTTTCCATGCGAGAAACCGGCCTTGTACATGTGCATTGATTTTTATCAATTTTTGCTTATCGGCACTACGCCGGCTTTGACAAAATCTTCTATTTTGCCTTTTGGATGCAGTGCATCGTTAAAATTTTATGCTCATACTTTAGAATTGGGCTTTCAATGATCGTACCTCAAAGGTCAATGTCTTTGGTTGAGGAATAAAAAATAAAAAATAATTTAAAGTATATTTTCGTGGTACTTTTTAAACTGACTTCGTGGTACTTTTGAAAAATCCAGTTTAAGACCAATTTTAGCGTACTTTTGAAAAATCGATTTTCGAGCCAAATTTCAAGGTACTTTTGAAAAACTAATCTGCGGGTGAAATTTTGGCGTACTTTTGAAAAATCGATTTTCAAGCCAAATTTCAAGGTACTTTTGAAAAGTTAATCCGCGGGTGAAATTTTGGCGTACTTTTGAAAAATTGATTTTCAAGCCAAATTTCAAGGTACTTTTGAAAAGTTAATCTGCGGGTGAAATTTTGGCGTACTTTTGAAAAATCGATCTTCAAGCCAAATTTCAACGCAGTTTTGAAAAATTAGCCTGCAAGTGAAACTTTGGCGTACTTTCGATAAATCGATTCTTGGGCCAAATTTTGACGCCCTTCCAAAAATATTATTTTTCAAAGTCCAATTTATGGTACCTTTGAAAAAGTTTATTATTCATAAATCTTTGTCATTATATACTTCTACTCTGATATTCTGAACCAAAAACATTTTTCCTAAGTGAAAATTCGGTGTTCCTTCGAATTTTCGCCTGGTCATTTCCAACGCCTTATAGAACCCAAAACGGTCCTTGTGGACTGATCTGCGCCTCTGCAGACTCCCGAAAATGTCTTTAAATGAAATTTTTTGCCTAAGTCGAATTTTGATTATGTCTTCAACTTAGGACGATTTTGGAGAGTTCTACAACAACGCCACCATTCTCTAGATAATTCCAGATGTCACAAGAACTAACTTCTGGTAGGTTTCTCGAGTAGGTGCAAATACACTACATTCAGACATTTGATTTGTTGAAGTCTGCCTACTTTTTAGTAACCAACATAACCTTAAATTTTAAGGGGTTGCAACATATTACAACCCCTTCAAGAATAAATAATAATAGTAATGTCACTGCATATCATGACGTCAGACTGGTTTTACCGCATAATAAGTAAAATTGCATTATTCAAATTCAATTTTATGTCAAATTTAACACATTTCAATGAAATTAATAATCAAAACTGTTGTTATAATAAATAGAGAATCTAATTTTATCGATGTTAAAATTTGTGCATTATCCTATTTAGGCGAGGAACTTATTCTCATTTCTGTTCACATAACCACTGATGAGTATTAGTGGCCATATATGTTTCTTAATTAATCTGCAAATTCTCCGGTTTACAACCATGATTTTTTTTTAAGATTTTTTAAAAAATTCATGCTCTACTTACATTTGTAACTAAAATAAGTTAGTTTTTTGATGGCACTGCTTGTTTTTCAATGTTTGTTTTTTCTCAGCTAGTAGAAAACAGTCCAGAATTATAATTTTTAAAATTACATCAAATAAAATGACTTTGAGAACATAGTCAACATGGTTGATATGAATAATTTTCCACCCCCAACTAATCGAATTTTCCAACTAGGCAACTGAGATAACTAATGCAATATCTCCCTCAATTTCGTGAAACAATTCATGTGTTGGAAGGCATATAATCAAGCTAACTGCTTGCCGAAAATTTGATGCAAAAATACAAACGTATTTTAATTGGAAGACGTTAATTATGACAATAATCTATAGTTTAACTTAACACATTGAGTGCCGTATACCCACCGATGTGTTATCTTAATTTTCTTTGTTCAGATTGCATGACCATTAGTCCACAGTACATCGCCCTTTTTTTTTAATGATTAGTAATAGGCTGAATTTTCGTGAGTAGCTTCGTTTTAACGAGACGCCCAACTTTTCTCTGCGAAAATTCTCGGTAGTGGTAGCTAATAGCAAAAATTATTTTTTCTATTTCACACGAATTTGACAATTCAACAACCTGTCAAATTATTTTGGCAATATGTTGTTGTGGACAAACACTATTATAATTAACTTGCGCAAACGTAATCAAGGCAATCGAAAAACAAACTCTTTAACAAACATTTAACGAATGAAAAATACATTGCCAAAATAATTTGACAGGTTGTCGAATTGTCTAATTCGTGCGAAATAGAAAAAAATAATTTTTGTTATTAGCTACCACTACCGAGAATTTTCGCAGAGAGAAAAGTTAGGCGTCTCGTCAAAACAAAGCTACTCACGAAAATTCAGCCTGTTACTAATTATTAAAAAAATGTACTGTGGATTACTTGGGTGTTGACTAGCATGAAGAAACAAAAAAAGAAAATGCTAAATTTTAAAAATCTCATCTCACAGGCAAAATACTAGATTCCACTGCGACGTGTAACTTGCACATTCAAAATTGAATTTTAAAAGCAAAAGGACAATTTTGTTTTTTTACAGATTGAAGGAGCTTAATGAACCAATATAATTTCAGCATTATTTAAACCCTTAAATACTCAACTATGAAATGAGGTATATTTTTTTGGTTCATCGAGCGCATCTAACTGAAATATACATTAAAAGTTCAGGAAAACAAAAAATTTCAAAAAAAACTGCAAACATGCTTACTTTGAAATGCTATTATTACGAGTTACTGTTGTTTTTCAAACGTAAAACGTATAGAAACGTAAAGATCGTATGTTAAACTATAAGTAAATAAAGTTCAATGACTTTAAGGAGAACTTTTTATTTTTATGAAATTAGTGGGCAAAAACAGGGCCCCGCTAACCGGGTGTGCGAGGTATGCGTCGCACAGGTGCGGCTAAATGTGAGGGCGGCCGCGGAAGCAAAATTAACACAGAACAACACAAAAAAAAATTATAAAGAATTATTTAAGATCCATTAGACAGATTAAATGACTTAGCCATAATTTCCATAGAAAGTGAAATATTAGACAGTCTAAACATTGAACAAACTGTATCTGAATTTGCGGAAAATAAAGCACGAAAAGTTAATTTTTTGTAAAAATATGTTTACTTGATTATTACTATTATAATTTATGCTATTTGGTTTCCTGTATCAGTTCAGAGTTTTTTGTTTTGTTTCACGGGGCACCAATGAGATCTCTGCACAAGGGCGGCTAAGTTTCTTGACGCGGCCCTGGGCGAAAATATATGGCTTATCTACTCTTGTCCTTTATATATTGTTTTATGTAGTAGTTGTTACTTAATTACATTTAACCATATTTGTATAAAATGCAAAAAACTAGTATTGAAATGTACAAAACAAATAATTTATCAATGTAAAATAAACTATCTTGATATAGCTTTTTATCAGTCATACCATTTTTAGTGTGAATGTGTTAATTTCACTTAATGTAGATGATAACAATGTATAAAGATCTAATTTTGACGATGATTGGCCCATTTTTAATCAGCTAATGGAATGCAGTCCTGTAACGGAATATTGAATAATAAGCAGTAAAAAATTCAATAATTTCTTAAGAAAATAGTACACTGACAAAACTACATTCAGCTGTGAAACTGAAAATTATGTACTTGGTGACAGAAAAAAAAATAAAATGTGTTAATATTTGTTATTAATGCAGTATTCGTTGCAGGTTCATACAAACATCAGTCAGCCGTAACTTGCCTACAATTCAATAGTCGTTTTGTGATAACTTCCTCAGATGACGGTACAGTGAAACTATGGGACGTACGTACTGGTGAATTCATTAGAAATTTGATAGCTCTGGACAGTGGCGGGTCGGGTGGTGTAGTTTGGCGTATACGGGCAAACGATACTAAATTGGTTTGTGCGGTGGGGAGTCGAAATGGAACTGAGGAAACCAAACTTCTAGTGTTAGATTTTGACGTTGACTCAAATTGCAGTTCGATTGTGTCTAGGTAATTACAGACTAAAAAAATTAAGTGTGATTGTGGGTGTGTTTTTAGGTATTACATTTGTCATTTATGTACCTGTGATGTTATTTTAATCAACATACATCGACGATGAAAAGAAATCGTGTATTATGTTTGTGTATACATTTTATGTTATTTATTCACTGTGTGGTATTAACTTATTCTTTACTAAGACTTCTCTCATTTTCTAAAAATTTAAGTAAATCTATTAATATATTTATAAATCCTAGTGTAACACCAACAAAACTGTAACGTTAACTGTGATATATTGGCATCTTGTTACATACCAACAACAAGTGGCTTAAATTTAACATTTTCATTGGAGAATTATCAAATAATATAAAATATAAATTCCTATCGATAACATCATTCGTATAGAAATGATAAATGTATAGCTGTTAGTTATTGAACCTTTGCTAAAATCCTATAATAAAATCTGGTGCTGTCAAATATTATTTTTTTTTAATTTATAGTAGACCATTTTGAGTACAAATTTCTACTAACTAAACATTACCCATTTACTTAAAGCTTCTCGTGAGCAGTTGGATTAATAAAAAGCACTGGTAATATATTTAGATTTTAAATTTCTACACTCAAGCTTTGAGTGGGATGCCACTGATTCAATTTTGTGATTTTCTCCCAACAAGTAATCCAAGCCAATGCATGATTACCGATATTCCTGCCTCTGGCAGGGTCGAGCCTAAATCATTTGATTCAAATCATGATTTTAACACATTGACTGCGCATGTCGACTCTGGCGGACATACCGCCATTCAATAAAATATGTGAGCATATAGGGTAGGTGAACAAATATGAAGCAGCAGTCAATGTGTTAATCAAGCAATTTTTATTTTAAAAAATGTGATTTTTTTTCTTTTCAATACAAACTTTATTAGTAAAAATTTTTATTTGCAAAAATAAAACTTGAAGCCTTTAATTTAATGGTTTAAAACATTAACTTAACAAACATATGAACAAATAAAAATATATATTTTTCAAAACAGTACAAAACAAGACATATTAAGTATTATAACGTTCAAAGAGAAATATTAATTTAGATGCTTTTTCATTGCTCAATGTATTCCTAATATCTGAATAAACAAGTCCATTTGAAGAAAACATTCTCTCCACGTCTGCAGAAGAAGCAATGGCACACAGAAAAGGAATGATGAGATCCAGTACTTTGTTAATTTGTGGAATATCTTTTTGAGATTTCTACCACTGCACTACGTTAACATTTTGTAATATTTGTTCTGAAATCATTGTTTCTTGGAATGGATCGAATTTTGTTTCCAATTTAATTATTAATGGTAATAACCCTGTGCCAGCAAAATGTTGGGAAACTATATCTAAATCAGCCTTTTCTTCTCTCGACAATGGGTATTTGTTTTAATTTCTGATAGGATCCAGCAAATATGCTAAAAAGTTAAATGGCGTTAAAGCTTGATCATATCTCCTTTCAAATATCTGAGATTGCTTTAAATTTCTGTCCTCATCTTCAAAACTACTAAAAGCGGCACTCGATTTTTTCCATTCCTCAACTGCAAGGGACAAACTGGCATCTTTCTGCTGAATTCTGTCAAGTGTCGCAGAAATTGGTTTCAGTAATTAAAAAAAATCATCGGCAATTCTTTTAATTTGTATATTCAACACTTTTTCAAAAATAAATAGATCAATGTCATCTTTGTGTTCTTCACAGATTTGCAACAATTTGGGCCATTCAGTGACAAACGTCAAGGCAGTCGGGAACTGTAGTCCATCTAACATCTTGTGGTAATGTTGGTTTCTTGCCCTCTTTTCTTTGTAACAAGCATTTGGCAAGCGTGTATTACTAAAATATTTTACAACTTGAACTACGTGTGATTTTTCTTTTGTAACTTCCAAATCTTTACAAAGCAAATTCAGTATATGGGCAAAACACCTGTATGTTATGATGGGGTAATCCAGGGCCTCGGCAATTTTCCCCCTCATATTATTCATGTTGGCCTTATTATCTGTGACCAAACTAGTAACTTTGCAGTTATACTAATTTTTGCATTTATTTATTAAATCAATAGCCAAGTTTGCAAGATAATCACTAGTGTGTGGATGTCCTGATGTAACTATACTTTCAAGAAAAAAAACTGTTTTCATTTTCTAGTATCAAAACTGCACATATTATCGGTTCATTATGAACATTTGACCAACTATCAAGAGACATTCAAACTGATTGACCTGATAAATTTTCAAAGCACTTTCATTTTTCCTCTTCAAATATTTCATTTAAAAGGGTTGATAACCAGAGATGGATTGAGGAAACTTTCCATATTTAATAAAAGTCTGTAAAAGTCATGTAAATAATATAATTGTATGCACTTATTTGGTATCAAAATGAAGCTTGCATCATCACGAATCAGATTTCACCATAAAATAGCGAATCAATATATCCAATGGAAAGTTAGAAGGAAAACTTCCTGGAAACTTTCCGTTGCATTTTGATATCAAATTTGTGCATACAATTATATTATTTACATGACTTTACTTTTAATCTCTGATGATAATTGAAACCTAGAAGGCAGGATATACCATGGTCTTAATATGTCAAATCATAATTTTTTAAAATAGAAGCGATTTTTGTTTTTCTACATCATAATTTTTATCAACACTGTTCTCCAACAAAACATAATAGCTAAATGCACAAGTCTATAAATTAAATAAAATTTCTCATAGTCTCTTATGATAAATAATGTCTACATTGGCGTTACGAAATGTATGCCGTCTTTGTCTAACAGTTGTGACAAATTGAATCGGTGTCCCAGCATTAACCATTTAAATTCCAAATAAATCATCAGTGATTTTTTTATTTGTTTGTCCAATTACTCATAAAAAGCTTTTAAGTAAATAAATTCTAGACACAAAATATTAAATTATCGATTTAATTTTGTTTAGAGTGTCAGAGCTGCTATATATTTTTTTTTTTAATACAAATTAAATTAATATGGAAAAGTTTCTGTAGGGAAAAAAAAATGGGATTTATTCAGGTTCCACAACAAAATATATTGTTGCCTTTGAGATTATACTTTTAAGACCGTATGACATATCGAATTTGACATTAATTTAGAAAGTAGTTAGAAGGTCCGAAAGTCTTACCATTACCGAGTACGTTAAAGATCTAACAATCGTCAAATAGGTCTTAGACCTTATAGTTTTACACATCACGTGCAAGGTATCGGATAACTCAGTATGTAATGTCGCTAGTTTCAAGATACGGATGTTTCGGGTACAAATTCATATTTCTGCAACTTTTATTGTATTAGTTATATTAAAAGTTTTAACAAGTTGTACACATGGAATTAAAGTTAATTGTTCAGGTTAGGTTTTTTTCTTGCAGTAGGTAAAATTAACTGGGATCTTTAATAACGTTAATAAATTCCCACTTGCAGGCTTTCAATGAGTATTAAAGTTTCTACTTTCGTACCTCTAACTACGTCCTTAAATTTAATACAAAGTACACGATGACATGTTAAATGACAACATACCAATTGTCTCAAAACGGTTTAGACGTCATAAGTTGTCATTTTGTACTTTGTATTAAATACTTTGTCATCATGTCATGTGCTGCCTTTAAAGCCCTGGGTAGTGTTCAATGCAGATTAAATTCCTTTTTTAAAAAAACCTCTGGTATATAGAAGCAGCAAGCAGCTAGAGACATGCACCATTATAAGACGAATGAGGGTGAGGAGGGGCAGCTAAATTTATACATTTTCCTTCACCATGAACACATGTTTCAAATTTAAAAAGAATGTTACCAAAAAAACTCTTTCCAACGATATGTCACACATGCACATTCGAACTTTTGCATATTCTAGAGCCGGAGTTTGGAAATGACTGGGTTTAAACCCAGAAATGGTTTTGAACTGTAATGCTAAAAAATGATTATTTATGAGGAGGCATTAAATTATTCTTTGTTTAATGCATTCAAAATATGTCCAAATTGTACCCTTATTTTGGGCATTGTGAACATTTTAAGGAGGGAATTCCCCTGCAGTCATGTGAAATTGTCATGCCTGTTGAACGGAAAGCGACTGAAGTTTCAGGGACCTAGCGTGTTTTGCTAACCATCCCTGTTGTTTAATGAAATATACTCGCACACGCGTCTTTAACAGCTGTGATTGATCGGGCTTTCTCCCAACTTGGCGATCACTCAGGCAGTGTCGTCTGCTTATTGTTGCAGTCGAGAATTAGATTCGAAAGTAAAGGAGTACCAATAGCCATAAATTGTCTCTCACAAATCTTGAAAATTATTTTGTTAGTTTCATTAGAGCTTGCAATCAAAGAAAATATGAATCTTTTAAAATGTATGTGGATTGAGGTTGAAAGTATATAAAGAAGTCACAAAAATGTGCACATTTATTTGCATACAGAAAAATAACCAACTTGTATACAATTAGCAATGAAAAAAGTAATTTGGGGCTACTGTGCGTTGATCTCAAATTAATTTTTGGGAGAGCATATCTTTTCGTTTTGCAAAAAAACGCGAAAACCACCCCCTCCCTATTTAAAGGTTGAAAATATTTGAACAAGGCCAATATCAGTATGCATTATAATAATAAGAACACATTATAGTTGAAATCTGGATCTTCTTCCATTTTTTTTAATTACTGATTTTCAACACCCACGTTAGGGGTGCAGTTTTTGTATGGGTTCAATATCAGTAGTTTAGTTGATAAGTATTTTATTTATAATTTAAGGATCATTTTATAATCCAAATGCTTATTTTTCACAGTTTTTTTATGATTATTGATTTTCAACACCCTCGTTAGGAGTGGTTTTCTATTGCGCATAATGTGGTAGGATTCATGTTTGTTACTTAAGCATTATTTTGTTGCAATTATTATTAAAATCAGAGTTATAATTGTTTTGTTTTTTTGTCTGATTTAAATCAAACTGATCTCAAAAGAAAGAGGTCACCAAGGTCTATTTAAGACCACAAAATCACTTTCCATCTTTAAATGCAAGGGCATCTACGATGCTTAATTATATGAAAAAAATCAAAAAATCATAGTAAGTATTTTTTAATCAAAATATTTTATTAACAAAAATTGTTCGAAATTATTCGAAAACCCTGAATCCAAAGTTTAGTTAAATTCTAAAAAAATTAGGTTTTGATAGAAAAATTATTTTAGGCATTTTAATAAAAATTTACACAAATGAATAATAAATACAACCAAGACAATTAAATATTATGTTCTATCAAACCTCCATCAGCCCTAATGCATGCCTCAATTTGCTTTTTATTCTTGTTCATAACTTTTTGGAGGGTTGCAGGCATAATTTCAGCGCAAGCTTGCCTAATCCGGTTTTCCATTTGTAGTCTATTTCGTAGCTGCGTTTTGTAGACTTCATTCTTTAGAAACCCCTCATAAAGAAAGTCCAAGGGCGTGAGGTCAGGTGACCTCGGAGGCCAATTAATAAAAGGGCTATTTCTTCCAATCCACCTCTGAGGAAAGTTGTCGGTTTGCCAATTCCGTACTACCATTGCATTGTGGATTGGGGCTCCATCAAGTTGAAATATCACATTATTGTAAGCAATAAGGGGCAAGTTTTCAATTTCGATTGAAAATTCAGTTTGCAAAAAAATTAGAAAACGTTCCGCATTCAAATTTCCCTCAAAGAAATATGGCCCAATTATCTGTTCATTCAAAATACCGCACCACACATTCACCTTTTCTGAATACTGACGTTGACAGTTTACAACCCAATGAGGGTTTTCAACGGACCAATTTCTAGTATTTTGAGAGTTAACTGTGCCATTAGTTGTAAATGTCACTTGATCTGAGAATATAATATTTAAAAAAAAAATCAGGGTTTAAAAACTCTCCCTGACACCTAAAGCAATATTCCAGCTGCCTTTCTTTGTCTCCTTCTTCTAATGTGTGTAAGAAAACAGGCTTGAAGGGACGTAATTTATTGCGACGGAAGCATCGCCAAATTGTATCCTTGGGTATATTTAAAATTGTGGACGTTCTCCTTAGGCTACACCTTGGATTTTCTCTCACAAACTGAAGAATTTCTGCAACTCTAACATGATCCCTCACACGTTCTTGTTTGTTGCACACTGCCAGTTTCTTGAATAATTTATTAATTCAATTAATTCAAACTTTTACATGCTCTCTTTGGGGTCAATCTGTATGCCGATTATTAAATTCTATAGCAGCTTTCCTCGCTGTATGAGAATTATCACCAACTAATCTAACAATTTCCACCTTTTCCGCAGTTGTAAGCTTTTTAATTGAAATAAAATATGATAGAATACAAAAAATCAGACAGAATGCCAACAGATTTACTTGACAACTAATCTGACATTTACAAAATTGTCTTTCAGTAGAAACAAAGGAATCAGAGAATGCTTATCAAAAAGAGAAATTTGGGACTGGAATTTTTTTCAAGACCTCATTTTTTAGAATTTAACTAAACTCCGGATTCAGGGTTTTTGAATGATTTCGCACAAGTTTGTTAATAAATTTTTTTTATTAAAAAATGTCTACTGTGATTTTTTGATTTTTTTCATATAATTTAGCATCATAGATGGCCTTACATTTAAAGATGGAAAGTGATTTTGTGGTCTTAAATCACGGTGTATTAAATAGGTGGTCCGACGTACGGTACTTTCCTATTATAATAATGGCTTCATAAGTGCATGGTTCCTATTTACTTTAGTAGATGGCGCGAGCAATAAGGTCCTACAATTACCTGGGCATGTGCATCGTATAACTAACATAACCTCAAATTTTAAGGTTTTTTCGTTTATTCTCATTTTTAATGTTTGTATAGGCATTTTTAGCTTGGAGCCATACTGGCTCCAAGCAAATATTTAAAAATTCACGCAAATAATTTTTCAATATTGTTGATTAATAAAAATAGACTGCTAATTATAGGTTAGATACCTAACCTGCAAAAAGTGTCTTATTTTGTTGTGACAAACTATTTAAAACTTCATACACATTATGTTGAACTTGATTTTGGTTGAAAGTACAGGAACCAGGCAGAAATTTTAATAATAGCTACGTAATACCTGTAAGTCTTAAGAAATATATATTTTTGAGGTTAGCTGTGGCGACACGTGCAATGCTGCATGTAGTGTTGCATATATTCTTTCAATGTTTTAATTTAGCTACTTAATGTCAGATGTCACTGGACTCTTGTTTCATTAAACAAAAAACAAGGCCGGGAATGTATGCAACACTGTATGCACGTATGCACAGAACCTGTAAAATCATCTATCGATGCGTAAGTAATGAGAGAACTTATTGGTCCTGCCATCTATTACATTATGTAGAAAGTAAGCACTTATGAAGCCACTGTGAGGGTTGTCGTCGCATCACCTATTTAATACACCCTGTCTTAAATAGACCTTGGTGACCGCTATCTTTTGAGATCAGTTTGACTTAAATCGGACAAAAAAAACAAAAGAATTATTATGCTGTTACTCTCTTAAGTGAGACACACTGTATATTATCTTAGTTTAAATATTTTCAACCCTCAAATAGAGGTCGTTTTTGCGTTTTTTCGCAAACGATAAGATCTCCTTACAATTTCCCAAAGATTAATCTTGCACTTCTCCTTTGCTCGCAATATACTATGCAAAATTTCACATTCCTTCGCAAAGATGCAACCGGAGGAAACATTGAAAATTATGAAGTTGGATTTTTAGCTGTTACCAGGCAGCCAATGTCTACTGTCTTTTATAATTGTGCCTGTAGATGGCTATGTAAATCTCATGTAAATTTGTCATATGGTCAAAGGCTATGTCTCTACCTTGCTGCTTCAATCTGTATACTAAGGTTGAAAATAATAAAAGAAGTAAATAATACAACTGGGATGTGTTGCATTTCATGGCAGAATGCTAATTTACTATTTATTTTTTTATTTTTAAGTACTTATTTTGACAACCCATGGGCATAATTAGTTTACATGAGAAACCCCAATTGTAAAATATATTATGTTTTGGTAAAAGAGGCACTCTTTCGCATGATATTTTTGCTCTAAAATATCATACTATTATTGAACGATTTTTTTTCGTTATCGACTGTTAAGTTAATTCCAATTATGAGATGGAACAATTCCATGCAAAAAATAAATTTATTTCTTGTTTCCAGTAATTATTATTGACGAATCTCTGTTCCTAAATTGGTTAGTATATAATATCGCACCAGAGAGACTGATAGTAAGTTTAAGTTAATGCATTTTAGGATGAAAATTTACCACATAGGTTTTATTGTTTTTTTTTTTCTGTGTTAAAGAGTTTTTAATAGACAAAATATTTTTGAAATCCACCATTATTACAAACCATATTCCCACAAAAATCGAGTACCATGACCTATTATTCCATGACGTTAGAAACAGATTTACGCAAATCTTCATTTCACAAGGGTAGCGACATGACTATTCTATTAACGTTAAGTGTATTTGTGTTTTTTTTTTATATTCATAAAATAATGAAAGGTCAAAATAGAACTTAATATAATCCCTTTCTTGGCTATTAAATGATATAAATAATGATTATCACTACTATTCATTTTATAAAACTTGTCAAAATTGTATGCTAAAAATTATAAAAAATAAAGTGAACACATTTCTGAAAATAATTTTTTTCAAAAAAACTACAAACCCAAAAAAAAGTGGCTCGATGTATGTGACTTAATAATAAGCATTGGTCAGTGAGCATATCCTCTCATCTGATGGAAATAACCTAAAGATAGGGTAACAGTAACAGTGAAACCTAATTCCGAAAAGCTGACGAAAATTCATAATATTGAGTACCTACGTTAAAATTATTGTGTCTAAGTTTTTGGACTTGCTGATTACCAGTGATGCAAAATTTCATGAAACAAGGTTTGTAAAAATTTCAATAATGATTTTGTGAAAGCTTCAGTGTAGAGAATATTATTTCGGTATTATGCAAATCACAACTTACACACTCAAAGAAAATGATAGGTGAATTCAACCAAAAAGAGCATATGAAATCGCACCTATCTAGTTTCATAGTTAAATAAATCAGAAAAGAATAGACATACAACAACTTTGTTTTCGTAAACAAATAGTAGTTCATATCTTCTTGTAGAACAACAAATTAAATAGTACAATCACTGTTGCCAACTCTGTTAGACGAGGAAACTGTAGATAAGCAAAAAAAAGCTGTAGAAAACTGGGAATTTATTTTAGTGAAACTGTTAATCTACTGTTTTTTTTACTATACAGCCACTTAAAACTCCCCAGACTCGTAACTTCCTTATTTTTTAAGCTACGACCATGTTCGGCACATCAAAATGTAGACATTTTTAAGGCCTTTAAATATGCACATAGAGTGATTTTAGAAAAATTTCTTTGAAAATATTATTACGAAAAAAAAATTAATTTCCTTAAATATTTTTTCCCTCACCCTGTACATGAACTGTGTTAATGTTTTCTTATAGAGGTTTTAATTAGCTTCAATTTATGTTATTAAAAAAATTTTTTTTTAATAAAAATTTTGCAATATCCTATTATTTAGTACATTTTAATAAAGTTTGTTTTTAAAAATATTTATTTCATTTGTTTCTTGATCCTGCTTTGTTACGTTGAGTATTGTTTGTGATATGTCTTTTACAAATAAAGCATAAAATTATTATTTACATTTTTTCAGTTATTTAAAAAAAAATCGGTTTGGAATCGGTAGGAGTGTTTCTAATTTTTTTTCTCTAAAACGAAAGAGGATATCGAATATGACGTGATAACATAAATTGAAGCTAATTAAAACCTTTATAAGAAAACATTAACACAGTTCATGTACAGGGTGAGGGAAAAAATATTCAAGGAAATTTTTTTTTTTTTCGTAATAATTTTTTCAATTTTTTTTTAAATCACTCGGTATGCATATTTAAAGGCCTTAAAAATATCTACAATTTGATGTGCCGAGCATGGTCGTAGCTTAAAAAATAAGGAAGTGATGAGTCTGTACCTTTCCCAGTCTTTTTTAACCATCCACTAAATCTTTCGTCATTTAGCCACGAATCAATCAACTTTTGTTCATATTTCGTATATATATATATATATTTTTTTTAGGTGTACTATGACTAGTAGACGCTATATTATAGGAATTAGAATCACTGCTCATAATGAACAATGTTTCATAAGAACTAAACGATAAAAAAATATTCGAATTAAAACAGTATATCGGCCTGTGTTTCACTGGTCATAAATAACCAGTTCAAACAAGACTGCGTAATCATAGTAATGGGTTTCCAAACTAGAGTGTGGATTTTACAAGTAGCTATAGCGCTAGCGGCATCTGGCGACTATTACGAAACCTACTTAGAAATCGTCAGGGATGTATCTACAATTATATTTCAGTGGGTTCGGCATTTTTCCTTTTTGCTGGACTTTAAATAAAATAATTGATCCATATGCAAAAAAAAAACTGTAGATTTAGCAGGTCGGACTAAAAACTGGGAAGAAAACCAAAAAACGGTAGATCTACTGAAAAAAACAGTAGGGTTGGCAACTATGAGTACAATGACATTTTTTTATGTTCACTAACCATTTTCAATTTGGTCTACAGTTAAATAGTATGACTTTGTTTTTTGTTCTCCAACTAATTTTCAGGTTGATCTACACTTTATTGTATGATGAAATTTTTTTTTGGTTAGCCAAAATCTCAGTATTGAGACATCAGACCACCCAAACCAAAGATTAGAGATCGTTTATAAGATCCATCCAAATATATCGATGATCCCTGAGAGAATTTGAACATTGCAATCATGTTATTAATTTTCTATAAATTCATAAGAGTATAAGATAATGCATGATTGATTATTGTCAGTGTCAAGCAAATTTTATGGTAATTCCCTTTTAGAACTTCTAGAAGACAACAATAATATTGGTTTGTCTACAAAGTACAATAATACAGCGAACTAATACTGGGTTAGAATTACAATTCGATAATACTTAATAAAGTCTACTATTTATCTAGTTTCATTTGACAAAATTCAATTGTACCTATTTTTTAAGTTAATGTTTATTTTGTTGTGTGACAATCACCTTTTGTTTAAAAATACTATTAATATACTTCAATTTAACAAAATGAACAATATATATACTATTTTTTTGATTGATTTAACCCATACTATTTGCAAACAAAAGCGCTGATGCGACGTCTTAATTCATCAAAGTGATGGCAGAACGATGTTATGTTTATGTAAACAGAACTGCGGGTTAACTCTACAATAATATTGGTTTATCTGTCAACTATAATAGTAGAGCAAACTGCTACTGGGTTTACAATTACAATTCAACAATAGTTAAAAATAAAATATACTATTATCTAGTTTAATTTGACAGAATTCAACAAAATAATAGTCAGCGGAAAAAAATTATAGTCTTATTCATCTATTTTTTAAGTTAATGTTTGTTTTGTTGTACGACAACTTTTTATTAATTAAAATAACAATCACCTTTTATTTAAAAATACCATCAATATAATTTAGTTTAACAAAATTAACGATATTGTTAGTTAACCATTTTTTTTTGTTGAATTTACCCATACTATTTCTTTGAGTGCAATATAAAAATATAAAATTAAACATAGTGTTATGAAACTTTCGTGAAATTTAAACAAATTATTCCATGAGATGATAGTCCACAGTACATCGCCCCTTTTTTTTTTAATGATTAGTAACAGGTTGAATTTTTGTGAGTAGCTTCGTTTTGACGAGACGCCCAACTTTTCTCTCTGCGAAAATTCTCGGTAGTGGTAGCTAATACCAAAAATTATTTTTTCTATTTCACACAAATTATACAATTCGACAACCTGTCAAATTATGTTGTTGTGGACAAACAAAGAGCTTATTATAATTAACTCACCCAAACGTAACCAAGGCAATCGAAAAACAAACTCTTTAACAAACGTTTAATGAATGAAAAATATATTGCCAAAATAATTTGACAGGTTGTCGAATTGTCTAATTTGTGTGAAATAGAAAAAATTATTATTGCTATTAGCTACCACTACCGAATTTTCGCAGAGAGAAAAGTTGGGCGTCTCGTCAAAACGAAGCTACTCACGAAAATTCAGCCTGTTACTAATCATTAAAAAAAAATGGGCGATGTACTGTGGACTATGAGACTCAAATGAAACTTTCAATGAAACCTAAGTTATGTATAACCTTCGTAGTTCGTATTGTTTGAAACTTCTGAGTTAATGATTAATAAAACATAACAAAATTTCTGAACCTATTTCTCAAGAAGGTTTAATTTCTTTTATAGCAAAAAATTATGTGTTGTTTTGTATTTACTAAGATTAGGCCTTACGAATATATTCGTGAAAATAATATTATATATATTTTTAACAGACTCATAACAACAAATTTTATATTTTTTGGCCCAAAATAAGATGTTTTTACTCTTGTGAATTTTTTCAAAAAATGAATATTTTTCGAGATATGGCCACTCTAAAATTCTTAAAACTGAGGGAGGGGAAATGTTAAAGTTGAAAAAAAATCTGAAAAAATTCAGATGAATGTATCATCGAAATACAAGATTTTCTTTATTTGCAACTTTTCTGTAAAGTGCGTTTTCACCGAGTTTTTCCGGAAAAACATGAAAATAAAAATTGAAATTGTAACGCTTTAAAAATTTGAAAAAACCCAGACATATGCATTGAGGCCTTCTAAACATTTTTTATCTCTTGGATTATTTTTACAACTTACTAATTTTCCGAGTTACAGGCAGTTTTCCATAATAAATAATGTACTACATTTTTGCACATTAAGAAATACATGAAAATTCGGAAAATGAGCATGATTTATATATATTATAAAAAAATATGAAACCTATATAGTCATACCATTTTTAAAGGTTTAATATGATTTTTAAATTGAAAATTTAAAAAAAAATTTTAAATTACATATTTTTAAAGCGCTACAATTTGAAAGAAAAGGGTGGTTTTTCATGTTTTTCCGGAAAAACTCGGTGCAAACGCATTTTACAGAAAAGTTGCAAATAAAAAAGTCTTGCATTTCGATCATACATTCACCCGAATTTTTTCAGATTTTTTTCAACTTTGATATTTCCCCTCCCCCACTTTTAGGAATTTTAAAGTGGCTGTATCTCGCGAAATACGCATTTTTCGAAAAAATTCGCAAGAATAAAAACATATTGTTTTGGACCAAAAAATGTAAATATATTGTTGTTTTTTTTTCACTTTTGACCTAATTCCACAAGTTACGGAACCCGTGATATAGGGGGTGTTTTTCCTTCCGATCATTTCCTACTCTTAATCTTTTTTTCAACTTTTTTATTAACGTCATTACAAACACATTGCACAAGGTTTCATCAAAATCCATTCATTAGCACTCAAATTAGAGATTTTAGTCATTTTAGCGCTCCGTTGACTGAAGTAGATAGTCAGTTGAAACTCTCGTAAATTTCAGTTTGAAACTTTTAAAATGAAGTGCAACAACACTGCTGATTACAAATCCGATGTTAGAATTTGTAAAAACAATATGGTGGATCCAATATCACGGACTGAAACTTTAAAAAATTATCTAAAAATCTGAAAAAAGAAACGGTTCAATGGCGTTCATCTTTTTAGTTAAGAGTCTAAAATCTCTAATTTAAAAATTATCAGATTCTTAAATAAAGAAGTGAAGGCCATTCAACCATTTTCTAACCATCTTGTTTTTGGCAATTCTAGTATCGGATTCATAATCAGTGAGTCAAAAAACTTACAGATGTTAATTTTAGTGTACATACTGAATGTTATGAATTTTGGCCAATTTTTTGGAATTTGGCCCCGCTGTGTCACAGTAGGACTGACGAGTGGGGGTTGACAAGTTATTGCATAACTTGCAAATCATCATAAACAACATCAATTACAAAAAGGCGTAGGAAAGTTGGGTTCTGTACTGTAGAAAAGTGCTCTCAACATTTTATGATGCTGTCAATTGTTTTAAAAATAAAATACAGTTGAAAAGTGTTTAATTTTGAAAAAAAAGTAGATGCAAATTTTTTTCATTTGTATGTAAAAATAAAAAATAAAATCTTGAGTAATTCAGAGTTTTGGTGACGATTGTTTAAGAATTTGAATTTGTTTGTTTATTCACAAAAATATGAACAATTCGTTAATTTCATTCCGGCGTTAGCTCGTCTCCTGGCGTCGGTGATTGGCCGATGTTAAATTAAAAACTCATTAACAGTCACAACGAGATGTTTTACCCAAATCAAATCTTATGAAGCTATGTTCTTGAATCCTATCCTATACATCAATCAATCAAATTTAGGTGGAATTTCTTTAGAATCTTGCTGTCAAAATATAAAAGGTCTCAATTTATATGAAAAACAGTGATGAAAGGTGTTGATCATACATTATTTTGTCTATTAAAACTTAATACATTTTGTTAGCTTTAGGAAACATAATGTGGTTCATGCTCAAGATTCTTGTCATAGCTCAACTTGTAAATAGTTCTATCATTACATCACGTCTAGTTATTTTTGTTAGTGTTTTTGTCTTCTATTCAGATAAGTATTTTTCATTACTCATTTGACTTTTATGATGATAAAAGTAAATAATAGGAAGTCAGTGATCATCCGTACAATTAATAAGAAAAGTAACATTTTATAGGGAGTCATATTTTTTATGCAGAATACAAGTAGTGGTAATCAAAATGTAAAGAATGCTTAATTATTTTTTAAAAATCTTTTTGTTGTGTTATACCAGTGATATTTGTAATACTTTCCCGACATTTTGATCTTTAGATTAGTATGAATAGTGACTAGAATGAAAATTCTAAAGGCGTTAGGGCTAAAGTGAAATATAGTAACAAACAAAGTGATGTGATTAATATACTATAACTAGAATAAAGAAATTTATTTTCTACACGCTATGTACGTTGTGTTGTCGTTATTTATTTTTTTATAGGTGTATTACAAATATTTACTGTATGTTTCTTGAAATTTGTATTGGAGGAATATCCTATCTTATTTTAAAATTATGTCCTTAATATGTCTTTCCTAAGTATATCTCATGATTTTTTATTACAAGTTCCCATAAAACTAGTCCTCCAATACATGGATTATTTAAAAACAAATCATAATTCACATAATTAATTTAAGGTTACGTAAAATTTTGGTGATTTCTGTATTAGTTGAAAGTCTGGTGTTGTTAATGTTATGATTTCTTAAACTGTATTTGTTGTATTTATTTTATAAAACAATTATTCTTAACAAAACTGTGTTTTTCTTCAAATAGCCCTTAATAACACAGGCACACACACTCACACTACAAGATTTTATTTATTTGCTAATTCCTTTAGTTCGTTTAAAAACATACAAAATCTTATAAAACTTAAACTCTAAAAGAAGTGACACAACAGTAAAACATTAAAAGGAAGATTTACAGTAAAAATTACAAATTACAAATCCAGTGGTAAGTGAACAAGGATGGCAAATTTCAAGAAGCCGCACTCCCCGGCACGGTCGAACCAGGGAATATCCCAGTCAAAGTTGAAATTACTCAGAGAAGTCGCATGTAAAGTATTCGGTCAGGTGTAGAAACTATATGTTAATAATAGAATTTTAATTTTATTCTTGAAAGGGGCTACATTGTTAGTAAGTTTAAGGTGCTTAGATAGTGGTTATATTGTAATATGTTGTTAAGATTTAAGGTTATGTTAGTTGCACTGAAAAGTAGGCACAGAATTCAGTAGTTCGGATGTCTGAATGTGGAAAGAACTTACTAGAAGGTCTAGAGTGATGACATATCTGTTCTGGATCTATCTAGAGTATGGTCACAGACTAAAACAAATCAGATATTTTACTTATGACGTATCATGGTTTAGATAATAAATCAACTCCCAGCAGGTACCAATTTGTGTCGTGATCTGCGCATTGTCCAATCAGTCTTAACCAGCGAGTATAGTCACAGGAGGGACCTTATGATGCGTAAAGTAACCTAATAAATACTCAAAAAATCACTTAAATGTATAACAGTAACAACTCTAACCTTCAATACAATACACCACATTCCAAAATAATTAATATCACCTGTGGAGCTGTTGACTACTTCCGTCTCTGAGATTTCAGTACTAAATACTCGCTCCTGTGAGATTATACTCGCTGGTCTTAACTTCCATGTCAACCGCAAGATTTCTCTGTTTATGTCTTCTACGCAGAATCCTGGCACATCACAAAAAATGAAACTGGTAACATATGGAATACTATTGAGTGAAACATCTGATTTGTTTTAGTCTGTGGTATGGTGACGTCATCAGAGAAGCTTCTAGATCTGTCATCTTTAGGTATATAAGGCATGGAGTAAACCAAAAGGAGAAGTTAGTGCAGTACTAATTGTCAGTTGAAATGGTCAGAGAGTAAACACAGTGATAAAGTTCAGATAGCAAGAGTAGTAAGATCAGAAGAGAGTAAAGTGATCAAGTAGTACACAGTGTGTTATTAGCCAAGTAGTTGTTGTAATTAAGTAAGTTAATAAATTAGTGTTTAGTGTTGCCCTGTTGTTATAATTTCCGAACCCACGATACAGGGTGTTTACAAAAAGGGTGTAAGCACGTCACAAATTGGTGTCAGAAGCGGAATTATAACAGAAGATTTCTGGACTGTTCGAGAAGGTTTCTACAGTGTTCTTCTCGGGAATTAGTGGTGACACGGAGGATTAACTTACGGGACATTGTTTAAGGACTATTTTTGGACTCAAAACTGTGAAAAAGTGCGTTTTCGGGACAGTGACAGAGACACTGAAAAAGACTCATTTGTGCTAGTGAGTGAAAATTACTAGAACTTTTCTATTTGGACATTAGTGGAGATTAGTAAATTCTCTGAACTGGATAGTGACAAAAGACTCTGGATAAGACTTTTTCGTGCTATTTCGAGATTTGTCTGGAAAGTTCCATTACCGATATTGACGTGACAGTTAAATTTATTTTATTTTAATTTCGTCGTATGCCCGTAACAACAAGAAGTATGGCATCCGATAAACAAATACAGGACTTATTCGAACAATTCCAAAAAATGATGGCGCAGCAATGGCAGGAAGACAAAGAAGAGCAGGAGAGAAAACGTCAAGAAGAAAAGGAAGAGCAAGAAAAACGACGTCAGGAAGAAAAAGGCGAACTGAGAAAAATGATGGAGGACCTGAAGATACGACGTCAAGAGGAGAAAGAGGAACAAGAGAGACGACGCCAAGAGGAAAAAGAGGAACAAAAAAGACACCAAGACGAATTAAGAAAGATTCTGAATGAACAAATGAAAACACAACAGGACGCTATCATTTCTGCCGATGAAGTACTAAAATGTGAAGTCAAAGAAGAGATAAACAAGGTCGAAGGTAAAGTAGGAGTAGTCGAGACAGAAGTCAGTCAAGTAAAAGAAGAAGTAACTGAAGTTAAAGAGAAAGTAAACAAGTTTGAAGAAGTCAAAGGGGAAATAGACCGGCTTAAACGACAGTTGAGAGATAGAGGAAGCCAGCAGGTAGTATCATCGGGTTAGCGACTAAAACCTCCTTCTTTTGACGGCCAAAGCACAGATCAAACAAACCAGATGTTTCACTTATGACGTTTCATGGTTTAGATAATAAATCAACTCCTGGAAGGTACGAATTTGTGTAGTGATCTGCGCATATACCAAGCAGTCTTAACCAGCGAGTATAGACACAGGAGGGAGGTGATGACACATAACAATAATTAAAAGTCACCTAATAAATACTCAAAAAAACCACTTAAATGTATAACAATAAGAACTCTAAGCTTCAATAGAATACACTGCATTCCAAAATAATTAATATCACTGGTGTAGCTGATGACGACATCCATCTCTGAGATTTCAGTACTAAACACTCTCTCCTGTGATATTGTACTCGCTGGTCTTAACTTCCATGTCAACCGCTAGGTTGCTCTGTTTATGACTTCTGCGCAGAATCCTGGAAGGTAAACGTCACACGACAAAAAATGAAACTGGTCACATAGGGAATACTATTAAGTGAAACATCTGGTTTGTTTGATCTGTGGCCAAAGTTCCTGGACAACGTACAAGAGGCAGTTTGAGGCAGCAGCATGTGCGAACAACTGGGATAATGAGGAAAATGCCATGGCATTAGTTTTAGCACTAAGGGGCCATGCATCGGAGTTTACTTCAGACTATCCCAGTGGAAAAACAAAGGGATTTCAAAGTTTTGGAGGCTGCATTGGACCTGAGATATGGCGACCAACACCTCGCCCAAGTATACCAGGCTCAACTAAAATCACGGACACAAAAGGCTGGAGAAAGTTTACAAGAATTCGAAGCTGCCATAGAGCGACTGGCACACCTGGCATATCCGAGTGCACCCAGAGAATTCCAAGAACAATTAGCCGTTGGGGCCTTTTTAGATGGCATAAGGGACGAAGAGGTCAGGCGAGTTCTGAGGCTAACGTGGCACCAAAGTATTAGCGAGGCTCTGGTGCGTGCCCTCGAAGTAGAAGCTGCCTTTAAAGACACCCCACGGTCAGAAGTGCGTGCTGTGACCGTTGAAAAGGCACATGTGGATCAAGAGAACATGAGCACTATACTGAAGAACATGCAGAAAATGATGAATCAATTACTGGCCAAGTCGGATTCTCAAATGAGACAGGACAAGCAACAAGATGAAGCAAAACCAAACGGACGTATCCAGTGCTATCAGTGCGGCAAGTTAGGGCATATTAAGAGAGATTGTCGACAACAAAGCCCGGAGAAGGTGCCGCAGTTGTCGAAGAGTCGTATTGGGACAAAAAGAATCTGGAGACTTTACTGAGAGACTTGCACAGAATGGTAAAGCAATTGCTGGAGAGTTTTTCAGGGAAGCAAAGCAAGCAACCAAGCAGTGGGGAGCCAAGTGAGGGTATTCGATGTTATAGCTGTGGAAAATTAGGGCATGTAAGACGAGATTGTCAACAGTGGAACCCTGAGGTTGTACATGCCACTGGAGAAGTGCTGGCTGGTGAAAGCAATGCCCCCAGGGAAATGAAGGTTTGCCAGCTTCGAAGAATCCCAAGTAGTCTACCATCACAAGGTTGTGTAAGCGAAACGAAAGAGATTCCAGAGAATTGGACAAAGAAAGCTTTAAGACAAGAGCAACTGAACGATACGGAAATTGGACCTATGTTGAAAGCAGTAGAAAGAGGAACGCGCCCAGAGTGGAAGGATGTTTCAGACAAAGGAGTGGGGCTGAAGACCGTATTCAGTCATTACCCGAATTAATGATGTCGTCTACCGGATTCAACGAAGTAAAAAGTCCAAGATGAAGATCGTACACTTGGATAGACTGGCGAAAAGTATGTGAAGGAAACTGAATTGCCTGACCGGGACGTTCAGGCTTAAGGAGGGGGCAGTGTAATATGTTGTTTAAGATTTAAGGTTATGTTAGTTGCACTGAAAAGTAGGCACAGAATTCAGTAGTTCGGATGTCTGAATGTGGAAAGAACTTACTAGAAGGTCTAGAGTGATGACATATCTGTTCTGGAACTGTCTAGAGTATGGTGACGTCATCAGAGAAGCTTCTAGACCTGTCATCTTTAGGAATATAAGGCATGGAGTAAACCAAAAGGAGAAGTTAGTGCAGTACTAATTGTCAGTTGAAATGGTCAGAGAGTAAACACAGTGATAAAGTTCAGATAGCAAGAGTAGTAAGATCAGAAGAGAGTAAAGTGATCAAGTAATACACAAGTAGTTATTGTTGTAATTAAGTAAGTTAATAAATTAGTGTTTAGTGTTACCCTGTTGTTATAATTTCCGTACCCACGATACAGGGTGTTTACAAAAAGGGTGTAAGCACGTTACAATATATTTTTATTGGCAAAATATAGCTATTTTGGGAGAGCAAAAGCCTGTGTTAAGGTGGACGCAGGTTATTATTGTAAGGTAGGGTATAATTTAACACTACAATACCTGTCATAGTGAATTTGTGTAGGTTGTTCCTGATGTAAATTACACATTGCAGAATGTATAATGAGATAACAGTGAGGATTTTAAGCACCTTAAATAACTCACGACAAAAGTGTCCACGTTCTTTAAACTTAATTTTGTATATTATCTTTTTTTACAAATAGCTCATTTATTCTATTGGCATTGCCCCAACTGACTATACAGTTCAGAGCAGAGTTTACATATGCATTGTAATATGATAACAAAGTATTAATGTTGACGTAAGATCTGAGTCTCCAGGTTACAAAGCAGTTTAGTGAGTGATTTTTTAGAATGGCATCAATTTGAGGATAGGTAAGTCTATCCACCAGAACACGTAAAAATTAGGTATTATGAGTCTGTCTAATACTTGAATCGACAGATCTAATCAGAAGGCTGAAGTCAGTTGCAGAAGTGCTGAAATCCGTTGTTTAGGAGAGTTTGTTAGCGACACTGTAGTTGTGGGCAGTTATGGCACAAGCTCTGGCTGCTTTACTTAACTTCTAAGTCATTTCCTGCTACAATTGCAGACATATCCGCAAATAATGATAATAAGCCGTCAGTAAGAACTTGAAAGGGGTTCATTATGTATGTCATTTATAAAGATCAAAAAGAGAAAAGGGCCAAGGATACTCCCTTGGGTACCCCCATAATGACCAGTAGGGATGTAAATGGAAATATTTCAATTTGAAATTTATTTAAATTTCGAAATATTACTGAAATATTTCACTTTTTCGATTATATTTCGAAATCTTGAATATGGAAATATATATAAATCTTGAAATAGTTCAGTAATATTGCTCCGAAATATTTCACTTTGAAAAATATGTTTTGATATATGATATACAGTGTGTCTCATTTAAAATGAAGACCGGATATTTTCGTAATTTTTTGAAATCCAGATTTGAGCTTTGGCACAATTGTAATCCTGTAGACATTTCGAGACTACCAACTTAAATTTAAGTAACAAACTGAGACAACGGCAGCCCCCCTAATGGGGCCCATTCGCGATATTTTGCTTCGCGTTGAAGATATCGAAAAAAGTTATTAGAAAAAGTTGTTCAGAATCTAATTTTGAGCCCCAATACCAAATTTCATTACGAAATTCGCATTTTTAGGTATAGGTATAAAATTGTACATAAACAAATTAAATTTGGGGTTTGTTCTTTCTTACAAAATTAAATCAAAATGAAATGTAATACGAACCTACCTTATGAGTTTCTCATTTATTTTGGCATAATAGAACATATATTTCACAAATAAATTGTTATAAGTTTTAAAATTTATATTTTTATTGAGTATTCATAGTTTCAAAGTATATAGTAAGTATTTTTTCTAAATTGTCATGTGAAAGACGATTTCTTTTAACAGTAAATATCCACTTTAAGGTCAAAAATGATCTTTCGCAAACCACAGAAGTGAATGAAGCATATCTAAAGATATTCATAGGAACCTGGTCAAGGAAGGCATCTGGTTCTGTTATAATTTTTTTACTAATGGCAAATACGACGGCCAAATCTGGATTTCTTCGTAAAACAGCAGCCCACTTTTTTGACATAACCTCACCAATTTCACCTGGAATTTCGTTAATTGTTTTTTGAACAGTGTCTAGCTTTTGAAATGTTTCTTCCAAGGACAAATTTGGACATTGAAGATTTTCTATAATTCTTGTGATTATTTGAAAATGATCGGAAATAGATTTTAAGTCATTTTACTTCCACATCCAGTGGAAGTATAGTAACGACAAAAAAAATTTTAAAAATTTTTATTGTTCAAATAGGCTTAAAATATCATGAAACGTCGAGATTTTAAGTTTGAGCGAAAAAAAAATTTCTGTCTGTCGGTCTGTAACTTTTTTTGTGCGCACGTTTACTCTGGAACCGTTTGAGATATTGACTTAAAATTTGGTACACATATGTACCTTAACGAGATCTAGAACTAGATTATATTTTCATCTTATTCCGTCAAAGGGTTGGGGGGTAAATTGGGGTAAATTTGGGGTAAATAGGTAAATCAAGCAGGTAAGAGTTCATAAAATCGGTATTTAGTATATACAACAGAGGCTAAGGGCTCAAAAAAAATTTTGGCATTAGCCACCCCCACCCCATTATTAAAGGGGATGAAAAAAAAATGTGACTTAGTATGTGTACAAGAACCAGAAATCTCAAAATAATTTTTTACTTTATCCACCCCCACCCCACTACCGATGTGGGGTATCGTTTTATGGGTTTTTGGGGTAGAGGATTTCAAATATTATATTATTAAAGTTCCATCAACAATTATTTCCACATACAAATTTTTTTCGTTGTGAGTGACTTGGATAGAAAATCTGTGGAAGTAGTGATTCCTTGGGCAGCGGCTTTTAATATTCGGAATATTCATTAAATTCTTTGCATGCGTAATCGCAGTAGCATCTTCATTTAAGAGGACAATCTGCGGTAGGACAAATAATATTTTCATTGATATATATGAAAAAGGTTTATACGGGTGGGCGTGCCCCTTTGACCAATGAAATATGCCGTCTACGTAAAAAAGGCGGAGATTGGCAGATTGTGTAATATAATAGAAATAGTTCAAATATATTTCTGTCGTACAGAGTCGAATTTAGCGTTGGGTGCACAAGAATTTTTATTTAAAGTAATTTGAGTAGGAAAACTGAATGCGGTTGTAGTGATTCCTTAGGCAGTGGTTTTTAATTAAAAGAAAAACTCTCTATAGGTACATAATGTATACTTACAGTGTACAGGGTGTCCTAGTTAACGCGTTATGTCCGATTTTCTCGGTAGTTTTTGAGATAAGTATTTTTTCCGGGGAATCGATGCCGCTAAGAGACAATATAATTGAACATCAAAGAATTGATCGGATTATTTATGTTCTTAATTGACTATTAAAGGAAAGTAAAAAAAGGCATGTAAATTTTAAATATCACTTCCGGTTTACATGGCAATGGCGTTCTTTTTCTTGAAAATAGAATATTAATTACTTCCACATCCAGTGGAAGTATAGTAACAAAAAAATTTTTGAAAATTTTTATTGTTCAAATAGGCTTAGACTGTCATGAAAGGTCGCCATTTTAAGTTTCAGCGTAAAAAAATGTCTGTCTGTCTGTCGGTCTAACTTTTTTGTGCGCACGATTACTTTGGAACCGTTTAAGATATTGACTTGAAATTTGGTACACGTACGTACTTTAACGGGATCTGGAACTAGATTATATTTTCATCTTATTCCATCGAAGGGTTGGAGTGTAAATTGGGGTAAATGGGGAGGTAAACAGGTAAATCAAGCAGGTAAGAGTCCGTAAAATTGGTATTTAGTATATATAAGAGAAACTAAAGTCTCAAAAAAATTTTTGACATTAGCTACCCCCGTTACGACCCCTACCCCATTTTTTAAGGGGACGAAAAAAAAGTGTGATTTAGTGTATGTACAAGAACCAAAAACCTCAAAATATTTTTTTATTTCATAGGCCAAGAATTTTTATTGAAAAATTACCAAAAATCCTCGCTATATTGGGGTGATTTCTATTACGAATAACTGGCAAAAAGTATAGTAACGACAAAAAAATTTTTAAAAATTTTTATTGTTCAAATAGGCTTAGAATGTCATGAAACGTCGAGATTTTAAGTTTGAGCGAAAAAAAAAATTTCTGTCGGTCTGTAACTTTTTTTTGTGCGCACGTTTACTCTGGAACCGTTTGAGATATTGACTTGAAATTTGGTACGCATATGTACTTTAACGAGATCTAGACTATATTTTCATCTTGTTCCGTCGAAGGGTTGGGGGGTAAATTTGGGGTAAATAGGTAAATCAAATAAGAGTTCATAAAATTGGTATTTACTATATACAAGAGAAGCTAAGGTCTTAAAAAAAATTTTGGCATTAGCCACCCCCATTACCACCCCCACCCCATTATTAAAGAGGATGGAAAAAAATTTTGATTTAATGTGTGCACAAGAACCAGAAACCTCAAAATATTTTTTTACCTTATCCACCCCCACTACCACCCTCTATCACCACCCCCACCCCACTATCGATGTGGGGGTTTTTATGGGTTTTTGAGGTAGACGATTTCAAATATTATATTATTAAACAATTATTTCCACATACAACATTTTATCGTTGTGAGTGACTTGGATAGAAAATCTGGATGTGGAAGTAGTGATTCCTTGGGCAGCGGTTTTTTTTTAATTGTTAAATTAGTGTACAATATCGATAATTCTATCATTTACAATTGAAATTAAAATTTTGTGGACATGCCTATTGAAAGTCGCATTTCGGAGATATGAACTTTACTTTGCTTTTTTTTAAAGGAACACTCCATATATGTACCATTTGAAACGCCATAAAAAAAGCTTTGTATTTATAATACAATACATGGTGCTTATCTTAAACAAATTTTGTCTAAGTTACTATAAATTTACAATTTATCAAATTAGCCATGGAAAACAAAAGTATGTAAATTAAAATAAACAATATGTTAGTTCTGTCTAATTTCACTTTATTTTAAATAAAATGGAGAATTTCAATAATTGATACAGTGTGTTTCACTTGAAATGGTAACACCCCAATAACTTTTTTATTTTTTTTTTCCGATTTGAATCACATTTTACTTAAGTATAGAACAAATTAGTATCTACTTATGACCAGAAAAACATTCGCCTCCTACGGTACCAAAGTCACCTGCGGTACCAAAATATGTGGAGAAAATCGGAAAATCATATTAGGCATTTTTTTATCGGAAAATTTTGTTAATTAAACTTGTTCAGAATTGCCCAAAATGGCCAAAATTTAATCAAAATTAAAAAATGAAAAACTTGAAACTTTAAAAATTTTGAAAATAATTATTTAAAAAAAAACTGTAAATTGCTTTACAACTACCTGGCAGCTTGGGTTTAATTTCAAATAAAATTGTCATAGTACAGTTTTCTAAACGAAAAAACCCATTAAAATGATATTTTTGGACTTGGACATTATTTTAATCAAAATTTATATATTTTTTATTTTGATTAAATTTTGGACTTAAGGTTTCTGAACAATTCTGAACAAGTTTCATTGACAAAATTTTCCAATAAAAATATGCCTAATATGATTTTTTGATTTTATCCGCATATTTTGGTAACGCAGGTGGCTTTGCATTTGTAGGCGGTGAATTTTTTTCTGGTCATAAGTAGATCCTAATTTGTTCTATACTTAAGCAAAATTTGATTCAAATCAGAAAAACAAATTAAAAAGTGAAATACACTGTATATTTTTTTCGGACTACCATGACTTAATGTAAGAAAATATAAAACTTAATATCTACTATAGTTTTTAAGAAAAATACTGTGTCATATATCATTGAAAAGATTTTTCTATGGCCTTTCAAATGGAGTAAAAATATATGGGAGTGTTCTATATAAAAAAACCAAGGTAAAGCTCATATCTCCGAAATTCGACTTGTTTGAATTGTTTTGCTGAAATGATGTTTGGAAAATACATGTGATATCTCATACTTTTATTTTTGAACTTATTTACGTAACTACAAAAATAAAGAAATTAAATGAGGTTCTAACGTTTGCACAACCACCCTGTACTGTCGACTATAATAAGGAACTTTAGTCTAGTTAATATAAAAAACACGTTCTCAAATAAATTAAACATGTTCTGATAGAACATATTAATAATAATAATTTTTTGTTTTTATGTCTTTGGTGTTTTTCAAAAAAATTGCCGCCCTTGGATTTTGCCACTATAGCCCCCCCCCCCCCCGCCCTAAATCCGCCACTGACTGCGCTCCGTCAGAAACCCTAAAATACCTATATGCATGTTTGGAGCATATTTAATGTCCGATATATCAAAAAATATTACAACTAGATCTATCAATCTTTATATGTTTGAAATTAGGGATAAAGGATCTAAAAGAATATGTAAAAATATACAGGGTTTTCATTTAAAAAGCAACCTTCATTGTTATATCACGTGACATATGCAAGCAATTGTTTTTTAATTGCATTTTAATAAATATGTATACAACTCTACAACTCTTATACGAAACTTTTTTTATCTCCAATAATAACATAAATAAAGAAGGGTCAAAATATAGTTATAATTCGCCCGCTGTCTTGGATTCCTAAATTTTTACCAAAAATTCGTAACCCGCATCCCCGAAAATCCCCAGATATCGATTTTCATTCGAATAGGACCACAGATGACGAAATTCGTCCGCCATCTTGGATTCCTAAATTTTGACCAAAAATTCGTAACCCGCATCCCCGAAAACCTCCAGATATCGATTTTCAGTCGAATAGGACCACAAATGACGAAATTCATCCGCCATCTTGGTTTCCTAAATTTTGACCAAAAATTCGTAACCCGCATCCCCGACAACCCCGAGGTATCGATTTTCAGCCAAATAGGACCATAGATGACGAAATTCGTCCACCATCTTGGATTCCTAAATTTTGACCAAAAATTCGTAGCCCGCATCCCCGACAACCCCGAGGTATCGATTTTCAGTCGAATAGAACCATAGATGACGAAATTCGTCCGCCATCTTGAAGTCTTAAATTTTGACCAAAAATTCGTAACCCCGAAAACCCCTAGATATCGATTTTCAGTCGAATAGGACTATAGATCGCGAAATTCGTCCGCCATCTTGGAGTCCTAAATTTTGATAAAAAATTCATAACCCGCATCCCCGAAAATCCCCAGATATCGATTTTCAGTCGAATAGGTCCATAGATGACGAAATTCGTCCGCCATCTTGGATTCCTAAATTTTGACCAAAAATTCGTAAACCGCATCCCCGAAAACCCCCAGATATCGATTTTCAGTCGAATAGGACCCCCAGTAGCACAAACATATTGGAAAAATATTGTTTCCACATATCGGTCTAACATGTAAACGACAGATTTTGCTATATCGGTCTAATATAGTTTCATAATATCGGCACAATAAATAACTATGATATTTCGCCAATATTGTGTTAAGATATAGGTCCAACGTTGAAATACATCAATGGGCCCATGTTGGCAAATCGATCTTGGTACAATATAATTTTGTAATATTGGTACAATATAATTTTGTAATATTGGTACAATATAATTTTGTAATATTGGTACAATATAATTTTATAATATTGGTACAATATAATTTTATAATATTAGTACAATATAATTTTATAATATTGGTACAATAAAATTTTATAAGATTGGTACAGTATAATTTTATAATATTGGTACAATATAATTTTATAATGTTGGTACAATACGTAATTAAACGATGCTGGTTGCATTAAAATATACTTATAGAATATAGGCACGATATGTTTATAGCACATATGTGCTATCAAAGTATTGTGCCAGTAATGCTCTATAAGTATATCCTATTAATATCAATTGCCCAATACTGACGAATTGTTGCGCTTGTCAGACCAATATATTTGTCTTACAGAGGCAAAAGTTATATTGATTGCAGTAGGTAAACATGGTAAAAGGTGTTAAAAGTATCATGACAAAATAAATTATGTTATTTCAATCATCCATTAAAGTGTTGACCAAAAGCATTATTATGTCGTTTACCGTGAGGCCGATATGTGGATTTTCATACATTTGTATGGATATTATATAGTATTTGTAGTAGTAGTACTTATTAAATATCTTGGCGTCATATTCAGATGCAAAAAATATACGAAACAGAAGATAGAACAGTCAAATATATAGAATAAATTAAACCAATTGATGATTTATACTCATTGCCAGACCGAACTTAAAAAATCGTACTTTTTATATTTTGCCCGTCATTTTAAAGGTGTTCTGTTAGACTCATGAACATCATAATGTGCGCCCAAAAATTCCTTAACGTACTTTTTGATGCTCTATTCAAATCTGGTCAAAATTTTAAAATTTCTAAACACAAAATATTAACACACACAGACAAATGGAATAATATACGGAATTTTTAAGTTCGGCGATAAATCATTAAAGAATACAAACCTCGAACCTTGCGGCGACAAAACGTCCTTGCAGAAATGAAAATGAAATACCATTATTTGATTAAAAAAATATATCTATATTTTCTGTATTCTATAAAAAAATAAATATTTTATACTCTATTCTATATTCTCTTGCTCATTTTGATTTGATTTTCGATGTATTCTTCCTCCTTGTCTGTCGTTAACCCCTGCTAAGTATGCTGATATTGATTTGTTTATGTCTTTCTCAGTAGCTTCTTTGAATCGTTTTCGTACGGCTTCTGTCAATTTAATTAATGAACTTAATTAAAAACTAAGCTTAATTCTACCAGAATTCAACGTTTTTGGGCGAATATTTTAAACAATAGAAAAACAGTAGAATATATGATGGACAATATACAGGGTTAGAGAATATTATTTAGGTATTATGCAAATCACAACTTACACACTTTTTTTTATTAAAAAAAGTGTGTAAGTTGTGATTTGCATAATACCTAAATAATATTCTCTAATCATGATAAAAGCAAATAAATAAAAAATAATTAATTGTAACAATATACAGGGTGTCCCAAAAGTCAACGTCATCCCTTGGAGGGTTGATAGGCCAGCTCATGACTGACCAGAATATCAAAATTTTTGCTCAGTTAATTTTTTTTATTAACTAACTTAAACTCTTCATACTGTAAAAAAAATTACCACGCTAACCTGACAAGTTATTTTAAAAAATTGCTCATTTAATGTAATTTTTAAAATGAATTGAGTAAAAATGTTTTTTATTTTCCGAATGTATAGCACTATTAATTTTATTTTGGAGCAATAGCAGGGCTATTCAGGGTTGCGTAACAAAAATTTGAACCTTAAAATATGGCATTTTGAAGCTGTGGCACTCGAAAAACCGATCTAAGATGTCTAACTTCTCAAAATTCATAAAAGTGCCAATATCTCAAAAACTAACAACTTTTTACTAAGGTCATATTTTGATATTCTAGTCAGTCATGAGCTTTGTTCTAAAATATTTTATAGTTTATTACCAAACACAAATTTTAAATGTGCAGTAACATATCTGAAAATAAACTGCACGTTTATAAAATATTTTAGAACAGTTTTTCATGTTTCATTTCAAGGTCATACAATGTATAATGTATATGGACGATTAAATGAATTTTTTGATACATTTTGCCCATATTATACTGACATTTTATTATTTAAAATATTCGCCCAAAAATGCTGAAATCTGGATGAATACCTACTCTTAATATACACAGTGTTTGGTACATCGATAGAAAAAGTTCTAAAGGAGTGATGGTCATTTAGAACCTATATGTCTATATACTATTATACAAAGTGTCACAGATTTTGAGATATTAGCCTTAGATATTTTTCTTCACTGGTGCAATTTCTGATAGCAAACAATATTATATCGCGACCAGTAATTAAATGTACAACATCAATGGAAAGGGTATTAAAACGGAGAAGTTTTTAAAGCTATTTTAGCATCTTAATTTGCTTGCATAATTTTTTTGTATCACGTTTTTTTATTTTATTTTGACGAAATATCCATTGAAGATTAGAAAAAAATATATTTTAAATGGATAAAACCTTTCAATAGTGTAAAAATATTGTTTACTACCAAAAATTTCACCAATGAACAAACATCTGAAAACGATAATATCTGAAAATCTGTGATATTTTGTATAATAGTATGTATTGTCATAGGTTCTAAATGACCCTCTCCATCAATAAGATTTTCTAGTCAAAAATGCCGCTATGTTTCGTAATAAAAAAAGACAAAAAATATTCATCATCAGGTACAGCTCATGAGGCGCCCTCCACGGGCTGGCATGATGTAATACACAAATTACTGTTTCTTAGACTAAAAAATGTTTCCTTACCAAATTGAGAGAAGATCGGTCAAGAGGTAGTTGAGATATTGCAAGAAAGAAAAAGAAATTACAATTTCAACACCCTGTATCTTTTTCCACAGCAACAATTTACTTAAGTATGTTTGGTTATATCTTCATATTTTGGTCCAAAGAATCTACCCTTGAACTATGGCCTATTATTAATGGTCCACCCTGTATAGTTATATACTTGTTAAGTAGATACATACATTGGTAGCATATTGGCTTGATAAGGATAACCATCATACAAAATTGACTACCCTGTGATTGAATGAAAACCAAACATTCATTAGGTAAAAATGATAAATTGCTTACTATTGTATATGATTTTTTAAATGACTGGAAAACCGGAATTTTTGCAAGTTGTTTTTTTGAAAATCCTATTTTGGGATCATAAAACATATACGTACAAATCTGCATTATAATTTTGCTTACACATGAACAAAACTAATTGCAGATTCGTGTTCTACGAGCCCAAACTAAGCCTTACCAATAACAAGTTCGTGAAAATTTTAATTTTCCAGTAATTTTATTACAAGCCCCTCAGCACACATAGGTACATATCCGATTTAAGTTAAATGCAAAAACATTAGGGTATTTGCATCATTAAGTTAACCATATATTGTCAATACTTACAGTTTATTAAACAAATTAAAATTTGCTTCACTAACTCAATTGTTCATTAGTTCATCACAGGTCACATTAGAAGAAAAACACAAGCGTAAATGAAGTCATAAGGTTTGTTTTAGTTTTGAGAAATAACAGTCCTCGGATGTCAGGAGCGTGCGCAGTTAGTAAAACGTGTTCTGTTTTAGTAACTGCGCAAGCTGTTTTACTAACTGCGCATGTTCCTAACATCCGAGGACTGTTATTTCTCAAAACCAAAACAAACCTATAAAGAGTGAAGACTAAACTGTAGTTACTGTACTCTGTGACTAAACACGCACGACGCAAGCGCAATGTACTATGGGAGCATGCCGACATCACAGGTTAGAGAGAATAAAGGTCGTCCCAAATCAAAGTTAATAATACAATTACAACTAAGAAGCTTTTATTTATAACAGCATACCTTTATGCGTGCAGTTTTACAGATGCAGTCGACAAGTTGCTTCAGATATACCATTATTGAATAAAGATTATTAAAATGACAAAAATGAATCAACCTTTCATTGCACACCTTGACACGAAATTCCAGCTATTTTCTAGTAGTGGCTAGAAATAACAGAGTGTCGCCACTGTCGCCGATTTGGCACATTTAGGCGGCAAATAAAGCTACATTTGAATTTAGAGGGAAAATGGGAATTATTGTGTTTACTTATACCTATTTTAAAACCAATTATTAATATTAATGGTGAATTCAGCATTAATATTAGCAAGAACACGGTTATATTTATTAATGAGTTTATGAAGAAACATTGTTTATAAAATAAGTTCTTATATAGCCTAAATGATATGAGGTAAACATATTTTACATATCGAGCCTTAAGGAAAAATATTGGTAAAAAAATTGCTTTTTTTTTGTTCTGGTTTAAAATGTCATGAAATGTCAAGATTTCAAGTTTCAGGGGAAAACTCTTTTGTCTTTTTTGTGTGCACGATTACTCTGGAACGGTTTAAGATATTGATCTGAAATTTGATACGCATCTATATGTATTATAACGAAATCCTGGAACTTTATAGGTATATTTGGAACTTACTCCATTGAAGAGTTAGGGGGTAAAGGGGTAAATAAGTAAAAAAAACTAGTAACAGCTCATAAAGTTGAGATTTAGTGTATGTACGAGAAGCCATGCGAGATCTCAAATTTTTTTGGCATCATCCACTTCCACTACCACTGGATATATCCGATTTATTAGTTTTGGAGTTGACGATTTGAAATAAATAATACATATAGTACTCGAACGTTTTGCGTATTTTGGTAACTATATAACTGAATATAACCCGCCGCTGCCCGAGAAAGAAAAACATTCTCCGGTGAAAATTTTAAGTTTTGAATTTTTTCATTTAGTTTGAAGTTAGGTATATTATATAGATAAGTACTATATTAGGAAAATATATATTTGCACATATTGGAAAAAAATTTCAGAACAGTGTGTGCCCAATATTGGTTATAAATACTCTGGTGATTAACGGATTACCCTGATGTCCCTGATAGTTTCTATAGTGGTAAAATATAGATTTGTGAATATTGGGACAAAATGTCAGAACAATATGTGCCCAATATTGGCAATTAATACTCTGAAGATATATTACATTAATAGGTCCTATATTCGCGAAATATAGATTTGTGAATATTGGAACAAAATGTCAGAACAATAGGTGCCCAATATTGGTTTATATAAATACTCTGAAGATATATGGATTACATTGATAGGTCCTATATTGGCGAAATATAGATTTGTGAATATTGGGAAAAAATTTCATAACAATATGTGCTCAATATTGGTTATAAATATTCTGTAGATACATGTATTACACTGATAGGTCCTATATTGGTGCAATATAGTTTTGTGAGTATTGGGACAAAACGTCAGAACAATATGTGCCCAATATTGGTTACAAATACTCTGAAGATATATGGATTACACTGATAGGTCCTATATTGGCAACATATAGATTTGTGCATATTGCGACAAATGTCAGAACAATATGTGCCCAATATTGGCTACAAATTCCCAATATTGGGCCATCATTCGCATATTGGGCCAATGTGATTTGCACATTGGCCCAATATCTTGTGCTACTGGGGACTATAGATCGCGAAATTCGTCCGCCATCTTGGAGTCCTAAATTTTGATCAAAAATTCATAACCCGCATCCCCGAAAACCCCCAGATATCGATTTTCAGTCGAATAGGACCATAGATGACGAAATTCGTCCGCTATCTTGGATTCCTAAATATCTTAGCAGTATGAGATTCCTCGGAAAACCTACGTCAGACTGGATTTTGAACCATAAACTTATCTCAGAAACTACCGTGAAAACCGAGCATAGCGCGTTGACTGGGACACCCTGTACATTTTGCTTGGTAATAATTTCGAATAAAAACTATATAACTATAATAATAACTAAAAACCGAATTCAAATTTTCATAATAAAATTTGTAGGAGTGTTTATACAAAACGGTCCTCTCTATTTGGCACCTTTTATTTATGTATTAACATTTTCAAGAATTTCATCTATTAAGTCATTCCTGTAAGATAAAATAATTTATAAATAAATTTAAGATTACAATTACCAGAACTGCTAAATGCTTCCTTGGCAAGCATTCATTCGCATCTGGTCTCCATGACAACAAGTTCCTCCCTAAAGTCTGAGAGCGTGTAAAGCTATGCGAATGCCGAGGCGAGTGCCATCTATTGACGGCAAAATTGGAAACTATTTATTGAATCTATGTTTGAAAATTAAGAGGTTATATTTTAACCACGTAATTAATTAAGGACTATCTAGGGCGTCACGATTTCGTTTTTTGTAAATTCCAATTTTTCGACGACAATTTTTTCGTTGATCACGTGTTTTTGATTAAAACAAAAAATTAAAAACGTGACGAACTAGAATATATATTTTAATACATACGTACAAAATTTGAAGTTTCTATCTTCAAAAATAAGCCGAATAATTCGTTTCTTCATTTCACTGACCGCAAATTATACTCTTAAGTTTCTACAACTTCTTTTAGTAAATTGAAATTACCATGGTAGTAGCATGCCGCGTTGATCCAGGTTTCCCAACGTGTGATCACTGGTTTTGGAGGAAGCGGCAAATTAGGACATTTTTTTTAGAAATATTTTATCCTACTAGGAGCTTTTAGAAAAATTTTCTTCATATTAGCAATAAGTTCGTCAACATTTGTGAAAGAGTCTCGTACTTTTTCGCATACGCGGTGTAACGCATGCGATAAATAAGTAACATGTAACACTTACGGGTATTTCTTTTTAATTTTTTTTTCAGTACTTAACATATACGACACTGAATCACTAGTAAAAACAACAACTCCCTTTAAATTTTCTTCAGCCAAGTCTTGCCAAAGCCATTTTAAAGTGTTTTCAAAAAAATTAACCACTGACACGCCATTAACTGTTTCTAAAACCTTGGAAGCTACTAAATGACACTTGCCAGAACCATCAACATGTAATTTTCTAATAAATTGGCAACTTTATTTCCTAGAAAGTCTGCCGTTTCGTCTATTGAAACCCAAAATCGGCCATTTTGAAGATCACTCCGAATATCTTCCAGTTTTTTTTCGTATAGTTCGCTGAGAATTTTTTTACGAAGCAGGCTTTCACTTGGAACATGTTGCCCCACGCAATATTTGTTTAGAAAACATATGAACTGAGCGTTATTTAGTACACTCCATGGAAGATTTAAACTGATTAACAAAAGAGCCAAATCGAAATAAAATTCGTCTTTTGAAACTCTCTTTTCCTTTTTTGTATTACACTCGTGTGTGTAGCTATTTACATGTTTAAAAACAGCAGTTAAATGTACGCTTAATGTGACATCACAAATATTACAAACTATTTTCTCACCATCAAAATGTAATTCTTCATAAGGCTTAATCCACTTCTCGACCGTACTTTTCCTCGGACGCAGCATGGTTCTCTCACGAACAATTATAAACTGAACCCTCAGCCAAGAAACTGTCACAGAAGACATGCGTAATCACCTGATCAAGCGGTAACCTGATTTTTGTAGTGTTCACGTGTTGCTAACGTGCATTTGTTTACGCGGTCCGTTTCTTTAACTTGAATACCGTTTTTTTTTTTAATAAACAGATTATATAATTTATATTCATATTATATGAAAAATAAATGAAAATTAATTTATTTTTCACTGAACTAAAAATGCATGCATATTTTAATAAATCCTTGTAACGACGCACATGGAAATCTTAACCAAAGTCCGATCACTGCTTATTTCAGTTACCAAAAGTTAATTGTTTGTTTTCTTTTCTCCTAAGATGTATTTTTTTGTCAAATCGACACTTGTTCAATATATTTTTTTGCAATTAAATTGAAAACCAAAATTGTAACTGTGTGGACTGCGGGAAAATATTGAAAAAACTAAAAATGCGAATTTTGTAATGGAATTTGGTATTGGAGCTCAAAATTAGATTCTGAACAACTTTTTCTAATAACTTTTTTCGATATCTTCAACGCGAAGCAAAATATCGGGAATGGGCCCCATTTGTGGGGCTGCCGTTGTCTTAGTTTGTTACTTAAATTTAAGTTGGTAGTCTCGAAATGTACATCTTATATAGGACTACAATTGTGCCAAAGCTCAAATCTGGATTTCCAAAAATTACGAAAATATCCGGGTGTCTTCATTTTAAATGAGACACACTGTATATCATGAAAATGAGGCTTCCAGTGACATTGACAGCGACAGCGGCAGCTCAGATTAGAATATGGCCTCCCCTAAACTTACACTAGTTTAACTACAATTAATAATTATTTCTAATTTTATCAATCCAAATAAAACTCAGGCCATCATGTTTACACGTACTGCTCTCGCAGTAGAGAACCTAGTAATCAAGTTAAACGATCAGAATATTAAATGGGAATACGAGGTAAAAAATTTGGGTCTACTTATGGACCAAAAATTAACTTTTAACTGCCAGGTGAACAGCATATGTAAGAAATCATACTTTAAGTTAAAGAGCATCTCAGAATTTCGCAATTATTTACCTACGCACACAAAACGTAATCTAGCCGATGCTCTAGTTCTATCCCAGGCCAATTACATGGACTCGGTCTATGGACCATACTTAACTGAATTCAATAAATACCGCCTACAAAAAATACAAAATTCTTGTATTCGTTTTGTACACAACCTGCAAAGAAGATATCATGTTAGTCGACATCTGCAAGATACCAAATGGCTGAACATGGGCCAAAGGCGTTTTTTACATTCGAGTTGTATAATATATAAGGTTGTAAACTCAGAAACTCCTGAATATTTAAGAGAACTAATTGTTAGACGTAAAGACTTGCATAATGTTAATATTAGAAATAAAGATGCTTTGTCAGTCCCGGCCCATAGAACTGAATTTTACAAATGCTGCTTCAGTTACCAGGCAGCCCATATTTTTAACTTGTTGTCGGGACTAAACCACATCAGTTTTGCGAAATTTAAATGCTCGACCAAAGATCTCATTATTAGAGATAACTTGTTACTGTGATATGTGATATTTCTTTTACTTATGTGTTTGATACTGTATTTTATGTGATTATACTATGTGACTTTGTTGTATACTCAAATGCTGTGTTAAATGTAAACCTGCTAATTTTGTCATTTTTATTTATTATTACTTACTATTAATAAGTTTAACTAGTACAGGTGGAAGTTAAAATACACTTTGTGGTACCTCTCACCTTTTGTATGTGTCTTCATGCAATAAACTTATATTTATTTATTTATTTATAATTTTAAATACAATAATACAGGGTGACAATCGGGAATCGGATGTTTTTGGAACGCATAGTACGGAGTACAGAGCAGTTAGAGGAGGGCAAATGCGATGTTACTACCTTTGTAATGTTGTGCCATTTCAGTAACAATGGTGCAGTGGACAGAAGAGCATCGAATATTTACGTATGACACGTTTATCCCAAATGGCGAGTCAGTGATAATTACGCAGCGGCTTTTTCGCATTCACTTTGATATTGGTCGACGGGTAGCTGTTCCGTCTCGCACGCAACACCATCATAAGATGGGTCAATAATCTGAGAACAACTGGCAGTGTAATGAATGAAAAGTCACAAGGTCAACAGCGTACCGTAAGAACCTCTGAAACTAAAGCGAGTAAGAGCGGCGATCACCAGAAGTCCTTCACGATCCGCTCGAAAACATGCAATTGAGTTGAATATGAATCGGGAATCGGTTAGAAAAAGGGCTAAGACCAAGGAATGCGTGGTTTCAAGATGGTACCGCGGCACACTGCCTAAGCATCAATGAATGTTGTCCGCAACATGTTCCCAGGAAAACTCATTTCTCGTTTTAGAGATGTGCCGTCGCCCCCAAGGTCTCCAGACTTGTCAATTTGTAATTATTTTCTGTGGGGGTATTTGAAGAGTCTTGTATATGCTCACAGGCCCCATAACTTGGCCGACTTGAAGAATGCCATTCATCAGGAAATCATGACTATTGATGAAGAGGGTCGAAAACTGCATCCAACCCGACGGACACCATCTCGATGACATTATCTTCCATACTTGATACACATCGTAAATGGCATTGTGTAAGCTTAATTCTGGTGTTAGTAAAACCTTATTATCTAGCAAACTCTTTGTGTAACACTTATTTCAAAATCGTCCGGTTCCCAACTGTTTTTAAATTTCAATAGATACAATATAATGTCCAACATATTTCATTGAAATATTTCAAAAAAATATATTTCGTGAAATTTTACATCCCTACTCTAGAGTTGGTCCAACAAACAAATTCTTATCTGAACTTTTTTCTGTAAAATGGACGGTTTAAAAAAAAAGTCAAAATAATGAATTTTGCCGGCCATTTTCCAAAAGGGCGACTTGAGCACTTTTTTCTTTGGAGGGAATTTATGAGAATCAGTCAGGTTACAGAGACTATGTCTACAAATTCTCTTGCCTGTGCGAAGTTTTTTTGAAAAGAATTCAGTTTTAACATATAATGAATGCACTATTAGGATTATGAGTGCTGGGCTCTCCCATTATATTTAAGTTTATATTAAAATTTTCAAATAAAACGGACATTAGGACTGGCTGAAGTATCACTGCAAAAATAGTTTAAAATAAAAGAGATATTAAAGTTATAAAATTTATTGAACAATAAATATATTAACTGTTTAGATAACATCGATTAATAAGATAAAATACTCTTAGAATAAATTGTATGCTTACATCTAACCATATGAAAATATTAATTTTAAATCTAAAGTAAAAACAATGTATTGATATAAAAAAAAAAACTAACGTGTCTCCTTTGGTCAGAACGGTTCATATTTTGTCAAATCCACAGTAAGCACTTGGCTGACAAGACAGTCAGCAGGCTAAAAAACAAAAAATTAAATAAATAATGAATATTATAATAAAAATTAATATCTATTTTCACACTTGTGTATATAAATTCTTATAATTATAACAAAAATCAGTTAAACTTTACTTTTCAATGATTTGATACTCTATTTAGCTGAAAAATTATTTACGAAGAGCAGGATATTCTCAACTTTCTAGAAAATATGCGGAGAAGAATACAAACAAATTGAAATATCTAAAAACACAATATCTGACGAACCAACTAAAAAGGAAAAAACTGTAAAGGAGGGAATTAAAGTGGCATACAGATTTACACAAGAAATTATACCCTTCATCGAGAAAAATAAACTACCATGGAGCCTGATCAAGAGGACATACATAGTAGCTATCATACTGCCAGTGATATGACATACAAGGTCAAAAACGTGGCAACGACAAAAGCCAATAGAAGTCTGAGAAGAGCTGAAATTGACAGTCCGATTACTCGCAAAACCATAAGATTAAAGCAACAATATAAAACGACATTAATTAGAAGGAAAACAATTATGAAGATAGAAAGTATGCAGTGTCCGTCCTGGTTGAGTGGTAGAATAGCCATCGGCTAAACTCCGCCAGGACATAAAATAAATAAGGCAGTAAAAAAAAAGTACTGGGGACATGTCCAAAGAAAGGACCCGACACATTTACCAAACAGTCACAAACTAAAAATAGGGAGACCATGTGGATAACAACCATTGAGAGAATCATAAAGGAAAGAATGAAATGACCAGCCAACAAGCATGCTGAGAAAGAACAGCAAGAAAAGAAATCGCAAGGGCGTATGCTCTGTTACAACCTGAAACGGAGGATACAGAAGATGCCTAGATGAAAAAACAAAAAAAAAACTAGCTTAGACACACTGCAGCAACACATCTCACAAAGTGAGTGGCTGACATGAGAGCTCCTTTGAGTAGTCTTTCAGCTGGTGTTTGTACATTATACATAGTTATTGCACTTAATGCAGCCAAGCTTGTAACTCGTAATCCAGCGTTTGGCGGAGCATTAGTCCGGAGAATAGCTCTTGGTTGCAGTCTGGTTTTTATTCCTTATATATTTAACACGTTCAGCGCCAGTGTATCTTTTTCGATACACGTTGCTAAAACATTGTGTATCTAACAAGATACACCGACTAATATTCCGTTTTGGCCGTGTGTATCGCTAACGCACACACTTTACGTATATTTTATATGAGGAATTATAAGCTCTGGTTTACTAGAATTTCCTCTCAAATTGGGGTGTAGGTTGGATGAAAGTTTTCACATAAATTCTGTAAAAGTTCAAATTAAAACAGCACGTGGTTATTATATTAAATTAAAAATAACGAAAATTCGCCCTGAGAGCTTGGCGCTGAATGTGTTAAAGAAGTGTACAGAGGAGTTTTACAAAATATTACACTAGTAAACATCTCACGAATATCTACATTTCCCATCCTATATTTCTGTACCATGCGTCATGTGGCTCTCACTGCTGGCAACAAGCATGACCCTAACTCAACACAGTGTTGAGAAATCTGGGCCGGCAGTATATTGCCAGGAGTAGCAGCAATGCCTATCATATGCTGGTATATGTATAATTGTGCTAAGGACTATATCATCAGCGAGTTTGTGAAATTAAATTTTAATTCAACTTAATACATTATTATATTCTTGAAAGAAAAAAATATTCATTGAATTCTGAACAAACTTTCAAAATGTCCTTCAATCATGTTTCCTATATCGTGTTATTGCGCTGATAACTTAAGCCTCTATCAGACAAAGCAATTCAGTCGCTGCGGTAAAATTGCGGCGATTTTGTCACCACAACATAATATTCCGAGTAGTTATCAGACTATGCAATGCAGTCCCTGCAATCTTTAGTTATTAACTGTCATTGCCAATACCTAAAATTACTACAATTTATATTGATTTATAAGTGTACATTAACATAACCAAACTTTTTTATATATTGGCAATACCAAAGTTCCTACAAAAATCACTAATTTGTGCAATTCAATTGCAGACAGAAACGCATAGTGTGATAATAAAAATTGCGGCGATTCTATTGCCGCAACTGAATTGAAGCGACTGAATTGCATTGTCTGCTAAGGGCTTTAGAAGGAAAAGTTCGATTAATTGATATTTTTCGACATTGTCCGAATATTTATTTTATTTTGGAATACACGAAGACCTATACTGTTACGATTCACTTTCTCTGCCCTCCTAAGCCAAAAAGACGTATCTCAAGGTTTCACTGTTTTGAGATATAAGGCATGTTTTGAATCTTCGAAATCGCGTCAATATTTTCAAATATTTACTAATTTTTTTTTTTGTAGTTGTACTAATGTAGAGGTTAATAGTGGTGTAGTTATGAATTTATATTAATTAGGTTACTAGTTTTTTTTTTACAATTGGCTAAATCGCTTAGGTTTTCTCATATTTTTTTAGATACGTCAAACTTTGTTAGCACTTTAAAAATACTTAACGATTGAAATACGTTTATTTCGCTATGGAAATATATAGAAAATAGCTCCAACTATCCTAAGGTATAAAAATATGCATTTCGGCCAAAACTTGAGATACGTCTTTTTGGCTTAGGGCGGCAGTTCTCATCTCTGGCAATAGTTTATTTAATTTACCAACATTATCACACTTTGTATTTTTCAACTATAAAATTAACTTAAGAGGGAGCAAGGCGATCAAATCAGAGGGGAGAGGTGGCAATGAGCCAATGTGAGGAGAGATCTTCGTAATAAACAAATTTTAGCTAAAAACTTTCTTCAATGGAAGTGTAGTATTCATGTACTTACAAGAATATCTTTTTTTCAGTTTAATAACGCCAGCCGTTTGGCTAAAAACTGCTTTTCCCAGTCAAAATTTTTAGTACATTGCTTTTTAATAGATGGTGCCACCTCCAGCACTACATTAGACCATTTTAGGTCATGTGGTTTTGACAATTTTGACATTTTGCTCGAGGAACAACCAAATACAGTTTGCGTGGTTTTATATATTTTTTTCTAGTTTTTCTTGACAAACTGTGTGCGTTTTCGTAATAATGTCACATAGTGAATATTATTCAACCCTTATGGGTGATGTAAAGTGTCGCTATAATGAGAAAATCAAAATAATACACAATATTACATACACCCTTGGAGTGGAGACTCGAGACCTTTCTGCAGATTTGTCTATTTTATTTTGTGTATCCGTAATTGATATGGGTAAATTACTTAATGTTGACTCACAGCTTCTACACAGGCCAGCAGTTAAAGGCATACAAATCTTTACAAGCACAAATATTATGAGGCTGGACTTGTGCAAGAAGTTTGTGCAAGAAAGATAAACTCAATGTATTCATTGTTATGGGCAAGGCAAATCTACATTTAAATAACTAGATTTCAGTGATAAGCATGTTATATTATGCGTATGTAGTATTCAATAGACTCCAGCGTTTCGCGGAGCATTAGTCCGGAGAATAGCTCTTGGTTGCAGTCTGGTTTTTATTCCTTATATATTTAACACGTTCAGCGCCAGTGTATCTTTTTCGATACACGTTGCTAAAACATTGTGTATCTAACAAGATACACCGACTAATATTCCGTTTTGGCCGTGTGTATCGCTAACGCACACACTTTACGTATATTTTATATGAGGAATTATAAGCTCTGGTTTACTAGAATTTCCTCTCAAATTGGGGTGTAGGTTGGATGAAAGTTTTCACATAAATTCTGTAAAAGTTCAAATTAAAACAGCACGTGGTTATTATATTAAATTAAAAATAACGAAAATTCGCCCTGAGAGCTTGGCGCTGAATGTGTTAAAGAAGTGTACAGAGGAGTTTTACAAAATATTACACTAGTAAACATCTCACGAATATCTACATTTCCCATCCTATATTTCTGTACCATGCGTCATGTGGCTCTCACTGCTGGCAACAAGCATGACCCTAACTCAACACAGTGTTGAGAAATCTGGGCCGGCAGTATATTGCCAGGAGTAGCAGCAATGCCTATCATATGCTGGTATATGTATAATTGTGCTAAGGACTATATCATCAGCGAGTTTGTGAAATTAAATTTTAATTCAACTTAATACATTATTATATTCTTGAAAGAAAAAAATATTCATTGAATTCTGAACAAACTTTCAAAATGTCCTTCAATCATGTTTCCTATATCGTGTTATTGCGCTGATAACTTAAGCCTCTAATAATGTCACATAGTGAATATTATTCAACCCTTATGGGTGATGTAAAGTGTCGCTATAATGAGAAAATCAAAATAATACACAATATTACATACACCCTTGGAGTGGAGACTCGAGACCTTTCTGCAGATTTGTCTATTTTATTTTGTGTATCCGTAATTGATATGGGTAAATTACTTAATGTTGACTCACAGCTTCTACACAGGCCAGCAGTTAAAGGCATACAAATCTTTACAAGCACAAATATTATGAGGCTGGACTTGTGCAAGAAGTTTGTGCAAGAAAGATAAACTCAATGTATTCATTGTTATGGGCAAGGCAAATCTACATTTAAATAACTAGATTTCAGTGATAAGCATGTTATATTATGCGTATGTAGTATTCAATAGACTCTGCCAGAAAGTGATTTCTTCACCTTTCTCCTAAGCTTTGTTTGCATTCAAAATAAACCTTATCTCACAATCGCACCTTATCGCACAAAAGGAAGGCATTTTATTTTTATTTCACGTTTAAAACTTGAGATTACTTCTTTGTTTACAATGGAATAAAAAGTTTGGTTGTATCTCAGGCAATATGGCCGACTTATTGTGACGTCGTCCTAAAATGGTCTATAGGGCATCTGCATCATGTACCCAACATAATCTTAATTTTAAGTTTTTCAAGTTTATTCTCATTTTTAATGTTTGTATAGTCATTTTTAGCTTCGAGCCGTACTGGCTCCAAGTAAATTCACATAAATAATTTTTCAATATTGTTGATTAATAAAAATAGACTGCTAATTACAGGTTAGATTTCCAACCTACAAAAGAGTCCTATTTTATTAGGACAAAGTATTTAGAACTTCATAAACATTACACTGAACTCGATTTTAGTTGAAAATATGGGAACCAGGCAGAAATTTTACTAATAGCTACAACGTAATACTCTTAAATCGTAAGAAACACATATTTTTGAAGTTAGCTGTGACGTCACTTGCAGATGCCCTATAATAGCCACACTGCCCACCCTTCACCTCACTTCAGTTTCACCTTTACCGATGCAACTTGATGATTAGCGTTGTCTCCTCTTAAGCCAACTATGTATTTGGGATTTATTTACTTGATTAAATTATTTTAAATATTTCGTGCGTCACATTCGTTTAGTTCCGGTCCCAACATTCTCGATTACTATAGAATAAATCTCGTACCGAGTCCGTTTCTGTCAAATAGCGTAACCGAGTTTACTTCGTTCCTTATACGGAGATTTTGCATCATTCCAGATGGTTTAGCCGTTGATCGGGCCTTGAAGAATTAATCAACCTACTCAAATAATTTTTATCCAACTAATTCCACAAATATTTAATGATCACTGCTTATATGTTAATCTGTCTTAATTATAAGAATATAAGTGAATGCATCAAAGTTCCCGATTAAAAACTAGGTAATGAACATTTATTTTACGTCGTTTCTGGCCCAGTAAAATGACTGTCTAGAAGCCATGCTGCTGTTTTCTACGAGCATGTCATAGCTGTTTTCTACATGCCTCTTGCGTACGTTTTTGTATTAGTGTGGTTCAGTCCATTTATTAACTTTTGGTTCAGGTACTTGTATACTGATAAGAGCGAATCTAGCGGTGGATTTAATAAATTAAAGCGCGAGAGAGATAGAGTAAAAGGATTTTGCAACACTGTATTAAATACGATTGTCATAACTCTCATATACTAATCTGCTACGTTTAACCTGGCTATATTTCGTTCGTGCCGAGCCGAATTTTCCAATTTCGATATGCAATTTACGATGAGGTTTAACTGGAAGTCTTCCTTTTTACACCGCGCCATCGTACGGCCGTCCCGCTGGTGTTTTTCGAAAAATATGAACGTGTCAAGATCGCGTGTTTTTGTAATTTTTTCATCTCCGAAATGTCAGGTGTTTTTTACTATTTTTCGCAGGTATCTACGAAACGGTAAGAGCTAACTCGAAATAAAAAATTAGGTCAAACTAGTAATTTGTACAACAAGAGTGGATATGATATCCATATCGCACGATAACGAAGTTTGAGCTTCAAATCTTTTGAGTGCGATATGACGTACACATTGACAGTTACTTTGACAGTTTATGCACTAATTTGATTTTAAAACGAATAGTTGTCTATGTATTTAATACTATGTGATTGGTCGGTTTCATTTCATATCCATCCTAGAACTGATATGAAATATATTCAGTTAACTGGAACTGCCTACTTATCCATTCTACAGACTGTACAGAAAACAGAAAATTTACATAAGGTGGTAGAAAACAGTATTTTTCACTGCTACCATCAGAATTTTGATTTTTCTTTTCGTTACGGAGACATTTACTGAAATGTCGACGCAAATTTTGTGCTTCAACTTCTTACGTCAAAATACTACTCTAGCGAATGTAAATAGAATTAAAATTGCTAAAACACTTTTTTTTATTTCGATAAAATTTCGCCATTTTGTCACCGTAATTAATCGGTAATCAATTAAAATCGATCTCATATATGATGTCCACTTAATATCATGTATTACCTAGATGATTCATTAATCTCGGCTCTTCAAAACAAAGGTTTCTGACAAAATTATTATTTTTTAAGATTTACATGCATTTTCTAGGAAAACGTGAAATTTTCTCATTTTCCTCGAATATCTCGGTATTTATCTTTTTTTCTGAATAATTTGTGGGCAACAAATGTAAGGAGCATTTATAGTAGTTTTTAATTTTATATTTTTTTAAAATTTAAATCTTCGCGCCATCTTCTTAATATGCAACGTTGCCAATCCATTTTAACAGCTGTTTTATTTACACAAATTTAATATCGATTAAAGTTCTAATAATTTTTATGCTAGACGGACGATTTTTTCAGGGAGAGTGTTAATAAGAAACTACTTAATGTTATGTTAGTTTTTGAAGTATATTTCTAAAAAATGGTGGTATTAAGAAAATTAACTTAAGCCAAGCTCTACTATGTCAAATAAGGCATCTTTGCCTATAAAAGTCAAACTTTCCGAATCGATTACTCCGAAATTAAACGGACGATTTTATTTTTATTGAAAATTCAAGTGAAAAATCCCTTTATTCATTAGTATACCAAATTACATTTAAAACTGTATAAGTTCATTTTAGTATACAAGTACCTTAAATGATTAACATTAAATCAAATTCCATTTTGACTTTCATACTTGCTGATAGAAACATTTTGTTCGTGAGTGTATGTCCCTTTTTTTGTTCTTTTGCGAAAGATCTGTTTATTTAATATAGTTAATTGTTTATATATGTACGGTTTTGATATGCAAAAAGGAACATCATGTTTGTAAATTTGATTTAAGTATTGTGATGTGTTGCAACCCCTAGAATGAATTCAATTAATTCAGATGTATTTGCACCTACTCGAGAAAGAACCTACCAGAAGTTCTAAAGTGACATCTGGAATTATCTAGAGAATGGTGGCGTCATCACAGAAAAATCGAGATCTGTCACTTTTAGGTATAAAAGACCGCATTCTCGGCGGGTAGTTCAGAAAGTATAGAAGTAGTTTTGAAGTTTGATTGACAAGTGAGGTTAAGAGTACAAAGTGAAAACAAAGTGATAAACATTGTTATTTTTAGTCAGTAAAGTTCATTCAAGTTAATAATCAGTATTGTGAAGTATCCAGTAAATTATTTAATAAAGTGTGTTAGTGGACAATCTCTTGTTATAATTTTTGGAACCCACGGAATTTGCAAGGGTGGTTTCCTAGGGGGTGGAAACACGTTACAGTATGTTACGTGCTCTTTTAGTAGTTTCTTTTGTTTTCGTATATATTGCAAGTAAAGCAATTTGTTTACTAATTCCGTTTAACTAGTATTGTCCATTTGTGTATTTAATGTCTTAAATAATTTATCTGTTAAATATCTAGTACTGGCCAGCTGACTTTTGATTTTACTTGTATATTTATGTATTGCAGTTTTACTGTGCATTTATTATGAATATATCTCTAGTTAGTTGATATCTGAGAAAGCATTATTTTGTTGCTGATTAGATTTCATGCTCTCCGTAAAAGCCATTTTTCTGTAATATATTTTGTTATAATTTAATTTGTGGGTTTTATTTACAGAGTCCTTCTGTATTAAAATTAATGTAATGACATTTTGGTAAGGGCGGTCAATATTAAGACGTTACAATACGAATTTTAGTTACATCTTAACTTACTACTGTGCTTTTGTTAATGAATTTAAACAAACAAAAAATTCTAAATCATAGAAAAACGAAAATCGACTTAATCATCCTCCAATCATATAAACTTGAAATGTATTGAGAATATAAGTAAAGTGCATCAAAATGATAAAAAAGGTGTAGGTAATATAAAAAATTTAAGCGAAACAATTTTTTTATACAACTGACCTGTGGACAAATTCCTATTAGAGCATCAGCATGAGAGTAGAATTCTTCTTTAAGCGATATAACAATAGTTTGCAGAGACTCTGTTTTCTCTCGAATATATTTTGCTACTTTTCCAATATTAGTATTATCCAAGGCCGCATCAACTTCATCCAGCACAAAGAACGGAGCTGGTTGATAACTGTGGATGGCAAATAGTAATGCTAAGGCTGCAACAGTTTTTTCACCTCCAGACAAATTTGACATAGGCTGAAAACGCTTTCCTGGAGCAACACAATTGTAATTTATACCATCTAAATATGGCTCTTCCGGATTTTCAGCACCTAGGAAAGCTTGGGCAGACTGGTTCTGAGCCAAGGCTTTGTAAATATTATCAATTTCATTTGACACGTGGTCAAAACACCTTGTGAATCTTTCGTATCTTTGCTGTTTGATTCTCTCAAAGGCGGCTTTTGATTTTTTGTTTTGCTTTCTGAGGTTTTCAAACTCTTCTTGTGTAGATTTGAGTTTGCCTTCTGCAAGTTGAAATTTTTCGATTGCTTTCATATTGGGAGCTTGAATTTTTGTAAGAGTGTCTTGCAAGTTGTGAATGGATTTTAGAAGTTTGTCTGCAACCTTTTTTATTTCATCTTTCTCTTCCAAGTCCTTTAAATTTTCGGATAGCATATTGTAGTCGATTTTTATTCTGCAAAAAATATTTAGGCAATTAGTAAAATTTTAATATACATACAGGGTGTGCCAATAAAAACTCCCAAGTGAAATATTTCGGAAACTACTAGAGATATTTGAGTTCTGCAAAAGCCCATTGCTAGAATACATAAATGGCTGTAGTTTTAAATAGAAATAGTTTTTTAATATGTTAAGGGATAGATGGCGCTGCGGTACAAATTATTTTTTGGATGACAGGAACTTAGAAATGTTATCTATGTTAAAGAGAATTTAATTTCAAGTAGATTTAGTGATACGAAAGAAATTCGAAAATCTAACTGTTTTCGAGAAATTTGAGTTTAAAACATTTAATTTTTGAAAAACTAAAATCGCCGTAACTTTCTTACATTAAATTTTATACGATAGTTCATTTCAAACTTTCTTCATAGAAAGATAATGTGAATAATTTGGCAATAAAACTTTTTTTACAACTTCCGGTTAAACCGGAAATTAAATTTATTACAATTTTAAAGCGCCCGCCCCTGTATTTTATCAAACAATATGGAATAAAAAATATGTTCCATGCATTTTTTCCAGTGCAACCATAGTAGCAATAAAGGAAATATTAACGTGGGCGAAAAAATACATTTTATATTGATTACATTCACCTTGATGAAATAGAACGACTTCATACGCAAAATACAATCACAGGTGCCTTTGGAATTTTTCATAAACAATACCGTCAATATTGACATTTTTTTAAGCATTGTCTTAGTTTTTGACTGTCAAATGATGTGTATTTAGTTCTTGTATTTTGTTAAATTGTTATAAAACATGATACTTCATACAAACCGGGATAAACTAAACATGGTTTTAATTTATGGAGAATGCCGAAAAAATTCTTCTGCAGCTATGAAATTATATAGAAGACGTTTTCGTGAGAGACCAAGGCCTGATCGCAAAATTTTTGTAAGTTTATGTCTTATGGAAGTTTTAAAAAACAAAAACACTCAGAAGAAAGAGAGCTGCAACAGTTGAACATACAGCGTTAGTGTTAGAAATAATCCCCACGTCATTACGTAAGTTAAATAAGCAAACTAATATTTCTGTAACTTCGTGTAGGATTCTAAAAAATAACAAACTTTATCCATATAAAATTAATTTAGTGCACCACTTAACACCGGGAGATAATCAGCGCAGACTAGATTTTTTGGCATACTTTTCCATTATCTTAGAGGAAAATCCTAATTTGCTAAATCAAACTATGTGGAGTGATGAATCTAGATTTCATAACAACGGAGTGATAACCAGACATAACTGCCGATACTAGTCTAAAGAAAATCTCAAATAGATGAGACAAACCGGAATCCAGACAAGATTTGGGGTAAATGTTTGGTGTGGCATCGTAAATGGGTACTCTGTTGGTCCATATCTTTATCAAAGAAATCTAAATGGTGAACATTATTTACACTTCTTACAAAATGATTTACCTGTGCTATTGAATAATTTACTAGTTCAATTAGATACTATGTGGTTTCACCAAGATGGCGCTGGCCCACATAATAGCAATAATTTGGTAAATTATATAAACCAAACATATCCAGGAAGATGGGTTGGTACAAACGGGGTACTCAATTGGCCAGCTAGATCTCCTGATATTACCCCATTAGATTTCTATTTGTGGGGTTATCTGAAAAGTGAGGTTTATAAAGAACCAATCATAGACATGGCTTTATAATCAAATTTATGCAAGTGCTGGAGCCGTAAACAGGAATACACTACTTAAAGTTTGTGGGGTTGAGCAATTGAAGTTTTTTATTTCATTGTTATTTCCTTTATTTGCTAAGTTACGACTGTGGTTGCACTGGAAAAAATACATGAAACATATTTTTATTCAATATTGTTTAATAAAATACATGGGCGGGCACTTTAAAATTGTAATAAATGTAATTTCCGGTTTAACCGGAAGTTGTAAAAAAAGTTTTATTGCCAAATTATTCACATTAGATTTCTATGAAGTAAGTTTGAAACTAACTATCGTATAAAATTTATTGTAAGAAAGTTACGGCGATTTTAGTTTTTCAAAAATTAAATGTTTTAAACTCAAATTTCTCGAAAACGGTTGGATTTTCGAATTTTTTTCGTATCACGAAATCTACTTGAAATTAAATTCTCTTTAACATAAATAAAATTTCTAAGTTTCTGTCATCCAAAAAATAATTTGTACCACAGCGCCATCTATCCCTTTACATATTAAAAAACTATTTCTATTTAAAACTACAGCCATTTATGTGTTCTAGCAATGGGCTTTCACAGAACTCAAATATCTCTAGTAGTTTCCGAAATATTTCACCTGGGAGTTTTTATTGGCACACCCTGTATACATTTTTTTATCACTAATAATCATGTTTTACCTGGCCTCTTTTTCATATTGTTGAACTGTGCTGTTAGAATCTGCACCAGAAGATGACTGAGAAGGGTCGGCAGCAGCAATGTCTTCCATATTACCAACAATCATCGGTATAGCAATGTCGTCCATCTGTAACATATGTCTTATTAATGAATATTAAAAAATAATGAATGTTAAATTACCTTGCATTGCATTAGGATTGTGTGCCTCTCACTTTTCTTACTTTCGATTTTACCTTCTAATGACACAACAGCTTTTTGAGATGCTTGGACATCTTTAGCGACTGAACCCACATCACGCCTTGCTTTACCGACTTCTTCCTCAGCTGCCTCAACTTCCTGTTTTTTGTTTAGACGCAGGGCCTTCAGCTGTTCAACTTGTTGCAAATCTTTGTCAATTTCATCTCTTTGTTTCGCTTCCTGTCTTTTGCAAGTCTCTAATTTTTCCTCTTCGTCGTTCACTGTACGTTCCCAACGACTCACGTTATCTACAAATTAGAAAAAATATCAATTATATGAAAAGAAAATAATGAGGTAGCGCTGCTTACTTTGAGTGTCGCGGCTCTTTTCAAATTCTAAATTACTGGTAATTCTATTTATTTGCTTTTGGAATTCCAATCTTTTCTGTTTGCGTTCTTCCTGGGCACGAAGTTCTCTATCTTCATACTGTCTTATGTTACGTACACCAATTTCCCTGCAAAAATCTGAGAAAACGACATCTTCTAAACTATTCATTTTCAACTTAATTTCTTCAATTTGTTGTTCACGGGTTTCCATGCTTTTTTCAATGGCCTCTATTTGTGGCCCATACTTCTTCATTTCTTCATTCAATCGACCAAGTTCTCTTTCAACAATATGAATTTGTTTCGTCTACAGGTTAAAAAAAGGTTTTTAAAATGAGAGTGCAATGTTAGCACATTCATATTTCTACATTTGATAAATTTAATTTCATAACATTAATGAATAAAACAAAAGTAATAAGAGGGGCAAAACGAAAAATTTTGACAGATTATAACTTAAAAGAATAATATTCCAGATAAATATTCGGATATCCAGTAAATAAATACCTATTGATAAACGCCATGTTGTTAAAAGGTTTGGGGGGGGGGGTACCGCACAGGAAGGTAAAAAAAATGGTTGTTGTAATGAAATAATCATAGGCCATTATAATCGGATAAATATAATGATACTCCAGTCGATAAAGTAAAAAATACACCAGAAGCTCGCAAAAAATGTTATCTGAAATTTTCCTTCAGTAACTGTCATAATAACAACAAAAATCCGTCCTGGGGGGTACCGCAACCCCCCCCCCCCCCCTCCCTCAAAAAAAACACCTTTCAGTGAAAAAAGCCTTATTTTACTGATAACTCGTTAACCGTTGAAGATATAAAAAAATTGCTCATCATAAAAAAGAAAGCTTGACTAATTTCCTAAAAAAAGTCCTATTGTAATTTTGTTGTATATGCGTTGGTTTTCGAGAAAATCGATATTGAAAAAAAATCCAAAATTTGTATTTTTAATGCGCGCGAATTTTCGTTCATTTGAAATTTTTTGCGTGCGGTCTATAGAAAAATTTGAATTGCTCGAAAACCATATAAGCTAGTAAGAAAAATCAAAATGGGTTTTAAAGGGGATATAAAATACTCTCTTGTTATTTTGTTATTATATTTTTTATGGCTATTGATATTTATTAGTATATAAAAATAGCAATATAATATAGTTATCTCTTAATTTTTTGCGTCTCTAACTATTCACAGGCCCATAAAAAATAACTGACTTTAATATAAGTTATAAATGCATTATCTTTTAGTTCAAGGTAGTACTTCAATGCAGAAAAAGTTAGGAATATTGCTATTTTTATATATACTAATAAATGTCAATAGCCATCAAAAATGGCAACGCAAGAGAGTATTTTATATCACCTTTAAAACCCATTTTGATTTTTCTTCCTAGCTTGTATGGTTTTCGAGCAATTCAATTTTTTCGCGCATTAAAAATACAAATTTTGAAATTTTTTTCAATATCGATTTTCTCGAAAACCATCGCATATACAACAAAATTACAATAGGACTTTTTTTAGGAAATTAGTCAAGCTTTCTTTTTTATGATGAGCAATTTTTTTATATCTTCAACGGTTAACGAGTTATCAGTAAAGTAAGGCTTATTTCACCCTAGTGGTGGTTTTGTGATGTATAACCCCTCCACTAACAGTTACTGAAGGAAAATCTCAGATAACATTTTTTGTCATGGAAATTTTTATAATTATTGGACTATGAGGGCTTATTGACAACACATTTATCATATCAGGTGTCAAAACTGTGAACTCTGAGGTTATGTTCCATTGTGTTTACAACATCGCAAGCTCCCTTCACACACGATGCTTCAATGTCTGCTCACTCTGCCTCACAATGGGGTATTTTCCATTTTTTTTTAAATTTATTTTTGGTGATATATATCAAGTAATGTTATAATTTTAACAATTACTGCATAATCAATTTAAACCAAAACAATAATTTCTTAAATAAAAATGAAAACTACGAATACACCCGTCTAGACACAGATTTCAAATGATTTTGTTATTAGAAGTTATCTTAAAAATGTAAACCAAAATCACGGCGAGGATTATGTGGCAACATTTCTTGTGTGCCGCCAGCTATCCTTGGCCAGCTGTCACTTCTTGACCTTCTTGTCACAATACAAGTGAAAGAGATATTATATTGGTTAGATTTATTTGTTTATGTGGCGTTTGATTTCGTTATTTTATATTTTATCAATAAACTATTAAGATGGAGTTGAATTTTGTGAAAGGAGATTCATCTAATTTGCCCAAAGTTGCTTGATGATGGATTCTTTCTATAAACAAATTTGGGTTTTTCAAGGGATGGGATCAGAAATACTGGAAGCTTGCCACCAAGTTCCTCGAATATCCATATTTTTCAAAACAGTTACAAAAAATTTTTCCGGAGCACTTATATTTGTGTTTCCACAACTTTTTAGAAAATACCTTTTAAATGACATCTACTATTTGTAAATTACAGCAAATACCTCTATGAAAGAAACTGAAATGATTCAAATCAACATGGCGGCGACGTTAGAATACATCTGTCATTTGACTAGCCGTTGACATTGTTGTCATGTTTTGATAAATAGGTTTTTAAAAATCTAGTCGGCATTAAAAATTATTTAAAATATTTAACAATTAACGCCTATTATTCTTTTTTACATGAGAAAATTAAATTTCGTGGATAAATATATTAAAATTGATTTACTAAATAAGCTTTATTCTTCAGTTTTCTTAAATTATCTTTTAGTAGAACTAGAGAAGAAATTTCAACTTGGCAACACCACACTGTTTTGTATAAAACCATTCTATCAACAAATCCATACAGTCTACCTACGTCATCGGCCAAACTACCTACGTCACCAATTTAAAACACCTGTTGCTCCACTTATTTTGACTTCTGTTTTCTCAAAAAATTGATCATTATTTTCGCGGAAATCTGTATTGAAAGGCTTGTTTGTAGATATTCTATATTATTCAAAAAAAAAAAAATAATAATAATAGGAAAATACCCCATTCTTGAATGACAAATCTTTGACAAATTAAAAGACTAACCAGGAGTTCACATGTCTTGGGTACAAACAGAGCCTAATTCATGAAATTGAGGAATCGAGAAGAATGTATCACTGGATTAAAATGATAATCAATCAAGTGATGTTAATTGGTTAGTAAGTACATCATTAAAAATTCTAATTTCTTTACATACTCAAACCAATGACGAGGGACTTGCTCATATTAGACAGTTGCATTTGCATTGTGACTTTATAAGAGTACAAACGTTGCACATGAAAGTATACTTACGGTGCTTTCCATATCTGTCCTGGCATATCTCAACCTAGTTTCAAGTCCACGTATTTGAGAATCGACAGTATTTAATTCTGACTCTTTACGAGACTTCTTCATGGCATCCCTCAATTCCTCAGTCAATTTTTCCTAGAGAATAAAACAGGTAAATGCACTGAAAAATTGTGTACAAACTGTTTGCTTACTTTTTGAGCTTTCAACTGCAACATGTGCTTTTCATCCCAACGTTTAGCTTTGCGTGCCAAATCCAAACTACCACCAGAAATTATACCAGACTTTTGATAGTAAGTACCATCAAGTGCCACAGCATCATATCTTCCACCAAGTTCATAGGCAACTTTCATTGCATCTTCGGGAGTCTCACAAACTAAAGCATTATTAGTGGCAAACATAACAGCCTTGGCAATCGCTTGAGGTTCAAATTGAAGAACGTCATAGATCAACTTAACCCCTTTAGGGTCTGTAATACAACGCAACCTTTCTTTTACGGGCTTAGTTTGCAGGTAATCTAAGGGTAAGAATGTTTCCGGTTCCAACATTTGTTCCTTTAGGTATTTGATACACTGACGACCCGTGTGTTCGGTGTCTACCACAATGGCCTCCATATATTTACCTAAATTCTTGGTAATTGCTACATTGTATCTTTTGTGGATTGGTTGACACATATTAATCATGCGATCATACTGGAAATAAATAAGTAAATAATAAACTCTATCGAGGAAAGTTTCTAATACGTGAATCACTATCTTTAGTAGCAGGAATGAAATAAATATAAGGACATGGCTAGGCACACGCCGCGGCGTGTACGGAAATCAAAATTAAAGACCCGTCCGACGTGTTTTATTGACAATAACTACATGCACGAGGCGGCGTATACGGAAATCTAAATTAAAAACCTGCCCAACGTGCCTTATTGGCAATTACTAGTAAAACGTCGAATTATTTAAATTAAAAATCCGTCTAATAGACCTTTACTAACTACCTAAATGACAAAAACGTAAACCGCTACTAGAATTAAAAAATTTGAAGTAACTCAGGAGAAGAGAAAGGGTACCAGGTACCTTTTGGCTTTTTTGTAGCAATAGTAACATAATATGTTGCTTTTCAGTAATTAAAAAAAGAACATAACACAACCTAACTGGCACATTCAGATATGAAAATAATTTTAAGGCAAAGAAAAAATATCTGACACAAAGAAAAAACAGAAAAAAAAACTACAATTCACAAGACTTGAACCCGCAACATTAGTATTGTGAGGTAACCACCTTACACACTGAGCTATCGACTACCTGGCAGAAAATGTGTAAAACTTTTACTTAACAAAGAAATTAAAGACCCGGGTCTTTAATTTCAATTTCTGTACACGCCGCGGCGTGCACGTAGTTATTGTCAATAAAACACGTCGGACGGGTCTTTAATTTCGGATTTCCGTACACGTCGCGGCGTATGCCTAGTCACTTCCATATAAGAAACTATTTAATGGAATTACTTACCACTCCAGGGTAGTTACTTTTAAATCTTTCTACAATTTCTTGTTTCTTTTTGCGCCTAGCATCTTCATGTTTGTCAGTTCTTGCATCTCCAAGCTGCTCAACGACATCATCTAATTGTTTCTGTATTTCATGCACCATATCCTTTGATGAACCAACGTCAGATTGTAAGTCGTTCCTCAGCTGCCTCTGTTCTTGCAGTTTTTGTTCACTTGTTCTAAAGTAATAAAAGAAATATATGTATATTCCTTACTATTAAAAAAAAATACTGTACCTTATATGCTCAGCCAACTTTTCAATTCTTTTTTCCATCTCTTCTTTCTCATGTAGTTTCTGTCGATGTTTGTTTTCTGCATCAGTTCTCATGCGAGAAACATTATCTAAACGATCTTGATCTGCCTTTTGTTCTCTGTTGACAGAGTCCAATTCTTGCATGTATCTGGCCGATCTCTTTGCTGCCTCTTCCTTGAGTCTATGATACTCCCGTACCTATTTAAATTCAGGTTATAATTCGGTGTTTTCACAAATTTTAAAATCTCATTGACTGTGAAGGTAATACTTAATTATAACAAACATTTGAATTTCCACAACCAGTTGAGTAATATCCAGGGAAAAGTGTTTTTAAATTTGAATTAAAATTTTACCGCCCAAAACACTAAGCTATATTGTGGACGTCATCGCTCATAAACACCTAACCTCAAAAATACATATCTTTTAAAAATTTCCGAGTAATATGTCACTATTATGAAAATTTCCACTTGGTTCTCGTATTTTCAACTAAAATCTTGTTCAATGTAATGTTCATAAAGTTTTAAATATCTTCTCCCAATGAAAAAAGGGCTATTTTTGTAGGTTGAACCTATAATTAGCAGCCCATTTTTAGTAATCAACAATATTGAGACATCATATGTGTCAATTTTTCAATGTTTGCTTGGAGTCATACTGGTTTCAAATGAGAGTGCGGATATAATCATTAAAAATGACAATAAACTTAAAAAATCTAAAAGTTGAGGTTATGTTAATGCCACCGATGACGTCACAGCTCGTTTTGTATTATATCCGTTCAGTTGTTCAGTTTTGTTATTTATTTGTTGAAATTTCAAATTGATAGATGAAAAAATGGTGTTTAAATATTGGTAAGTGCTTTAATGTACGGAGTACTTCATTTTAATAATATTAAAAAAGCAAATTTGCATACAGTAAAAACACCTAATTAAACTGACGAACATTTTGAATGTCTGTAAATCTACGTAGCCTCTAAATATTCGGACAGTAATAATTTTTTGACTTTCTTTGAAAAAAATGCTTTATACAGTATGTCTCACTTTTCATGACTCTCATATCACAGTTCCCTTATTAACAATGAGATTTTTTTAAAAATTGGATGGAAGGTACTTACCCATCAGGAGATTGTGTCACGGTAAAACATTTAAAAATCCATCAGTGGTTTTCGTCATTGTGAAGAAAAATTAACTTAATTCTCCAAAAAAACCAACGCAACATTATTGATCAGAATACTTCATATTCAAAATTTAACAATATTTTGATGTTTGGTTCTTGAATTAGGATTTAGGAATACCTTAAAATCCCGTTTTTTAAACATTAAATAATCAATAATTTGGAAACGAATCGTTTTTCAAAAAAAAAAGTCATTCCTCATTTTCGCTTTAAATTCACTGTTTCTTTCCGGCGGCCCTGTAAATTATTCGGGCATTAAAAAGAAAATGATAAATGACTTTTTTTCGAAAAGCAATTCGTTTCCAAGTTATTGATTATTTAATGTTTAAAAAATGTAATTTTAAGGGGGCCGTAATTCGAAAACCATACATCAAAATATTGTTAAACTATGGATACCTATGGGGTTCTGAAGCATGCTGATCAATAATATTGCATTAAAAAAAATACCCGATATATTTTTTTGAAAAATTAGGTTCATTTTTCTTCATAACACCAAACGCCATTATCTCCTGTTGGGTAAGGGATGGGTAAGTACCTTCCACCTAAATTTTAAAAAAATCGAATTGTTAATAAGGGAGCTGTGATACTGTATATGTTTTAATATTTATTTTACTCTTAAAAATCAATGTATACATGTAAACTATTTTGTACACTTAACTCAATATTATAAAAAACTATGTGGAACAACTCTCAAAACTCAAAACTCTCAAAAAAGGAGAATCGCCATCAAAATTGCAGGGAATTTGGGACTCTTACACGCCTGAATATTGTCAATCCCTAGTTGCGATACCACCCTAGCTAGTGCTTGGTCTGTAATTAAAGTCGAAGGTGGCGTCACAAGTTATTAAAAATAAAATATTGCTGTAAATGCTAGATTTGTCCAAATATTTAGTTCTTATTAATTTTTTATTTTGATTATTTTTTCATTATGTTGTTAACTTTATCTCGGCGTCAGAGACGGCTCTCATATAAACATAATATATTGCAAACACCTACTGAAACATCCAGAAAAATGACGAAATTGTGAAATATTCATCATTGCCAGCTACAATGTATTATTGGTAATAAATTTAACCTAAAAACGTTAATGGTTCTTACAAAAACACCTAATACATATCTAGCAAATACAAAAAACAATTTTGAATTAAACGCATACTTTCCTATTGTTTAATATGTGTGGCATGTTTATTTTAAACCTGCTATGTACCGTGTGCATCTCAGATATACACAATGCTTCAATCAAAGAACTTATTCCTATAGTCTGTTTTTAAACCAGGAGGACCGTTTCAAATTTACCGCGCTAAATCATACATCTGTGATTGGATCCGCCTTCGCCAGTTTTACACAGGGCAATAGTCGTAAATTTTGACATAATAATAAATTTTAATTTCATGTCAAATTATTTTGTTTTAATTCCTATTTTATCGTTTGCACATTGTATATCAGTTTTTAATCCCTTCTATATCAATCTGAAGGTAAAAGTGGCCAATTACTTGGTGCCTTTATATTGTGTAAATGTTATGGATGGTGTATCAAATACATAGAGGTCAAACAGAGGTTGATGCATTATATAATGTAATCAAATGCACACAAATATACAGTAGTGGTGTATTATTGGTTGCTCAAAACACCAAAAAGGTTCTAGGATATTTTCTGGTTACTTCTATGGTGTAAATGGGTCTTCTATATTCAGTCATTCTGGTTTAAAAACAGACTATAGATACATAACAGCTATCTCTTCAGGACATTACCTTGTTTACTTCTAAGATGGTCACATTATATATCCATTAAAAAGGATAAATAAACATAACATCCCATAAGCAACAGTGGCAGGTATGTGTAGAAGGGTAAATATTTTCATCAAAATGAATTATTGAATTACTGCATTACCTAATCTTTATACAACGTGATGTACGCATGCAATATTACAGTGAAATAACGCTTGATATATTTCAAATTGAATCAGCCTAAACTTTGAAATATATCTTTTTTTACAAATTTATAAAATGTCTCATCATACATAATAATTACATTTTTTTATTTTTTCTGAAAGTTTACATATAATAAGAGGGTAAATATTACACATATTTATATGTCTCAATTGTTAATATTTTTTATTTGAATGTTGGTCATTATAATTTATTATATCTGCATATTGAATTGCATATACACAGAAAAAAGAATTGTTAAAACAAATAAATATATTTTGTCAACAGGATTTATTCTAGTTAAGCATAAATTTAATTACTCCAAAAATTTTCGTTTCCATACAAGATAAGTCATTGCTTAATTCAATAAAATATTTCTCTTGTTTATCAAGAAATTAATTATTTATTTCAAAAATAAAAACATTTTAAACAAACGTCATATTATTCTAATCAAGTAAAACAGAAAAGTTCAATTCAACAAATTCCAATTGTTTTTGTAAATAAACATACAATTATAACTAACAAATATTTGTTCCAAATAATGTAAATTTTTACTTATTGCTACAAAATATTTGTTTGTTTATCAACAAAATAAGTATTGAATTAAAAAATATATTGTTATGGTGTAATGCAATGCCTTTTTCAAAGAAAGCAAATAGATTGTGTTAACTTTAAGATATAAAAAGTGTCTTTACAAAAGAATTATGAATTAAAATAACAAATATTCTCTGAGTTGAAACAAATTTCTTTACTGATTTAAAAAATTATTTTGTTAAATAAATAAAAAAAACTGTTGAAACAAAATGATTAATTTGTTAGGTGAATACTTATATTTTGTTAAATTTAAAACTGCCCAAGAGCGCATGCTCGGTAATCAAGGAAAGTGGGGCGGCCATGCTGCATATCTAATATTATGTCTTTTGTCTTTTTTTATTCAGTTACCAGCCACGCGGAATTTACGTTTTATATTTAGGTAGTTGATGCAGCATATTTGTGATTTCAGTGAAAATAGTGTATTTCCACCAGGTAAGCATTTTAAATAACAATTGTGATGTTATTTTGATTGTAAATAGGAAGAGATATAAATAGTTAATGGTTTCACATGCATGTAAAAAACAAACAAACAAAATGGCGTTCAATTAATAGTGGTCTGGCATTCGCCATATTTGTGAAATTATATATAAAATTATCTGGATATAAATTTATCCATATACAGAATAAGCATTTGAAATCATTTTAATTGACTTTATTCATTTAAAAAGGATGCACAGGAAGCTGTCTTATTGTGGGCAATTAGGTATGTACCTAGTTACGCGTTCATTCGGGTGTAACAGTGGTGATTGCAATGGCATCGGCGTATTTATAAATGTCATTTTGTTTGTTTGCTCGCCATTTAGGTATTAATTTATTGAATGGAAAATTTACATGTTTTTCTGAAGCCAGTCTCTAATTTATACAATGGCACTGATTTATGTTCTATACAAGAGATAGGCTTGATGCATGGTAAAGAGATATAGCAGGTTTGTTTTTACAAGTCAGCAAACGCTTTGCAAACCATCAAGAGTTTGCACACAATGATTTTCGATGCTGTAAAATCATTGTACGATAACTCCTGAAAATGTTTGCTGACTTTTAAAAACAAACCTATTGTACGTTTAAATATATTTTTCTGCTTATTTCTTTTTCATGCATATAGTGTCGCGCTTAAGACTATAACAAACACCCTCATAACTTGTTTAGTTGTTATACGATTTGAAAAAAAATTGGTCAAACACATTAGAACGTACTTACGCCCAAAAACATTCGACCCTAATACAAATACAAAGCCACTTGCGATACCAAAATGTATACTGAAGAAATCAAAAAAAACATAGGCATTATTAGAGAATATTATTTAAGTTTTAAGCAAACCACAACTTATACACTTTTTTGTTTATTATGAAACTACCTACTTTCTCTATATTGTTGCCCTAATCTACTAGTTAATAATATACTAGTTAGGTAAATACTTTAAAACACTCATTATTGGAGAACCAATCAAAACAACTAATCTTCTAGCTAATACTGACAAAGTATTGGATTACATGATAGGATTCCTAGCATTTTAAGGCAAAAAAATATTGAAAATACTTAAATTATTTATTGAAATTCAGTCATTCACAACAATTATTGAACCTTACATTCTATTTCAACTCTAGAAAAGTTGTACAAGTTTTTTCAAACTCGTTAGTTCTCATCAGTAGAGTATAGAAACATTCAACTTGTACAACTTTTCTAGAGTTGAAATAGAATGTAAGGTTCAATAATTGTTATGAATGACTGAATTTCAATAAATGATCTAAGTATTTTCAATATTTTTTCCCTTAAAATGCTAGGAATCCTATCATGTAATCCAATATTTCGTCAGTATTAGCTAGAAAAGTAGTTGTTTTGATTGGTTCTCCAATAATGAGTGTTTTAAAGTATTTACCTAACTAGTATATTAGCGTGCCCAGATTAGGGCAACAATATACAGAAAGTAGGTAATTTCATAATGAATAAAAAAGTGTGTAAGTTGTGATTTGCTTAATACCTAAATAATATTATCTAATCATGATAAAAGCAAATAAATAAAAAATAATGAATTGTAAAAATATTAGGCATTTTTTACCGGAAAATTTTATTGATGAAAGTTGATCAGAATTGCCCAAAGTTTGATCAAATTTAACGACTACTGAAATTTGCAGGAAATATGCAACACACAAAAAGCAAAAAATAAACTTACAAATTACTTGTCAATAATTACTTCACATCAGTTCACGTTTTATTTCAAACAATATTGCCTCGGCGCACTTTTCAAAACGCAAAGAAAATGATATTTTCGACATTTTTAAACAAAATTTCAATATTTTTAAATTTGATCAATATTTGGATTTAAGCTTTTCGAGCAATTCTAAACAACTTTCGTTAGTAACATTTTCCGATCTCAACATTAAGGTCACGCAAAAAACATAAACTGATAAAGCAATGATAATTTTTTTATGATTCTACTGAAATGTGTAATACTTTTTATCACACTTCATTTACCGAGTCATTCACGCGTACAATATACATTGTATTAATATATTACCATTATTTATGTCATATATTTTATTCTTTATACGTAAAGCAATGGAAGTGTTTTATTCTAATTTTTTTTTTTTTTTTTAGTGGAACATAGTGGAGGAGGACTTTCTTAGAAGTATTAATTTAGAAAATCTTATTTCTGCTCTTGCAGGTAAGAAATATATTTTTATATATATATTGGTTTTATAGACATCTGGAATTTCAAGAAAAGTTTTTAAAATTTTTCTTAAGGGTACAAAATATCTAAGTCTATCTTTAATTGATAAAACTGTATTACCAGGTTTCTTAAACTCTTCCGTTACTGTTCCCACATTATGACGAACTGGAGTTATTAAATGTGAACTATTTTTAAAATAAGAAAAACACTTATATTCAGTGTCCCAATTCTTAAAGGGAGTCTTTAATGCCCGGAGCATATCCGTTTTTATTTCTACATTAGCAAAATTTAAACTATTTTCAATGCATTCAAACATTTCAGGAGAGAAAAGGTCAGATACAAGCAATATAATTTTGTCAATTAAAGAACGATTTAACGTTAACTACTATATAGTTTTGATACAAATCGTTCTATTTTTTTGTAATAATTCAAAAAATTTTACGGTTCATCTGTACAATTTACATTTAATTCATTGTTTACATTCAAATTCTGATGACGCTGTTCTTTATTGGGCATTTTCTTTTCATTAAAAATACTTTCAGTTATATTAAATGACGGGTTTAAATTAACGAAAACAAAACTGTTTCTTCACATTCAACAAACATGATTTGTTTCAATATTTCTTTTAAAAGCACGGCTCTTTTGAGAGAACAATTAGTTGCCGAGCAGTTTTAATCATTTATAACACCATGAACATGGTTTAGATGGAAAATTAATTATTTATTAATTATTTTTGAGTCATTATAAACTTCATTACAAAATTGGCATTTCATTTTATAAAAATATTTTGATATAGACACAAAATATAATATTGACAATATAATAAAATTGTAGTAATTTTTAAATAACACTTAAAAATTTGCTAGTGAAATATTTTTGTCGAACTCCTCTATACGTTTCCTTAAATATATAAGGAATAAAAACCAGACTGCAACCAACAGCTATTCTCCGGACTAATGCCCCACCGAGCGCTGAATTATGAATTACAAGCCTGGCCGCGTTAAGTGCAATAATTGTGTATTGCCACAAAACGCTAAAGTTTCGATTTTAATAGACACCAGCCGAAAGACTTATTTCTACTTAAAGGAGCTCTCGTGCCAGCCACCCCATACCACTTGCAGACTGCAGTTTCGAGCTATTGGCTCTCGTCAGTGCAAGGTAGGTCTGAGATGGCTGGAATCAGGCATTTGTTCACTCTTGGTACATGACGAGATTTATAAAACCACGACATGCAGCAAAAATGGCAGGCTCCTTATATATTTAAGGAAACGTATAGAGGAGTTCGACAAAAATATTTCACTAGCAAATATTCTGCCCTCTGAAAGCATACCTACTTAAAAATTATTTGTGCAATACTTTTCTACATATAATTTACATTATAAACATACAGAGTGACCCATTTAAAAGTTGAACTCTAAAATTTTTATTTATTGTGAGATTTGAGTCAAATTTTACTCAAGTATAGAACAAATTACAAAGCCACCTGTGGTATCAAAATATGTGGAAAAAAACAAAAATCATATTAGGCATTTTTTTATCGAAAAATTTTGTTAATGAAACTTGTTCAGAATTGTCCAAAAACCTAAGTCCAAAATTTAATCAAAATTAAAAAATTGGAAAATGAAATTTTAAAAATTTTTAAAATAATTATTTAAAAAAAAACTGCAAATTACTTGACAACTACTTGGCAGCTTGGGTTTAATTTCAAACAAAATTGTCATAGTACAGTTTTCTAAATAAAAAAACCCATTAAAATGATATTTTCGGACTTGGACATTATTTTAATCAAAATTTCAATATTGTTTTGTTTTGATTAAATTTTGGACTTAAAGCTTTTGGACAATTCCGAACAAGTTTCATTAACACAATTTACCGGTAAAAAAATGCCTAATATGATTTTTTGTTTTTTTCTGCATGCTTTGGTACCACAGGTGGCTTTGCATTTGTACGTGGCTAATGTTTTTCTAGTTACAATTAGATCCTAATTTGTTCTATACTTGAGTAAAATTTGATTCAAATCGCACAATAAACAAAAATTTTAGAGAGGTGTTCAGTTTTTAAATGGGTCACTCTGTATACTATTAAACTTTATTTACCTTTCTTTAACAAGTCATGTTCAATATAATATATGAAATAATTTTATCTTTTTCAGGATTTATTTCATAAACTGCTTGATGATTAACCATATATGCTCGGATTGAATGGGATAAGAAGCATTTAGAATATGAAATATTTTAAAGCATACATCTAATTTGGCACAACAGTGCCAAATTCGTATTTTACCTCATCTGTCACTACATAGATACTTTTAATATGGAACAGGCCTGATCCGTTTATGAGTATTAAGGGATGCTTCAAATCAAGGCATTTGTTTTTATAATTCTTTATTATCTCTTCTATATCTCCTGGTATTTAAAAAATATAATTTCCCGGTTATGAATAAATTATTTGTGACACTATATAATATATACTATTTTATAGGAAAATTTTAGAAAACATAACATTAAGTTTTTGTATACTTTATTATACTATTAAACACACATACTGTATAGAGGTATAAAAACAAAAAATAAACCATTTGTGAAACTATTACTTTTGTTTTATTTGTTATAATTTTTCAGTTCCAATTAAAATTACGTATATAATTAAATAAATATAATAGTATAATTAAAAAAATGGATGTCTTTGCTAAAGTATCCTGTTATTTCAAGTGAATTAATTGGTGGATTAACTTTGACCAAACATTTTGTTAATTAAAGTTTCTATATACCTATATACAGGGTGTTTCCGTTTTAATGAGAAGGATTTCATGTACGTATATTTATAGAGGGGATGCTTTTGAATAAAAAATAGTCTATAAATATATACTCTCTTCTTTTACGAGATATAGAAGGCATCAGCATTTAATAAAAACTTATTCTGTTTAGCTGTATATCTCATGAGATATAAAAAGAATTATTTTTTATTAAATGCTAATGCCTTCTATATCTCGTAAAAGAGAATATATATATTTATATCGACCATTTTTTATTCAAAAGTATCCCCTCTAATATATACGTTCACGAAATCCTTCTCATTAAAACGGAAACACCCTGTATATAGGTATATAGAAACTTTAATTAACAAAATGTTTGGTCAAAGTTAATTCACCAATTAATTCACTTGAAATAACAGGATACTTCAGCAAAGGCATCTATTTTTTTAAACAAACTATTTCATCTTTTGAATCAATTAAATATATATCTTAAATCAACTAAAAAATTAACCAAACCAAAATTTCTGTAATTTAACTTAACCGAATAATTTGTTGGCTTGCAAATAAGAATTAGTTAAATGAAATGGCAATTCTCTTGTTATAACAAAATATATCATCACAGTAAGTTACAGAACAATTTAGAAAGATCAAATGTATCTTTAAGTCAACAAAATATGTTATTTCAGTAAATTATACAACAATGTAAAAAGAATAAATGTATCTTTCAAGTTAACAAAATATTTATTCAGTTCGATTAAAATCATAGTTCAGAAGGAGTCCTAGTTTTGTAAGAATAACAAAATATTCTATCTCAGTAAGTTATCGAACAATTTAAAAAGAACGAATGTATATTTCAGTTAACAAAATATTTATTCAGTTTGATTAAATCTATGTTTAGAAGAAGTTATAGTTTTCTAAGAATAACAAAATCGTTTGTTAGATCCACTAAATGGATTAATTGAAACAATTTAAATAAAATTGCATGAAATAATAATATAATTCAATTTCAACATAAATATTTAATCATATAAAATACATATTGGCTTGTGCATATACGATCAAATTATTTGGTTGATTTGATCAAATATGCTTTCAATCAACCAATTCTTTTTCTGTGTGTATATAATAAACACACCACAAATTAAACAAGCCTCAAATTCAATATCAAGATTGTCTGGGTGAAGTAAAAGAATTGAAAGGATATTAAAATTTAATTGCTATTCACCTCATTACAACTGTAAAACAGAATCTAATCATGTTACCATGAAGTTTATACTTATGAAATGATCAATATACTTTTTTTCTATACCGTTTTAGTGGTGTACATGTCAAACGGAGATTACGATAATCAAACTGAACCGATCGTGTCCAAAATGTTACGAATAGAACGACTAGCTAATCAGGAACATATTGAATTTTGCAAATGAAGTGCCTTAGACCATGACTATCTCAGCAACAAACAAACCAATACCCAATACACATTATGTATTTCGAGATAAGTTCCTTAATCGAAGACACAACATGATAAAGTGAATTTTATTTCATTTTAAAATGTTAATACATACCTACTTTTATCAGAAATCTACTACATTTGTGAAATTTACTGACAATTACCTAAAGACATAGCCGATTCTTTTTTAATTGCAGTATTGAAGGCATTTAATCCTAACCGAGTGTCAACATTAGATTCCAGTGTACGGCAGTACTTTTATACGTTTTTTACTTATGCGGTTTTATTATCTCCTTTAATTAGGCGACGCCGTCAAAATTGTGAAACGCTGCTTTGACAAAATCCCTTTTACTATACCTACACTGTGGCCATTCTGGACATTTACGTCAACATTTAATAAAGGGAAAGGGTAGACAATCCAAGATTGCAGTTTCACAATTGCCCAGTACAAATCTAGCCATATGTATGTATGAATCTACAAACCTAGCGTGAAATTATACAGAGTCGACAATATACAGAAATATGTGTTACTTTAAGGTAGTGAAAAATACATGCTGGTGTGTCTGTTAGTTCAATATTACATCCACCAATACCTCCTCTTCAAGTGAGTTTATATAATAAACTGACTATATTAACTTTGGATATTACAGAATTCCCTAAAAAGTGCAAGATAAGATATATTGTGTCATTATTGCATAAAAATCTTTCCGCGCTGATCTAGAGCCAACCTTGATTTTGACGTCACAGAGATAAAATTCCCAAGCTCTGGTAATGTTTAAATCAACAAATTAATTGAAAAGAATGTATTAACTCACTTTTTATAAATGATAATAATCATGCAGGGTGTCCGGAAATACCGGTTACAAACTTCTGGTACAGATTCTACATATAAAAATATTAAGGAAACTTCATATGAATATATGAATATATGTACGCAAATGTTTCCTAAGAGAGCTAGGGTTATTCGAAGGTGGAACCATAGAGTAGGTTTTTATATAAAATTTTAGAAACCCTTTGCACTACAGTGAAGAGATTCGCTAAGTTATTAAGTATCAATCAACCAATCAATAAATCAATATTATTTCATAATTTTGTCCGAATTTGAATTCAATTTTTTTCTGTAGTTTTTGTTTTTTTATATTTTGGTAGAGAAATATCAAATTTGCACAAAAAAGCTTTATTAAATACCATAGGATCAACCGTTTTTTTAAGAAACAGTTGTGGGTCATTTTGTGGGACAATTTTAATCAATAATCTAATCTGGCTTTAATTAGAATTAAATTGCCATAATTTGACAATAGAAACAGTTCAAGTGCACAAAAAAGTGCATCATCATTCCGAAAAATCTTAAAAAATTGAAGAATTTAGATTAACTGAAATTGGGTCACAAAATGACAACAACAACAACTATTTTAAATCAGTTGTTATAAAACACTGTTGGTCCTAGTGTGTTTAACAATGAAGACCTTTTTTGCGTAGATTTCATCAGAGAATCATATTATGGTACCAACATTTAAAAAACAAAAACGGAATAAAAAAATGATGAATTTCAATTTGGCTATTACTATGAAATAACAACCCATATTCTTCATGAATAATGAGTTGGAAGTTTTAAAATTAGTTTGTGTTACCAATAATATTAGCAATCAGATCTGTTGAATAAGAAGGGTGTGTATGAGCATATAAAGATAGAACTTTCTAAACAAGTAAGCCACAGTAATAGAGATGTGTCATTCGTTCATTTTGAAAGGATTCGATCCATTCGTGATTGAATCATGTGCATCAATCATTCATTCATTCCAGTATACGCCTGATTACATTCAATCATTCAAATGATAGATAAACAAGATTCGATCGTTTTGAAACTTGAATAGCCAGCCGCTGAACCGATGCGCCTCAGTCAATTAGGAGAAGTTGTAGTCGGGCGTGATCGAGATCTTTCAGTAATTAATTTAATAATATTTTGAATTCACTTTTACATCTTGCCACTGAGATTAAATACACTGCTATATTTTTTAAATAGAAATTTTAAGTTTAACAGAACTTATCGTGTTTACAAGAAAGCTGAATATTTTTGTGGAAATCTTGAAACATTTATACAGGGTGTCCCAGCACTATGGAGCAATACTTCGAGAACGTATTTTTTTTCTTAGGGCGCCCCCCTACAGAGATATTACCCTTTAAAGGTTACATATTCAAGAATGTTTTTTGCCTATTACTTCCAAACCGTTCTATTGATTTTAATAAAATTTGGACTGTGTACATATTAAATACATAACTAAATTTTGACATAAATTAATTTTTTTAAATTAAGGTCACATTTTTAAATTCCTTAAACAATTTTCCAAAAAAAGATATTCTTTTATGACATCGATAATGCAATCCGTTTTTGAGAAAAAATGATTTTACTGATAAGGCATACTAGTAATATAAACTACCGCATGATACCTGTGAGAAAACAATTGAATAAATTTAAACGTCAAATTTGAGTAGCAAGTAATAAGTAAGTTGTAAGTAGTTATGTGATAGTAATTTATTGACATGGCAAATTTTTCATCTGGTGAATATGCCGACATGCAACTTATGTACAGACTTGCCGCCGGTAATGGTTCGGAAGCCAAAAGGCTTTATGGGGAGCACTTTCCTAACAGAGTTATTCCAAACAGGAAAACTTTTGAACGGATAAACCGTCGAGTACGAGAAACAAGTAGATATCCGTCTTAGCAATAAAAAAACAAAATAATAAAAATTAAAGAATAAATAAAATAATCCTATTAATTTTTAGGGAGCGTGGAACCGAAACGAGGAGGTGAAGGTGGTCTTAGAACTGTTCGTACAGTTGTACTAGTAGAAGCTGTATTAGATGCTGTTGCCGAAGACTCATCAATAAGCATTAAGAAGCTCTCAGCGCAACTTAACACTTCGAAGTCGGTGGTTCACAGAATTTTGAAAGAACAGCTTCTCCATCCTTTCTACATCCAGAAAGTTCATGCAATGTCCCCGGACGACTACCCTGCTCGAGTTCAATATGCTAATTGGTTCCTGCAAAAGCAACAGAAAGACCGCAAGTTTATTGGTAGTGTTTTGTTCACGGATGAAGCAGGATTTCGCAGGGATGGTGTAATAAATTCTCACAATCTACATAGTTGGAACGATGAAAATCCTCATGCAATTATTCAAACTAATCATCACCAACGACAATTCCAAATTAATGCCTGGGCAGGAATAATTGGAAAAAATTATTTAATAGGGCCATTTGTTTTGGAAAATCGGTTAAATGGGGAAAATTACTTAAGGTTTCTACAAGAAAATCTAGATGGTTTATTGGAAGATGTGCCATTAGCAACTATAAGAAACATGACGTACATGCATGATGGAGCTCCTCCCCATTTCAGCATCACAGTCAGGGAATATTTAGATCAAAAATTTTCCCACCGATGGATTGGGCGAGGAGGTACAGTATCGTGGCCTCCTCGTTCTCCTGATATAAACCCATTAGATTTTTTTCTTTTAGGGTCATCTCAAAAATAAAACACCATTACAAAGGAGGGAAGAGATGTTACAAAGAATCACTACCCAATAATATAATATCTTTATTTAATGTGAAGCTATTCGGAACAACCCTGGAATGCTATTTCAGGTTCAGCAATCCAACTTAACTCGCTTACGAGAATGTATTCTTGTACAATGTGCTCACATCGAACATTTATTTTAGTCATATAGTTATTGTAGTTATGTGTGTATTGTAGTTGTAGTATGTAGTTATGTGTTGACGAAATGTTAGTCTTTGTCCCTTATCAGTAAAATTATTTTTTCTCAAAAACGGATCGCTTTATCGATGTCAAACATGAAAATTGTTTAAGGAATTTACAAATGTGAACTTAATTTTAAAAAATTAATTTATGTCAAAATTTAGGGGTAAAAAGCATTAGGGGCTTCCTAGACAAGATACGAAGGGAGCCATATTTTTGGAATAAAGATACTCATTTAATATGTACACAGTACAAATTTTATTAAAATCGATAGAACGATTTGGAAGTAATAGGCAAAAAACATTCTTGAATATGTAACCTTTAAAGGGTAATATCTCCGTAGGGGGGCGCCCTAAGAAAAAAAATTATAGGTACTTTAAGTGTTATTTTGACCCAAACTATACGTTCCCGAAGTATTGCCCCATAGTGCCGGGACACCCTGTATACACACTTTATGTATGACTACTCTGTGGCTACAAATAATGCGATCTAAGCAGGTCGTTGATGATTGATCGATCTTGTCATTCGATGTCAATGGTTTATGCTGACGACCGAAATCCGTGAATGATTGATCCGTACAAGCAAGACTCTATCATTCAATATTTTCAAAGTGATCGAATCCCAACAATCCAATCATTCACGAATGACACATCTCTACACAGTAAAATAAAATCAATAAATTTAGGTCGATACCTGGGCATCTTCCAGATGAACGTCTCTTCCTTGACTTTGGGACTCCCCTGCAATATAAGCCTCATATTCCTCACTAGCTTTTTCAACATCAGCAAGTTCGTCTTCTAATTTTTTAATGTCATTCATATGTGCCTCATGAGCTTTCCTAGCTTGCTCCAAAGTCTTTATCGCTCCATCTAGCTTCTTTTGCATGTGAGTGACCCTTTCTTTAGCCTTGATAAATTGTGGTCTCTTTTTAGAAATTTCTATTTCTACTTCACGAATGTCCTGCTCAATCTTAGCCAATTCTCTATTGTATTTTCCATGCTCCTTTTTCTTTTCTTTAAGTAGATCCTCTAATTTTTCTTTCTTTTTTTCAATTTTGTCAACTTCTTTTTGTTTAGACTTTAGTTCTTGTTCAAGATTCTTCATCTCCCTCTCATTGTGGAAAAGTTTAAATAACTGATGTTCCACTAATTTATCGTTCTATAAAAATGACAAATGACAATTAAACATTTGGTTATAAATACATACAGGACCGTTGAAAGCTGATGGTTAAAATACTACTAAAACCGAGTTGTTTTTTTAAAATAAATATCTGTTAAAACAGATAATATATTTTTGTAGTTTTTTATATTCTTGTTGGGACCCCCAGCTGATATCTGGATCCCAGTATATTTGCACTGGAATACCCCCTTCATCGGGCCTGTATCTGTGTATGTAAATTTAATGATGATAAATTTGTAAATAGTATGTGTACCAAATCATCCTTTAGTCGAGAATATTTGTCCGCCTCTTCCTTTTCAAGTCTGGCTTCCTTTTTCTCAGCATTTATACCTTTTTTCTTTTGATAAGCAAAATTTATTTCTTCCTGAGCTTTTTGCATTTCTTGTTGTAACCTCATGTATTCCTCTTTTAAAGCCCCAGATCTAGATAAAAAAAATATATACTGAAATGTTGCTATTTGTGTGAATTTTTCATTTATATTTCTTAGTTTAGAAGATACTCCAGTCGGTAAAGTAAAAAATATGCCAGAAGCTCGTAAAAAATGTTATCTGAGATTTTCCTTCAGGAACTGTTAGTGGAGGGTTATATATCATAAATCCACAAAAATCCGTTCTGGGGGGGGGGGGTGCCGCAACCCCTCAAAAAACCACCCCTTCGGTATCTTCTGCCTATATGAAAATGGTTATAAGTAAATATAAAAAAAAATATTGGCAAAATCAAAATAAAAAATAATAAATTGGCAAAAATTTGGCTAACTTCAACATGCTGGTAAATTTGTAAATGTGAATATTTTTATTCCTAACTTTTTCTGCATTGAATTACTACCTTGAACTAAAAGATAATGCAATGAATAGTTATAGATGCAAAAAATTAAGACGTAACTATATTATATTGTTATTTTTATATACTAATAAATATCAATAGCCATCAAAAATAGCAATACAAGAGAGTATTTTATATCCCCTTTAAAACCCATTTTGATTTTTATTCCTAGTTTGTATGGTTTTCGAGCAATTCAATTTTTTCTATAGGCCGCGCGCATTAAAAATACAAATTTTGGAATTTTTTTCAATATCTATTTTCTCGAAAACCATGGCATATACAACAAAACTACAATAGGACTTTTTCTTAGGAAATTAGTCAAGCTTTCTTTTTTATGATGAGCAATTTTTTTATATGTTCAACGGTTAACGAGTTATCAGTAAAATAAAGCTTATTTTGGGGGGTTGCGGCAACCCCCCAGAACGGATTTTTGTGGATTTATGATGTATAACCCCTCCACTAACTGTTACTGAAGGAAAATCTCTGATAACATTTTTTGTGATGGAAATTTTTATTATTATTGGACTAAGAGTCTTACCATTATTAACCCCAAAACATTGATTGACTTAATATTTGCATATTTGTATCTAAATCAGTCATGATATAATTTAGTCTTTAAAAAAGAAATCATATTACCACACCATTTTAATGGCAGCAGCAACACATCTAGATATAAAATTTATAACTTACCCACTAATTTCTTCAAAAAGGGCAGTCATTTCTTTAGGATTCTTCATAGCAACAGATTCTACTGCGCCTTGGAAAACCAAGAAATTCTTCGCCTTCACATTTATTTTTAATTTCTCCAACTCACCCAGATATTCATTTGTAGATACAACCTAAAATGAAAAAATTATAGTTCCCAAAGTAATAACATTAAAATTATAATCAATGCCAGTATGATCAGTCATTGAGTCCAACTGGATACTGTCATATTGAATAAAGAGCGACTGCAAAATAAACCCGAAATTCGCCTCTTTTTAGGTAGTTTATTGCAAGCGAAGGAAAGGTGCAAAATTGATCCCGTTGGTCTGAAATTAATCTTTGGAAAATTCTAGGAAGAGCATATCTTTTCGTTTTGTGAAAAAACGGGAAAAGCATCATTACAAGGGTTGAAAGTATTTAAACAATGCCAATACATAATAAATATTTACTCTGATTTTAATAATAATCGCAACAAAATAATGCTTGAATAAAGAACATGAACCCCACTGCACCACGCACAATAAAAAACCACCTCTAACGAGGGTGTTCATTCAATAATTACGAAATACAGTGAAAAATAAGCATATTATAATATAAGCGTCCATTTATAGTCCAAATGCTTATTTTTCACTCGTTTTCGTAATTATTGATTTTTAACTCCCTCGTTTCTATTGCGCAGGTTCATGTTCGCTACTCAAGCATTATTTTGTTGCAATAATTATTAAAATCAGATTATGATAATTGTTTTATTTTTTAAATATCTATTATACATTGGCATTGTTTAAATATTCTCAACCCTTACAGGGGCGGTTTTCGTGTTTTTTCGCAAAACGACAAGACATGATCTTAGAATTTCCCAAAGATTAATTAACCAACGGGATCAATTTTGCACCTTTCCTTTGTACGCAATATACCACCCAAAAAGAGGCGAATTTTGCGCTTACTCTTTGTTGGTATCAGCTATCAAATATGGACAAAGATAGCATTACATTATATTTTAATAAAGCTTTAGCCATCATCATGATTCTTATCTTTTAATTACCTCCACATCCAGTGGAAGTATAGTGATGGAAACAAATTTTGAAAATTGTTATTGTTCAAATAGGCTTAGAATGTCATGAAACGTCGAGATTTTAAGTTTGAGCAAAAAAAATTTCTGTCTGTCATTCTGTAACTTTTTTTGTGCTCGATTACTCTGGAACCGTTTAAGGTATTGACTTGAAATTTAGTACAAGTATCTATTTTAACAAGATCTGGAACTAGATTATATTTTGATCTTACTCCGTTGAAGAGATGGGGGGTAAATAGGGGTAAATAGATAAATCAAGCAGGTAAGAGTCCATAAAACTGGTATACAGGGTGTCCCACTTAAAACTACCGGTGCCATTTTCTCGATAAATAAGAGATATTTGAATTCTGTAAAAGGTGTTCATTAGAATATATAAATTATATCAGTTTTAAGTAAAAACGGTCATTTGACAAATTGAGATATAGATGGAGCTGCAACGCAAAGAAATTATTTAATCCTAGGAACGTTGAAATGAGGTGCAAGTGATGGAACGTTACATTCTGAGCAACTTTTATGATCCGAGCGATTTTCGAAAAATCACTGGTTCTCGAGATATTTGAACTTCAATATAATTATTTTAAATATAAAAATTGTCATAACTTTTTTAAAATACATCTTAGACGATAAGTCCTTTAGGACATTTTTCACAGTGAATCAGGCTGATTTAGATGGTAATGAAACATTTATTTCATAACACAAAATAACTTTTTTTTTTTCAAGTAAAACAAAGGTGAGGCTGCAACTACTATTTGGAAATTAAAGATTTTGACCTTTCTGTTTATTGTGTATTATCTAATTTTTGCGTCATATCTATATTGAATGTTTTACACTGAAGATTGTAGATATATGAAAAAAAAAAAGAATGCGATTTTTGTTACTTGAAAAATTACTTTGCACTTCAAATATCTCGAAAACCACTGATTTTTCGAAAATTGTTCATATTAAAACAGTTGCTTAGAATATAATTCTCCATCTCAAGCACCTCATTTCATCGTTCCTAGGATCGAACAATTTCTTTGCATCACAACACCATCTATACCTCAATGTGTATAATAACCATTTTTACACAAAACTGAAGTCATTTATATATTCTAGTGGATACCTTCTACAGAATTCAAATATCGCTTTTGGTTATCGAGAAACTGACGCCGGGCGAGGTGCCGGGAGTTTTAAGTGGGACACCCTTTATAGTGTATAAGAGAAGCTAAGGTCACAGAAGACCTATACTAGAAGCGTCACTATCGGCGGAATGTTTGATGTTTCATTGGCAAATTGGGGTGACCTTCGGCCATCTTGTCGGTGGTATTATTATTGTCAACCTATAATTCCGCACTTTTCTAAATTCACCGCTGGGCACACCGGTAGATAAAATTCGAAGCTGATTGGCTATGTTTTTCAAAATATCTAATCATACAATGTTATTGCTTACCAGTGCGCTCCACTGGTGAATTTAGAAATCTGCGGAATTATAGGTCTCCAATATTGGCGGGAAGGCAGAGTCGTTTCTGGTGCTAAGGTTTCAAAAAAATTTTTGGGCAAAGAGAAAAGTGGATAAACACCTTAAAAAGATCTAATCTCACAGTTTTCCTGTCTTTTTTTAAAATTTTGTGTTATCAATTAGTAAAATTTAATTTAAATTTAGTTTTCATTATATCTATAGACAATTACATGCATTGTGTAGTAATTTTTCCTTTAATTTAGTGAGACGTAGATTGTTTATATTAGAAAACGCGATCAGATTCGAAGATCCGCAGTACTCAGGCCTATCGGCCCATTGTAGGGATCCCCTAGAAATCTCCACGAAGGAGAGCAGCCTTTTCCAGGGTAGATCCCGTAGTGTTTCTGGCTGCAGAAACTACATTCCGAAATACCTTGACACTCCTATTGCTGCACAATGGCATAGGATATGAGTGATGGTTTCATCCTCCACTTCACACATCCTACAAGTAGGATCATCTTTCAACTGCATTGTATGCAGGTGCTTGTTCAGAGGACAGTGTCCTGTTATCAGGTCTACCATCCATCTCAATCGTTCTCTATTGGACCCAATCAGATACCTTACGGTGGAGTCAGTCGAAGGCCCCTTTATATGGAGCCTCGACTGTCTCATTTCGGGGGCCCGAGCCCAATAGTTGTTAAACTGTGCCGTAGTCCAGTCTTATAGCTCTGATTGTACCAGACTTTTTGGCAAACGAAAGGCTGGCTCAGGGCCAGGGAAAGGAGTGTTTGGTCCTTCACCCGCCAAACAGTCTGCTTCTTCGTTGCCCTCAACGCCACCGTGTCTGCCCGCCACTGTTCAACTGAGTTGCATTCACATAGCTCAGTCAGAATGGTTCGATAGTCAGCACCTTGTTTGATGCAAGAGCCCTCAAAGCTGCCTGACTGTTGCTACATATATAAACAGGCTTATTGACGAAACCTCTTTGGAGGTTTTTGCTTGCACACGGTAAAATGGCATATATCTCAGCCTGAAATATACGCGCCGATATACGAGCACTTGGCTTGCATCTGTGTAGGCCAGCACCGGTTCCCTCCTGAGTCTTTGATCCGTCTATGCACGATTCCAGACCTCCGGGACTCAGAAGATTCATTTTATCGCGTTTCCAGTTGTCTCGACTAGGAAACACGACTGCATATGGAATAGTGAACTTATAGACGGGGAGACACCGGTCGTCCTCTGACTGAGCAACGACCTGGTCGCTTGAGATAGTTTACCTATTTTTTTAAATATTTTCTTCTTGTATAAAACAATTTATTGGATTTATGGTATTATTATACATAGAGCATATTTAGCTTATTTAAGATTTAAATACTGATAATTAGGTATTTTGTTACCGACGACAAAATGCAGTCATATTATTTGGTATTTGGTTGTCGAAATCAAGACGAAAGGGATGCCAATGTAAGTTTCTACAGGTAGGTGTTTATTATTTAAAATATTTAAGAAATACATAGTACTAAATACCTAGGTACATGCATGCATGAGTATTAAGTTTTTGTTATTTAAGATTGCCGTGGATTTCACCAAAGAAAGAAAAGAAATATGTTCGTATATAATTAAACAGATACTGAAAGAAAAACAGTTTTGTAATATTTGAAAACATAAATGTTTTGGTACTTGTAAAAATATATTATGTAAACATACAGATAAATATTGCTGCTATATTAAAAATACAAGTTTGATGGACACTTTACGAGTTTATTATTTTAATTACAAGAGTATAGCGATGAAAAACATAGGTTCATTCTTTTCTTTCATTTCACTTCTTCATTCGTTCATTCACTTCTTTTTATTAGGGTATTTTATTTTCTATTATTTCTATTTATTAGGGTAAGATTTTCATATCAGTCTACTGTATCTTATCCTTTGGAACGTTGTATTTTATAATACTGTGCAATAAACTATTTTTTATTATTATTTATTTTATTATTACCTGAGAAGGTTTTCTTTTAAAAATAATAAAAATTTTTGCTTTTTATCTAATAAAAATGATGAATGCAGTAGGTATTTAGTAGTAGTAAACCAGCATACCTTTCGTCTCGATTTCGACAACCAAATACCATACAATATGACGTTTTATCGTCAATTTACTTCAGTAAAATAAAATAAAATTTGGACCAAACCCCGAACAAATTTGTAATAAGCTAATTTCTTCGGGATTGTATTCTATGGCTATCCAGGAGTCTCTGACAAACAATAAAGAATAAATGGTAATAGCCCACATGGATGACACTTTAGGAAAAAAAGTAAAGAGGCAAAATTTTAAGAGAAAGAGTTAAGCTTCAATATGGTATAAATCGGTTAAATATTAATAAGTTATGATTGTCAAAATGACAGATTCTTTTCAGAAAGGGTATTTTTTGTATTTAACACCGTAATAATGTAACAATAGTCAACAAAAACTTTTGTTGGTAATACTAATTAAACATGGTTTATTTACATATGAAATAAAACATATACCGGTTAGTTTATTCGACGATATTTCGTTTCGGGGGGTTTCTCCTTAGAAAAGTTGTGTGGCAATGCCCGGCTCAATGTAAAGATATTGTTCATCAGTGTGTTTCATTTGTTCGTTTTCATAATGGTTTAAATTGTATTATTATTTTCGATGGCTATTCTAGTGAAAGCACTTCCGTTAAATTTACAGAATATCAAAGAAGAGCTAAAAATGCATTTCAGAAAGATATTAATATTGACCCACAAAAAAGTAGTAGAGATATCTCAAAACGAATTTTTAGCATCAGTGTCAAATAAAGATCAGTTAATTAAACTTCCAACATTAAATTTTTCCCAAAATAATATTACAGTCAAATGTGCGGATGCAGATGCTGATTATTTAATTGTAAAAGCTGCTATTGATTGCTCAGATGATATGTGTAACTTTGTTATAGTTGTTGGTCAAAATACAGACTTAATAAAGTTACCCACGAGCATTGCAAAACAAAAAATGTATACATGATGAGACCCGGTGATTGAGATAAATCTGATAAAATAACGAATATCTGCAAGTTACGTTCAGAATTAAGTGAAAATGTAGTAAAAAATGCACATGCCATATTCGAATGCGATACCACCTCTGCATTCTATAAAAATGGCAAAAAACAGTATTTTCAGTTTTAGAAAATAATACTGAACTAAGTACTTAACAGCCTATTAATTTTCAAAAGTTTTGCTGAAGCAAATCAGCTTGCAGTAATTGGGGAAGAATTTATTTTAAGATGGTATGGCAGTAAAAAAACTAATAGTTTAAATGATTATAGGTTCGTTAGGAATAATCAGATTTATTCCAGCACTTCGATCTAACAGTTCTTCCGCCAACATCCAGTGCCACTAAATATCATACTTATAGTGTATTGGCAAATTCAAGTCTGGTTAGGTGACAATCTTAATCCAGAGAACTGGGGTTGGAAAAAAAGCGGTTAGCTAGAACCAATAAAAACAGTACAAAAGTGTGCCCCTGATTTTATTTTAAACATTTTATTTTGTGGTTGCAAACAGCCTTGAAAATGTAAAAAATATAAGTGCAGTACCAGCTGTGTAAATTGCATTGGACAGGACTGTGACAATGCGTCACAGGTGTTACTTTCTCAGAATGAGGCTAGTTTTTAGTTAAAGCTCGTATTTGAGAGTTTTTTATGCTTATTAAATTTATTCATGCTTTTTAAAGAGTTTATAGTTTATTTTTTCACTATTTATGAGTTCTGTTATTGTTTGTTGTTATGTTCTTTTGTTTTTAGAATGGATTTTATTTTACGAATGTATTACTTTAATTAATTAGTATTACCAATAATAATTGAAGTTCCCTTTTGTTACATTTTATGGTATTAAAATACAAGAAGTACTCTTTTTTTATACAAATCTGTCATTTTGACAACTTTGCTAATATTTAACCGATTGCAAAAAACTTTATATTACATTAAATCTTAGCTCTTTCTCTCAAAATGTTGTCTCTTTACTTTTTTTCCTAAAGTGTCATCCGTGCGGGCTATTACCGATTAAAGGAAAAAAGTGCCTAATTTCAACACGGAGGCGCATTTTTTCTTTATTTCTGCACAGCGGATTTTTTGGGATTTTCAGTCAGAGACTCCTGGATAACCATAGAATACAATCCTGAAGAAATCAGCTTGTTACAAATTTGTTCCGGGTCAACTTTTAATTTTATTGTACTAATTGGTAACAAAATAATTATCAGTATTTAAATCTTAAATAAGCTAAATATGCTCCATATATAATAATACCATAGATCCTATAAATTGTTTTACACAAGAAAATAATTAAAAACACAGGTAAACAATCTACATCCCACTAAATTAAACGAAAAATTTCTACACAACGCACATAATTGTCTATTTATAATTTATTTAAAAATTTAAAAGTGTATATTTTACTAACTGATAGCACACAAAAATTAAAAAAAAGTACAGGAAAACTGTGAATTTTAACTTTATTACATTTGAGCCGTGTAGATGCAAACTCCGCCAAGCGCAAAAATTGACAAAATTGAGATAACTTGTGCATTCACGAGTGCATTCAATAAAGTAACCGTTCTTTTATAACTTGGCAAAAGGTTTTCACGCAATATGCGCTATTTAACATTTAAAATGTAATCTAAAATTTCCGTTCATTTTCAAAACATCGCCAAGTGCAGTGCTGTTCAGACGCAAAACTCGCCAAGTACCATTAAACCAATAGGAATCCACCATTCCTGTTCATTATTCAGAACAAACATTCTATAAATACTAAAGACAGATAAAATGTCATATTTTTGCTTGTACCTATCCGTAGAAAGTTTTCTTCGTTTTTCTCGAAACTGAACCATTTGCACTTGGCGGGTTTTGCATCTAGACAACTCATTTAATGACTGAGGTTGTGTGCAGTCCAATCTCGTCAGCTGTCAGATGGTGCACGGGCCTTATAATGACAAGGTGTTCTAACCAAAAACCATCTTCGACTCTACTTTCTGAGATAACAGGACAACAAATACCTCTAAATCCACATTTTAAGTTTTTTGTATCATTAAAGTTATTTAAATATTTTTAAACAATCAAATTGGACTTTTAATAATGTATGTGTCAAAGTGAATAGGCCTCTTTTTTATTTTAAAGGAACCTACATTTTCACAGCCCACATGTACAATCAATATAAATCATCCTTGGTTATATTACTATGAATGGAAGTAATGTACCTAAGAATCGTAGTATCAAAATACGAATTGTAGGACGTTAATCTATGTGCAAGCCTAAACAACATTATAAAACTAAACAAATGCTGTTCTGATGAGCACAACAAGGTGATATCTAAAGTGTACAAAATACATACATTTCCATTAATTCTATATTCTGATGATGATCCTTGAACAGAACGCTGAAAGGCAATATCTTTCGCATCATCGACTATGAATACTGCTGTGACAGAGGCACTAAAAAAATGAAAAAAGCATCAGCTTTAGAAGTGATTTAGTGTGATGTGATGATGTGGTACCTTCTAGAAACTGGTTTACTAATAGCAGCCCCGTGAATTAGATCACTTAACCTCTTCACACGTAAGCTTTGTGTTTTTTCTCCCATAACAAAACTGATGGCGTCCATAAAATTTGATTTACCTTAAATTACGATCATATGGTTATATAAATGCAAAGTTTAGTAGTACCTAATTATTACCTGAGCCATTGGGGCCTATTACCGCGTTAAATGGTTTTAATGGGCCTATTATTCTACGACCCCTGTATGATTTGAAGTTTTCCACTTCTATATGTTTCAGCCTTGCAGACATTTTATCCTTTCAAAACTTTTACAACTCTAATTCTACCGTATAACTTTTATAAACACTAACATTAACAAAATACACAACACAAAACATCTACCATCGGCAACCAGCAACGAGAGGTAACATTTCAAAAGTGCAATCTATAATACCGACGAAGGTTGACAAAATTCTTGGACAGTCCGACATCTATGGGACAAATGTCAAACCAACTTAGCAGGAACCTCAGATAAATAAAGAAATACTTTATCTGAGGCAGGAACGGTAAATGGCAAGATTTGTAGAGTTGGTGCATTTTTAGACTAGAGCCCGGCTTCAGCTCAGGCAAGATATATTTTTTGGATATTAATTATTTTTGTCCATCGAACAAAATTGATTTTCTAGTTAAAAATGATCGTTGTCTTCAGTTTTCAAGCTATCGGGCGGTACAAAATGCGAGCACACTGAAGGAGAACGTAAAACAGGAATTTTCCGGATTTTTTTCAGGACTAATTTGAGGCGGTAAAACATGCATGAATCTGAAATTTGTTTTTCGTACAAAAGCATGTTCTTTAAAAAAAAAACCGCTGCCCAAGGAATGACTACTTCCACCATAGGAGGATGTGGACCTTGAGCTTGGGGGGGGGGGGGGGGGTAACACCAAACCCAAAATTGTTTAAAAAAATTTTCATCCTAAAAAATAAAATTTTAAAATGAAAGTTTCTTGGGGGGGGGGGGGTAATTGCCCTGTTAAAAAAAAATTTCTTCCCAAAATTAACAAAAATCATAACATTTTAAAACAAAAGTTGATGATTTACAGAATCTTGGGGGGGGTAATTACCCCGTTACCCCCCCCCCCCCCCCATAAATCCGCGCCAGACTTCCATATTCAGATTTTTTATCCAAGTCACTCACAACGAAAAAATTTTGTATGTGGAAATAATTGTTTATGGAACTTTAATAAATATTTGGAATCCTCTACCCCAAAAACCCATAAAGCGATACCCCACATCGGTAGCGGGGTGGGGGTGGTGATGGGGGGGTGGTAGTGGGGGTGGATGAAGTAAAAAAACATTTTGAGGTTTCTGGTTCTTGTACACACACTAAATCACAATTTTTTTCATCCCCTTTAATAATGGGGGTGGCTAATGCCAAAATTTTTTTTGGGACCTTAGCTTCTCTTACCAATTTTATGGACTCTTACCTGCTTGATTTACCTATTTTTCCCAAATTTACCTCAATTTACCCCCAACCCTTCAACGGAACAAGATGAAAATATAATCTAGTTCTAGATCTCGTTAAAGTACATATGTGTACCAAATTTCAAACGGTTCCAGAGTAAACGTGCGCACTAAAAAGTTACAGATAGAACGACAGATAGACAGACAGATCAACAGACAGAAATTTTTTTTCGCTCAAACTTAAAATCTCGACGTTTCGTGACATTCTATGCCTATTTGAACAATAAAAATTTTTTGTCGTTACTATACTTCCACTGGATGTGGAAGTAAAAGTCGCAGAAACTCCCAAATAAAGTTGCCGGATTGAAACCAATTGGAATCGATTAGTTACGCTTTAGGGAACAAAAAACCTAAATAACATTTTTTTGTCCGAGTGGCAGGTAATTTGTTATTAACAATGAAATTGCAAGTAAAAAAAAAATGTAAAAAATCCATTTAAAAATGCATTTAATTGGGTAAAAATAAACACTTTTTGTCTCTTGTAATGTTTTCGAAAAATGAACTGTTTTTGAGTTATAGGCGATTTAAGGTCCGAAAATGGCCAAAAGTCGATAACTTCAAAAATTCATATCTCGGCTTCTACTGAACTTTTTTTAATGTTTTGGGTCGCAAAATGATCGTTAATACCTATACTTAAACATACTATTTTTTGTAATAAAGCAACTTTTCATTTTCATCCTGAAATTTATCATCGAAGTATCGCTATTTTTTCTTGCTTGCGCAGAATAGGTGAAATACACAGGTGGCGAGGAACTGATCTACTAATTTTTGCAAATGACTTCAAATGAAATATTTTATTTAAACAATACAGATTTGATGATATCCACCCGCTCGGGGTAGGGGAGGGGTCTCTTTTTGAAAACCGTCGAATATGTGTCTCCTTATTTCCTCAGAAGAGCCCGTCGCCGGAATATCACGTTTCTGACTTACGCGATTTCAGAGATACGGATACCCTTTACCATCTACCATCCCCAATTAACTTAGAAAATGAGTTTTCAAATGGACTTTTTGTATTTTTTTTTACTTTGCAATTTCATTGTTAATAACAAATTACCTGCCACTCGGACAAAAAAATGTTATTTAGGTTTTTTGTTCCCTAAAACGTAACTAATCGGTTTCAATTCGGCAACTCATCTTAAGCCTATTAAGGATGAATCCTACACACCCCCGAATTTTCATCGACCTCCTAATTTTCTCTTTGTCCAACGAATATTTTCTATATTTTACCCACACTAAGTGCGTACATATGTTTATTGCAATAGCGAAAAAAAGTAAATTTCCTGAAAAAAAGTAATATATCACTTATATACAGTGACTCGCATAACATTTTTTTTTTTTTTCAGATTTGAATCAAATTTTACTCAAGTAGAGAACAAATTAGGATCTACTTATGACCCGAAAAACATTCACCTTCGGTACCAAAATATGCGGAAAAAATAAAAAAATTATGTCATTTTTTTTATCGGAAAATTTTGTTAATGAAATTTCAGAATTGTACAAAAACCAAAATTTAATCAAAATTAAAAAAATGAAAAATAAAAATTTTTAAAAATTTTAAAAATAATTATTTAAACAGAAAACTGACAATTGCTTGACAACTATCTGGCAGCTTGGGTTTAATTTCAAACAAAATTGTCACAGTACAGTTTCCTAAACAAAAAAACCCATTGAAATGATATTTTCGGGCTTGGACGTTATTTTAATCAATATTTCAATCTTTTTTTATTTAGATTAAATTTTGGATAATTCTGATAAGTTTCATTAACAAAATTTTCCGATAAAAGAATACCTAATATGATTTTTTGATATTTTCCGTATGTTTTGGTACCGCAGGCAACGTTGTATTTGTAGGAGGCGAATCGAATATTTTTCTGGTCATAAGTAGATCCTATTTGTTTTATACTTGAGTAAAATTTTATTCAGGCATCATACATGTAACATGGTAATTATGAATACTTTCTTGAACAAGTGATGTGATTCATTAACCATTGTCATGAGCAGTGACGTAGTCAGGATTTTTATTCTGGGGGGGGGGATCCGAACATTTTGAAGGTATTACTCAGATACGAATAAAGTAATTGAGTTAGAATATATGGAAAAAAAATCTTTAAATTAAAAGTATTTTCAAATTTTCGCACTTTTAAAGTCCCTGCAGTAGATTTAAATTTTCTAGGCGTCGCGACGACTAGTTAGTTGAAGACGTTGAAATTCTATCACTTTGAAAAAATGCCAATTGCTCCATCTATAAGCCCCTTTTTACATAATTAAAATATCTCCATTTTTTTTTTAATGTAAAAAAAACCTGTTTTTAAAGTTCTGTTGAAAGCCGAAATTATTTCAAATATAATAATAATCGAATCGAATCATAGCAATCGAAAACAAGTGGTCAAAATTAAGAAAGAAAATATTGAGAGAAAATCTGGGGAAGTAACAACTAATATGGGTGTACCACAAGGTACCATAGTGAGACCTTTACTGTTCATCATGTAAGTGAATTAACTCAATAATGTCATACTAGATAGTAAAGTTGTGATCTAACTAGCTATGCAGTAGATGGCAAACATTTTGAGGAGTGCATCAGATATGAGAAAGCTCATTTTAACTGCAGAAGAAGAACTAACTATAGCAAAGGATTAGTTTCTAATTAAAAAACTAGCAACATGGAGCCGTGTACAACTGCATAAAGATATATCTATAATAATGTCACATATTGAAATCTGTTGTTTTTTTATTGAGAGGGACGCTAAATTTTGATTCCACACTTAGGCGACCAAGCATGTAGGAAAAAACAATTTTCTTTACTTTACCTTGTTATTTTATTTATTATTTTGAAAAAAGATATAATTGAGGAATCTCTGGAATGCTTCATCATGAAAGGGAATTAGGTTTATACAATCACATCACATCCGTCATACTTATATGCAGCAGGTTACTTAAGACTAAATCATATTCAGATTGTGCTAGATTGTGTGGCTTCAAATCCGCACGCTGTTGGATCATCCGCCCTATCCATATGGCTGCAATAAAATTGCAAGAAACCACTATTTACAACGGGGCTGGCTGGAATAGAAATTTGAAATCAGCCAGAGAAATTTTCAATAAAAACCGAAAATGAAATTAATTTGTTAATTTTAAATATCATGTCTGCCAATTATTCAAATGTCAATTAATTTCGGGGGGGGGGGTCCGGACCCCCTGGACCCCTCCCCTGGCTACGTCACTGTCATGAGTAATAATTTATTACCCTTGGATTACAACTAATCACAAGAGTTTATATTCATAGCTTTTTTCTAATTTGTACAAGTTTGTTGTGAAGAAATGATTTCAAACTATGGTAAAATTACAGGTACAAAAAATACAACCAGCATAATTAATAATTTATTGTATAAACATTATGCAAAAGTCTCACAAATATTATTTTCACCTCAAAGTGCAACTTCCCGTTGAGTAATATAGAAAAGGTATAGTATATTCTACTCGCATATCGGATCCCGGATCCTCCGCCATTTCATTGAATTAAAACTCCACAATCTTTTGCCACTAAAACAATTGAAACATTTTTAAAATTAACTGTTTTCAAAAGAGAAAATTTATAAAATAAAATTTCTCTTAGTCGCCAGCTTAACTGGATCTTATTACAAAATAGTACTGATACTGAAGTCGGTGTAAAAAAAATAATGTATAACCACACATGTATTTTAAGAATTTTCTTGCATAAATATAATCAGGCACTGTGATATATGCACAAGGCAAGTCAAGTATTTTAATAGTCCAGGAAATATCTTCGCACCCATTGGGGAAAATATTCTCAGTCGGTTTTTTTGCATATTCTTATGGAAAACGGTCACCTGAAAACAAATCTGCATGTTTCCAGGTCTAAAAATGGGTCAAATATTTTTTAAACAATTTTTTTTAAACAAATTGCAAAAATTGTTTATTTTGCTCCGGACAATTTTTTTTAGATTTCTTGGGCAATTTTGAACAAAAACGGTCTCTTGTAACTTTTTTCCAAAGTTGATAGTTTTCGAGATATTAATTATTTAAAGTTCGAAAAAACGGAGAAATGGCCATTTTCAATCCCGAAAAACAATATGGAAAACAAATTCCTTAACTATTCTTTAAACACTCCTTAACAAAGTCCCAAAGCGTTTTAGGCTATTATGTTATTGCATCCCCTTTTTAATTGATAATTAAGCGCGTGCATCATTATGGTCGGCCGCGAATCATAGTGAAATAAAGAAAAGGCGATCGACAATAACAAAACAGCCGAAGTGTCTGCAAGGTGGTACCAGTAGTAGCTTTTTGCGACTGTGCGTTTGTTGTCTGCGGATTGTATTGTGTACCTAGTTAAAATGTCTTTTTCTATAGTGGATACTGACATTTTTATTTTAGGAATACATTTCTGGCATTTTCTTAAGGCTCATGGTTGTGACGGATTTTTTTTAGAATTCACAGTAACAAATCTAGAACTTTGGCGTGTCATTTCGCAGCTGAGTATCTTTCAGCTTTACATGCTTTTACCGGCTGCGACACAACAAGCAAAATCGTGCAAAGAAAAAACCATTGGATGTAGTCTATGTAGATAAAAAAATATGTAAATGCATTATGCCTACCATACATGCAGCATACAAATTTTTCAATGCCTTGAATTTGCTCTTCCGATATATCCTGGGAATGGCCAAAAGAAGCAAAAATTCTGGCAATATTTAGATCTTTCTCAATAATGTTAAAAGGATTTATTTTATCTTCTCGGGCAAATGATGCTGTATAAATCACTGCCTGTTAAAGCGTGATAGGCAGGTAAAGCTTGAGAAAGGATGTTTCCTAAATCTGTGTATATATCGTTAACATAAACGTATCTCAGAATATTTTCTATCCAAATATTCACTCCATTTGTTAATTTGTGCATATATCCCACTGCTATTATTAATATATCAGTATCGGAGGCATGTATTACAACATTTATACTTTCTGGTAGTTTAGATATATGAAATATAATTCTATTATCAGCTTCATGATGAGTAGAATATCAAACCTCATCAATTTCACAATTCACAAGTCCATCAATCTCATAAAACATGTAACAAATATCTTCACAATATACTCGAAGAATTTTGTCTCCCAAAATACCTGGAGGAATACTAGTTTTCCAATGTTTCACTAAAAACTTTACGAATTCGGTTTTAAAAGAGTCACTTCTCAATGTTTTTAAAAAATCGTTGGGCCGCTTCTGCTCTTCTCCAATAATATTAAACATATTATCCCTTCCTGATACCCCTGCTCTTCTGTCTCTTTCAATGTCTTCTTCTAACGATGGCACTACACACTTATCGAAAATTAGGATTATTCTTTTGCTTGATGTTCTGCATAACTTCTTAAGGATGTAGATAGCTAATCTGTCATAAGTAAGAGGAGGATCACGTAACAGATGCAAAAAAATGATCCATCAAAAATAGTACAATCTATTTGACTTGGACTTGAAGAAGTTGATACACGATTTTCTAATAACTTGTATAATTTTGATTTATCTGTTTTATTGATACTTCCGTCGAGATGACTCAGTGACAACGGAACGGATTTAAAGGATATGAAAGCACATTTAATAAATCAATTTTATGTTCCAACGATAATACTAAAAGTCGTCCCAGTAGGTTTCTTTCAACTTTCACTTCGGCTGTTTTTCCGTCGCTTCTTTTAATTTTTAATTTATTTCCTGATGCAAATGTGTGAATTACTTGTTTTGAAATAGGTTTTTCAAACCTATTTGCATCCTCGTTGCATTCAGTAATAAATTGATCTCTTAGTTCTTCTCCTTCAGAAATAATATTTAAAAGAAAATTTTTGGTTTCTTCGCTGGCGGTTTTTCCAGTTGATAGATTAGCAAGTTCATTATTGTTTAACATTTCAGATGAAAATGGATTGAGGGTGTTGGAAATTTTACTCACAAGCTCCTTTATCAAAATATCATCCTTTTTAATTCTATTATCGCGAAGATCATTCCTCGAGTAAATTGTGGAGATATTTGTTAAATTGATGGACTTGTGAATTGTGAAATTGATGAGGTTTTATATTCTACTCATCATGAAGCTAATAATAGAATTATATTTCATATATCTAAACTACCAGAAAGTATAAATGTTGTAATACGTGCCTCCGATACTGATATATTAATAATAGCAGTGAGAAATATGCGCAAACTAACAAATAGAGTGAATATTTGGATAGAAACTGGACTTCAGTCAAAAAATATTCTGAGATATGTTTCTGTTAACGATATATACACAGATTTAGGAGACATCCTTTCTCAAGCTTTACCTGCCTATCACGCTTTAACAGGCAGTGATTATACAGCATCATTTGCCCGAAAAGGTAAAATAAAGACTTTTACCGTTATTGAGAAAGATCTAAATATTGCCAGAATTTTTGCTTCTTTTGGCCATTCCCAGGATATATCGGAAGAGCAAATTCAAGGCTTTGAAAAATTTGTATGCTGCATGTATGGTAGGCATAATGCTAATAGTGTGAATGAAACAAGGCTAGATTTGTCTCTTAGAAACCATGGTGGTACTGTATCCCATTAGATAAAGTTAAAAATTTTGATGGGAGCTTGATGCCACCTTGTCGAAAGTTGCCAATAAATAAAATAAAAAGTTTGCGCCATCTGGAATTATGCAAAAGAGGCTAATCCAAATTTTTTAAATCCTGAAGAACATGGCTGGCTTTTAATCGATGGAAGATACCAAGTGAAATGGTTTACTGGACCACAAACCCCTTCTACACTGAAGAAATTTGCAAAATCCCAGATCCGGACATAGATGAAGATGACGTTACAATACAAGTGGTGATGAAGATTTTTTCTATTTTTGCTTCTATTTCTTTTGTTTTTATTGGGTGTTTAAAATTAAATAAATATTTAATAAGTATTATATCACTAGCCTCTTTTTTACATAAAATTTTTGCTTAAGAAACTCTATATTCCCGAGGTCGTTTTAAATAATTTAGGTATTACGCGTACTTTCATATATTGATAGCAATTTACTCCCGTCTGTCCTTTGAATGCGACCGTCTGACGAAGTGTTCTTTATACATCTTTATTACTTACACAATAATAAATATTTATTGAAAAAAAAAAAAATTAAGGTAACTTGTGAGGGAGTTGACGGCATTTTTTGACATATGTGATAACGCTATTTTAAAAACGCAATATTTACTTAAGAAAAGTTACAAGTAATTATCAATTGTAAGAAATTTTGCAAATCTTTAATCGAAATAGGTACCTTTTATAAGCTAAATTTTGCAGTTGGAGTGCAGACAATTTTTTTTTACTTTTCAACTTAAAACCCCGTCTGCGGTTTGAATGCGACCGTCTGCCAAAGTTTTCTTTTTCAACTTTGGTTACTAACATATTTAGTAATATTTTGACACAAAAATAACGGCGATAACCTGTGAGGAAGTTGACGGCGTTTTTTTGACGTAATTGACAGCGTCTGCTCCAAAATAGCGACCATTCCCAACGGCAGACGCCTACGATTTCAATTTAGTTAAGATCTTAGGCCATTTTCACTTATGTTGGTAATAATTGGGTAATTATGAGCTATTTTTAATTTTTTTCTTTAATTTAAATCTAACAAAGCGACCAATTACGCCCGGCAGACGGGCGGTTTTAAAATTACAACCTAAAGTAGTACCGACGTGTCAGTTCAAACCTTTGGTAACTTATGAGGAAGATATTTTTACTGCCAGCTCTCGGTCTATTAATAATATTAATATTGTTGACTGTGACAAGTAATTTTTTAGATTGCTCATAAGATAATGGTTTGTGACATATTTATGCAGAACAAATCCGTATGTTCTTTTCATATTAACTTACTGTCCAAAAAAATACTTAGACTAAATATCATTCTCTCTTAGGTCTCTATTTATTGTAGCTACGACTAACTGACTATTTAAGAACCAATTTTGACCATATGCAGGCTGTTTTAAGTCCCTGATGATAACAAAAATTTGCGCATTTAGATGTGAGTTAATGTTGTCATTTGCATACAGAATGAAGTGCCCTAAGAGAGCACTACTTGGCAAGTCATTGATATAAATAAATATGGAACCGGTATTAATTAATATTTTTCACGAGAGTATCGTTACCTACGGCCGCCATGTTGAAAAAATTACGGTCAAAATAGACATGGCCGTGGAGAGAAAATATGGGCCCGGGGGATTAAATCTGAAAAAAAAAAAAATTCCGGGCCCCCAAAATAAGCCCGGGCCTCTCAGAAAAATTTTTCGATGGGCGGGAGGAAAAAATCAGAAGAAAAAAAAAATTCCGGGCCCCCCAAACAAGCCCGGGGGAATCACCCCCGCCCCCCTCTCGTCGGGCCTGAAAATAGATATATCTCGATTGTTTGCTTTCTTGTTAGTTTTACCCTAAAATTAGCTGTTACTAATAGTATACAAACTAAACAGTTACAATTTTAATTTAAAGAATGTTTCTCCATTGTTAGTACTTTACGATTTACAGCCGTCAGAAATGTGAAAATGTTTGCTTCACTACAGATTTTTCCAATTATTTTGGCACCGTTGTTTTTACGTATAATTTAGTTACCTATCAATTTTGTAGGTTATAAAATTTTCTAAAACTCGTTTTTAAGCAACTACATTAGGTCAATTTTATTGATTGCAAAATTAATGAGTTATAATGAAATCGGAACAGTGGAGGCGGACATGTTTCCTAAATTGGATAAAACTTTTCAAACTTATAGCTGCTGTAATTTCGAAACAATTAACCGTTTGAGAAATTATTTTTAGTGAGTAAATTTGCCCTCTCCACTTGTATTTTTGTACTTTTTTCTTGAGAAAGTAATTAGCCCCCATTCGTTTTCAAGTTATTAACTATTGAAGGTAGTGGGGGAGGGATCTAACTTACCCATAGTCCAGAGATATAAGCATTTGACCTAGACAAAATTAATAAAAATCTGAATTTTTGCACAGATGTTCTTGTGTCCCAAGCCCAAATCCACAAAATCACAAAGATCCCAACAAGGCTACCCAAGGTATTGAAAGTCAAAGTTTTTTGCCAATATCTCACATCCTATGCTTCGGATGCCCATGAGGCCAATGTGAAAGTTGTAGAAAATTAAATTATCTACAAGTTATTGTCTTTTTTATTTTTTATCAACCGCCCCCCTTCTTCTTTCGAGACACGCAAGGTCAAAGTTTCAAAAATATGGTTTTTCGCGAATATCTCGCGCCAAAAAAATTGGACAGCAATAAAGTTAACTTGAAAGTTGTAGGGAATTGAATTATCTACAAGATTGGTATTTTACATTTTTTTCCCCAAAACCTCGCCATTTTTGAGATATTCAAGGTCGAACTTAAAAAAAAACGGTTTTCCACGAATATCTTTTTTCTTTTTTTTAACTATCTAACGTCGGCCTATTTCCGCTACCAGGGCCTATCACGAGCTACCCCCAACCTGGAAATTTTGCCGAACCTCTTCCCTTAAGAAGAGTAGGGATCATTTACTTGCCTAACATTTAATAGACAAGGGACCGCCTGCTTTACATCCCCTCCGAAGGATGGTATATCCACTACGTAATCCCCGTCTGAAATTACGTAACTTCCGCGTAGACACTGATATACAAGCCGCTAGAAGGTGGGACGAAAACGCTGTATTTCCCAAGATGGGTCGATCACCCATCCAAGTACTAACCGCGCTCGACGTTGTTTCAACGGAATATCGACTGACATTCAATCAATCAATCAATCAATAGTATTTATTCAGTATTAATAGTACAATATGTGCCTCCTCGGAGCCCAACCCGGAGCCAGCCACACGACCAGGACAGGTGACGTCGAGGTGGGTGTGGGGCTAAGCGGGGTGGGCCCGACTCAGCTTAGAGATAGTTCGAGTGGGGGGCTAGAAGCTCCTCTCCACATTGAAGTCGCCTCTTCGCTCGCCCCGTCCACGAATATCTCAAAAATAAAAAATAAATTGTCTGTTATTCCTTTCACCGCCACCTCGCTTCGGAGAATATTGTCGATAATGACAATAATGTTTCATGTACGTCCGATGCATAGAGAGCGCGATATTAGCAGAAAACCGTTTTTCTTTTTAAACTTCTACCTTGAATATCTCGAAAAGGGCGAAGTTTTGGGAAAAAATGCAAAATACCAATTTTGTAGATAATTGAATTCTCTACAACTTTCATGCAAACATCATTGCTGTCAGGTTTTTTGCCGAGAGATATTCGCGAAAAACCATCTTTTTGAAACTTTGACCTTGAATATCTCGAAAATAGGGTAAAAAATAAAAAAAGACAACTTGTAGATAATTTAATTCTCTACAACTTTCACATTGATCTCATAGGCATCCGATGCATAGGACACGAGATATTTGCAAAAAATTTTGACCTTCAATATCTTGGATAGCCATGTTGGGATTTTTGTGATTTTCGTGAATTTGGGTTTGGGACACCTCAAAGAACGTCTGTGCAAAAATTCAGATTTTACTAATTTCGTCCAGGTTTCCCCATTTTTTTGTCTAATTTCCCTGCAGGACCAGGAATCAAAACATTTCATTTAAAAAAAATCTATTTCTATTTTACCCTTTAATGCACTCATTTGAAATATATTAGAAATTCAATCAATCTGAATTGGGCGAAAAATTACTCAAATGTAGAACTTACATCAAATTAAAATGAAAATTGTTTCTAATTTCACCAGTTTAAGCATACATCGTACCCGCTGCTTCCAGCCATCACCAGCTTTGATATCACAGCCCCACAAAAAAAAAAGTTCAGACCAGCGAACCAAACCCATGTATCCCTATGTATTTTCGATCGCTGAATCAGAATTCGAGGTCAAAAAAATCGTACACCTCCAAAATCATTAGCTGGAGCCAAAAAACACCCCTGAACTGGGGTAAAAAGAATATTAAGCCACGAAAATAGTTTGTTACAACTTAATCGATCGAATTATACAAATTAAGGTTAAACAGTAGCGTACATACAATAGGCATGAAACGCATCCCTAGTGAGGGGCGAAAACTAGCCCCCATTTATAAAAAAATGTATCCCAAACAGTAATGACTGCTAAAAAAGCTCGAAATGTCTAAGTTTTGATAAAGTGATAAGAAACTGCATCAGGTCCGACGTAATCTTTATAAGCTATCCCTATAGGATTGAGAACAACCACCCTTGAGGACACAAAACAAGAGAAAACGTAAAATCCAACAGGATTTCTATTTTGCGTAGTAATGTAAAATAGAACTGGAAACTTACGTACCATCAACATCCTACAGTGTCGACCCTCAGATGGTGTGAAAACTACCCCTATGTAAGATTTATCCATAGAAAGTTACAGTGACTTGTATAAAAATTCGAAACACCTGCGTTGTGGAAGTGAGAAGAAACTAGACTATGTTCGACACTGTGCTTGAAAACCACCCCCACGGGGTTGCGAGATGTCATCCCTATATCAGTAGGATGCTGGAAAAACAGAGAGAAACTAACCGGATTTACATTTTTATGGACGCTATGATTGGCAAAAATCGTGTTGCACACTTCCAGCATCCTACGGATATAGGGGTGGCATCCCGCAACCCCATGGGGGTTGTTTTCAAGCACAGCGTCGAACATAGTCTAGTTTCTTCTCACTTCCACAACGCAGGTGTTTCGAATTTTTATAGAAGACACTGTGACTTTCTATGGATAAATCTTACATAGGGGCATCACCATCTGAGGGTCGACACTGTAGGACGTTGATGGTACGTAAGTTTCTAGTTCTATTTTAGAGTACTACGCAAAATAGAAATCCTGTTGGATTTTACGTTTTCTCTTGTTTTGTGTCCTCGGGGGTGGTTGTTCTCAACCCTATAAAGATTACGTCGGACCTGATGCAGTTTCTTATCACTTTATCAAAACTTAGGCATTTCGAGCTTTTTTAGCAGTCATTACTGTTTTGGATCGATTTTTTTATAAATGGGGGCTAGTTTTCGCCCCTCACTGGCGATATGTTTCATATCTATTCTATGTACGCTACTGTTTAACCTTAATTTGTATAATTCGATCGATTAACAACTATTTTCGTAGCTTAATATTCTTTTTACCCCAGTTCAGGGGTGTTTTTTGGCTCTAGCTAATGATTTTAGGATCCAGGGACCGAAAATACACAGAAAATACACGGGGATACATAGGTCTGGTTCGCTGGTCTGAACTTTTTTTTTGTGGGGCTGTGTATTTAACAACTATTTAAGGGTTAGTGTGCTAGCGGTAATTTAAAGGGCACAAGTGAGAGCTAGCTCTCCTTTGTCAAACTAAAAAAAAAAAAAAAATTGAATATGAAAACTTGCTCCTTCCCAACTATTTATACCTATAGTACAGCCCCAGAAAGTGCGCTAACTTTTTTACTAGGGGCGCAAAAGGGCATTTGCCATTCTTTATAATTTGAGATGATTTTTGTACAATTTTTTGTTAATGTGACCAAAAAAACGTTAATTTCTCCTCACCACACCCCTGCAATAATTAATAACTGGTTGAATAGGGCGATAGCTAATTAGCATTTATTATTTTTACATAGGAATAACGGAGGTAGAGATATTCAAGTGTAGACATATCCAATGAAGCACAAACCTTCTGGCGCCGCAGCTATAAATCGTAAAATAGTAATAGAGAAAAATTGTTCACAAGATAATGGTAAAAAGAAGATTAAGCCTACCTTTTTTATTCTCTATAATATTGGTAGTAATTTTAGAAAATGAACTAATAGTACATAGTGGTAAAAAATATGTATTTAGGAATAATTTCATATGTAATGATAATTTCTCTTCATAAGTTATTATTGTAGTAAAAGGTGCCGTCTTCAGTTTCTATATGGTCCAGATACTTGCTCTTACCCTCAAGGGGTGAAAACCACCCCTAAATTTAAATATGCAATATCTGAAAAATTATTACCAATTTATTTTTGAAACTTAGGACACCTATGTCTGAGATGTTGCTGATTACGAATCTCAAGTCAAAACTGAAAAAGTCAAAATGGCGGCTATAGTAAGGCGAAAGGATTTTTTTTAAACAAGTGTTTTATACGGACAAGAAAAATTGAGCATCTATATATTAACGAAGAACAGCATTTTTGAAAAAAAAAATCATTACTGGGTAATTACAATAACAAAATGGCGACATATTTTGTTAAAGAAAATGTGACAACGCACGTTGTATCGGCCATAACTACCTTATTTTTTTGTGATGTAGAAACAAACAAAAAATCATATTAAAGAACGATTAATTATATTTAATGTTGTTCTTTAGAATTCTTTATGGAAGTGTCACAGTTTCTGCGATATTCAGCATTTATACAATACTTCATCTTAAAAATGGTCGGTTGCCATATATAAAATTAAATATCACCGAAACATCAATATATACACAAATATACAAAAAAATTAATTAATTCTCAGTTTATAAGCTTAATTTTCGATGTCCACTAGTTTTTCGCGAAAACTAATATTTATTGAGATATTTGCAAAGAAATAAAAATGTTACCTGTCTACCTTTTAATGGAAAATAGCAAGAAACTGAAGGAATTTGAAGTCGGTGCAAAAAAATTACTAAATATCAAAAATACCTTTTGCACAGACTTCAAATTGATATTTGGTTACCTTATTACCATAGTTCATTGCTACTTGCCACCAATAGGTAGACAGGTATTTATAAAACTAAGTAAAATGTTATTTCTTACTTTTTAGAGATATTTTTTGCAGGCGGTTCGGTTCGATTAAAAAAAAAATCCAACATTTTTAGTAGCTTCACATATTTCAAGGTCCCTGCCTGGAGGATAAACAAATAACACAGCCCCACAAAAAAATAGCAGCGAACCAGACCCATGTATCATGTATTTTCGGTCGTTGAATACGAATCCGAGGTCAAAAAAAATCGTAGACCCCAAAAATCATTAGCTAGAGCCAAAAAACACACCTGGAAGGGGGTAAAAGGAAGATTAAGCTTCGAGAATAGTTGTTACATCTTAATCAATCGAATTATACAAATTAAGGTTAAGCAGTAGCGTACATACAATAGATGTAAAACACACTCCCAAGGAGGGGCGAAAACTAGCCCCCGATCGACCCAGAACTGCAATGACTGCTGAAAAAGCTCGAAATGTCTAAGTTTTGTTAAAGTAATAAGAAACTGCATCAGGTCAGATTATCTTCATAAACTGCCCCTATAGGGTTGAGAACAATCACCCTCGCGTGAGGAGGGTTTAAAGGACACAATAAAAACAAGAAAAAAACGTAAAATCCAACAGAAAATTGCGTAGGACTCTAAAATAGAATTAGAAATTTACGCACCATCAACGTCCTACAGTGTCAACCCTCAGTAGGTGTGAAAACTACCCCCATTCAACATTCAACTTGAAAAAAGCTGCAGTGACCCTCGAAAAAGCTCGAAACCCTGGAGGTTTGTAAAGGTGAGGAGAGTCGTCAGTAGTTTTGGCTTAATTATTGAAAACTACCCCAACAGCGCTGCCAAAAATATCTTAAATGACTAGAGATGGGAAAAGCGGTTCCACTCATGTAGCGACAAAATACCGCTACTTTGGAACGACGCGACAGAAATAAAATGATCCGTCTCGCTCTATCAAAAACGCGCCTACTGAGTAGAAGAGATCGCGTTTGTCGTGTAACGTGTGGTATTTTCCAAACTCAGAAACGGAGGGTAGGATGTGTAATGTAACGTAATCTATCCTATGCAGTTGCTTAATTCGCGCTTCGCTAATGCATAGGAAACGCTTGTTAATTTATAGTTATATACATATAGGTTTATTAGGTTTCTACATTTTCTTACTAAACAGTAAAAATAAACACTGATGGTATTTTGTCTATGGTAAACACTATATATGCAACCGGTATATCGACGATTTGAAATTCGAAAAGTGATACCACATTTCTGTGGCCCAAAAATTTGTGCTGTAAATTCTTACATATTTTAAATAAAAATTTAACATCCTGACAAACTGAAAACATACTTACCAAATTTTACGGATTTTTATTAGGGATAGAAAATTATACACAGTCAGGTCAAAAAATGTAAAAGTCGAATAACTATACAACGCTTGCATGGCAACACTATATATAAATATATCTTAGTTTAGTTGGGCCTCAGTAAAAAGCTTAACATTAAGCTCGCTACCTGATACGGCATTGCATCTTTCCAGCTTGTTGCTGGTTAAAGTTTACAAGCGTTGGTCGCTGGTAACGTTGTCAGACAGCGTTATGTGCAGACCGTGCAGACGCAGTCTGGCACCAACCGATCGCTCCGAGTAACCGGTTATTTTAGCATTTAGTAGCGGTACGTTACTTAAAAATACCGCGACAAAATAGCGTTACACAGATAACGACCCATCTCTATAAATGAAACAGAAAAAACAAGAAAAAATCATTTATTCAAGAGTATTTCCATTTTAATGGATGCTATGATTGGTTAAAATTGCGTAGTACTCAGAGTTAGACTTAGAAAGCCACGTACCACTGTTGTTATTCAATTTCACTCCCCTAGGTGGTGAAAACTACCCCCTGTGTAAGAAACAACTATAAGAAGTTACAGTGACTTCTGAAAAAACTCGAAACGTCATAGTATCCATAAAAATATAAATCCGGTTAGTTCCTCTCTGTGTTTCCAGCATCCTACGGATGTAGGGGCGGCATCTCGCAACCCGGAGAGGTGGTTTTCAAGCACAGCGTCGAACATAGTCTAGTTTTTTCTCACTTCCACACAACGCAGGTGTTTCGAATTTTTATAGAAGTCACTTTAACTTTTTATAGTTAAATCTTACATGGGGGCTAGTTTTCACACCCTCTGAGGGTTGACACTGTAAGACGTTGATGGTACGTAAGTTTCTAGTTTTATTTTAGGTTACTACACAATTTCAGCATCCATGAAGATAGAAATCCTGTTAGATTTTACATTTTTTCTTGTTTTTCTCGTGTCCTTTAAACTTGAGGGTGGTTGTTCTCAACTATAGGGGTAATTTAAGAAGATTACGTCGGATCTGATACAGTTTCTTATTACTTTAACAAAACTTAGACATTTCGAGCTTTTTCAGAAGTCATTGCTGTTTTGGATCGATTATTTTTATATATGGGGGCTGGTTTTCGCCCCTCCCTTGAGGTGTGTTTCATATCTATTGTATGTATGCTGCTGATCAATTTAATTTGTATAATTTGATTGATTAAGATGTAACAATTATTCTCATAGCTTAATCTTCTTTTTACCTCATTCCAGAGGTGTTTTTTGGCTCTAGCTAATGATTTTGGGGGTGTACGATTTTTTTGACCTCGGATTCAGACTCAACGACCAAAAATACATAGAGATATATGGGTCTGGTTCGCTGCTCTGAACATTTTTTTTGCGGGGCTGTGTAATACATCATAACCTCACTTTATTTCCTACAGTAATACACTTTTAATGCACAGTACATAATATCAAATAGTCGTTTGCTCTTCGGTTTCCGCCATTGTACCAGGTTTCACATACTAGTCAACCATCCTAAGTTGGCAGATAGTCGCGCAGAGAGAGAAGAAATATCGTCACTGTTAGACAGAGACAAACAAGATTTTTAACTTTTATAAGCTTCTTAAGCTAGCTAGCTACCTAGCCAGCTTAAGAAGCTTGTTTGTTTCTGTCCAACAGTGACGATATTTCTTCTCTCTCTGCGCAACTACCTGCCAACTTAGGATAGTTGACTAGTACATCTACAAAAAATTTTCTGGCATTATCGCATCTTAAAAACCATCATACAATAAAATCGTGATCATTAACAGCATTGAAAACAACGACATGAACGAGATCATGCTGTATAATTTGTTTGTAAAAGTAAATTGTTCAACGCCCCAAACAGCACGTCCAATTGTAATTACGTCTCTACAAGATATATACATGAGAAACAAAATATGTTAAGGTGGATCTAATTGTTAAACTAGTACTGACGTACACATATGAAATACACTTATGTTTATATTGACAGAATTATGTGATACAATGTTTAATAATTGTATACTGTATGCACTCAAGATTCTAAACATTTTTATATAACGTAAAGAAGGATCATTAGAATGTTGAAATTTGACGTCCGTAGAAGATGCCTACAAGGTTTAAGTCATATGTATGTGTGATGCTTTATATAATACTTGTGCCTACTGCATACACCACATAAAAGTGCGATATATATACATGATACAAATAACTATATATACACTTTTTAGTTGTGTCTTGGCGTGTCTACATTCGACTATTCGAGCATGGAACAGTGTGCGCGCGCAAAGCGTCAGCGTGAGCATACCGGCCATGTGTATCTCATGTGTCCTCTTTCCTCTATAAGAGTGGTCATAGCCACACATACAGCAGGCATTTTTGTTTTTTAACAATATCCAAAATAATTTATATTCGAAGGAGCTTGCAAAGATTCGGCAGTTTTAAAGATATCGAGTTCTTTTAATAATAAAATTAGATTAAAATGCATTAAAAAGCAAAATCTAGCCGTTGAGTGTTCTACTATAAAGTCTTTAAGCAGGTATTCAAATAGAAGTCAGTGGTTGAGTGAGTTAAACATTAAGCGGCGAGGCAAGAGGTACGCGGTTAGATCCGTGCTCACTCTGTCTTTTTTTTTTTTGTTAAAATAGTTGCGAAAAAACTTTCAGTTGTTTTTTTCAAGGTAATAATTGCTTATAAAACCGATGTACGAATATACTTCTTTTCAATTTTAGGTCTGTTTTAGACCATTAAATATTCGATTTATGTTGTAGATGATATATTATACCTGACCGTTTTTTCTCCAACACGTTTCCCAGGTTTGTATAAGTACTTCAACTTAAAACTTTAATTCTTAACTCAGGTGACACTGGCGACAGTTTAATTAAATTAAATAAGTTCTTCTTAATAGTTATAAATAAATAAAAATACTAGTAACTCGAAAAATTCAGGTTTGGGAACACGTAAAAAAATAGAAAAAAAAAGAGAACTTGAAAGATTTTCATATATTTTAAATAAGGCTAGAAATTCAATTTCACACATAATAAAGACTTCATACACATCATAAATACTGCTTTTAGCATCCGAAACAACAATCACCACGATAGCTCAGTTGGTAGAAGCGTCAGTACTAAAAGCATTTGCCTTCCACTGTGTATATGGTGTTTTTTCTGACAAGTAAAAATTGAGTTTAATTTGTGAGAGAAAAACGAAGTCTTAAAGTTCGCAGTAGATACGTGGAACCTACATAAACCGCAAGGAGCCTGTGCGGCTGAAGGCGGCCCTCGGCTGACCCCAAAAGTGAGTCTTTATCAAAAACTATTCTAAAGTGACAGTGACATTTGAATAATTAAATAATTTCCGCTATTTCCGGAACTCCACCGGAAATACTTCCGGGAATTCTAACCTTAAATACTAGTGAACCATAACCTATAAACATTAAGTTGTATACCAACTGAGACATTTTCGCAAAGCGATACCAACATAAAAATTTTCCGACGGTTGTCAAATCCTTCGAAATCAACTGACACCAGCCCCTCATTAAACAACATACCCCGACCGGTCTAGATAAAAACCGGTCGAGGTCCAAACAATAAGAAATAAAACCTAATAATTGGAAAAGATGAGTAACCCACAATCAACGTCACAAACCAAAAAGCAAAATGAAATTAGAGAATTATGCGACTGGTCCAAAGGATGGCCTCTGTCACCACACTCCGGCAATGAGAGCGACATATCATGCGCGAGCGTAGATAGGAAAGAGACAGTCAAGAGGAATTTAAAAAGAAAAAGCGACAAACCAAGCCCCAAGCCAAGCCCCAAGCCGATGCATGTTGACCAAGACTTTTACAGTGATGGAAGTCAAGATAGTATAAAAGCGGCACCGGCAAAATTGAACAAACCAAACACAGAAACAGAACCGATCAACACCGCCCTTGAAGGACAAGAACTAAACGAAATAACAACCCTATTCAAAACCCAACAAAAAACAAGGATTTATGAAGACGGCAACCCCAATTTCTCGCACCCGGGATCCTCTAGAAAGATAATGCCACCACCGTCGAGTGCACCTATAAAAACCAAAAACAGGCACGAGGGCACACCCAGAATGGATGAAGACATGAACGTGGTACCACCACAGAGAAGCAAGGAAATAGAACTAGAAACATCCTCCTCCCCCACTTCTCAGTTGAACAACAAAAAGCCGCCGCCGATCATTATCCACGGCAAACTAGACAACCATAAAAAAATAAACCATTTCCTAAAAAGTAAACTGAGAGGTGACTACACTTTCAAACATACCCCGAACACGACAATGTTACAACTAAGTAACAAGAACGACTGGACCATGATAAATGGCTATTTCAACGAGGGTGAAATTGAATACCACACATATACCCCGAAGGAGGAAAAATCGCATGCCTTCGTACTTCGAGGTATATATCATGACATCGACACAAAAGACCTAAAAGAAGAGCTCGAACAAACCCATAAATTCACAGTTCGTGAAATATACACTATGAGGGGGACCAGGTATCCATTATACATGGTTATTATGTCAAATGAGGTAACCCTGAAAGAGCTACAAACGAAAATCCATTGCCTAGATCATACCGCCGTACAGTGGGAGCGGCAGATCAATTCGAAGAGAATTATACAATGTCACAGGTGTCAGCAGTGGGGGCACGCGACTTCAAACTGCCACGCGGCGCCCCGCTGTGTCAAGTGCACCGGAAAACATTTATCAAAAGAATGTCCCAAGGCTAGAGACGAGCCCGCCAGGTGCTGCAATTGCGGGGAACCACACACTGCAAATAGCGTGACATGCCCGGTCTATAAAAGAAGGATGGAACACCTAGAACTGCGGACGGCAAGAGTCTCGCTCCCTCCGCAGATGAGATACGTGGCGGCACCGCCACCTAAGGTGAACGCTTGGACACAGCGAGCGGAACGCCAACCCCCCCCAACACCAACACCAACCCCCACCCCCCAACAAAGACCAACGACGAGAGCCGCCGAAAGACCGTCTGCGCCAGCTACGCAACGGAGCCAACAAGATCACTCAGGAGCAGGAATGGCCCAGCTCGAGAGTCTGCAGAGAACGACGAAGAGGCTGGCATCCCTCATCAATTTAGACGTGATATTGGCACGGATGACGGAGCTCTGCGAAGAGCTCGAGAGATGTACTTCCTCCCTGGGAAAATTCCAGGTGGTAGTATCATTTTTCCAAAGTCTTCCTGACGATGCATTTTAAACGAAAACTATCTTCCTGGAACGCCAACGGTATTGGTAACAAAATTCCTTTTCTTATTAACTACTTAATGAGGCATAAAATTGACATTATGCTTCTGAATGAGACGAAACTTAACCAACGGGACAAGCTACGCGTCCGGGGGTATACGACTATACGAAAAGATAGGGCAGACATTAACAGACTCATAAAGTCTGATATTGCACACACACATCGTACTCTGCGGAACACATCCGTGGAGAACGTGTGTGTGACGCTAGATGGCGGCATGAGCATTGTTGCCGCGTATAACCCGCCCTCGAACGGGTTCACAGCGGGTTGTATTGAGAATTTGCTAAACGTGGGCCCACGCTGCTTGCTCATAGGCGACCTTAACGCACGACATAACGCATGGAACTGCCATCGCAACAATGCCAACGGCAACACTCTGTACGATTACGTCAGTAATCGTAATGTCGTGTTGCAATATCCGGATGATCCCACGCATTTTCCGGATAACGGTACAACACCTACCACCCTCGACATAGTGGTTAATAAGGGTGTGAGGAACTCCACGCCACCAGTGGCACTAGAAGAACTCACATCCGACCACAATCCAATTCTTCTAGAATTGGATAACATGTCGAGGGAAGACATTACACGAAAAGTCACCTCTTATAGAGACGCCGACTGGCGTCTCTACAAGACTCACATAAACACACACTTGACACTCACAAACGATATCACTACAGCCGCCGAACTGGAAAATGTAGTGGAGGAATTCACAAGGATACTGCAGGACGCCAAACAGAGTGTTGCAACGACTATAACCATAAACCCATACAGAGACCGACTCGACGCGGCGGTCATACTAGACATACGAGAAAAGAATCGACTGAGACAGCTTTGGCAGCGAAATCGCGATGTCGACGCTAAGGCCGAGATGGGTAGGCTGCAACGGCAGATCAGGACCGCCATCAACACCGCTAAAAACCGGAAATGACGGGATAGGCTGGAAGCGTTGAATCCTCGAGACAACTCGCTGTGGAAACTATCGAAGGCCATGAAAAATACGCGGGAGGTCATACCCGCACTGACCAACGTAAACGGACAGACGTCTCTGACGGACTCGCAGAAAGCGGACGACTTAGCTAACTACTTTGCAAGTATACACAACGTACAAATACCGAACAATCCAGAACACGACCGCATCAAAAACGACATCAACGAACTGATTGGCCATGACATCCAATTGACGAGACGAGAATTTTTAAAGGTCATGGTCAAGCCCTCGGAGGTGGCTGGCATCGTCCGGACATTACCCAACAACAAAGCCCCGGGTTCAGACGGCATCGAATACAAGCTTCTTAAATATCTCCCGAGAAAGGGCATTGTGCAGTTGACGTACATTGTCAACGCGATCCTGCGACTGCAGCACTGGCCCAACAAGTGGAAATGCGCTGTGGTCGTGCCAATCCTGAAGCCGAACAAGAACGCGAAGCTCACCGGCAGCTATCGACCGATCTCGTTGCTGTCGGCGATCTCCAAGTTTATGGAGAAGGTCATCCTGATCAGATTAGACTCTGCTCAGGATGAACTCCACATCGATGACGAGTGCCAGTTCGGCTTCAGACGGGGCAGGGGCACTGTTCAGCAGATCGTCAGGATTGTGAATGACGTCAAAGTACAATGCAACCTCGGGAAGAGCACCGTCATGGTGCTCCTCGATATTGAGAAAGCTTTCGATACCGTATGGATCCCGGGACTGCTTCATAAACTAAACGCACTGGACTTCCCCATGCACATAACGAAACTTGTTCACCCTTTCCTGACGGGTAGATCGCTGCAGGTCAGAGTGAATAATAAACTATCAACTCGGCGGGACATTCGCGCGGGCGTCCCCCAGGGGTCATGCCTGTCACCAAAACTATACAACTTATATATCTCCGACTTCCCGGAATTCCCGAATTCGAACCTTGCCAAGTACGCCGATGACACGGCCATGTACGTGCATTCACACAATGCACAGGCAGCTAATATGTTGCTGAAGGCTCACTTGGCCCGTGCTACGGCGTATTACGACAAGTGGAAAATTCGGATCAATGCCGAGAAGTCGGAATCAATTCTATTCACGCGCCGTTTCACCGAAAATCGGATTCTAACACCACTTTCGATCGGGGGTCGCCAAATTCCAATTAAACGGTGCGTGAAGTATCTAGGGGTGAACTTGGACAAGAGACTGACGTTCAACATTCACATAAACGAGACAGTACGCAAGGTCTACTCCATGTCCAGGTGTCTGTATCCGCTCCTGGCAAGGGGTAGCGGACTCAACAGGACAAATAAAAAATTGTTGTATACGATGGTGATCAGGCCGGCCATCACATATGCGGCGCCGGTATGGTGCAGCATACCGACCACGACAATGAGAAAACTCCGAGTTCTCGAACACAAATTTATGCGCCTCATCTCTGATTCGGGCAGATACACCTCCCTCAGAGATCTATATAATCGTTGCCACGACATAACGCCACTAGCGGACTACGTCCAAGACATCTCCCAAAAATTCTATCAATTCAAGCTGGGTGATAGTCCGCTAACCCGCAACATAACACGAATCAGACAGCATAATGCGATCCTTTTCGATATCCGACACCCCCTACCATACCAGGCGTTGCCTATCTTTCGGCAACCTCTCTAACCACACTTTCCTCTACGACAACTTCTCCTTTCCCCACCTTTAATCCTCACCAAAAACTACAACCAACCCCTCTCTATTCAATCTATTTGTTCTTACCTTTTTTGTTCCTTGACCATTTTTTGTCTCTAAATTCTCGACCAATAAATTCTTAACAAACAACAATTTCACATAACATTACACACTTTTAACTATCCACGACACGTTCCTGACGTCAGGAAGACTACCAGGGTGGAATTGTCTGAAACGGGTTTTTTCGTTGAGTTTTGTTTTCCCGTGCCAGCAGTGAAAATTTTTAAGTGTTCGCGTGTGCGCGAAATCGATAGTTTTACAGTTTTAATTTTAATTATTTTTAAGTACCCTCGTGTACTACGTGCACGATACTGTTAAATTTAAGCCTTTCCCTATTAGGCAGGAGTTTTAACTCACAATTAATTTTCGTCATCGCCAAACCGGACTCTCCCCGCCCAACCTCACACCCACCTCGGCGATGTTCGCCGTGGTTGTCTGGCTGGCTCCGGGCCGGACTCTGGAATGACGCATTATTGTATGTGAATATTAATAAATGCTTGTTGTTGTTGTTGTTGCGTCAGTACTGTAATACGGACAACAGAAACGTGTAGGTTCGATCCCTACCCACCGCAATTGGCAAAGGTAAGTAAAAATGAATTTAATAACTTAATAAACATTATAATTTACAGGCAACCCTTGTGAGAAGAAATTGGAGTGATGGTAAACAATATTAGATAGTTAATGTAAATAAAATACGGATGGCTAACAAATAAATTCATAGGACAAAACGTATATGTATTAATTACTTTATTTTTATCAAGTAGACTTACTAATTAGTATGTAGTTTTATATGTTCCCATTGCTAAAAACCTGTGGGGGGATTACCAAATATAACCTGAAAAAATTAACGTCTAGCATAAGACGTCATTCGTCTGAGACATTAGGAAGTCAATCACTGTGCATCCGATAACACACTGTGGATCAAATTATTTGTGTATATGTAAATGGTATACTGTGGCTACATTGTGAGGCGGACGTTTAACTTTTGTGCATACGTGTTTGCCTACAATGTGTAAACGTAGCATATTTACATCGTAGAATTGTGTAACCTTGTGTCTGCATCTAGATACATCGTCACAATGCGAACACATCGTAATCGTTATTTGGTGTGCTGTATGGGGCGTTTCTCAATAAAAGTCACAGTTCATACTGTTGTAGAAAACATTCTTCGGCTGATTCGCCTCCATGCAAGGCTCTCCTTCGTTGCGTATATCATACGATAGGAAGTTGCTTGAAAGACCTTGTTTGAGAAAAATTATCATTATTATAATTCAAGAACTAAATTTTTAATTGACATCACCGGCGACTCCGCCAAATCTTCGAATATTTCGTAATATAAAAAATATTTCCAATTTTTGTTCACCTTACACTAGATGTAGCTTGATAAATTTAGTGTGGGACCACCGCCGGACCATAGCCTACAGTTTGCAGTAGGTTTGACATAAATCGCTTATGCTACACCAGAGTAATCAAAAACAAAAACGTACATACGGGTCGAATTGAGAACCTCCTCCTTTTTTAAATTTTATGAAGTCTGTTAAAAATGGAGACGTTTTATTATTTAAAAAATATGAAGAAGTACATTGTTTCTGTCATAACGTTTTCGTTTTTTATATTACAGAAATAATACCGAAAAATCATTTTAATTGTCAGCATTTTTAACGTAAGGGCTTTAGTTTCTAAGATATTTGACATTTAAACTAAATGCTTCGTCCTATAGTCGTTCGAACGCTACTTTCATACTTCCAAATCTCCGAAACCATTGAGTCCACAGAAATTGGAAATAAACAAAATTCATCCTCAATTTAGTAGCTTTCTTATTTCTTATTTGTGTCTAGCATGTTTTCCCTCAGTGTAATACTTTTCGAGTTACTTGACGGACACCTATTTGAAGTACCTCTTTTTTAAGATAAAATGCCAATTTTCTAGTCGTTGTAACATAAAGACTATCAATTTATACGAAAAGTTGCATAGAACCTTTTCTTCTCAAAATTTGATTTTCTTTCAGCTCCAGTGTTTTGTTGTTTTTTTAGTTGCTACCCCCTGAAAAGGGGTGGCAACCATCTCCTATAAATTAGCAAGCCCTAGTATAATATTTAAACTTTTCTTTGATGCATTTACTATTAAGTTGCCAAAAATGAACGAAATATAATTCATATGATATTATGCCGAAGTTAAAATAACCTCTAGTTACTGTTCTATAATAGGAACCGAGATAATGTAGAAAACCTATTGTGACCGTCATTTTTCTAACATGGCGAACGTAGTGGCAACGGTACTTTTGTGAGAACCTTTAATTAAAGATTTTGGTAACCTCTCCCAATATTACGAAAAAAAAATTTTGTAGGAATTATTTACCCTATTAACTGGGTATATGAACATTTTCAGAAAAAACAAAAGAACAGATGTAAGACGCACTTGTATCTTTTACCAATATCAAGATATTTGTTATTAATTGTGGTGGCAATATTTAGCTTCTGTTTAGGGATTGCATTACCGGTTAACCGGTTAACCGGTTAACCGGTAAACAGGACAAAACACACACGACGATAATTACCGGTTATTTTAATTTTTTACCGGTTATTTCGGTAAATTCTGAACTTACGATATGTCACGTATTCAACGTTTCTATTTATGTCAGTGACTAGTATTCACTAAATATAGAGTGACTCTCCCAATACTGAGCACTTTTAACAATAATTAAATAATATTATAAAAAGTAAAACCCGAACACCAAGACCTAAGAAATACAAGTAAGAGAGACATTGACAATATCTTGCGACAGGAAATTGAATATTTCACTGCCTCAAATATCCGTGGAAAACATTTAGAAGAATGTTATTACCAATTCTTATTAACTTATCGACCTACCAATATCGATAGAGGAAGGGCATTTTCAGTTGGTGGTATTCTATGTACAAATATCAGACGACTAACAGATACAGCTTTGAAAAACTAGCCCTCTTGACAGGCTATTTTTAAAAAATATTATATTTTTAGATTCGGTATTCAGTAAATGCCCTATTTGAGTTTATGTTTGTAATTTTTGTTATTTACAGAATAATTATTTATTTAAATTTATTTCATTTATATTTTTTCCTTTTGATAAAAAAAACCTTGTTTGTTCATTATAATAATATTAATAATAGTAATAATAATAATACATTTATTTTACTCAAAGTAAAAATGGATCAAATTGAACTGTAGAGCTCTTCTTCCATTTGCCCAAATATAAATAACCTAAATCTAAGATTATAAAAAGATTATAAAAAAATATTAATACATAAAAATCTAAAATTTCAAGAAAAAAATAATAATTATTTTATTTGTTAATATTTAGTAATGAATTGTAATAATCTAACAAATTTTATATTTTATAATAATAATAACAATAATAACAACAGCAGCACTCAGACACGCGAGCAGACAAGGGGAACGCAAAGCGAAGCAAAAAGGTTAAAAGTAAATAAAATTATATCGGAAAAAGAAAAAGAAATATACGCGCATCCACAACGCAGCATCAAGTCTCCTGCTTCTGATCAGCCAAAATGTAATTTTTGACAACTTTAATAATTTTTTTTTTTCATTTATATTGTTTATATTCATTTGGAAGTTCATTCCAAAGATGAGATGCAAAATACGTAAATGGTCTTTGAAAAATCGCAGTTTCATGCTGAGGCACCAAAACATTTTGTATGTATCTTATATTATGCAAGTGATCTCGTGAAATTAAGTATTGAGGTTCGTCATTATGAATTATTCGCTAAATAAGTGTGAGCATGTGTAAACGTCTGCGGTTTTCCATGTTTAATATGCTATGTTTATTTAGATGTGGTGACATATGTTGTCTATATGGGATACTGTAAATATAACGCATACATGAATTTTGAAGTTTTTGAATTTTCTTTTTTGCTGTCGCCGATAATAACTTTCTATATACATCACCATAATCAAAGCAAAGATGCTACGAGTGAATCACAAAATTTTGATTTACACTCTGTAGATATGTCTTTCGCAAACTGTATAATTTTTTCAATCGACTGTAAGCGAATTTCAATTTGGAAAAAATATGTTTCTCAAAGCCTAATTATATTAATTATACGTATATAAAAATGTTTTTTGTTAAATTTAGATAATTTTGTACATGGAAAAAGACCATTGCCATCATTTTCGCCACCCTAATCATTCATTCTAAAAATTACCGGTAAATACCGGTTAACCGGTTATTTACATTTTTATTTACCGATTTACCGGTTATTAAAACTTCCGGTAAATTGCAATCCCTACTTCTGTTATGTCGAATTTTCTTTATTCGTAATAGGCCTTGTCCAAAAATTTTTTATCTACTTAAGAAATTCATAAATTCAGGATTTTTTAACGCAAAAATAATAGGTTTAAACAAGAAAACCTTTCCTTCTTAAGTTATTTCTTTACCAATATAATTGGCAATTGAAATAAAAGAAACTCAACCAATACAAGCACTGCTGCAAAAATGAAATGTCGGTTCACCTCCTAAATTTATCCTACCAAAATGGACACTTTGCAGATCGATTGAAAGCGACACTGATAATTCCTGTTTACAAAAAAAATGACCCTCACGCAAAAGAAAATTGTAAACCAATAGCACTTTTATCAGTATTTTCCAAAATCTTTGAAAAGGCATTTGCGATAAGATTACATTAATTCTTAAATAAATACAATATATTAACACCAAGGCAATATAGATTTTCCAAGAATAAATCAACACAGGATGCTGTTCTCTCTCTTTATGAAAAAATATTAAAGAATTTATTATTAGGAAAACTAGAATTGTATGGTATTCGTGGTCTAGCATCGGATTGGGTTAAGTCCTATTTATTGGAGAGAATTAACCAAGAGGGAGTCGAATGTTTTTCAGATGGTGTTAATATATTAATAAGGGTACACAAGGTAGTGTATTAGGTCCATTACTTTTTAAATATTCATCAACGACCTAGTAGCACGCATAAATAATTGATTTTTAGCTCTTTTTGCAGATGACACCTCCTCTATCATAACTGCTACTAGTGTAGATCAATTATGTAAAAATGCTACTATGTATGCGGATAAAATGTCACTGTGCTGTCATACAGACGGCCTAATACTAAACTAACAAAAAAACAATATTTTTAATGTTTTCTCCAATTGGTACAAAGTTGAATTTTAGTCTACTGATAAGAGGTAGTCATAACCTCCATCAAAATAATTGCGTTAAATTCTTAGGCATACAGATGGATAAGAATATAGAAGTCATGTTGGTAATTTAACAAACAAATTAGCTAGTCTAAACTTGGCACTACTCCAAATGTGAGACTCTGTTGACACTGACACTATGAAAACATTTTATTACGGTTGTGTTTACTCGGCCTTGCAATATCGCATATCTTGCTGGGAAAACAATTCAGCAATAAAAACTGTGTTAACTTTGCATAAAGGGATAGTCAGAAGTATGTTTAAACTTACATACAACGCTTCCTGTACAATTATTTTGGGCAACATGGCATACTCATTATTTATTGTATATATAATAATAATAATAATACATTTATTTTCCAACCATAAACAGATGTTGTTTTACAAAAAGAAATTAAATATTTTATTTATACAAATATAAATTTATATAACAAATAAATGGAAAAAGGGGCATAAATTCAGTTCGGCTAATGAATAGTCGTCTGTTCTTCCATTTAGCCCAAGTAAAAACGGATACAATGTGAAACAATACCAAATATTTTCCTATGTTACCAAAATAAAGAATTTCAACATATTAAATATTTACCTGAGAATTAGATAATGAAACGTTACTTGAGTTGACTTTCTTAAGATTGCCAATTGAACAGGATATTTCTAAAGGTCTTTTTGAAACTTGATATCGATAAGGTTTTTAGCTTTTCTGGAATTATGACATTATAATATTTTGCAATATTGTAAGCAAATGATCGTTTGTAAAAGGATGACTTATGGGAAGGGATCATTAGTAAATTTTTTGAGTGAATATTAATACTATGTGCAGTTCGCCTAAAGCAAATTTTTTTAAATAAGTAAGGAGGAGTCCGTAGTTTTATGATTTTATGATAAAAAACAGATGTGTGTAATTTACGTCTATTAGACATGTTGAGCCACTTAGCAGTTTGAAGAGTGTATGATATTGGTTGCCTTCTACATATACCAAAAATAAATCTAAGACACGAATTTTGCACTTTCTGTATACGAGATTTAACAGATTCCGTTATACAATAGTCATACAAGGAGTCACAATAATTAAAACACGATAGTACTAAGGAGTCACACAGCAATATTTTCAGGTCTCTACTGAGACAATATTTATTTGCATATAGAATTTATAAATTACAGTAGACTTTTTGGATACATCGTGTAATATGTTCTTCGAAACGTAAATCTCTGTCTAAAAAAACACCTAAATTCTTACATAAATTGCATTGCAATAGAACCTCATTTCCCACTTTTATTTTTATATGAGTTACAAGAACTACACAAATTATTTACAGATTATTTTTTTGCAAGTTATCCTGCTTATATATTAAATATATATATCGTCTAGTATAAAAGAATAATAATGTATTTTGCAGTCTATATGTTCTGTTAGAAAAAATATTAACAATTCTTTAAAACGTGGTGATATTAATAAATGCAACATTCGCTCTGCAAATGGCATCTTTTTACCCTTTCATAGATTAGAACAAATAAAAAAGGATCCTTTATTAGTGGAATTAAATTATATATCCATCTCCCACGAGCTGTAAAAGACGCTAGCAATTTTGCAATATCTAAAAAACTTGTTAAAAGACATTTAGCTGAGCAGTGTTTTTATTCTTACGAGGATTACTACCTGTCTGATTAAGATATCCTGTTACCTTGTCGTAGTTGTAAATTTTTTCATTATTTATCGTGCAGTATATATTTGTATTTTACCTTTAGCTATATGTATATATACAGAGTGTTGCATCATGAAAGGGACATAGCTTAATAGGAGGTATAAAACATCAGTGGTAATCAGTACCTCCCATAGAAATGTCTCATTGGGCCTTCACTACGAAGTTACAGGGTGTTTTATTATAATTTTTGACCAAAACTACTTTTTGTCATTACCTTGACAGGGAATGGAATAATGGATTCATATTTGGTACAACTCATGCAGTAATAATCCTTTAGAAGTACATGTAAGAGATGAAAAAAAATCCAGGTCCGGAGACACTAAAATTTATGTTTCCTCTTTACCTCTAAAAAAACATGACCCTGTATATATTTTTTTGAAATTTTAATACGATATTCGAAAAGAACACAAAAAAATAAACAAAATAGTCTATTTCGCTTTTTTGTTACACCTTTGTGGTTATTTAAATACGGTGTTAAATGTACAAGAATATGGATTTCAGAACGATATTAAATAAAAGCCTCGTGAAATAAATAATTGTGTAACTAAAATTTGCAAAAATTCTACTGAGGCTAGATGGTCTGGGTGAATTCTAATTCCGACACGTTTTAAAGATCAATTTTGGTAAAAAATATAGCCCTAATAAGTAATCGGGTATAAATTAACAAAATATTTAATTAATCATAGTACGTTTATTCAAAGTGACAGATAATAAAACTATTTAGGCCTAAGTAACAAGTAACTTTAATCAAGAAAATCAGCAACATTTCATGTATATGTGTATTTTGTGTATGTAATATTTTGTACATATTTTATAAAAACTTTGATTATTTTTTAAATTTTTTCATATTTTATTGTTGACAAATCCAATACTGTAATAATCTGATGGAAATAAATACATTATTATTATTATTCCATCACACTTCCTCGCCAGGGAGTGGTTATTAAAAGCTATGACTCATCGGTCCTGGGACAAGATGGTCTGCTTGGTGGGTGTATTAAAAATACTTATGGTTGTCGCCAATTACCCTTCGCACAATACTACATGTGTCCAGCAGGACGGACTTCTGTATTGGTAGGTACAGTTCATGCTCCAGATCTAACTGCTTCAGGCTGTTTTTCAAATTTCTCCTGTAGTTCCGATTACAACAGGAACGATCGTGACTGTATCCATATGCCACATTATTATTATTATTATTATTATTATTATTATTATTATTATTATTATTATTATTATTATTATTTCTATTTAGAAAACGTATAGTGCTACATTCCCCTCATGCATCCAGACATATCTCCCTAGCAAGTGGCGTCGACTACCCGTAGTTTTCTCAACGAATTCCTCCTTTGTCGATCAGCTGTCCTTAGTAGAGGGTGTCTTCTAACAAAGTGGCGTCATCTGTGAGGGTGGTTTGTGATCGTCGAAAGGGCGCGACTTCTAGGCAGGAGACCTCAGTGTGTCCCGGCCGGCTATTGATTGCAGGAGCGCGCAGTGCTGAGCCACAGCCCGTCGACGTACCTGTTCTGTGTCCCGTGTGTTCACTTGGGGCGTCACCACATACAAGAGTGACATAGCTGGTCGTCGTGACGATCGAGTGTCGGTGTCTAGGTGGTGCGTGTAGTGCGAAATGTGATCGAATACCTTCTCCTGAGAGCTGTCTAGGGGCGGATCTAGGCCTCCAAGCACAGGCCACTCTGCACACCAGGTAGGTGTTCCTATCGCGACTTCTTCTTAGCCTCGTTCGATCACCAAGTCCCTATGTCTGCATAAATTATTGACATTAAATGCTTCGTTTTCATTTTTGCGGCCTTTATATATTCTAGAAATATTTCTTCTATATGTAGGTACTAAGAAATCAGAAACGCAAGGGGATGATGGATAACTAGCCGCATGCGGTTAACCAACATATATTTTCTGCAAAGTCCTGCGGAATGTTCCAGAGTAGAGGAGAGAAATTCGCAACATTATTTTTCATGTTGGAAAAGTATCTTTTCTGAATATACAGCGTCTTATCCATATTGGACCCATATTCATATAACAATTTTTCTAGAGAATGATAATTCATATTAATAGAATAATTTTTGCAATGAAGAAGCGTGCTATATGTATTAATTGTAACTGCTTGGTTTACCAGTGAAATTTGGATGACGCATTCAAAATTGTGCCAGAGAACGAAGATTTGAAATGACTATTGGGAATACTGATGTTGTAGATAAAAATAACTTTATTTATTTAAACTATAACAGTACTTTATTTTTAGTGACAGTAATATAATTGTCGAGGGACTAAAAATGGACATGATCAAATTGTGATGTTTTAAGACTTAGGGAAAATTTTGGACTAGTTTTTAAAAATAATACCAGACAATCTGTTGTCGTAACTGTCGTCGATGGCGCTGTGATCACTCTCGTTGGTAATTGTTGACCTCACTTCATCATCGAAATGGTTAAAACAGTTCTAATGCATTCTTGCATATGTATTGAGATTTTTTATGGTACCATTTTGAATACTTACTGTTTTTTATCATTTTAATTGAAACTAGATTTATAAAAGTCATAAATTTTATTGACGGTATCGATTCCACGATTATTTCTCACATTATATCAAAATTCCTGCGGGTTGTCTTGATATTATTAAATCTACAACAACGAAAAAAGTGTAAAATGTTAAGGAGCCTTTGGTAGCACTGAAATTATTGATGTTAACGTTCCTGGGTCATCTGTAATGGACATTAATAATTATAGTAATAGTAACTTTACTTTAATTTTTTTAAAGTTGAGTTTCAATTCTACGTTTGTGAAACATACTTACAGTACTAGTACGATAAAGTATGTGATACCGTAAAAACATATTTATATTCTTAGGTGTTGTTGTAGGCTATTAAACAAGCGGTTTATTACTGCACTCATGGAGTAATGAATCCATTGTCGCACTGTTTTTTTAAATATAAGGATTGAAATAAATTGAGTCAAAATGTATGTGTTTGAACAATAATAACAATAATAGCACTTATTCTTTATTAACTGAAAATAATTTGACTAATTTTGAATCTTACGTCAAATTTTCTGAAATTTGTATACTTTGTCTTGCACATAATAGTGAACTGAAAATTTATTATTTTCACCAATGAAGATAAAATACTAAACAACAATAATAATTATGGCTCAACGAAATTCGTTTGTTTGCCGAAAACTCGTTAAAAATGGTAAAATCAATCTTGTATGGTTAATAACTAGTATTATCCAATATCAATAGATAGTGTCAAAAATTATGACATTCATTTGAGTATTATAGCGATATACTTTATAGTTCTAGGATGGTAAAAGTCCACATTACTACACTAATGCGATAATGTAAAGTAACACTAAAATTATAACAAATAAACGTTATTTATTTTAAACCTCAATACATCTACCGTGTACATCTACTTCTCTCACTTATTTTAGCTGGTTGATTCCATATTTTGTTCAAGTTGGCAAAGAAAAATTAATAACTCAGATGCTGTAATAAAAATATTACTGAATTAATAAAATGTAAAATAAATTTAAAAAAACATATTTTTACCTTTACAGAGCGCAAGACGATAAAAACAATCTTTGTGTCTATTGTCAGAGCAATTTAATATATTCTTAGAGAGTTATGAGAAAAGAAAGAAAACTCGACCAACCCCAATCTTTATGATCAATTTGTTAAGTTGCCAAAAAAAAAACAAATAAGAAAAATCAAGATGGGTCATTTTTAAACAATTGATAACTCCAGTTATTTTTACTTTTGATCTAAAAAAGACACTGTAAATCTGTAAATTAATGGAAATGTAGTACGCAAAATGGCTTACTAAAGATCCTAGGATATCTTACACCGGCTATTTTCTTTAAACTGCAAGAACATAAATGTATTATTTTCCATTTTGTAATTACATCCAATTTCTTAAAAGTTGAACAAACTTTAGAAAACAAAAATACACGCGAAAATGGAAGGCCATGAATTGATGGAAGAGTTATTAGCAGTTTGGAGTTTTATTTAAACATTCATTTTGAATATATGCATGGACATAATAAATACTAAAAATTGTGGACAAAAATGTTTTCTTTTTGTAATACGGATAAAACATTATGTAACTTGTGTAAAATTTTCTAGAAATCAGAAAATGGCATCAAATTTTCTCTATTTCCAACCATTATTTTTACTATGAGATATTTTTAAGGAAATATGGTGATATAAGCAATTATTAACGTTAAACTTACCTCAGAACGTTGTTGCTGATATTTTACAATGACATTTTGTTATTACTGATGTCCAGCAGTTACTATCAAGCGGTCTAGGGCTGTATTTGCCTTGGTATCATTTTTCTGTGCTGAAAATATCCATTCCAAGTTCGTTCCCCATGTTACTTGCTGATTGCGTACACATTTTCGGGGATAAACTCGATAAACTCAAAAAGTCGAAAAAGTTAATTTTAAATGACATATGAGCATCTCATTTATTTTTAGGCATTAAGTAGTTTACTCAATGTCTGTATTTTTACTCTGATATTTCCAGAAATATTTTTAACTTCGAAATAAAGTTTGTAAGCTTTTCGCACAAGTGTAACAAAATTATGTTTTTGCTATTAAAGTTAGCTCTATATACTCTCTGTACACAAAACAAAAACTGGCCCGAGTTAAATGGGGGTTTCACTAATGTGACGGATATCACCTATATATTATATTATATTATCCTGACCACGAAGTAGAAAGGTGGGTGTGAAAAGAATAAATCTTTTACAGTAGCACCGGATCCTCCGCCATTTCTTAGAATTGAATAATGAATATGCACTACCCTTTAAAAAATATATATATTGATGAATCTTGATGTTTAGGGAGAGGCTTTAGGTATATATGGATCACGTGAAAACTCATAATCCCTTTGTCATCAAAAATGTTAAAACATATTTTTTTTTAAAAGATTCTGATTGCAGAACTAGGCTCGTTCTGTTAATTTCACATTGGTAAGATAACGACTTCTATTTACTAGTTGTGTAAATAGCTATTACGATCTCACGTAACAAGATTTCTCAGCAATTTGGTTTTAAATTATTCCATAATTACACCATTTTTTTTCAAACACAAGTAATAAATTAGCTAGAATTTAACTTTCTTCTGGGAGCTCTAGTGCTCTAATGTGTGAAGTGGTGTTTGCTTTTACAACAAGAGGAGGTTCTCAATTCGATCCATTTATATTTGTACAGCCATTATGAAATCTTTTTTAAACTGTAAGGGATGGCTCAGCTGTGGGGCCCATATTAATTTCATCAAGCTACGTCTAGTGCAAGGCGAGCAAAAATTGGAAGCAAGATTATTTTAGTTAAAAATCTGACCACCTTTGGCGAAGGCATCGGAACAATTTCATCGGAATTGCATTCTAATTGGTAGTCAGCAGGTATTTTAGAAGTAGCTGATACTGAATCTGATACTAAAAAATATGAATCCAGAACGGCGAATTCAATATGGTTACTATAATACATTATTGCAGATATACAGGGTGGACCAAATTAGAAGGGATTTGGGATTTTCTTTAAAACTATGGCAGATAGACAAAAACCAATATGGGTGTCCTGAGCTCGATTTTTTTTGACTACCGACCCACAGAGCGTTTTTGGAAAATTGGCATTTTTAGATGACCTCTATATCTCAATTACCAAGTGTCGAGTCGAAAATCGAGTAACTTGAGACACTTTCTTGAGTAGAATCCGTTGCTGATAAGAAGAAAATTATGCATGCCTCATTTCAAGATATAGACATAACTTGTGTTTTTTTAAATGGAATACTCTGTAAATTATTTGATTATTCGATCACAACTTAAATTAGCTATTCAACGATATATCATATGTCATATTTATCTCTAGAAAAAGTGGTTAATTTTCGAAAAATTTAATATATTTGTGAGGAGGCCAAGGAAAACTATTAACAGCAACAACACTTTTTATAATATTAAACAATTTTGCCAAAAATAGGAAAAACGAAATTAAATAAATGTTCGAATTGTCTTCCATTTACATATATGCATATCTATCGCATTTCTTATATTTATTGAGAAGGCCATGGTAAAAAAAAGAAAATTGAAATAATCGTAAATGTCAAAAACTAATTTGTGAGTTAATTGTGAGTGAGCATTTTTAAAAATGGTTCAATTTAGTAATGGTGAAAAATATGATATGATTAAGTGGTTTATAGAATGCGAAGAAGATTCAAATTTAGCTTCTGAGCTTCATTTTAATAGGTGAGTTATATACAGCAAAACTTTGTGTCAAAAATGCCGCCTACACAATATTTTTAGATATCCAGAAAAGAGGCAGCCATTGTAAAACCTCGAGCAAAAATATATAATAAAACAAGTAGAGAAGCTGTAGATAATATTGTTTTATAAACTGTAAGAGAAAATCCTAATATATCGTTTCACGAAATACAGGAAAATTTAGGAATCCCAAAAACAACTGTGTTGCGTTGCTTAAAAAAATAAATTCAAACTCTACAAAATTAGGATTAGTCACCATCTATACCCAAACACAAATTATGTTTATATCTCGAAAACTGAGGCATGTATAATTTTCTTCTTATGAGCAACGGACTCTATTTAAAAAAGTGTCTTAAGATTGTGTTATTCGATTTTTGATTCAACACTTGGTAATTGAGATACAGAAGGCATCCAAAAATGACAATTTTTCAATAACGCTCTGTAGCTCGGTAGTCGAAAAAGATAGACAATCGCCATTGTTTGTTTTTCGAAAATCGAGCTCAGGACACCTATATATATATATATATATATATATATATATATATATATATATATATATATATATATATATATATATATATATATATATATATATATATATATATATATATATATATATATATATATATATATATATATATATATATATATATATATATATATATATATATATATATATATATATATATATATTGGTTTCAGTCTACCTTCCCGAGTTCTAGAGAAAACCCCAAATCCCTTCTAATTTGGTCCACCCTGTACATGATAATATATGGAGATTTCAGGATTCTCTGAAAACGAGTCTGACGTTAAAGTTTAAAAATTCGAAACGATGGATATGCTAGTTCACTGTGAAGAAGCTAAATAAAGAGGTCACTAAAAAGGGTGAAAAAAATTTAAATCGCCTTCAAGAATGACCGCTAAAATTATGAAATATAATTTCACCATCGCCCAATTAATTGAACCTTGTTACCCAAATCGACATTGAGGTCGGAGCAAAAATGAACAAACAACGAATTCAAACGTATTATTAACCAAGCTCAAGATATCGATATTAGGTAATAAATTCAATTAACTGGGCAACGCGACGGTGAAATTTTATTTCACAATTTTTAGCTATTTTTTATCCTCAATTTTATTTTTTCACGATCCCGATTTTATCTAATCTAAGATATTGTCGATATTGGAATAAAATAATTTTTAGTTTTGGAAAAATGTCATAAATTGTTCCTTAGTAATATACCACCATTGGTGGTAAAACTTTCACAAAGTTTAATGTGTAACGCACAATATAGTCAAAATGGTATCGAACATTGCAATTATTTTCCGCGAGAACTTATCACTTGCGATGGACATACGGACTACGGATCTGTCTATAGTCCGTATGTCAGTTGCAATAACAGGATAATAATAAAAACTGACTAACTAGAAGATGAGGCTCAAAGTAGAAAAAGACGAAAAAATCGTAAATTTAACTAATTCGTCCATAGCCACCATAAAATAAATTAAAATAAAATATAATTTAGACAGTAACGTTGCTCTTAAAATGTTTGGTTTAACTCGGCGCCGGCGTCCAAAAAACTATTAAATGCTCTTATTTAATCATAAGACTTTTGATTTTAGTTAGAATATAGAAATACACACGTTTTAAAGTAACAAATTATTAATATAATAATTTTAACAAATTATTAAAATGTATTTTAAAAACGCTTTGCTGTTCTTAGTATCACGATTCCATAAGGATCTATATACTACTTTGTATCCCATTTTTTGTTAAAATATTTCATCAAATTAACAATTCTTTCAGCAGCATTATCACAATCTTTAAATGTTCTCTAATGATGTCTTGAGGCTGTCCTTTTCTTTTCTAGTCAAGAAAATCCAATGCAATGTAAAACCTGTAGGAAAAAATATTTCTTATTAATGGAAACTAGAAATTTTTTTAAATTTTAATTGCCTTATTTATATTAACATCCTAAAAAAGTTTAGCTAAAGCTACTCTCCCGCTACTCTATTCTACCAATAGCTTTTGGACACAAATTAATTTTTTTAACTGAATCATACTAATTATTGCTGAGTGAGTTGCAATACTTCATTCAGTGTAAAATATCATAAAAAAATGCTACCTTTTTAGTCGCCAAGTGCCATAAATAGATATAGAATTATTTATGTAATTGTTACCTACTTTATTAGAGAACATTATTTAGATATTAAGCAAATCACAATTTACACACTTTTATAATTATTATGAAATTACCTACTTTCTGCATATTGTTGCCCTAATCTAGGAGCGCTAATATACTAGTTTAGTAAATACTTTAAAACATTAATTATTGGAGAACCAATCAAAACAACTACTTTTCTGACGAAGTCAGAAGAGAGACTGACTGACGAGACTGACGAAGTATTGATTACATGATAGGATTTGTAGCATTTTAAAGCAAAAATATATATTGAAAATATTTAAATCATTTATTTAAATTCAGTCATTCGTACTTTTTTATTTAATATGAAGTTATATACTCTCTGCATATTGATACCTTAACCTGGTCACGCTAATATACTACTCAGGAAAACAATTTGAAACACTCATCATTGGAGAACCAATAAAAACAACTACTCTTCTAGCTAATGCTAAGCATTGAATGACATGATAGAATTCCTAGCATTTTAAGGCAAAAAAATATATTGAGAATACTTAAATCATTTATTTAAATTCAGTCATTCACAACAGTTATTGAACCTTACAGTTTTTCGGACTCGTTAGTTCTCATGAGTAGAGTATGGAAACATTGATTCATAATAAATCAAAATCTGTATAAGTTGTGAATTGTTTAGTACCTAAATAATATTCTCAAATCATGATTAAAGCAAATAATTAAAAAATAATTAATTGTAAAAATAAATTAAGAACAGGCTCGTAAATAATGAACGAATGTTTCTATACTCTACTTATGAGAACTAACGAGTTCGAAAAAACTTGTACAACTTTTCTAGAGTTGAAATGGAATGTAAGGTTCAATAATTGTTGTGAATGACTGAATTTCAATAAATGATTTAGGTATTTTCAATATATTTTTTGCCTTAAAATGCTAGTAATCCTATCATGTAATTGAATACTTCCTCAGTATCAGCTAGAAGAGTAGTGTAGACCAGATTAATTAGAGCAAATTAACTTACCAATATACAGAAAGTAGATAATTTCGTTTCAAATAAAAAAAGTGTGAATGGCTGAATTTAAATAAATAGTTAAAGCATTTTCAATATATTTTTTTGCTTTAAAATGCTACGAATCCTATCATGTAATTCAGTACTGCGGCAGTATTAGCGAAAAGAAGAGTTGTTTTGACTAGTCCTCCAATAATTAGTGTTTTAAAATGTATTTATCTAACAAGTATATTAGCGTGCCCAGATTAGGGCAACAATATACAGAAAGTAAGTAATTTCATAATGAAATAAAAAAGTGTGTAATTTGTGATTTATATAATACCTAAATAATATTCTCTAGTCATGTTGAAAGAAAATAAATAAAATATAATTAATTGTAAAAATACCTTCTTGACTTATCTTGGGATCGATCTTCTTAAATGAATGAATATCAATTTTAAAAACTCAAAACTGACACAGAGCTTTAACAGCACATACATGTTTAAGAAATATGGAAGCATCACAAAGCTCAGTTTTACGTTCGTATGTGTAAATGCATCCATCACGAAAAAGAAACTAGTATTTTATTTGCAACCCTTGTTGTAAATAATAAATGTATTTTAGTACACTTTACCATAGAGCTAGTAAACAGCATTTTTTTTAATGTGGCTCTTGCTGCTGACAACAAGCATGACCCAAATCCAACCTAGCGTGGAAGTAGCCGGTCCAGCAGTATATTCTTGGGAGAAGCAACAATGCCTATCGCTCGCTGGTAAATAAAAAATCAAATGGAATGTTCTTAAGCAGACATAGAAGTTCAAAATTATTTGAGGTGTAGTCCATTAGAAAAAAAATTTCAACAAAAAGAAAATTTAAATGGAAAAATGTATTGTTAATTTTTTATTCAGAATAATGTATTGCACAAATAAGTGCCAATTTATTACTGAACGTAAATAAAATCGCCAGTCAAAAAGTAAACAATTGGAGTTTTAATGTATGTAAACTTTTGTATAACAAAAATATATAGCTCATGTATGTGTAATATATAGCTCGGCGTTTAACAATTCAAGAAGTTGGTCCATTTCGTTGAAGATAATGCCAGATTCTTTAGACAAGGTATTGCTGAATTTAATGCACGTAACCTTGATCAGCCGTTAGCTTGCTATAAATTGTTATCAACCACCAATAAAACTATTAATGACATAGAAAAATTATCTAAATTAAGGCCAAAGAAATATAATTTACAAAATCGGAAATATGCAGACGAAGAACGTATTTTACAATATTTTATAGATAATCCAAAAGTTAGTATAATGCAAGCGACAAAAATCTCAGTAACTAAGGAACGGGTTTGGTGTTGCTTGAAAAAAACATAATTTTTTTCATTTGAAGAAAGGTTTTGCAGATACAATTTTTCTTTCGTCAAATAATTAATGCTTCATTAATTCTCTTGATGAGGTGGTCGAAGTTAGTTATTTCAATAACTTAAATAAGTTCTTTAGTTCGTCCCCAGACGTGAAAGTCGAGAGGTATCAAGTTTGGGGTCTTTTCTGGCCACAATATCTAAAAACGCCTATATCTTATAATCTGTGATAGTTTGTATGTAGTCATATAGGTTCTAAATAACCCCCTCTCCTACTCCTTTAAAACTTTCTATTAATGTACCAAACACCCACATTGTCTACATACACCTTGCACAATTTTTGCAGTTTATAAAATGCAATCACGACGTTCCTTTTCTTGGTGTATATTGAAAATGAACTGTAATTTTGTTCTAATTGCATTGCAGTAAAAACAATAACAGTAGGAAAACTAAATTGATTGCATTGCGTCTCATAATTTCTATTTTCAAATGTCGAAATAATAAGGTACATTAATAATTATGTTCTATTTTACGACCTGGAAATTGTTAATTTTCTGTTCAAACCGATATAACTGGGTCATTCTTGTATGGAAATAAGAAAATATGTAAATCGTTAGTGGCATTACGTTAATGCGGTCTTCGTGTCGGCTGTAAAAGTTCGCTGTTTCAGCTATATTGTTTGCTTACGGAAAATCCTTCTTCTTAGGCAATATCAGCATGGTATGCAAGATTACTGTATAACTTTAAAGTTTGCTGCACTAGATTAACCACGAAAAACTAACAAAGCTAAATATTCCTTAGACAAATGCAAAAAAAGACTTGAAAACTTAATTTATTTGGATACTGTTCTTCATTAGGAGAGGAATATAATTACTAAACTTCTGCGAATAGTTGTTTTAATGTTTTAATCTACACTGGTAGATATCAGACAATATGGTGGAATAATGAAAAATCAAACCCAAGGTTAATATCCCAAGGTGTATCACAAGGTGTTGGGACCTATATCATTCATAATTATTAATCGTTAATTATATTAACGACTTACTCTTTAATGTCAATAGTTGTGGGGTTTGTTTATATGCGGAGGATACGGCTTTCATATCAAAAAGAAAAAATAAAGTTGAATTAACAACTCGGTCACAACATATACTACACGAAGCAAATACCTGGCTAAATGCAAACTCATTGACATTAAATAGAGAAAAAACACAAAATATAATTTTATCTACAAGTAGGGATGCTAAGAATGCATTTTTAAAATTCTTGGGTTTAACATTAGACAGCAAGTTAAAGTGGAAAGGTCACATTGACGAGCCCTGCAAAAAACTTGCTTCAGCTATTTACACTACTAGGGTACTGGAAAATGTGTCTACCTATCAAACAGCTAAAGTTGCCTATTACTCAAATTTTCATAACATTGCAGCATATGGAATACTTTTATGGGGAACAGCACTTGATGCTCATAAAATCTTCATTCTACAAAAGAAGGCAGTTAGAATATTATGTGGTATGACTCACTGAGAGAGAGCTGCAGAAATACCTTCAAAGAACACAGCATACTTACCATTCTTGAATTATACATATTCGGTTGCCTTAAATATGTGCATTCACATAAAGAGAAAATACATCATTTTGAAAACCATCACTATAATACAAGAAATAGAGAACAACTACAAATTCAGCACCGTCGATTAACTATAACGCAGCAGGGAGTGGACTATTGTGGTCCAAAATTATACAACAATGAGTTAAGAAACAAAAATTTGAATGTGCTCTCCAATGGGGTTATTTTATGTGTGTAAAAAATTGAAAAATACCTACTAATTTGAACAGTCAAATATATGAGAATAACGTAACAGCAATATTAAAATCACTCTGATATTTATTAATTATTCACAAATCCACAAAAACTGTACTACTCATTTTAAATTTTATTAACGCGTGACGTCAATGGTTAGAGATAATTTTATGGTAATTTTATTGTTGTTAGATTGCTGCCCTGTCAATACCAAATGTACGTAACACTAATATTTTAACCTCTTGTTTCCCAGTTTGCAAATAAATATTTTATGAATTTTAGGAAGTGTGAAGAGGCGCATATTTTCGGCCACAACTTTGTTGTTTTCTATGTTAGAGATAAAATTAAAAAAGCATCGGAAAGCTCGATCAATTTTCTTTAGAACTGATGTCTACGGATATTTTGAAGAAAGTGATAATTAGCGAGATTCTTGGGAAAATGGAAGAAATGTCAGGCTTTCCTAGAAAATGCAGGTAAATCTAAAAAAATCATTTTTCCCAGAAACGTTCGCTTTGAAGAGCCGAGATTAATGGAGCGTCTAGGTAACACATGATATTAAGAATACATCGTAATTGAGATCAATTTTAGTTAATTACCGATTAATTACGGTGACAAAATGGCGAAATTTTACTGAAAAAAAAAAGTTCTCACTTCCGCCCCATCTATTTCCCTCATGTTTATCGCAAGACAAAAAATTAAAAAAGGACTATTAGCAAATTTAATCCTATTTAAATTCGTTAGAATAGTTTTTTCGCCTAGGAGCCAAGATTAAGGAGTTAGCAACTTGCTAAACAACAAATGTGCGATTTCTACTGGACATCGCCACACGTTTCAGTAAATATCTCCGAAACGAAAAATAAAAGCAAAATTCTGATGGAACCAAAAGATTCGTTATGAAACGAACTCGTTTTGCGGTATTTTTATTTTGGGCTAGGTCTTACCGTTTCAGAGATATCGGCGAAAAATAGTAAAAAAAACATGCATTTCGGAACCGAAAATAGGGCAAAAACATGCAATCTTAAAACGCTCATATTTTTCGAAAAACACCTGCGGGAGGGCCGAACGATGCCGCGACGCAAAGAGGAAGAGTTCTAGTTGATCCGCATCGTAAATTGCACAAGGCAAATCGAAAATTCGGCTCGGCTCGAACGAATCAAAACTGATATTTTTTGACATTTAGCGAAAACGGCAAAACAAAATGTCAGTCACACATCAATATAGGTAATGGTGAAGTTTGCATATCATGGCTGCCATACAAATTTACTGCTTGAACTATACTGCGCATGCGTAACCATTGACGTCACGGCTTTTGGCGGGAACTACCATTTTCAAATTATAAATTGAATTTAAACTTATTTGACGTCCATAAAAGAAATTGCCATTACATGTACTTAGTTATTACTAGTCCTAGAATCCAAATTTAATGTAAATAAAAATTACGAAATAACCCTATTGGGTAAAACAATTATTGACCACCGAATTGTTTTACTCTTTGATTGAATTTCTGGAGCATTGATAAGAGAAGCTTGTAATGATTATATGTGAGATTTACTGTTTGTTTGTCTACGTACTTTAATATGTTTGTAATGTATATTACAGAATAAAGCGATATTATTATTATTATAATCGTTTCTAGATGATGCCCATGTGGTGACGAAACGCGCGTCGAGGGGTCGTATTCAGATGTTTTAGTGTTTGTGGAAAGCACTTCAGAGATTACAAGTTCAAAAGGAGGAGATAATATCAATTTTCTGTATCAAAATCAGAGCTGCTCCAAACGCTGACAAAAAGTTCTAAGAACTAAGTACTCACAAGAAGTGCTTTTGTTCTTCCTAATCTGTGATACTAATTTAAATCAAGAGCACTAAGCACCGAACACTTTCGGAAAATAAATGAAATATAGACAGGAACAAATTAAAAAAAAAACAGTTGAAATCTTAATTCATAACCTATTATTCTACCTATTAGCATTCTTGAGTGGGTGTGACAGTTTCTGAGATATTTAACTCTCACTCTAAATAATTATCTTATGAACACTTGGATGCCAAATATAAACTTAAATATCTCCGAAATTATTAATCCTATATCAATAAACAAAAAATATAATTAATTCCTAGTTTGTACTTTCTGTAATTGGTCTGTAACATTTTTTCGATAAAGCAATACTTTTCGAGATACTTGACGAAAGCCGTTTGGAAATATCTTTTTGTTTTAAGCTAAAATTGCAATTTCGAAGTCGTTATAACTTAAAAACTATCAATTTACTTATATGAAAAATTGCATAGAACCTTTTCTTCTTAAAATTCGATTCTTTTTCAGCTTTAATAAATATATATATTTTTTAAGTGCAAGCCTCCGCACAATATAGAAATTTTTCTGTGAAGCATTTACTATTATACTGCCAAAAATGAACGAAATCCGTTCAATATGACATTATTCCGAAGTTTTGCATATTTTTTTACTACTTAGTACTGTACTATGTAGTAGTTCTTGTAAATTTTGATAATGGTAATTTTGGTATTGTTTTTCCTGTATGATGTAAAACTGGATACGAAATAATATTAATAAATAAACTGAAGGATTTATTTTAATTTACTTTGATTTAATACTGATTACATATGCGAATTATGTTCATCGTTTAATAAAAGACTAATTAGATTAACAGTTTCCTTGAAGGTGCACACCCTATAGTATTCTACAAGGCATTATGAAACGTTATTGCACACGAAGACGGCAGCAGATACATTACTATTGTCTGCAAAATTGTTTAATTAAAATTTATGAAGGTCTGTGTTTTGGGCCCTCCCTTTCGCGTGATAAGAGGATTTAAATGCGATAACATTAAACATTCATACACCAGAGTATTTGAAGCACCAAAAAGGTGTAGTTTATATGTTATTCAGAAACGTAAAATGGATTAGACGTAATATTTGCTAAATCTGATATAGTAATTTTTAACACATCCTAATTTAATCCATCCTTCTAAAGCATCTGTAACCTTCATTAGTGAATAGTAGCTAAACACTCGAATGACTATGATCATTAACCATATGTAGTATATGAGCCAGCCAAGATATTAGTATAATTTCCTTCATACCGCAGTTATATGGATGTAGCAAAAAACTATGATTACCATCTGAAAGTGGTAGCTAATAAAAATGGTGGCCAATTCAAGATGGCTGATGTAGAAGTTTAAAAAACAACCGTTAGTTTTTACAGATAATTTGTTTGTTTATCATAAATTTTCTTAAAACGTAGCCGTTTTAGAAAAAAATATTTTCAACAAATATTGTAGGACAAACGATTAGCTCTAATTTGGTGTACTTGTGTGTTTGGACAATATGCACTGGAACAATGCTGTGTGATAAGAATAACAGTATGGGCCAATTTCATAATCGAATTTAAAGAGCTTTAGATAAAATTACATTTGACTGTGATAGTAAGTGAGAGATCTGTCACAGTCAAATGTAGCCTTAATTAAAGCCAATTTTAAATTCGATTATGAAATTGACCTTTTGTCACGGAAAAATATATGACCGACAATAATCAATACCGGTATAAGTTTTATAATTTTTAATAAAGAAAATTTTTATTCATGCAGATTATACAGATTTTATAAACAATTGTTTATTATTCCTTTTGAAATATATCTTAACCATATCGTTTCAACTAAATTTTCATAAATCGTCTTCGCTGTCACTACATTCATATGGTTCGTCGAAAAATACATCTTCTGCAGTTAGCTCAGCTCATGCATATTTTTACATTTAGTCAGCTTGCACGCACTGATTCATCATACAAGTGCACGATGGTAGTTGGCATGACCTTGCACAAAAACAACTCAAAGTTCCAAAACTGCTTCAGTGAGGGTGCTTCTGTCATCCAGTTGATGCAGAGAATTCCATCATTGCCTATCATCCATCCATGATCTTCTGCTTCTGGAACTTGAGGATAATTTTCCAGACATCGCTTCCAAATTGCTGCTTGATAGTTTGCTCGCATAGAATGTTTGCAAAGACAGTCTTGGAAGGAGGAAGTTGTGTTGATTCAACATCACCTTGTCTAGTTCGGAAAATTTGGTATCTTAGGTCATTTATGCTTTCTGTTTTGATATTTCTTGAATACAACTGACAAACTTTTGGATCAAATAGTGGTCATTGTTAGATAATGCAAACTGGCTTCCCAGCAATGAAAACAATGAAATTTATTCTTCACGTTTTTGTAAAAGTTTCAGAGATTTCAATTTCCCTTGTCCCGAAAACGCGCTGACTGTCAGCCTTGAGGATTGTGTCTTTACCCTTTCCACTTCGTTTCACTGCCATAATTGATGTAAAAGTTTTCTAGTTATTTTTTTTTAATGTATCGAAAAATGCCTCTCCCTTTTCCAGACCATCTCTTTTGAATGTGTCATACGCATCTTCATCTTTCTGTCTCGCAGTTAGCAAAGATGCCTGTACATCAGGTGGTGCTACTCTTCATGTTGATAACTTGGTAATGTCTGAAGAATTGTTGTCATTAGTCCATTGATTATCTAATAATTGAACTGCAGAAGATACACATTCCTCATCTATTTTTATGCGAGGTGTTTGTAGATCAGAGTGGCAAAACTTGGCCCGCCTTGGTATATTTAAGTTTTCTCTAACTGCCTCAGAGCTGATGCACGGTATTCGGCAATATAATATTTTTCAATAGCGCCCGCTTTTAAACTAAATCCTTTATTACCCTGATATTTGCGTATCTCTGTTAACTGTCTCCTCCAGCGTTTGATCTACAGATCATTAACAATTGGTACTTTAAATATATTCCAAATATATTTGTTCTATAACTGACCATTGAGACGTTATTAATTTTAAAACAATGTATAAAAATTAAACTGGTAGAGCAACTGGGGTCGACAATATAATTAGTTAGTTGAAAATGCAGTGAAAATCCTTCGCAGATTAAGCTAAAAGATGTGGGAGACAGTAAAATAATGTTTTATATTCTTCAATCCGGACTTCAACATTTTCTGTCTTGGCAAGTACTTCCTGAGCATGCAGACTTTTTTTAAGGGACGCAGTACTAGAGAGAAAAAAAATTTAATTTACGATAACTTTTCTAGAAGGAAAGAAACTATTACCTACCTATACACCTTTGTGTTGTAGACTGCCGTAAGATTTTCACAATGTGGAATGGAAAAAACTGTATGTTGTATTATTGGAGATGAGAATTTGTCGTGACAGCAATATCACGAGATGTACAAAGATCAAAGTACCCTGCACACCACAAGAGAGAAATCCAGCATTGGTTAAATACGCCCAAATTTTAGTATGCTGCTCTACAGGCAGAATAGATCAAAAGTCTCTGTAGGCTCGAGTCCCAAAAATACACCCTTCCACACCTTTTCACCCTATAAAGGAGTAAACAGTGTTGGAGTAAATGATATCCCTACAATAATATTTTTTCTTCAAGCGTATTAAAATGTTTAAATTATGTCACCAAAAACAGAAGTAGAAGTAGGACATTGTTTTACTAGTAACAAAATGTTAGTACCGAACGCCACCGTAGTGGACATTGTTTTACTAGTAACATAATGTTAGTTCCGAAAGCGCCACCGCAGTGGGTATTGTTTTACTAGTAACATAATGTTAATACCGAAAGCCACCGGTGGCGCGCTATCCACTAGCCACTTGTCATATTGTGTCAACATGTAAGACTGTAGTTTGAATATTGGTATATTTATGATAAATAAATGAATTTTTGCATTTTAATACGCTTGAAGAAAAAATAGTATATATTACACGGAGTAGAACGCCTTTTTTTGTGTTTCGCCCAGTTTGCGGCTTCGGCTTCGCCTCAGCCGCAAATCCTGGGCTCAACACAAAAAAGAGTGCGTTCTACTCCTAGTAATATAATATACTATTATACTTTCTATAGTTACGAAAAATTCAGTCAAAGAATTTGACAAATATCATTTTATATGTCAACATTAGAAAAAACGTGTTATTGATAATTAATTATAAAGTTAAACCAAACTTAATTTACTCATATGGCTCGCAGAATCAACTGCTTTGTTTGTAATGACATACAACATGAAAAAAAATCTGAATAAATGACCGAAATAGTTTAAATTAATTATTGTTTGACAAAAAAATTTTCGAAAAAAATGGTGGAAGGGTGTCAAAATATAAATCAAATTTTTTTACTGAATTTTTCGTAACTATAAAAAGTATAATATATTATTGTAGGGATATCATTTACTTCAACGCTTTAGAGGATGAAAAGGGGTAGAAGGTGTTTCTGGGACTCCAGCCCATGAAGACTATTGATTTACTCTGGCAGTAGAGCAACATATTAAAATTTGAGCGAATTTAACTGATGCCGGATTGGACTGTTAGGGAGGCATATATCGTCGTATTGACACTTTCGAAATGTGGGTGTAAAGACATTTCCTGCAAGTTCCATGGATAGCCCGTTGCATCAATAGTTCTATTCTCTAATAGTACGGCAGTCCACTACCAAGATTTTCGAGTTACTTTAGCGAAGATAATTCTAGCGTTTCTCATCAGTTCTGGGAGAGCTGAGAAGAAAAGTTCAGGGTGACGGGACGTTTTACCTGTCCTGAAGGGTTCAAATCGAGCTTTGAACATGTAAAGAAAAACCGGTCAACTCGGCCTTCGCAGCGATGTAGTTTCTGTTTTCTTCGTGTCGAGGGAAGTAAATATGATAAGGAAAAATTGAGAACTGCCCTTTTCACTGATACGCCGAGTTACAAAGACCGAAATAATGACAAATAGCCACCTGTCAAAATTCTGGTCACCGCGGCGAGGCAGTTATGCTCATTATCGTGTAGTTTCGATGTCTCCTGACCACAAGAAAGTTCGAACGCAACTTTTTGCTAGTTCAGTTATGAGTGATTACATTCGCATGTTGCTTAATTTTGAAGGCTGATCAAGTCATCGCGCCATCAAATCATCATATCATTAAGAAGATGAGAAAAATATGAACTGAACTTTTTTCCAGTTCACATTTGAGAAAAATGATTTCCTCCGCGACAAATAAAAAGCAAATTAAGGCTGTTTCTAAGCACAAACTCTCAGATAATTTGTTTAAATGGAATTGGAATTGAATTTCCGGACATACAGTAAGGATAGAAGAAGAATTAAAATTATCAGGTTTATTATTATAGTTTCAAACATTTAATTCATCGTCATCTAATAAGCTTTCACTCATATATATCTCATTGTCTGATTCGTCTCCGTAGTCCACGTCTTCTTCTTGTTCCTCTTCTTCTTGTTCTCCTTCTTCTTCATCTCGGTTTGAAATAAATAAAATCAACCTTAACATGGCATCAAGAGATATGAGCATATAATTGAGCGACGCTTATCTGTGCAAAGTTCTGGTATTATTAGATCAGTGCAGAAAGGAAGTTGGTCACCCTCGAACCATTTGAATGCCGCCGTGTCATTCTGGAGCACGCATATACATAGCAGGAGACTCTGATACGAGCTGCCTGGACCGAAGATGCTGCGGACTATATCCACTATACGGAGTATACCATCTCTGTATAACCACAACACAGCATCCTCGGTCCCAGCAGCTGCCATCTTTTATTTACGTATACACGTATTCTATACCTTCTTCTGGAGATGCTACATGGCTTCGGATACACTCCATGGGCCAGTTGTACGAACTAAGTTGAGCCAAGTTCAGCTTGAACCAAGATCAAAAGCCAAGGTTACGAATGTTACAATAATCGTAATCATGGATTTTAAACTTGGATCAAGCTGAACTTGGCTCAACTTAGTTCGTACAACTGGCCCCATGTCGTTGCCATAGGCAATGAAGTCATTCAGCATCTCATGTACTCCGCGCACCGCCGCGCCAGTACGCCGAACGTATATGCGTCTCCATTCGGTTTTTTGCAGCTACGGCCAACGGAAAACGGCAATTCGCATTTTCTTATCGTTTTATATGCCCTACTCTATAAATACAAAAAAGTTTTAGCCTCGCTGCTTTGATAATTTTAGCGTCCAATTGGATTCAACTTTGATTGATGTTATTGGAACTTAGGCCAATGTGTGACGTGGTTTCTTCCAGTCGCCTAGCGCATAAACGAGTGGAAGCGTCACTTTGACGCCGAGATCTACTTCGGTATCACTCGGGCGCCACCTTTACAATTTTTACGTGGGGCAAAGGTCCCACATTAGCCTCCTCGCGCAGCCTGTTCCAGTAGGGCTGGGATAAACTCAGTAAAGAAACGGAAATGTCCAGAGGTCAAAATTTGAGATTAGATTTTCAGGCACATTCAAACAGTAAAACTCAAAAATTGGTAAATAACAACGTTTATTAAAACATGATAAAATCAATAACAGTAGTAAAAAAATGTTCAGGTAGGTACTCAAATACTCATAAGGAGTTTATCACAGATAAAACTTATGATATTTTATTTTACAATAGGTAAAACATCGCGAATAACTAAAAAAACTGACTAACCAAGCGGGCTAACTAATCAAGCGGAGAGAAGATAGATTAATCGGGGTGTTGCAAATGTTAAGATTACTATTAAACGGGTTTGTTACTAGTGCCAAGCGGGCAATCCACAGGATGCTAAGCAGTATGCAAAGTAACAACAGGCAGTATATACAAAAAAAAAATAAAATAGCATGAAAAGCTAGAACAGTCAGTGCTTGCATTCTAGGTAGTATCAAGGCAATTATTTACAACAATATAGGCATGCACGAAATAATAATCAGGAAACAGGATTAAAGAACACGATTTTGTTCTTTCTAATAATCAGGAAGTACGGCTAAAGAACACGGCTTTGTTCTTTTACTTCCGATCTGGCGATTTGCCTGCGGTTTTCGGGGTGGCAAACGTCTGGCGGGAGATGTGCTGCCTTTGTGGCTAGTAGCCAAACACAAATTTGCCAGAGCGGTTTCAGAGAATGTTACGTAGCAACATATGAAAAATAACTAACTTTTCGGGATTGTCAGATTTTCGGGTCAAGTTCCCGGACTATGACAAAGTTTCATAAATTCCTCAGGATACTGGATTTTATTATTTATTCATAAAAGACGAAATTGTTAAAATACCATAGCAGGAAAACAGGTTCTAAAATACGGTCAATTGTCTGGTATTATTTTATAACAAATTTTCATAACTTCTACAGTATTTTATTTTTAATTTATATCAACACGACGTGGTTAAATTAAAGCAGGTAGAAAACAGATTCTAAACACGGTAAATTATCAAGCATTATTTTATCTCGTTGAATAGAAAAACACGGTACAAGTTAAAATAATCTGGTGAAAAACGGTTTACCGTTACTCTCTCAAAAATGTCTACTATGTTTCTTTTTCTTGGTTCGGTTCTAAGAAAAATTACTGGAACATAACTGTTTTGGACAAAATCTCGAGAATTTATCAGTCTGTCTCTATAACACGCCGATGTTAACAAAAATTATATGTACAGTATCTGGATAATTCGGGAATTGACAATCGCATTTTATACATTTTAATCGAAATTACTTGAAATTAACAGTTGAATACACTTAATCTTGTCGGACAATCTTAATAGTTGGATGTACGAGATCTCTGACAAATTGGCTACGGAGCTGCCCACTTAGTAAAACTAGTGCATCTTACCTCAACAAGAGCTGATACGGGAATGACTAAAATGCCTTTCCACTAACTTCGATATTCCCGAAATGACAGCGACACTGGTGACAATTTTGTAAATTATATTGATATGTCGCGCTATCTTCTCACGGCGAGATTTAATACAGTTTACATGAGATAGGATTCTACAACGCGGTTCTTTACTTTGGGAGTTCCTCAGTTGCACGGATGAGGGTGAGGAAAATCCATTCAATTAATTAAAACAAGCAAATTTTTCAAGTAAACGGGACAAGGAATGAAGCGTAGGGTTAATTTATTGCATTTTATTATTAGAAAGAAAAACACTTCGTTACAAATGAAAAATGGTTGTTCTCGATTAATTCATGTCTTGTTCATCACTTTTAACGAGAATTAATCGAGAACTGTCACTTTTCATTGGCCTAAGTTCCAATAATATCAATCAAAGTTGTATCAAATTGGACGCTAAAATTATCAAAGCAGCTAGGCTAAAACATTTTTGTATTTATAGAATAGGGCATATATACGCTCTACTCTACAAATACAAAAAAGTTTTAGTATATACGCCCTACTCTATAAATACAAGAAAGTTTTAGATTCGCTGCTTTGATAATTTTAGCGTCCAATTTGATACAACTTTGATTGATATTATTGCGGAACTTAGGCCAATAAAAAATGGCTGTTCTCGATTAATTCTTATCTTGTTCATCACTTTTAACGAGAATTAATCGAGAACTGCCTCGCCGTGCATATAAAAATTACATTTTTTTTTTTCGACAGATGGAAACTCGTATGCCAGCCGCCCGTATCGGTTTTCGAACTTTTGTCGTATGAAGAAGCGTCTTCGAATTTCATAACCGATAAAGCTCGCTGTTTTGATAGGGGTTTTTGGTAACGGGCTGCCGTACTATAAGAAATGCGTTCTCCAAAGCGATTCTTCACCACCGTATTCACCGGATTCCTCCCACGTCTTGGCCACATTAACTGGAGACAGGACAATACAGAACCATATGGCAAGTGGTGAAGAGAAAGCTATCCAAAACGTTGGGCTGATGTCATCAATGAGTTGATGGAAAATAACTTTGGTGACAGCGTGCGTCTAACAGGCAACCGCGACATCCTCTCAGACGTGGCATACAGTAAAGACAGGCCAAGTAGAATAATCCATCTTGCCAGTTTCTTATGAAGAAGAAGAAATAGGAGAATGTAATACTTTTTTTAATTCTTAAAAAGAAAAATTTTGGTGGGAGTCCCGTTTTTTTTTTTGGTTATGTCCTTGCGGAATCAAGGAGGTTACAAATACAGGAAATTTTGCAATGACTCTTTAATAAAATAACGTCACGTAAAGAAATTTTAAGGACCGGTGTGCCTCAGGGATCTATGTTAGGACACTTACTTTTTTTTTTTTTCCTGTTAACGATATGGCAGAGAAATTTCTCATATAAATTGTATACGCTGACGATACAACAATTTCCATTAGGTCCAATAATTTATACGGTGTTGAAGTGAGAAAAGTGAACTAGAGTCAAAAATTGTCCAATGGTTTATTTTTAATAATTTGATTTGTAATAAAACCAACCACAAAGATATGAGATATGATATGATGTTCACGTTGCGAAATTTCGAAATTTCTAGTGATGTAATGTCTACTGTGAAATTTTTAGGTGTTTATTTGGATTCTCAATTGATGGAATATACACATTGATAACATCCGATGAAAACTGGGTGATAGAACTTAACGTAACGATTTATGACTTATCAGGCGCTGTGTCCACGGATATATTGAGGTTATCTTACTTAGCATTGTGTCACTGAATCATGAGTTATGCTAGAGAGAAAATTAATCAGAATTTAATAAATAAATCCAGTCAATGAAGCCTACAAATTGGTGAAACTTCAGAATTCACATGAACAGTACCAACTATGGTGAAATGTTTAAAAATATTTCTTATACTATATTACTTGAACTCAGAAACATTTCGGCGAACGGAATAAATACTTTTAATTGAAAATTGTGAATGTTTTCGTTATGCTTTGAATAATTTATAAATTTCATAGATAAACTCGCATTTCTACGAAAAAAAAAAAGGATTATGGTAGTTATTGGGTTTTTGATTTCAAATACGTTGTTAAAAATATGTTCTTTATATTTGCTCCGAATTTGTCGAAAACATTTCAAAACGACGCGACGGTTAAAATATGGAGGATTTAAATTTTTTCTAAAGCAAGTGTTTTAAAAGGATTAAAAAAATGAGCATGATGCTTATTAACAAAAAACAGCAATTTTGAAAAAAAAAATTGCTGGATAATTACAATAACAAAATGGCGACATTCTGTAAAACAAATGTGATAACGCGTATTGCTTCTGCCATAACTTCTTTATTTTTATGATACAGAAACAAACAAAAATCATTTAAAAGACTAATTATCTTTAATTCTGTTTCCTAGACATTTTGATAGATGTTTTATAGTTTCTAAGATATTCAACATCTAAACTGAATACTTCATCCTATAATCTCTCGGATGCCATCTATAAACTTAAATATCTCCGAAGCTATTAATTCTACGTAAATAATAAAGTAAAACAAATTCATTATCAGTCTACAATCTTTATTTTTGATGTCTATAATTTCTTCGCTTAAACTAACATTTATTGAGATATTTGTTAAGAAAAAAATATGTATGTTTTTTCGAAAATCCGTTTATAGTTTGAAATGCATTTTTTTTTCTGAAGCAAGTGCTGTAAATGGACGTTTAGTTTATACTGTATGTTAACGAAAAACAGTATACGAGAATATATTTTTTACAAGCTTTTATTTAACTTGTCCCGTTAGTATGGGTCAAATCTTGCAAATGAATTTTAAAACAGTTACCCCCAACCGATTGAGTTGAAATTTTGCATACACGTTTAGTTTGGATGACAATGCATGGTTAGCTAAGTGACGTCATTCTAAATCCAATATGGCGGACTCCTAAAGATGGCGGACCAGTTATCTTTTAAAAGCTCGTTTTTAAAAAGTTGTTTTAAATTATAATTTATTTAATTACTGACTACTTACATGAACAAAATGGCGGCGTTTTTTATTAAAAAAATGTGAGAAAGCACATTGTCTCTGTCATATATTCTTTGTTTTTTATACTATAGAAAGTCTAATTAAGAGTCTTTCATTTTGATTGACAGCATTTTTGACGTAAGTGCCATAGTTTCTGAATTTCTGATATTTAACATTTTAAATAAATACTTCGTCTTATAAACGTTCGGACGCCTTCTTTATACTTCCATATCTCCGAAACCATTATGTTAACAGAAATTAGAAAAATACGAAATTCATCTCCGCTTGAGTAGCTTTTACTTCCACATTACTTCCACATCCAGTGGAAGTATAGTAACGATAAAAAAAATTTAAAAATTTTTATTGTTCAGATAGGCTTAAAATGTCATGAAACGTCAAGATTTTAAGTTTGAGCGAAAAAAAATTTCTATCTGTCGGTCTGTCTGTAACTTTTCTGTGCGCACGTTTACTCTGGAACCGTTTCAGATATTGACTTGAAATTTTGTACACATATGTGCTTTAACGAGTTCTGGAACTGGATTATATTTTCATCTTGTTCCGTTGAAGGATTGGGGGATAGATTGGAGTAAATTTGGGGTAAATGGGTAAATCAAGCAGGTAAGAGTTCATAAAATTGGTATTTAGTGTATATAAGAGAAGTTAAGGTCTGAACAAAATTTTTAGCATAGCCACCCTCATTACCACCTCCACCCCATTATTAAAGGGGATGAAAAAAATTGTGATTTAGTGTATGTATAAGAACCAGAAACCACTAACATCCCCTATTACCACCCCCACCCCACTACCCATGTGGGGTATCGTTTTATGGGTTTTTGGGGTAGAGGATTTCGAATATTATATTATTAAAGTTCCATAAACAATTATTTCCACATACAAAGTTTTTTCGTTGTGAGTGACTTCGATAGAGAATCTGGATATGGAAGTAGTGATTCCTTGGGCAGCGATTTTTTATTTGTATCTAGTATCGAGTTGTTTGACAGAAATCGTGTTGAAATACCTTCTTTTTCAAGCTACCATCCCAATTTTAACAACACACACCACCACACGCCACATATAGTAGAGTCGAATCGTTATAACTTAAAGACTATCAATTTAAATAAAAAGTTGCATACAGCCTTTTTTTTCCCAGAATTTGGTTCCCTTTCAGCTCCAATATGTTTGTTTTATTTTTAGGTGCCACCCCCTAAAAAGCAGTGGCGTCCGTCTCCTATAAATTAGCCCCAGCTGGAATGTTTTTGATTTTGGTGGGAGGTGGGAGGTATTTCAGACAACCACGAGTTGAATACGCTATCCAATTTGCTGATAAAAAATTGTCTAATGATCGATCTCGTTTCAACCCATATAGGGGACCTCCTTGAATATGTGAATATCGAGTACTATGTACCAAAAATGTTTTTTTAAATCGAGCAACGACTTTCAAAATAACAGGGCATTGCACAGTGGGCCAGAATCCGAAAAAGCTGGCCAAAAGTCGAAAAACCGAGTTTCGAATTTTTTGTCCCAGAACGTTTAGTAGATAACCCCAGGTATAATAAAAACCGGTCCTTAGGAGCCGACATCCCCCGAGCTTTTTGTAACTTCATTCCGAATGTGACAGTCACACGAAGCGCACCGAGCTGTTTATTTCACGCATGTTGTTGTAGTTACAGAAAGTGCTGTAAAAATTTAGAAAATAGTGACATTGAAATACATTAAAATTGGTTCTCCTCCACAAGGTATGTATAATTAAATATCGTAGGTGAAATTTCGTAATTATTAATTTATAAAAAATTATTAACTTTCAATTGGAGGTGGTTTTTTCATAGAATATAGAAAACATTTTTTTCTTTATCAAGAAGAAATGTTTCGTTCACACTCGTTTAATGTTTTTTTTTAAGTTGTAAAAATATGTAAAAATTGGCTGCCTCTAGGAGCCACTGTTGTTTTTGTGATCGTTTTTCTGACACGGTGCAAAGTACAGCGACGCGTTAACTTTGGTTTATAGTGTTGTTTTAGCATAAAAATTCCATTTAAACGTGGCAATTTATAATATTTATGTGTTATAAACGATTTTTGAAAAAATTAAAGCATTTTGTTAAGTCAAACATAATTATTGAAAAATTATTTATTTTCTGGTTGGAATTTATAAAATGCCTAAAAGTATGTAAAATTGAATTTAAAATAATTAGTTAATTTATTTTTTTAAATTTGAATTGAAATTCGTAATCAGCGACCTCGAAAACCTCCGAATACCATTTTCAATTGAAATGATTAACTTTTCTCAAATGTTTGTCGCCATATTGGATCCGCCATTTTGCTTTTGAAAAAACTATTACCAAATTCGTATTCAGCGGCCTCGAAAACCCCCGAATACCAATTTCCAATTAAAATGCCTTACTTTTCTCAAACGTTTGTCACCATATTGGAGCCGCCATTTTGTTCTTGGAGAAACTATTATCAAATTCGTAATCACTGACCCCGAAAACCTCCGAATACCAATTTCCAATTGAAACTACTAACTTTTTTTAAACGTTTGTCGCCATATTGGAGCCACCATTTTGCTCTTGAAAAAACTATTACCAAATTCGTAATCAGCGACCTCAAAAACGCCCAAGGGAAAATTTTCAAAACCATTACTCCATTTTTCGACTTTTGGCCAGCTTTTTCGGATTCTCGCCCACTGTGCGTTGGGGTGTTGCGGTATTAAATAATGTTTTACTTTTATTTGTTGTTTATCTTCTTCTGTTTTAGTGTAGCGGCGTGAGCCCCCAAAGATGCATATTTAGCGAGCAACCTATCAATGGGGTAGAACAAAAGAAACTATATATGAAAATGTAGGTCATAACTTATCACATCAGGAAATGCATGTTATCCAATCTATAAGTTGGTATAAGGGGTAGTTACAGCCCAGAAAGTAATTTTTTTAAAAACATGTGTTTTTACTTACCATTTTTAGTCTAATTCGATAAAAATTCATGACAGAGGATATTTCTTTATGTCAAAATGTTGACAATTATTTGCTGAATTCGTCCATATATACCAACTATATAAAAATCGCAAAACTAATCATTCACGGTAAATCAAAGGGGGAGTAACAGTGTGTGTGCTACGGTAAGTCTAAACTTCTATTGGCCATAACTTTTGATTTCACGCTTACCAAAATTCTGATACATACATAGAAAACTTCGTTATTCTCTTAGCTTTAATTTAAGTACAAATACATGGAGCTACGTATTTCATTTTGTGATAATAATAGTATAAATTATATCGCAATGTCACGAATTTCTGCACACCAAAGCTAAGTCGGTCTTATGAATGCATGGCCATGCGCGCTCGAAAAATCGACGTTATTGCTGATTTGCATAAGGGCATGGAAGGGAAATTATGCCGTTAACTCATGTTATAGGGTTTTGAGCTGTAATAATGAACAATTAAAATTAAGTATGTAAAGTAAAATGTTTATCTCATGACTTTTTAAACATATAAACACTTTTACTTAATAGTAAATTGACAGTTACAAAATAAATAAAAAGTTATTGTAGGAAACAAAACTTAAAAGCGATTTTACATTTTTAGGATTATTATTCCGTACATATAAGTCTATACAGCAAAAGCTGTATACAGCAAAAGCTGTATAGACAGATTTTATGAACAAAAATAGCATTGCTTTAATTTGTTCATTCAAAATGAAAATGTTTATTTCTAATAAAACTTATTTGCGATAATGTCAAACAGTCAAATTACAAAGAAAATCATCACTAAACCTCATTTCATGCAATATACATATGTATAAAAGAACAGAGGTGTCAACAAATATTAGGCTACAAGCATGAGCGTCCACAGAAATATTTTCAGGGGCAGCATAAAACTAAAGTGAAAAAACTAAATAAAAATAAAACTAAAGTAAACAATAAGACATCTACTAAAATTACTAGTTCGTATGGGGTACCACAGACTGCAGGGCAGTGTGCTAGGGTCTCTTTTATTCATTATATATGTGAATGATATAAATCATGTCCTAAGAAGTTCATAGATAAGCCTTTTTGAGGATGAGAAATATATGTATCTGAAATCACAGATATAATTAATAAAAAGCTTTGTATGTTATATATATGGTTATGTACAAAAAAAATTGAAACTCTATAATGACAAAACTAAATGTATTGTTCTTGGAACTAAAGCTAATTGCCGAAAATATTTAAATGATCAACTGTTTCTGTACATTAATAATGCGAAAGTTGAATTTGTAAGTTAAATTAAATATTTAGGAATTATTTTAGATCGACGTTTTCAACATATATTGATTATCTATGTAAGAACATTGGCAAAACCAACCAATTGGGTTGGATGTCAGTGGAACAAAGTATTGAAACAACTTTAATGTATAAAATCGAGAAAAATCTAATACCTACCCGCCTTAAACCCTTCTTAGTTAAAAGATCGAAACAATTATTTGGTAAGGTCTGCTGAAAACTGCAAAATGAATACAAAAATATCATTCCTAAAAAAATCAACTGTTAGCGATGGCCTACGCGTATTCAATGCTTTGCCCACGGAAATCAAATATTTAGTAATTTAAAATTGTTTACTAAAATCTTACTAAATTATATATAGACGACAGAGCACAAAATAATAAATGACTATGTACAAATATATGTTACTTTTGAAAATAGCTTATGTTAAATAAACTTTATTCTATTCTATTCTAAATACATATTCACCTACGACATATAAAATATATACCAATTCGTAATAATGTACGGATTGGTATTTGCTTGTCACTGCCCGCCATACATGCTTTAACTGGATGCAACACGACTAGTGCTTTATACGAAAAAAAATTAAAAATTGCATATACCTTTTTAAAACAAAATAAGAGCACGCTTGAACTTGATAAAGCGACAGCCTTTATAAACGATGCCGTCAAAATTGCTCGTAGATATGTTCCGTTGCTATACAAATCAAAAACTTGTAGATGTAGATGATTTAAGGTACAATCTTCTTCAAAATTCGACCATTGCTAATTTTCCACCAATTGAGGATTCCCTTATACATCACGTAAGACGTTTCTTGTTACAAGCAAAAATTTGGTGTAATAGTCATGACTCATCGTATAGGGCAAATCCTGTTGGAATGGGATGGTCCTTTGATGGAAATTATATTTTACCAGTGATGTCTATTTGGAAACAGGCATAAGGAAGTACGCGAACTTACCTATATTATAAGGACAAGGATGCATGTGATATTTTAAAATGTGAGTGTTTTAAGGCTGATTTAAAATGTAGTGATATATGCAAATGTCCCTTATTTTGGAACAATATGGAATTGGAGGTTTTATACGCATCTAGCAGCGAAGATAAATTTTAAACTGTATGTTACATCTGTAGACATGGTTACACAGAGCAAATCTAGTTATTTGCGATACTGTTAAATTTTTCAGCAGATAGGGATATATTTTACTCTAATGTCGTAGGTGAATATATATATTTGCTCCTCTTAAGAATATTTTTGTGGACGCTTATGCTTGCAGCCTAATATTTGTTGACACTTTTTTTTTTTTTGTTATATATGTGTATATTGCAAAAGATTTAGTGATGGCTTTCTTTGTCATGTGACTGTTTGACATTATTTCACAATAAAATATTATTAGAGATAAACATGTTCAACTTGAATGGACAAAATAGAGCAATAATGGCTGCCTGTACAACTTTCGCTGGTTGATGCTTTTACTATTCGAGAATTTCCATTATACACTATATATACGAAATAATAATTCTAACAATGTAAACTCGCTTTTAAGTTTTGTTCCATATACATACAATAACTTGTACTTTTAACAAGAACTTTTTGTTTAGTTTGTAACTGTCAATTTATTAATAAAAGTATATATGTTTAAAAATCATGAGATAAAACATTTTACTTCACATACTTAATTATAATTGTTCATTATTACAGCTCAAAACCTTATAACATGAGTTAACGGCATATTTTCCGTTTCATGCCCTTATGCAAATCAGCCATAAGGTCGATTTTTCGAGCGCGCATGGCCACGCATTCGTAACACCGACTTAGCTTTGGTACGCAGAAATTCGTGACTTTGAGTTACAATTTATACTATTATTATCACAAAATGAATACGTAGCTCTATGTATTTGTACTTAAATTAAAGCTAAGAGAATAACAAAGTTTTCTATGTATGTAGCAGAATTTTGGTAAGCGTGAAATCAAAAGTTATGGCCAATAGAAGTTTGGAATTACCGTTGCACGCACGCTGTTACTCCCCCTTTGATTTACCGTGAATGATTAGTTTTGCGATTTTTAAATAGTTGGTATGTATGGACGAATTCAGCAAATAATTGTGAACATTTTGCCATAAAAAAATATCCTCTATCATGTAGTTTCATCGAATTAGAGTAAAAATGGTGAGTAAAAACACATGTTTTTAAAAAAATTACTTTTTGGGCTGTAACTACCTCTTATACCAATTTATAGATTGGATAACATGCTTTTTATGATGTAATAAGTTATTACTAATATTTTGATATATAGTTTGCTTTGTTCTACTCCATTGATAGGTTGATGATACAATTTGAATGGGCGGCCGCTGCATTATTTATTTTGTGTTATATAATTTATCAAATTATCTTACAATTGACTTGTGTAAGTGCTTCTGTACAGTAACACCAATAAATTATTTTTATTATTATTATTGAACTGTAAGTGTTAATTGTCAAATTTTGACTTGTTCTACATGCAGTTGTTTTATGTCCACTTGCTTATGAAATACGGTTTATATTAAAATATTTTAATAATAACTAAAAATAAATTACCGCAGTTATTAACACAAATAATGGCGCATCCGGCAATATTTTCAATAATCTTTTACGTTAGGTTATAAAGTATTATATGATGGCATGCTTGTTTTGAATGGCACGTAATATTCTAATATGCTAAATATGTTATTAAGTTTTGTCGTAGACTGTGCTTTGGTAAACTTTAATTCTATATAACTACCGTTATGGAGTGTTCCATCGGTGATGGGCTTTTACAGCCTGATGTATGCAGCATTACCAACTTTATAACTACAGTACTATTAGATGCTTATACCTATTATAAAGGAGAATCTCGTGTGAATTATGAACAAGCGTTCGAAAACTTTTGTTATGAAACTAATACTTATCTGTACTGGGAATTTATACTAGAGTTGAAAGTAGTAATTAAGACTGGATGGAAACGTTACACTCTTAGCAAGTTTATTGAAGTTTTTATATAATTGTTGAACATTCTAGTATACTCGCAATTTTCTGAAAATACATTAATTTATTAGGTATAGTTGGAGTATTTGTAATTTTAGTCGTCTTCCGATCATGTCAACTTAGTTGGCGGAACACTACAGTATACAGTGTGTTCTCGGATAGGGTATCGCACTCTTGTAAACTTTCTTGTGTTTCATTTGCCGAGAATAAGTCATTCTTTATAAAAAGTTGCTTCTCATATAGCCCAGACGACAGAGAACATTTTTACAGTGAAACCCACAAAAAGTTGCAAACTGAATAATTTTTTTTTTAAATGAGTTCGTGAAAATGTATAGAATAAGATTCTGAAAAGTTTACATTCCGCTCGGATGCAGAACAAAAAAAAAAGTGAAAAGAAATTTTTTTTTCCAATTTTTTCAAAATTTTTAAATTAAGTCAAGGCAGGAAAAAATAAAAAATACGGATGGATAGAGCACGTTTCTGAACAAAAAATATCCTAATAAAATTTTTCGCTAAAGCCACGGTATTCCTGGAAAAAATAGTTAAGTAACCTCTGCACGGCTAGCGCACGGTTAAATGCATACTATGGAACAGTGAGTATAAAGGGAATATATTAATTATCAATGCTTACACAGACACCACACATACCCGCTGAATCGCTCGCATGAATTTTTACGTGCCTTTACTGTATTGTATTTATTACAGGTGCACCTATCCACATTTCAGCTATATCCAATGGATTCCTTATACATCTGTTCATGTATTGGAAAAGTTCCAGAATTTGTATTCAAAACAATCAAAGATATTTTCATAGTTATAAGGATAAGATCGTGAAAATCGCAATTTCTTATCATGATCTGATTGATCATATTTTCGAAAAAATGCATACAAGTAAACGATTTTCTGTTTGAACATTCGAAAAATACACATTTTTTCCGAAATAGTGACATTTTATTTTTTCCAATAGGTCAATTTCTCGACAAGTTACAGCCTCCAATACATATATTTATCAAAAAAAAATCATCAAGCAAGGAAATTAAAATGATTTGAGATGTACTTTTTTTTAATCCTCGTTACTACAACGTAATAAACCATAATAATCATGAAGTGTACATACTTTTCAACAGTTCTCAATGAAGAAAGAATTTTTTTGAAGGGCTTTTATTTTTTCTATATTGTTTATTGCGACGATTCAGTTTGGGCGTGATAATATATATAAGTATATTTTTCCCATCCATCCTTTGCTTGTAATGTTTAAAACAAAAAAGCATCAGAAAGCTACAATTTCCATATTTTAAATGAAATAACACTCATATAGATTGAACAAATTCTGATTTAGTGACATGTAATTCAGTGCGTCGGTGTCACAGTCATGCGTATTCAAACGCGTGCACGCATGGATCTCGCTCCGAGTTATAACGTTACACTTGACTATTTTTTTTTCGGGAAAACCGTGGCTTTAACGATAAATTTCGTTAGAACATTTTTTGTTCATAAATACGTGATCTATCCAAGTGTATTTTTTATTTTTTTCTAGCTTGATTTAATTTCAAAATTTTGAAAAAATGGTTGAAAAAAATTTTTTTTTCACTTTTTTTTATGTTCTGCACTCGAGCGAAACGTAAACTTTTCAGGATATTATTCTACACACTTTCACGAACCCATTAAAAAAAAGTTTACACAGTTTGCAATTTTTTGTGGGTAAATACCTACGCCGACTGGGCTTATAAGCAGTTGCCAAACTCAAGATAAAATATGCAGGTAGGTATTCTAAATATTAGAAAATGTGAAATCGACTTCAAGCAAACTACCATTTTTCTACATTTTTATGGAAAAAAATTTATTTACCAAAGTTTTTTCCATCATGAAGAGAAGCTTAAATACTAGTAGAGAGCACTAGCACTGCTGGGCAAAATGTGTCACTCTGTGGGGGGTTTGGAAACTAAAAGCTGAAACCAGTCTTATTTAACAGCTTATCATCAATCAATCAATCAAGCAATCAATCAATTGTATTTATGTGTAAAGTTGGCCAAAAATTGGTCTGAGAAAAAGGGCGTTATTCAAAACTTTCGAGATATTGACACTAAACAATTGTTACAGGTAAAGTAAATATTTTGTCATAAAAATTATCGAAAAGTCTGCAGACGTTGCTCTAAAAAAATATATTTAATAAAAGGAAAAGCATTGATGCTTATGGAGTTTTAAAACTTTGAACGTTAGTATCTCGCTTCGAGAACCTTAAAAAAAACCGCTGCCCAAGGAATCACTACTTCCACATCCAGATTTTCTATCCAAGTCACTCACAACGAAAAAATTTTGTATGTGGAAATAATTATTTATGGAACTTTAATAATATAATATTTGAAATCCTCTACCCCAAAAACCCATAAAACGATACCCCACATCGGTAGTGGGGGGTGGATGAAGTAAAAAAATATTTTGAGGTTTCTGGTTCTTGTACACACACTAAATCACATTTTTTTTTCATCCCCTTTAATAATGGGGTGGGGGTGGTAATGGGGTGGCTAATGTCAAAATTTTTTTTGAGACCTTAGCTTCTCTTATATATACTAAATACCAATTTTATGGACTTTTACCTGCTTGATTTACCTATTTACCCCAAATTTACCCCAATTTAACCCCCAACCCTTCGACGGAACAAGATGAAAATATAATCTAGTTCTAGATCTCGTTAAAGTACATATGTGTACCAAATTTCAAGTCAATATCTCAAACGTGCCTTCCTGAGTAAACGTGCGCACAAAAAAAAGTTAGACAGACAGAATTTTTTTTTTCGCTCAAACTTAAAATCTCGACGTTTCATGACATTCTAAGCCTATTTGAACAATAAAAATTTTAAAACGTTTTTTTTTGTCGTTACTATACTTCCACTGGTTGTGGAAGTAATTGTAATTTTTCGTTATATTTTAGGAACGCTAAAATATAACGAAAAACCGCTGCCCAAGGAATCACTACTTCCACATCCAGATTCTCTATCCAAGTCACTCACAACGAAAAAACTTTGTATGTGAAAATAATTGTTTATGGAACTTTAATAATATAATATTTGAAATCCTCTCGCCCAAAAACCCATAAAACGATACCCCACATCGGTAGTGGGGTGGGGGTGGTGATAGGGTGGTGGTAGTGGGGGGTGGATGAAGTAAAAAAATATTTTGAGGTTTCTGGTTCCTGTACATACACTAAATCACAATTTTTTTTCATCCCCTTTAATAAGGAGGTGGGGGTGGTAATGGGGGGTGGCTAATGCCAAATATTTTTTTGAGACCTTAGCTTCTCTTGTATATACTAAATACCAATTTCATGGACTCTTACCTGCTTGATTTACCCATTTACCCCAAATTTACCCCAATTTACCATCCAACCCTTCGACGGAACAAGATGAAAATATAATCTAGTTCTAGATCTCGTTAAAGTACATATGTGTACCAAATTTCAAGTCAATATCTTAAACGGTTCCAGAGTAAACGTGCGCACAAAAAAAAGTTACAGACAGACAGACCGACAGACAGACAGAAAAATTTTTTTCGCTCAAACTTAAAATCTCGACGTTTCATGACATTTTAAGCCTATTTGAACAATAAAAATTTTTAAAAATTTTTTTGTCGTTACTTTACTTCCACTGGACGTGGAAGTAAAATTAACAACCGATGTTTCGAAAACGAGCACTTAAATCGAAAAATATCTCTCTTACAATATTGTAGAGTAGTTTCTCCCGCTTACAACGATATAACTTTTAGAATTTTTGGACGTAAGATAGCGTAGGAAAATTGATAGAAAAAGGGACCAATTTGGGTTAAAATCTGGACAACGTACAGACATCCACAATGGGATAGCCCATGGTTGTTAATAGGAAGAAAAAGGGACCAATTTAGGTTAAAATATGGACAACCTACTCACTCATTAGTCATGGGCGATATATCACGAACTGTGATTTAATCACTGATATTAAGAAATCACAGGTAACGACTGTTAGTAAAGTTGGCAGAAAAGCGTGACGTGATCACGACTTTCCTTCCGTATTTCGTTCCCTTGCCGTGGTTCAACCAAGACCAATATAATAATTAACAATTTCTCCTGTACGTCGTATTATGAAAGTCGTGATCACATCACGTTTTAAATTCACTGATATAAGAAAATCACAGTAACGATTTACGTTGTGATTGAAAAATCACGATATCGCCCATCACTATCACTCATCCTCCATTGGGTAATAAATAAATCTCATATTGCAAAAAAATAATAAATAATAAAATATGCATCTGCAATATGTGCAATTTCTTGTGTAGCGGGTAGACTACACTTTAGTTTCTGACTTTTTGGCAGTAAACACTGCTGACTAGGTGAGTATCGCAACAGAAGTAATTTGCAAATTGCAAGGAGAGCCATCTACCAGGACTTATTGAAACTAGCGCTAAGAACAAGCTAGCCAATATATAAATATATAGATGTCCTAAATAAAATATAGGACACTGGCAAACGGCCAAAAACCCCCCCAAACGGAGTCAAATGCGTATTATATTTGTTTGAGGGACTCTTACTTGGTGATTCCCCATTTTCGAGGATGCTGACAGAATTTCTTGTTGGGGTGACCCACCCCCGCAAACGGACAAAAACCACTCCCAAACGAGGTCAAACGCGTATTGATCATGCTTCACGGAATCTAACTTATTGATCCCCCGTTTTCGAGCATGCCAATTATGGGGAGGACTCTGGGATGCGTGCCTGATACCTGCCCATCCCCTCAACGGCCAATAACCACCTTCCAAAGAGGTGAGGGAGCGCTCTCATCATACCACTGGACAGATATACCGAACACGGAGGGGACCACGAATCGAGTGGTCTCCCTCAATGGCAAAAAATACCCCTTCGTATTTTCGTAATGAGTGCATCTGCACGGGTTCAAAGAACGTAAAAAATAAATTTAAAATAAAAAATAAACAAATAAATTTATTGTTTTTTTTTAATACAGACTTTATAATGTAAGAAAAGACGGCGTAACAATATATGCAGCAATTGTGTGCGTCAATAAAAATATTTTATTTAATATTTTATAATTAAATGAATCAGATGTTTCAATTATTATATGAACCTATTTTTTCCAAAAAATATGTATAAAAAATATACATTCATCTTTTTTTCAGCTCCACAGTAAATGAAGATGATTACTTTGTTGACGAGATCGAGGTGACATCTTAATGTTTTTTTCCTGTGTAGCATCCTCAAAAACGGGGGGGGGGGAGCTTTGCTCGGGGGTATGCTGAGCACGCACTCTTCCCTTTCAGAGGTTGTTATTGGCAATTTAAGGGGGTGGGTCACCCCGAGGAGGAATTCCACTATCACCACGGTGTTCAGCATCTTCGAAAACGGAGGATCACCAATTGACTCCCTCAAACAATTATAATACGCGTTAACCCCCGTTCGGGAATGGTTTTTGGCCGTTTTCGGGGTAGGTCACACCAACGAGAAATTTTGCCACCACCACGGTGTTCAGCATACTCGAAAACGGGGATCATCAAGTAGGAGTCCCTCAAACCATTGTAATACGCGTTTGACCCCATTTGGTAGTGGTTTTTGGCCGTTTGCGGGGGTGGGTCACCCCAACGAGAAATTCTGCCACCATCACCCAGCATCCTCGAAAACGGGGGGAAAAACCAATCTCATTAAATCAGACAATAGTCGGGTTTTTCGTATTATTTTCCGACACACAATCCACTATAAGCAGAATGTAGATAACTAAAGCGCGCGGGACGCGCAACGTAAGGTAAGCGTCAATGCTTTTCCTTTTATTAAATCTATTTTTTTATAACTACGGCCAAAATATTTACTTTACCTGTAATAACAATTGTTCAGTGTCAATATCTCGAAAATTTTGAATAACGCCCTTTTTCCCATTCCAATTTTTGGCAAACTTTACACATAAACACAGTCAATAAGCTATTAAATAAGACCGGTCGCAGCTTTTAGTTTCCAAACCCTCATACATTTCAATTTTAAGAGGGATTTTGTAGTGCGAGCTCTCTACTATAAGGCTTTATATACCAGGAGCCCGCTGACCACTAATTGGATGTCATAGGTTTACTCCCAAAATGTATGAACTGTTGTTAATTTGGGGTAGTAGAGCACAGAAATGTCCACAGGGTACAGGGCACAGGGGCGTACGGCAGGCCCCCAAATGTGTAAGAAATATGACTTGTAAAAGTAAAACAAACAGCCACAACTAAGTTATAGGCTTATGCATGGGGGTTGGAGGGATTTCTTTATTTACCCCAAAAATCATGAATACAGACTTCCATTCTTTTTGGGTGGTACAAGGAGGCGCTCCGCTCGCCCAATTTTGAAAAAAAAAAGCCATGATAAGTTTATGAATGGCAATCAGATACTTGGTAAGTATGAACCTCCTGAGTGCGAAAAAAATTCTCCATTTTTGAAAAGTGGTGAGAACGTCTTTCCTTTCACGATAATTGACGGCGTATCGGCTCTTCCTACCACATGCACTAGTTACACTTGTAATTTGATGAATATCATAAATTTACGACTGGCAATCATATACTTGGTAAGTATCAACTTCCTGAGTACGAAAATACATTCGACATCTTTGAAAAGTGGTGCGAAGGTATTGCCACTCACCGTAATTGGTGGCGTACCGGAGTTTAATATCTCATGTACTGATTACCCCTTTAATTCGATGAATATCATAAATTTACGCCTGGCAATCAGAAACTTGATAAGTATGAACCTCCTGAGTGCGAAAATACATTAGCCATCTTTAAAAAGTGATGCTTTCACGATAATTGACGGCGTATCGGATCTTCCTACTGCATGTACTACGTTTCAACCCTCCTTGTACTACTTTTCAAAGATGACGCACGTACTTTCACACTTAGGAGATTCATACTTGCCAAGTATCTGATTGCCAGTCGTAAATTTATAATATTCATCGAATTACACGGATAACCAGTACATGCGGTAGGAAGAACCGATACGCCGTCGTGAAAGGCAAAGAAGTTCGCATCACTATTCAAAGGTGACGAATGTTTCTTCACACTCAGGAGGTTCATAATTACTAAGTATCGGGTTGCCAGTTGTAAATTTATGATTTTTATCGAATTACAAGTGTAACTAGTACATGCGGTAGGAAGAGCCGACACGCCGTCAATTATCGTGAAAGACAAGACCTTCGCACCACTTTTCAAAGATGGCGATTGTATTTTCGCACTCAGGAGGTTCATACTTACCAAGTTCCTGATTGCCATTCATAAGCTCATCATTTTTTTTACCTGGTATTTTTTTCAAAATTGAGTGAGAGCCTCCTTGTACCACCCAAAATGAATGGGAGTCTGGATTCATGATTTTTGGGAGTAAATCAAGAAATCCTTAAAACCCCCATGCGTAAACCTATGACTTATTTGTGACTGTTTGTTTTACTTTTACAAGTCATATTTCTTACACATTTGGGGGGCCTGGCGTACGCCCCTGTACCAAAAAAAAAGGCCTGGCATGGACATTTCTGTGCTCTGCTACCCCAAATTAACAATAATTCACACATTTTTAGGCTAGGCATATTAGGATTCTCAGAGAAAAGTTTTGCTATAGTTTTTATTTTCTCACCCCCTATGTTTTTTGGGTCGCTGAACATGAATTTGAAGTTTGCAGGCAAAAATTTGGCCCGGAACTTTGTTTTTTTGGCATTTTTTGCCCAAATTTTGGCACTTTTCTCAGTTTTTGGTCTATATCTCAGAAAGGAAGCGTTTTTTCGACAAGCCTATTCCATACAAAATTAAAGTAGACAACATTTCCTGCATTTTTCGTACATCACTTTTTTTTGTAAGACTAACCATTCCATCGCTAAAGCGCGCCAAAAAAAACAGATTCCCGGACCCGGTATACCTTACATGAATAATGAATATAGGAAAAGTAATTGAAAAAATGGAGACAAACGATTGAAATGCAGTTATTACTAAAGTAGTTATGTACAGTGTATTATAGTCAGTAGTATAATATATAATCATATCATTATAATGAAAAATGTCGCGAATGATGAATTAGAGCAGAAGTTTTAGTCAATATATCGCTTCTACCCGGAATTAATTATTGTAAAGTTGAAAATTGTTACTAAATTGTTAAAAAAAGATTGTTACTGGTCCGATTTGGGTCGAAATGATCATAAAAGATTAGAAAAAGCAGATTCGTTCATATTTCAGATGTTCCATGTATATTTTTGTTTATAATTTTTCGTTCTAGTTCTGTAAACATTTCAAAAATTTCAAAATTAAAAAAAAAATTAGAAAAATTCCGAGATGGCGCCATTGCGGATAAATGAAGACACGGAGGAGAAAACGTACCCCAGTAAACATTTCTCTTCATACTTTGGGCTTTCCATTGGTATGTCTACCTTCTCTGTAGCCTCACCCGTTACGGAGTTACTCCACTCTGAGTGTCACGGCGCAAGACGAGCTATACCCTTAGTTCTTTAACTTTGACAGTTCTCTAAGTGTATGCATTGGTTCATTGGTGCGGCAAAATTGAGTGATCTTAGTTAAGTGTCCATGTAGCACAGGAATTTTAATTTTTGACCCGGAATTAATTATTGTAAAGCTGAAAATTTGCAGGATTGTAGTTTTGGTCCAGGACAACACCTACCAAAAAGTCCTCTACTCTCCCCCGTCGGATTCTTTGATCTTGGGGAGTAACAAGGGCCTAAGTCGCAGAAATTGCATAGCTGGCTATAAAGTGCAGTAAAGAGGTTGTTACTGTCCCGACAAGATCATAAAAGCTTCGGAGAAGCATATACGTTCATATTTCACATGTTACATGCATATTTCGTGCATAATTTTCCGTTCCAGTGCTGTCAAAACTTCAAAAATTGAAAAAAAATTCGAAATGGCTCCATTGCGGATAAATGAAGACTCGGAGGGGAAAACGTACCCGAATAAACATTTCTCTTCATACTTTGGGCTTTCCATTGGTATGTATACCTTCTCTGTAGCGTCACCCGTTACGGAGCTACGCAACTTTGAGAGTCCGCGCGGTGGCCGCGCTCCTCATGTGCCCGGTGGTCCTGCCCTGGCTGCGCTGATAAGACCAGTTGCGAATTCGTGTTTATATATTATAATTAATGTACCTCTGACAGTTTATCGACGGTTCAGTCCTTCCTGTGTAGCCGTACACGTTGATCAGGAATCTCTCCCCTGCTGCTGCAATGCTTTCTAGAGTTGCCTCGGGGTTTTTGAACACACTTACAACATCGGCAAGATGGGGCTTTTTGGTGAGAGTTTTCATAAACTTCAATTTCCCTTGGTTGTAAGGTGCTGTCCATATTGAATTTAGTGTGACGTCATTTTATTTTTCATATTCTTCTCAACAAACCCTTTTAATTCATACCCATATCATGGGGGTGCATAAAAAAAATAACTAGTCCGCCATCTTTGGGAGTCCGCCATATCGGATTTAGAATGACGTCACTTAGCTAACCATGCATTGTCATCCAAACTAAACGTGTATGCAAAATTTCAGCTTAATCGGTTAAGGATAACTGTCTTAAAATTCAGTTGCAAGATTTGCCCTAAACAAACTAACATACATATATACATAGCAAGTTAAATAAAAGCTTGTAAAAAATTATTCGAGTGTTCCTTCCAACATTTTTACGACTTGATTCGCCGACCAAGAGTCTCACGCAAATTTTGAAAATTTAGAACTTTACATTCAGCAATCATGACAACCCATACAAAACACGAGTTCATTATAATAATCATTTACGATCAACAGTTAAGTATCATAGCAAGGGCGATTTCCGCGAAAACGGTGAATTTCACTAGATATGGGAATATGGCCCTTTTTTGGCGCGCTCTAGCGGCGGAACGGTTAGTCTTCCAAAAAAACGTTGTATATGGAAAATGTAGGAAATTTTGCCTACTTTAATTTTGTATGGAATGGGCTTGTCTAAAAAACGCTTCCTTTCTGAGATATAGGCCAAAAACTGAGAAAAGTGCCAAAATTTGGGCAAGAAGTGTCAAAAAAACAAAGTTCCGGGCCAAATTTTTGCCTGCAAACTTCAAATTCATGTTCAGTGACCCAAAAAACATAGAGGGTAAGAAAATCAAAACTATAGCAAAACTTTCCTCTGAACCTCCATTTTTTCCTAATATGCCTAGCTTATTTGGGAGTAAACCTATGACACACAATTAGTAGTCGGCAGGCTCCTAGTCTATTAGATGATTCACATAAAAAAATAAATATTCTACTTACACATATTAAGCTATTCCGCGTGTACTTTTAATTACGTGTTATGTTATTTGATTAACAGTTCTTTCATCATTTACTTAATTTACAGAATTCCGATAGCGCATTTTTATTTCATGAAGTCTCATGGCATATATTGACAGTAAAATTGAAACTTGAATGCACACGTATTCAGGGGCGTAGCAAAGGGGGGTATGGGGCTTTGTCAGAATTGGCAAAAGTTGGAAATTTGAGATGTAAGATGACAATTTTTTCTGAAAATTTTTAAAAGATTTTCTCCCCCCCCCCCCCTCATCAATTTTTATTTCGGCAGAATTTGGCAAAAGTTGGGTAAAAGTTGGAAATTTGAGATGTAAGTTGCCAATTTTATTATAAAAATTTTTTTTTAGGATTTCTTCAAGTTGGCTTTTTGAGTCTTATGAAATTTGAAAAATAACCTCCCAAAAAAGTTGGCTCGCTACGCCCCTGCACGTATTATTTGGTCACAAAAGTTGACTGAGTACGTCTCCATATTTCATAAATTCGTATAATGCAACTGTTATGAAACGACAAAATTTTTGAAATTATTCAATTAAGAAAAGTTATCTAACAACAATGAGCAGCAAAATTTCTGATTCGGCAACTTTTATAAAATTGTTCTTTCGAATGGTACGATCTGCTCTATACAGCAAATATAAATTATAGAAATCAATACAATTTTCATAACAAAACTACGTCATAACTGAATGCGCTTTATTGTTATATACAGGAGACTAAAGAAATTTCTACTCAACTCCTTGCAGCTCCATAAGAGCTTTTTAAGATACTTATAGATGCTGTGAGAATGCTACTCAAGGGTGCTAAATAGTTGAATGAGTACTGCTTTCTGCAATATTGAACGCTTAATGTTACCATTTCGCAAAGCAATTTACTTTCTGCATATTTTAACAAAATCAGTAATGGTAATTGCCGAATTTATGACAATGATTATTCTATCAACAATGTTCTACTCTTCGTATTTGTGATGTTGTGCTGTATTGACGAGAGCATCAGTGGTAAAAAGATTCAGCAATTCTATACTTTGGCAGGCTTCCGCTTTTCCCAGTGTAAGTGCAACCTAAAATGCAAAATTCTAAAATAGAATAGAAAAACTTCGAATTAGTCTATGTAATGAAGGCAAAAATAGTGTAAATATTTAGTGCAAAGACGAGATTGCCTTCTCCCTTCGTTTTCGAGGGTGCTGAACATGATGTAAGTGGTGGGAGAAGTTTTTGACCGCCGCAATCCCCTGAAATGGCTTTTTATGGATCCCTTTATGTTTTCATATACAGTATCGGAAAGTCCTGGATTAGGTATTACATAGTTTCAACGACCTAACCGACCGCCCACAATAAAGGCGTCTACCAATGCTCTAGAAGAGGGGCAAATAGTGACACGCGCATCAAGAAAATCATACGTATATCATTGACCATTTAAGGTTCTGAACCTTTTCAGCAGGCGTATAAACTGACATTTTGAGTAGCTACTAAATAAAAACAAATCAAACTTTTGCTTATTAGGCTAAACAAGAAATGAACAGACGGAAATGCCAGACGGAAACAAATTGAAATTCCGCAGACAGAGCTGCCCACGCACAGGTGGTGGGGAAAGCAGATGGCACGAGTAGGATGTGTTATACGATAAAAAAAATAATAGCCTAGTTGCTTCTCTCTCGCTTGCTCTTATTGCCGTACCTGATCAAAAGCTTGCCGATACTGTACGGTTTGGGGAGTGATTTATCGACGGATTATACTTGAAATAACATGGAAGGGGATTATAGAGTAAGTGGAATCCAGACAGTAGGTCTAAACCCTCCCGAGAGGTGGAAAATGATTTTTTTTTCAAATGAATCGGTTCCAACGCGTATCCTCCCTATTTTCGGGGTAGCTGATCACGGCGAAAATATTCATTTTTAGCTCCAAGCCCCCATCCCTCAAAAAGTGAATAAGAGGTGGTTTCTGCCCGTTTGAGGGATGAGGAGGGGTTGGAGCTAAAGATGAATATTTTCCCGTAATCAGCGATCCCGAAAACGGGGGGATACGCGCTTAAACCGAATCATTTGAAAAATAAAAATGATTTTACACCTCTTGGGAGGGTTTAATCAACCCCCTAGGCCTGCTGTCTGGATTCCACTTACTCTATAACCCCCTTCCATGTTATTTCAAGAATAACCCGTCGATAAATCACTCCCCAGACCCGTTTATATATGAAAACATAAAAGGATCCCTAAAAGGTGTGGCCGTTTCAGGGGGTTGCGGTGGTCAAAAACTTCTTCCACCGCTTGCATCGTGTTCAACATCCTCGAAAATGGGGGGAGAAGGTAATCTCGTCTTTGCACCAAATATTTACAAAAAAATTGTCTTATAATGCTTCATTTCATAGACTAAATGGTTTTGCAATAATTTCTCTCGCCAATCATCAGAAATTTTTCGTCAAGAGCCTTCCACAGGAATTCAACCAATAGTTCGGTTGTATAAAAATTTGAATTTTTAGCTGTATAATTTTCAGTTTTCCTTTTCATGATAGCTAATAACTTCTGGTACTTGTTTATATTAATACTATTTTCTAATTTCATAACTTCCAGCAGCATAGAATATTTGGCATATTTGGTAGAGCCTTTATTCATTTTTGGTTTTTCCGGAAAAGTATGCCAAAAATACAATTTTTTGTTCATATTCCTTTCTTGATTTCGATGGTATTAGTTCTGCACTTGCTTTGTTGGCAGTCTCTTGAATACCATCCATTAAATTAAATTAAATTAAACCTTTAAACTTATGTCATATTTTTAAATATGGCTACCAATATTTATAAATTACTTGTGAAGTTATAGTCTAATTCAAACAACAGAGAACACTTTATGATGTAAAGATAACGCACGCTTAGACTTAGATTCGTCCTTAGATTCGTATTCGATATGTGCGGGAGATGTGGGAGAGTTCGGACAATTTTCACAAATTAATTTTTAAAATTATTATTTTTGAAAATTTAAAAAAATTAAAAACACAGCCTTCTTATATATGATCACTTCTTGCAAATATCAGTTGAATGTACTGGGTAAATAGCGGTACGGACAAATACTTTCTAGTGTCATGTATTTATCCCAAATCTCTCTTTTACGAGGGAGAATTGGGACTAGAGATGGGGAGATTTGGCACAGGTAATTAAATCTTCACAAAGATATGGAAAAATATTTAATTGTTGCAAAAAACGACAATGAGAAAGAATAAAATTAATTCAAAAATATGACGAATGCTCAGAAGAAGAACCAAAATATATTGCAACAAACCATACAAATGTTTGCTAACGCAAATCGCTAATATTGCAAAAATATTTACGTGGAAATTCGACCATAGTTTGAGTGCGTATGGTACTTTTCTCAAGCCGCCATTATTCTTGCATTCTGCAATGACTTCTTGGAACGACAGGATTGTTCTTTTTTTTCTTGTAGCGTGCCGACACACCTAAAAACGATCCAAATAATATAAGAAAATTAATTCATACATGGAATGGGGGCGATGGGGATAGGCCAACTCTCCCTTAAAATAACTTCCAAACTCTATCTCACTACTCGGTGCCATTAAAAGTGACCAGATTTATTTTTAGGTGAAAGTGGATCATGAAATGACCCCAACATTTAATAGCTAAAACGTCGGTCGTTACATGTAAAATAACTCTCCAGCAACACTTGCACCCACAAAGCAATGAACCGGATAATTTGAACAAAAAAAAAGTTACTTTTCATTACATAAAACAGTTAAAATTCCCTGAGATTTGAAGTACACAACAAACGGGCGAAATACGGCAGTTTATTTATTTCTCTCATAAATATACATAACCTATATGACACATAATATCAAACTACCAACCAATCGGTATAAAAAGTCACTGCTTCAATTCTTCCATCCCATACAGCACACCAAATAACGATTACGATGTGTTCGCATTGTGACGATGTATCTAGATGCAGACACAAGGTTACACAATTCTACGATGTAAATGTGCTACGTTTACACATTGTAGGCACACACGTATGCACAAAGGTTAAACGTCCGCCTCACAATGTAGCCACAGTATACCTACCATTTACATACACACAAATAATGCGATCCACAGTGTGTTATCGGATGCACAGTGATTGACTTCCAAATGTTTCAGACGAATGACGTCTTATGCTAGACGTTAATTTGACGTCTTTTTCAGGTTATATTTGGTAATCCCCCCACAGGTTTTTAGTAATAGGAACATATAAAACTACATATAGTTAGTAGTCTACTTGATAAAAATAAAGTAATTAATGCATAAATAAGTTTTGTCCTATGAATTTGTTTGTTAGCCATCCGTATATTTTATTTACATTAACATATCTAATATTGTTTACCATCACTCCAATTTTTTCTCACAAAGGTCGCCTGCAAATTATAATGTTCATTAAGTTATTAAATTCATTTTTACTTACCTTTACCAATTGCGGCCCGTAGGGGTCGAACCTACATGGCTCCGTTGTCCGTATTACAGTACTGACTCTTCTACCAATTGAGCTATCTTAGTGACCGTTATTTCGGATGCTAAAAGCAGTATTTATGGTGATGTGTATGAAGTCTTTATTATGCGAACTTGAATTTCTAGCCTTATTTAAAATATATAAAAATATTTCCTGTTCTCTTTTTTTTTCTATTTTTTTACGTGTTCCCAAACATGAATTTTTCGAGTTACTAGTATTTTTATTTATTTATAATTATTAAGAAGAACTTATTTAATTTAATTAAACTGTCACCAGTGTCACCTCAGAAGTACGAGTACTTGTTGAAAAACGTAATTATTACATTAATTCAGTGGCGGTTCGTTAATAAAAAATGTTTTCCCCAGATCTCGAAATTGAAGAGCAGAGAGGGAGAAATCCAAAAAAAAAATTTTCCTCATCTCAAATTTGATGAGCGGTGGGGGGGAAGTCAGGAGTCAACTATTTTAAGAATTTAAGTTTTAAGTTGAAGTACTTATACAAACCTGGGAAAAGTGTTGGAGAAAAAAAAAGGTAAAGGTATAATATTGTAATATGTTGCAACCCCTTAAGATTTAAGGTTATGTTAGTTGCACTGAAAAGTAGGCACAGAATTCAGTAGTTCGGATGTCTGAATGTGGGAGGAACTTACTAGAAGGTCTAGAGTGATGACATATCTGTTCTGGAACTGTCTAGAGTATGGTGACGTCATCAGAGAAGCTTCTAGATCTGTCATCTTTACGTATATAAGGCATGGAGTAAACCAAAAAGGAGAAGTTAGTGCACTACTAATTGTCAGTTGAAATGGTCAGAGAGTAAACACAGTGATAAAGTTCAGTTTAGATAGCAAGAGTAGTAAGATCAGAAGAGAAAGTGATCAAGTAGTACACAGTGTGTTATTAGCCAAGTAGTTATTGTTGTAATTAAGTAAGTTAATAAATTAGTGTTTAGTGTTACCCTGGTTGTTATAATTTCCGAATCCACGATACAGGGTGTTTACAAAAAGGGTGTAAGCACGTCATAATATCATCAACAACATAAATAGAATATTTAATGGTCTAAATCAGACCTAAAATTGAAAAGAAGTATATTCGTACATCGGTTTTATAAGCAATTATTACCTTAAAAAAAAACAGCTAACATTTTTTTCGCAATTATTTAAAAAAAAAAAAAACGGAATGAGCAGGGGTCGAATCGCGGACCTCGTGACTTGCAAGATGACGCTTAATTCACTCGACCACTAACCTCTGTTTGAATACTTGCTTAAAGACTTTATAGAGGAACACGCAACGGCTAGATTTTGCTTTTTAATGTATTTTAATCTAATTTTAATATTAAAAGAACTCGATATCTTCACAAATAAACTGCCGAATCTTTGCAAACTCTTTCGAATATAAATTATTTTGGATATTGTTAAAAAAACACAAAAATAGCTGCTGTATGTGTGGCTATGACCACTCTTATAAAGGAAAGAGGATATATGAGATACACATGGCCGGTATGCTCACGCTGACGCTTTGCGCGCGCACACTGTTCCATGCTCGAATAGCCGAATGTAGACACGACAAGACACAACTAAAAAGTGTATATATAGTTATTTGTATCATATGTATATATCGCACTTTTATGTGGTGTATGCAGTAGGCACAAGTATTATATAAAGCATCACACATACTTAACGTCTTAACACACGTCTTAACCTTGTAGGCATCTTCTACGGACGTCAAATTTCAACATTCTAATGATCCTTCTTTACGTTATATAAACATGTTTAGAATCTTGAGTGCATACGGTATACAATTATTAAACATTGTATCACATAATTCTGTCAATGTAAACATAAGTGTATCTCATATGTGTACGTCAGTACTAGTTTAACAATTAGATCCACCTTGACATATTTTGTTTCTCATGTGTATATCTTGTAGAGACGTAATTACAATTGGACGTGCTATTTGGGATGGTACCAACTCTCTCACATCCGCCCTATTGCTCAATTTTTTTAAATTACTTTTTACAAGAAAATATAAGCTTGAATAATAATTATTATTAAACACACCAACACTATCTTTTAACCTAATTTGCACCCAATGGAATTAGTTACGTTTTCTGTAACACCTTGTACATGTACCTACTCAATATGATGCCGTAAACAATCCAATAGAGGAATGTTGTGAAACTTGTGCAAAAATAGTTCGATGATCGCCACATTTTTTTCTTATAATCAGTCAATGTCTCCTGCGAGATGTGGAAAGCGTTCCACTTGTATGAAGTTTATCCCACACGAATAAGCACGTCAGCGTTAACGTCGTAGCTCGCAATTCATCAATGCTAGGTGCTGGGGGATAAGTTAATCCCTTTCGCAGCCTCACGCGAAAAAAATCTGGTGACCTAGGGGGCCGTGAAATTGAACCCGCTCGACAAATTAAAGCATGGCATACGTCTTGTCGAGCCCTTACCTTCACCTCACGTTTGTCGCATTAGTCGCCTTGTGATAAAGAAAATGTCGTAAAAAACAAAATTAATTATACCTGTAAGAAATGAGCTGTATCAAATTTTACAGCTATAACTACATTATATCACTGAGTGAAGGAATAGTACGATTCCGTCATCCAATGATTGTATTTGTAGTTCACTTAAAATGCGATCTCAACTGCAGTTAGTTCTTTATATTTGATCTCGTATTTGACAATTAAAGTAAGTATGTATATAAATATAAATAAGTATATAAATAGAAAATCTGATAAATGAGAATATTTTGAATGTTCATATTAAAATATAATTTTCAGCTGTTTTCAGTAGCTGGTGAAAGTTTGAAAATAGATTGGTTCAAACTGAATATAATTTTCCCTACGTAAATATTAAAAGATGGTTTTGGCATAAAAGAAAAGTTATTTTTAATTCAGCTACTGCTTTTATTCAGCTACTACTTTTATTTTCTTATTGTGCCTAAAGTGACTAAAAAGCTCCAAATATTTCGAAAGCGTGAACAGAGCCCAAATGAACTTATTACAAAGAATTGAGGAATGAAAAAAGGTCTGAATTCAAGTTATACAAACTCAAAAATCTTAACTAGACGTTCACAACAAATGAAAGAATTCTGACATTCCTCAAGAATTAAAAGAATTAAAAGATCCTAAAGAAATAAACAGATTTTTTTTATCAACTCAATAATTAAAATAAATCTAGATTTGGAAGCAATTTATTTTTTAATTCAAAAAGATTTGGAATAGTTGTACATCATATCAAATTTGAACATATTAAGAGCTTCCAAGTGGCTATAATCCAGGCGTTTTAGTTGTAAAATTGATCTCTGTGCTAAATTCGTGCCCTACGAAAAAAAATTTTTATTGTGTTTATTTGGGCGTCTTAAACAACACTTGGTAGTTACGCTACTGGCGAATTTAGATTGAGCCAGTAACTGTCCTGCCAGTTGGCCAGCAGCTGGCTTGTGAACTAGCCTCCAGCTACTGGAAAGACAGTTGAACTGCCCACAAGTGTTTAGATGAGAAGAGCCAGTGTGTGCAGTCCAGTAAAGAAAAATGGACGAACAATTGACACTGGAAGTGCGTTTCGTGTTTACACGGCTCCAGCTGCTGGCCTGTGCTGTGGTGGGGCAATGCCAGTGGCCAGTAAAAACAAAAATATTTGGATTCGCTGGAAGGACAGTAGCTGGCCTGCTGGCCTCTCCAGTTACTGGAATAAAGTGTTTACAAACAGATAGTTACTGGCAGCCGGCTGCTGGAGAGTTCAACTGGCCTGTCTACTGGCTTAAGATACATCTGGAGGATTTCGTGAAAACCGCGTCGGAAAGTAGACTAGTATTACTATGAGAAGATGCCAGCAAAAAATATGCGCAGAAACGAGTTTGTGCGCTCCATCATTCTAAATCAATGAGAAAGAATTACGTGACATTCAATGTCAGCACCAGTGGCGGCGGTGCCCTGCAGTAGAGCGGCGGCGACGGTAATAATAATAACAAAACAACTTTATTAGGCAAAGTTTAGTAGAACTTACTATTCTTACACTTCTCCTGAACAAAGGTTACTCGTAATAGTTGGCAAGTTTTAATCTACTCCATTTTAACAGTTCCTTCACCGCGAAACTTTTATTGCAATTACACATTCCTATGCCACTGGTAAAAATATTCGCGCATTTTGGCTCCGCCCTGACATCTTCTCATAGTAATACTAGTCTATTTACGATTAACTCAGTTTTTATGGCTCAAACGGGAACAACACTTATAAAAGTTGTACATCTCTAAATTCTCTACCTTAAAGATCCTATACATTTTTTTCATACGCCTAACCATTTTGGAGATACGACGCGGACTATGTGAAAAATGCATTGTTCCGTTTGTTTTTTTTAATATTTTTTTAATATTTCTTTTTATATTGGACAGCACAGAATTGTTGAGCTATGCTACTGATTCTATCAAGTAGCCTTAAACCGCTTACAGCTGCCATGTTACTACGGACCCCCTCCACATGACATTGTTTTGATTCATTGAAACTGTCAAATAAACGTCGTTTTAGGACATGGCGTTACAAAATTGTATTTTATATAACAAGTGGCTAAAATGGTGTTTTTTTTATGAGTGGGGCGTTTACAGTACGAGCCGAGGGCGAGTGCTATAAACCACAGGAGTAAAAAAAAATACATTTTAGTTTCGAGTTGTATACAACATTTATAATTTTATAAAAATAGACTAAATTCTATTGCTGTTTCCATACAAACCAATAAGTTTTATATCACACTGTAAAATAAAATGTCTTTATTTCACTATTTTTTCTTTATTTTACACTTGTCAATAATGACATTGTTTTGATTTATGGAAAGTGTCAAATAAATGCCATTTTAGGATATGGCGTTACAAAAAGTTCCTTATGTCGTTAATTAGGAAAGATAAACAACTCTCAAAAAGATAAAGAAACAATGTTTATTCAACACAAAATAGAATACTAAGTCCATAAAGTGGAAGCTTTTAAATTCTTCTTTCCTTCAAAATACGCTAACAAAACTTTTGCATTAATACGATTTACCTTTATTGTGTTATCAAATTAGGATTTCAAATAATATTGTAACTTGACTAAATAACGTCTGTCAATTTTGACATTAAAATTATAATGTGTGATAGCAGCAAAGGTAACTATGAAAAAGATTACTTAATTTTTAAGATTTTTAAATACATCCATTTCATTTGTTATGTTTAAATTGTTTTTAGAATTTTAAAATTAGAAAAATCATGTATGTAACGAAAGACAATCTTGTGTAACTCGTGTTGTTACTTTTTTGTAACTGGTTACATAAATAGCTATTATAAAACGTTTATTTAGTTGTTTTTAACCGATCGACAGGAGTTGTCGTCTGTGTGGTTTATGACGCTTATTCCTATTGAAATTTGATGAGTTGCAGCTACAATAATAATTATTATTGCGTTAGGAAAGTGCTATAGAGGGTAAAGTGCATATTAAAGTAACGGAATTTCTTTTCCAGACATTTAAAACTAGTTTTAATATTTAATTTGAACAAAGAACAACTTTTAAGCAATTTTTTTAACGTCAGCAGTTCTGTGCGCGTTTTCAACTTTGACTTCCCAGTTAAACCCAGAGTTAAACTTTATGAAATGCATATTTTGCCAACAAAATAGTGAAGAAACTGTGCAGGGTGTTACAGAAGAAGCACTGGACTAAGCATGTAAAGCAGTTTTTATAAAGTCGGGTGATATCTCTCTTAAGTTGAAATATTACACCAAAAAAGGGATTTATTTTTGTCAAAATGTCCTGTCTATCATGCAAGATGTAGAAGAAATTACACCCGAAAGCTTATAAACAAAAAGCAGAAAGCACAGATGTGGCTAATACTGGTTATAAAAAAAGGAAGACCGTTGAAAGCCCAAAACGTTGTATAATTTGCGATAAAAAAAATTGCAAATGGTTGACTATCTCTTAAATATTGCTGCTTAATTATACGAGTAGAAGTTAAATGTGGAAATAAAATGAGTATGTCTAAATTGTCTTTATCAAAATTTAAACTTTATTTTTTATATTTTGCCTCTTTTTCAAAATTAAAATTTACTGAATAAACTTCGAAGTAAACTCACGATTATTATTAAATAGGTTATTATTAGTACAATACAAATCCTGGCGCTCTCAAGCTACGCATGGCATTACCGCTTGTGCAGTACGAGTATGTTAAAAACCAAGCCAGTTATCAAAAAAATCACCGAAATAAAAAAGTTTCTTTGGTTCTTTGGCTATAACTTTGTAGCTTACTATATACATCTATCTTGAAAAACAAAAAAGTTTTCTCGATCGAGTATTTGTTGCTGCATTTTTAACAAATTTCGTGTCACCAACTATTAAAAAAAATATTACTGGTGACACGTAAATTTTTTGCATTTCTGTCATGTCCGTCATGATAACAAAGGTCTAAATTGGCTCTCCTAAAAATTTCAATTTAATCGGACTTAAACTAAGGGAGATATAGGGTGATAAGTAAAAATTAAAAAATATCCATAAAATTTGAGATTTTTCGGAAATTGCCGATTTTGACCAGTTTCGCAATTCCGGATTGTCTGGCGAACTCTAAAATCGGATCCGCCAGGTCAATTTACATAAGAATCAATTTTTTTTAGGCGGTTGTTCGTGAGTGTTATAGGGGGTGCATCTTAGACATTGCTCGTTCTCCGACTAATTGCTATGAATGACGAAATGGACGACGTAAAATCTTATCAGAATGAAAGTAATGTCAACGATTTGTTATTGGACGATAACGTTTCGAGTACCGAAGGAGTCGGAAATATTGACTAATTTAAGATCCGGCATGGATTATGCCTCCTGGAGAAACCATGTAAAAAAAAAAACCGTTTGACTCGTATGTTTGTATGTCTGTCTGTCTGTGGCTTCATATCTCTTCAACGGGTGATCCGATTTTGATGCACTTTTTTTTATTTGAAAGAGTATTTTATCGAGAAGGTTTTTGCCATATTAGATTTTGATGTTTGGTCGCCATCTTGATTACAAGCTTTTATTTAACTTGCCTTGTTCTTTGGTCAAATCTTGCAACTGAATTTTAAAATAGTTATCCCCAACCGATTGAGCTGAAATTTTGCACACACGTTTAGCTTGGATGACAATGCATGGTTAGCTAAGTGACGTCATTTCAAATTCAATATGGCGACCTTCCAAAGATGGCGGACCAGTTATTTTTTATGCACCCCCATGATATGGGTATCAGGACTGTAGCTAGGGGTGGGCCAGGACGGGCGTAGCCCGTCCTGGAATAATTTTCGCCCGACCTACGGCGACCGCAGAAAATAATGAGGTAGCTATTTTTAAATGGAAAAAACGAATTTTTGGCCCACGGGCCCCCTCTGAAAAATTGTTTGCCCACCCTTAAAGCAGTTTCTAGCTACAGGCCTGATGGGTATCAAATGAAAGGGTTGGCTGAGAAGAATACGAAAATAAAATAACGTCACACTAAATTCAATATTGCGAACGCAACTGAATTTTAAAACAGTTATCCCCAACCGATTGAGCTGAAATTTTGCATACACGTTTAGTTTGGATGACAATGCATGCTAAATGACGTTATTCCAAATCCAATATGGCAGACCAGTTATTTTTTATGCGCCCCCCTGATATGGGTATCAAATGAAAGGGTTGGCTGAGAAGAATACGAAAATAAAATGATGTCACATTAAATTCAATATGGAGGACGTTCCAAGATGGCGGACAAAATTTTTTAGGTTTTACACTATAATTTGATCGTATAGTGAATTCGCTCATACGTTGCATTGTAGGAAATGGTGAAGGATACGGTTTAAACTATAAGTTTTATATCGGATAGGAACGACGCAATGAATATACTCTTCTCCCAGAAATTAACGCACCACCAAAAAATAATCAAAAGTTTGAGGTTAGTTAATTTTTAACCCCCGACCCAAAAAGAGGGGTATTATAAGTTTGACGCGTATGTTTGTATGTTTGTCTGTCTGTGGCTTCATATCTCTTCAACTGGTGATCCGATTTTGAAGCACTTTTTTTTATTTGAAAGAATATTTTGTCGAGATGGTTTTAGGCCATATTAGATTTTGAACTACATGTTGAACTTTTCTAGAAATTGTCCGATTGAAGTAAAATTGAAAATGTGCAGACAATTATGGTAGCCGAATATGATTTCGGCCTCATTTTGATTCGGTCATATGAAACTGGTACGATTAGATACATTGATCAGGAGTTTTTAAAAATTTTCAATTTTTTAACCCCCTATCCAAAAAGACTCGTACGTTTGTATGTTTGTCTGTCTGTCTGTGGCTTTATATCTCTTCAACGGGAGATTCGATTTTGATGCAGTTTTTATTAAAATTAAATATAACACATAAATATATTTACAAAATTGGACCGCGTCGGCTTCAAGGTTAAAAAGTTCTGTGTGGGACTCGTGATATAATAATACGCTATGTTGTATGTATATGTTTAGTTTAAAAAGTATAAAATTAAATTAAATTACAAATTTAAGAAAACCCTCGACACAAAAATATCGACTAAATAACTAATATAAAAAAAATAATTTAACACAACTTTAAAAATTATGAAATAATTTTGATTCCATATACGAACTCCTATGATTTATTTAAATCCAGCTTACATTTTCTTTATGTCTTCAAGATTTGCTTTCTTATACGCGTGAATATGTCTCTAAAGACGAACTACTAAATAGTTATATTCAAAACAGCAGCTCCCGATATATTCATGTGTATAAGAAAGCAAATCTCGAGGACATAAATATAAAATATTTTTTTTTGGAATCTCCGAACTAATAAAATTTTGTAAAAAAAACACAGCTTTTTTCACACCCTGTAGATAGTAACGTGCTTCGAAATAAAGGAATTGGGCAAAATTGGCAGTTTCACAAATAAATTATCTCTTAAATTCCGAAAACCTCACATTGATATCTATTTTCAAAAAATGTGGCTTTAAATTTAACCTATTCGCTTGGTGCGTTTCAGTTGGCCAGCTGTTTGGTTAAAAATTATTATTAATATTTAAATATTTCTAAATCTTAAAATTAATAAAAGTTTGCACTCACAAGAAATAACTTTGATTGCTGATATGGGAAAAAGATCTACATGATAAGACCGCTTTAAGAAATCTACTGTGAAGCAAATTGTGACCGCTCAAAGTATAATATCAACTGTTCTATTTTCAACATTTTTTCTAGAAGATAAATTTTGAAAGACATAATAATTTAGAAATGGACAAGAAGAAATGAAAAAGAGACAGCAAAGAAAATTATTGGTACAAGCTAAACATGCTATCCATTGAGCTACGGTTCTCCGTAGTTCAACATGGTATATTCAGTTTTCAGTTTTTTATCCTCGCATTTTTTTTGTGTAAGTGAAGATTGAACATTAACTAAACTAAACAAAGTTGTTAATAGAAATATAATAGATAAGAATAAATAAGAAATACATTATATTTTCTACTATTACAATATCACAAAATATATGCAGTTGTAAAAACGTATGCGGTATATGAAAGCTTTTCTCATAGGTGCAGAGATAGTGATTACATGAAAATGTTAAATATTTGTTTAATCATTTATTAAACTTCGGCGTATTTTTGAGACTAAGGCGCCGACACTTAATTTACTGTGATAGATATTTTCTATTTTTAATGCAATGTTAATAGCGTTTGCTTCATATATTTTCATTTAACAAACCTCAAAAAGGATCCTTATGTATGTAGATATTACGCGCATATGACCTCATGTCAAAAACTACTGATTCGATTTGAATTTCTCCACTGTGCGGGGGAAGGCTTCGAACACAGCCCTTGAGTGGTGTTAAAGTTACGAGCTCTCGGAAAATATTGTGTTTTAGTGGAATTATAGCAAAATTAATTTTCAAATTATGCACTAATACAAAAGTGCATCTGTTAATAAGTGTATCAACGTGAATAAACTGTGAACTGTAAGTACATTCTATAGTTTGAGCCATATAAACAGTAGCTGTTTACAAGTTTTTTGTGTGCATGAACTGATAAAATATTGATGGCTGTGTGCTAATTCTTGAAATAAGAGAATAGTTCTCTATTATAATACAACTTTCCTCATGGATAATTGCGGAAAGTGTAACACTAAGTTAACTTCAGTAGAAAACGGTATAAGGTGTTCTGGAAATTGCGAAAAATATTATCATCCAAAATGCGTTAATGTAGCAACTAAGGAGTTACAAATAATAGAAAGTTGTCCAGGAATCAAATGGTTCTGTGAAATTTGCGTAAAATATGTTGATATTATTGTCCAAATGAATAGTAAAATAGATGACATTAAAGAAGAACTCATGACAAAAATTGATGACATTAGTAATAAATTAAATAAATGTACCGGTAACAGCCAGAATGAAGTCAAAACATTTGCTAAAGTAGCCTCCACATCTAATGAAGTTGTTATAATAAAACCAAAGAACAAACAGGAGTGCAAGAAAACTAAGGAAGCTATTCTAAAAACTATAAAACCATCAGCTCTAGAAGTAGGTATTACACAATTAAAGGAAACAAAAGAAGGAGGTGTTATAATTGGATGTCAAAGCAAAACAGAACAGGAAAAAATTCAAAAAGTTGCGGAAAAGAAATTAAGTAGACATTATCAAGTAAAAGCACCAGAGTTAAAAAACCCTTGCGTAAAAATAGTCGACATTACTGAGAGCATTAGTCAAGAAGAATTAATCAACTGCATTCAGAAACAAAACACCTTTGTAAACCATGAAGAAATGCAGATGACTGTCAAAGTGATTAAAAAAATGAGGAAAAACTTTATGGCAATAATTGAATGTGATCCATTGACATTCAAAAAAATTTTAGATGAGAACTCTTTATTCATAAACTGGGACCTATGCAGAGTGTTTGAATATGTCAATGTACATCGCTGCTTTAAGTGCGCTGGCTTTAATCACAATTCTGACAACTGTACGCGTAATCCAAGATGCTTGAAATGTGCAGAAGAAGGCCACAGTGGTGACAGCTGTGATAAAGAATACGTGAAATGTTTTAATTGTATAGAAGCTAATGATAAACTCAAACTAGATTTAAATGTAGATCATTCTATATATGATAGTAATTGTCCTGTATATTTAAAAAAAATGAGTTTTCAGAAACAAAGGGTAAAGTCAGTAAACAATGAATAGCAATTATTCTCAAGCAATGGACAGAAAAAAATTAAACATGATATAAATAAAATTAATATATTACACCAAAATGTTCAATCTGTGAGAAATAAATCTGAACAAATTGAAGTTTTTTTAAAAATGCAGGATATAGATATTGTATGTCTAACTGAACACTGGCTTAGTGATGAAGAAGCAAGTAGATTTCAAATTAGTTGCTATCACACAGCAGCAACATTTTGTCGTAAACATTTTAAAAATGGAGGTGTTATGATACTTAAAAATAAAAATTTTAATTTGGAAATAAAGGAAATTAATATCACTCAATTTTGTGAAGAAAAAGTATTTGAGGTATGTGGTGTAGAAATTAAAGTAAAACAAGACACAATTATACTATTGTCAATATACAGATCACCTACGGCTGATGTAAATAATTTCCTCTTCAAGCTAGATACTTTATTAGATAATATTTGTAGAGATAATTGTAAAGTCATTATATGTGGTGATCTGAACATTGATTATTTGTCAGCTTCCAATAGTAAAAAACAACTAGTTGATATCATACAATCTTACGATATACACATGAGATTAAATGAACCTACTAGATACTCTGTTGATACAAATAGTTGCATTGACTATATTTGTACTAATTTTGGAGACGACTATAATTGTAACTATAAAATTTGCAAAAATGGTATTTCAGATCATACTGGACAAATGTTAACTTGCGATGTCTCCATGAATCTACATAATGACAAATATGAATATAAGCGCATTTTAAATGATAGCAACTATCATACATTTCTTTATCATTTAAGTAAAGAGACGTGGAGTAGCATATATAATGCAGAAACAGTAGATGAGAGTTTTAATAATTTTATTGATACATTTAATTATTATATGGAAATTAGCTTCCCATTAAAGAGATACAACAAAACAGAAAAAATTCATAAAGATTGCTGGATTACGAAAGGTATAAGAGTATCTGCTAATAAATTAAAAAACTTGTATGAAATAATGATTCGAACTCAAGATATATTGGATATTAATTATTATAAAACTTATAAGACACTCTATAAAAAAGTAATAAGAGCTGCCAAAAGATACCATAATGATAAAATTTATGAGAAAGCTTCTAATAAAAGCAAAGCAGTATGGTCGATTATTAATAATAATATAAATAAGCCCACAAATAATTCAAAAATAGAAAAAATAAAGATTGGGGATGACATAATAACAGATAAAAAATGTATTGCTCAACACTTTAATACACATTTTATAAATATGCCTAAAAGATTAAATGAGAAGCTAGATGTGCAAACTAATGAAGACAACATTTTTAAGTTAGATATTAACTATCCAACTATATTCTTGGAACCAGTAAGTGAACATGAAATCATTAATATAATACATAATTTAAAAAATTCCAATTCTGCAGGTATTGATGGTATCAGTTCAAACATATTAAAGAGATCCTACAATTATATTGTCAAACCATTGACATATGTAATAAACGCTTCAATATCTGAGGGTAAATTTCCCACGATTTTAAAAAGTTCCAAAATAATACCACTCTTCAAAAAAGGAGATACTACGACACCAGATAATTACCGTCCTGTTGCACTACTGTCAACCATCTCAAAAATTCTAGAACGTGTCATATACAATAGAATAGTGACTTTTTCAGTTAGAAATAATATATTTTCAAAATGTCAACATGGTTTTCTGAAAGGTAAGTCAACAGAGACGGCAATTATGGACTTTTTAAATAAATTATATGAAAACTTAAATAATAATAAACGATGTATCGGACTTTTCATGGATCTTAGCAAAGCATTCGACTTAATAAATCACAACTTGCTGCTTAATAAATTAGAAACTTATGGTTTAAGAGGTAAAATTCATGATTGGTTAAAATCATACCTTTCGAATAGAACACAAGTTGTCGAGGTTAATGGAGTAAAATCTGAAACAGAAGAAGTATTGATCGGTGTCCCACAAGGGTCTGTATTGGGCCCCCTGCTGTTTCTATTTTATATCAATGACTTGCCACAATGCACACCTAATGATAATTTAATAATGTTTGCCGATGACACTTCTTTTCTAAGCTGCTACGATTCAGTAGAGGATACAATACAAGACATTCACAACAATTTAAAATGCTTTACTACATGGTTCCATGAAAACAGATTATTCTTAAATGTTTCGAAAACTGGATTCATTAACTTTACTCCTAGAATTGCTAATATATCTCAAAGTAGCTTGATAAAAATTAATAAGAAATCTATTGTGCAAATGACTTCTACAAAATTTCTGGGTGTGATTATAGATAATGCTTTGAACTGGGAACCACATACAGACTATCTATCCAAAAAATTGACACCGGTTTGTTATGCGTTATATAGGTTACAACACGTCTCTAATAACGTAACCGCTATATCATATTATTATGCTCACTTTTATTCACGGATGTCATATGGCATCATATTCTGGGGAATGTCGCGCAATGCAGAGAGAATATTTAAGCTACAAAAAATTGCAGTAAGAAATATAGCGAATGTTTCACGACGGACTTCTTGCAGAGATCTATTTAAAACATTTAATATTTTACCTCTAGCCAGTGTATATATACTCAAAACACTAATCTATGTTAAAAGCAATATTCATATGTTTTCCACTAACAACTTCAACCATGAATATGACACTCGAGGTAGTAACAACTTAGTGATACCACGTCATAATTCGACCACATATGAACACAACCCATTATATATGGGAATTAAATTATACAATAAGTTATCACTAGAAATAAAGAGCAACAATATGAATGAATTTAAAATCAAGCTAATAAATATGCTACATGAGAAATCTTATTACTCTGTTCATGATTTTTTAAATGAATAGCCCATATAATTAACTTTTTATACTTATTGACAAAACAGCTATGTTGTTTATTGTGTTTTTTATTATTTTATTATTATATATAAATGTGATTTATGTTCATTTTATCTTGTATTTTCTTATGTCTATATTTATATCTATATTTTAAACATTGTATTCTGTACTTTTAGTTTTAACCGCATTTTCACTTTGACTTGTCCCACGCCATTTGTATGGTCTTATGGATAATAAAGGATTATTATTATTATTATTATTATTATTGAGTTCATCAACACTTCCATAAAGTAAAGGCAGGCAGGAAGGAAGAACAAAAATATTAAGCAGTTTTTACAAAATCACCATTTCATGGAACAACGTCTATGCAAATGCAATTATCACTTTTTATTACTAAACTTCTTAAAAACCGATTTAGTTAAAATGTCCCCCAAGTGAATCTTATTGTACAGCGGAAGGATTTAAGTATACAAGATCACTACTGGTACTTAGTCATTTGCCACCAAACATATTGATAATGTTTTGTCTTTTTCAAATGAACTGTCTTCAATAAAAAAGATCTAGGCTAGTGCCAATACCTTTTTGAAAAAAAAAAAAAAATTATTAACAGGCAAGGACCAGCCGGAGAATTTAGTTGAGGTTATAAAGAAGAGAAAAAACAAAAATTAAACACGAGATAAAGTGAAATTGTGAAACGGAGGTGCTGTTCTCAAATTTTTCGAGAAAATGGCGGAAAATCGATTTTTCGGTTTTTTATTTTTCTCTTTCATAAAAATAATTCAATTTACAAGTTCGTTTTAACCGTTGAAATGTCTACTTTAAAATGGTCTATACACTTTTACGAACTCATTAAAAAAAAATATTCATTTTGCAAATTTTTTAGGTAAATACCTTTATCGATTGGGCTATATGACTTTCAGTACGTACGGTGCATTGTCATGAAAAAAGTTTCAGAATATTTTTGCCCACTTTCTTCAATTAAATTCATTCAACTTTACTAATATTACATTGAAGTAAATTCTGTCATTGAAATTTAAGCCATTATTTACATAAATAATAAAAAAAACCGCTGCCCAAGGAATCACTACTTCCACATCCAGATTTTTTATCTAAGTCACTCACAACGAAAAAATTTTGTATGTGGAAATAATTGTTTATGGAACATTAATAATATAATATTTGAAATCCTCTACCCCAAAAACCCATAAAATGATACCCCACATCGGTAGCGGGGTGGGGGTGGTGATAGGGGGTGGTAGTGGGGGTGGATGAAGTAAAAAACATTTTGAGGTTTCTGGTTCTTGTACACACCCTAATTCACAATTTTTTTTCATCCCCTTTAATAATGGGGGTGGTAATGGGGATGGCTAATGCCAAAATTTTTTTTGAGACCTCAGCTTCTCTTGTATATCCTAAATACCAATTTTATGGACTCTTACCTGCTTGATTTACCTATTTTCCCCAAATTTACCCCCCAACCCTTCGACGGAACAAGATGAAAATATAATCTAATTCTAGATCTCGTTAAAGTACATACGTGTACCAAATTTCAAGTCAATATCTCAAACGGTTCCAGAGTAAACGTGCGCACAAAAAAAGTTACAGACAGACAGACCGACAGACCGACAGACCGACAGACAGAAATTTTTTTTCTCTCAAACTTAACATCTCGACGTTTCATGACATTCTAAGCCTATTTGAACAAAAAAAATTTTTTTAAATTTTTTTGTCGTTACTATACTTCCACTGGATGTGGAAGTAATATTGAAAATAATATATAATATTGAAATATTCGTGAAGTCATTTTTTTGGTTTTTCTCAATTTGTGGCATGTATAGACCACTTTAAAGTAGACATTTCAATGGGTAAAGTGAGTCCAGATAGAATATTGAAATCGAAAAAAACACCAATAAAGTTTTCTGTGGAAGATTTTGTTTTTTTCTTCCTCGAAAAATGCAAATATCTCGGAAACTACTTGTCTCCCAGAGTTCAAAAAAATCATCCTTATTTAGTGCAAAAAATGTATTCTTTCACAAAATTTCATGTAAATTGAATTATTTTTACGAGAGAAAAATAAAAAACCGAAAAATCGGTTTTCCGCCACTTTCTCGGAAAATTTGAGGTTATGATGAAAAATGCATTATATAAAAGTTTCAGATTTTTTTATTATCTACAACTTTTGTAAAGGACATTTTCCGCCAGGAGGTCACATTCCGCCGAAAATCGCAAAAAACCACTTTCCTAAACAGCACATTTCACAATTTCACTTTATCTCGTGTTTAATTTTTGTTTTCTCTCTTCTTTATTACCTTAAATAAATTCTCCGGATGGTCCTTGCCTGTTAATAATTTTTTTTTTCAGCATTCAAAATCCGCTTTTTGGCTCTAGCCTAATCACTACAAATTATGAAATGAAACACACAGTAATCCGATGGACTATGTTACCTAATTCTGACTTTGAAATTGGCGTAAAATTTAATTAGTAACATAATTGAACATATTTTAACAAACTTCAGTATAAGTATTCACTTCAAATCAATATTATTGGATAGAAGGCATTTGTTAAACTTGTTATAAACTATAAATTCTGTAAAAAAGTGCCTTAAGCAACTTAACTACGCGACGCCTGTAACTTGCTTTGTAAGAGTGCTTATAACATATTATGTTTATCAATAATAAAAATAATGACAGGTTTTTCATATAACCATATTTTAAATTAATTGGAATCAGCAATATGTATTGAAAGTATTAGGTTTATTTTTTAGTTTATTTTAATAAGAATTAAAATAGCGAATTCTTGAATGATAGGTAAGTAAATTAAAATGTAATATTTAGGTTCGAAATATGTTTTGCATAAATATAATTTTCATTTATAAACTTTTTAAAATTTTTTTAATATATATGAATTTTTTATCGGTATAGACAACAAATTGGTTCGTAATAGAATATACACCTTTGGGTATGACCTTTTCTATAAAATGGTATATAAACTGACATTTTGATTTTAGTCCTAGTTTGATAGTCACGGTTAATAAAGTATATTAGCAATTTATGGATCCACTGCATAGTGTGGCACATGCGTAAAACTTTCTTATATCGAATTTATTTAATTTGGTATAATTTCTGATAAATATTATACTCTTCGCAAATGCGAAAACGAAGAGTATATTACATTTGATCGGCACATTTCTAAATCCGTAAATATCGCTCGCAGACAAAATTTTTTATATCATTGTGTTAGTGAACGAATTCTGAACAACTTTCAAAATGTCCGTCCGTCTGTCCGTCCGTCACGTTTCTTGTAAGCACGATAACTTAAGAAAGAAAAGTCCAATTGTATTGAAATTTGGAAAGTAAGTTAGCGTTACCTAGAGGAAGAACCCTATTGTTTTTGAAGAAAATCAATCAGTAAATAAAAAAGTTATTAATCATTTAAACTCAAAAATGTTCTTAATTTTTGTCACTTGTACTTGAATAGAAATCTTGCAAAATGTTATTCTCTGTAATTTTTTTTTATACATTTTACTAATATATATTTACTTCATAATAATATATCTAATCCATTAAAATATAATTCTGGAATGATATATATTACAGACATTTAACTTTTATAGTAATCTGTGATGGCCCAATGGTTAAAGCTTTTGCCTAATGCTCAAGTGGCCAATATGCTGCTGAATGCCCGTGCCACGGCGTATTGCGACAAGTGGAAAATTCGGATCAACTCCGAGAAGTCCGAGTTGATTCTCTTCACGCGCCGATTTACCGAAAATCGGATTTTAACGCCACTTTCGATCGGAGGTAGACAAACTCCTATCAAACGGTGTGTGAAATATTTGGGGGTTAACTTAGACAAACGACTGACGTTTAACACCCATATTAACGAGACAGTACGTAAGGTCTACTTCATGTCCAGGAATCTGCACCCGCTCCTGGCCAGAGGTAGCGAACTAAACAGACAAAATAAAAAATGTCGTACACAATGGTGATTAGGCCGGCAATCACATACACGGCGTAGGTATGGTGCAGCATCCCAGCCACGACAATGAGAAAACTTCGAGTTCTTGAACATAAATTTATGCACCTCATCTCTGGTTTGGACAGATACACCTGCCTCAGAGATCTATACGCAAATTGCCACGACATACCCCACTAGCGGACTACGTCCAAGACATTTCACAAAAATTCTATCAATTCAAACTGGGCGATAGTCCGCTAACCCGCAACATAATTCGAATCAGATAGCATAATGCAATACTTTTCGATATCAGACACCCTCCACCATACCAGGCGTTGCCTATTTTCCGGCAACTCCCTTAGCCAAACTTTCCTCTACCATAACTTATCTCTACCCTACTCTTTACCTTTTCTCAACTTTGCAACTTTACAACCCCCTCTTCGTTATCTCTGCTCAATTTTGTTCTTGCCCTTTTTGTTCTTTTGTCCATTTTGTTTCTAAATTCCGTCTGGCCCAAAAATTCTCTAAAAATCCAAATATTTTAAACCACACTTTTATCCACCACACTTTCCTGGCAGGAAGACCAGGGTGGAATTGCTTAGAACGGTTTTTTTCGTTGAGTTCTGTTTTCCCGTGTCAGCAATAAAAATGCCAAAGTGTTCGTCTGTGCGCGAAACCGATAGCTTTTTAAAGTGGTAATTTTAATTATTTTTTAAGTATTTTTGTGTACTATTATTGATCCAAATTGTTAATTTTAAGCTTTATTCTTAGGCAGGAGTTTTAACCTCTTACATTCAGCTTTAGCCAAACCGGACCTACCCCGCCCACCCGACACCCACCACGACGCTGTGCGTCGTGGTTGTCTGGCTGGCTCCGGGCCAGATTCCGGGGAGGCACATACATGTACCTCTAATTTTAATAAACTTATTATTGCTTATTGCTTGCTTGCTTGCTTTTGCCTCGCAATCCAAAGGTCTTATGTTCGAATCCCTTACAGAGTGGTTGTTTTTTTGTCATTTTTTTTTCATTTTTTTTTCATATATTTTTCTTCACAGCAAAGTTATATCACAAAATTTAGAATGTCCAAAAACTAACATTATTACAGGAAAAATGCGAAGAGTACCCTATAGAATGTGTAACAATTATATAAAAAGCTCAGTAAATCCGCGAAGAGTATAATGCTTCCACTAGTTTCCTTTTTTAAATACAATTTTTAACACTATATTCTTCATTACCTGCAAGTTTTTCAGTTTGTTTTCATATAACCCCATCTTAGATTGGAATGAAGTACTTTGGTATAGGCTCGGCTGAAAGGTCGTTTATACTATATTATTTTTTTAAAAGTATTTCAGAGTTTTTAAAATTTGTACGTTAGCCTCTTGAGTCTCTGCATGAGATCCGCCATATATTCAATCCACTTTAGGTACTTAACACACTTTATTTTGTCTCATGTTTCACAATTACAGTCAAGTATCTCGATTCAATCATTTTTATGAATTTTGAGGTGATTAATTGCTCTCAGTGGTTGCAAACGTTATGAATTTAGAATTATATTGCTTAGCCAATATTGCCAATATTGCATTTGTCAAATAATTCTGTTTATTTTATAACGGTCCATGTCTCAGAGGCGTAGAGTAAGTTGGAGAAAACTAGGGCGTTAGTAAGTCTGATCTTTGCATGTTTCGTGATATTTCCGTCATGCCGCATTTTGCTCAGTTGACCGGTTGCCGATCTTGCCAACTGTAGTCTTCACCGAATTTCATATTCGAAGTTGCCAGTATTGTCCACAAGGGCCCCAAGATATACCATCTTGTTTACTCATAATCACCTATTCTTAGCATATCTGGGTGGTTATCATTTGCTCGGTCTATGTTCATATTATTAGTTTGATTTAACTGTTTCAATATACCCCATGATTTTTGTTTACTAAATCAATAAATGTTTATTTATTACAAATTACTGGTTATATATTTTTTCTTTTTACATTATTGTGTCGTGAATTACACTACTTACACACCACTTGCACTAACAGAAGATGCCTTTGAATGGCTGAGCAATCGTTCGAATAAAATGCACACAACTCTTAATTTTATTAATGTCGTAAATTAGTTTTACTATTTTACACTTTAATTGCAAAATTAAATTATGCATTTCCATCAACATTTCCATTTTTATACCTTTGATAAAATTACTAATGCACTATTAATTTCCATACTATGTCGTCATAATCCACTGTCAACGTAAAAAATTAAACCCACTTGATGAGGGGATAAAAATAAACAATAACAGCAAACCCCTCGTTAATGATTAAGCATGCAGTTTACGCCCCACTTGCAGAATATACTAAGGTTAAAGGTGAATTTCGAAATATTCGAGATATTTTTGTCATGTGCATATGTCCGCATTACTCGTTAACTGAATGCAAACAGGAATCGTGATAACGAGAGATAACGACTGTACAGCAGGTTTACGAATGTTTATTTATTTTCTACCATGATAAGGCAAAGGCCATAGTAGGATAAGATAAGTATCCGTGCCTTTGCAGCCTTTTTGCGTGTGGTTCCTTCCAGTGATGTACCTTTGCGCAAGATACTATCACAAAAAGTTTTGACCTCAAAATCCGAAAAAAACTTTTTTTTTAATCAAGTGAACTAATTTATATTTGTATTTTACATATATTGTAAATCTACTCTTGACAATTTATTAATAATATTTTCACATCTTTTCATGAAGAAAAGAAAATTTGATGCTTTTGAATTTTTTGAAAAATTTAAATACGTACTTACACGTTATGATTTTTCATTTTGAGCTTAAAAAAAATGTTAAAATCGGCCAATTAAGAACGTTATTACTCTTATATTCAGTGGCGGCTCGTCAGGGGAGGCAGGGGAGGCTGAGCCTCCCTTTGGAAGAAGCAACATATCTTGCAATCTTCCAAATTAATATCTTTTACTTGTAGAAATTTCTACTTAGGTATATCTCAATTTTCAATATTGTTTATTGTTTATAGTTCATTAATTAATTTTCAGTGTATAAAAAAGTTCTGCATTTCCTTTCCACAAACATACCTATAACGTCACAGTCCGGATTGTCTTTTTATGCATATTTCCCGGGCGACCCGGTCTTTCATTGAATGAACAGAGCGCTTCGCTTGAGGCTTATACGAAATAGCTTCCAACTTCAAGGCATTTAGTTTTAACATAAATGACCTTGCATTACTTTTGCGTTGTCTAGCAACACTTCAAATAAGACAAGCTAGGCCGCTAGCCTCAGTCCTCAGTTCTTTATAGCGCATGTGCAGTTCAGGAGTTCAGGCACAGTATAGAGAAGACAAGTACTTTCACTCGCAGCGGTCCCTTTGATATTTGTTGTACTCGATTTTATTTGGTTCAGGTGATTCACAGGAAAACGAACTGTCAGTGGTAATTTGTCGTTTAGCCGGTTAAGATCAACTTGACATTAAAATACATAAAACATTTGATAGGCGGGCTAGAAATGAGTGCTCTAGGTGAAAATATTCCCAACAACATCTCTTGTTGTCCAGACGTGGTGGATTATTTGTTATTAAATGGATTTTCTACTCTTACTTACGACGAAAAGGTAAGAATTAAAAGAATTGCTAGGCCTACACCAGCAATGCCTTCGTTAGTTTTTAAAAGTGGAAAACAAAACAGAGGGTTTTGTGATAACAATTATAAAAAAATCGAGTGGTTAACGGCATCAACAGTTAGAAACAAATTATATTGTTGGAGATGTTTATTATTCACTAATGATCAATCCTCAATTTGGGGCAGGACCGGGTTTAATAATTTGAAAAATTTGTCGCGAGGTTTACAAAAGCACGAAAAATCCCAGGAGCACATTTCATCTTGCGTTAAATTCGAAATATTTGGTAAACAAAATATTGTAAATTATTTGGAATCTGCACATAAGAGAGAAATAGAAAATTTTAATGAAAAGGTCCGTGAAAATAGGGAAATATTAAAGAGATTAATTGATGCCGTTATATATTTATCTTCGCAAGAAAATTCTTTCCGAGGGCATGACGAAAAACGCGATTCGTGCAATAAAGGAAATTTCAAAGAGCTAATAGATTTTTTAAAAATGTATGATCCAAAATTAGAGAACTTTTTGAATAACGCCACTATTTTTTCCGGAACATCTAAATCAATTCAAAATGATCTAATTGAGAGTGTTAGCTCGATTATTAAAGGCAAAATTTATGAAGAACTATATAATTGCGAATTTTTCTCGTGGCAAATTGACGAAACGACGGACATTACCTGTAAATCTCAACTTTCCGTAATTTTTAGATATGTAATGCACGGCGAAGTTATTGAAAGGTTTGTTGGTTTTCTTGATGTGAGTAGTGGAAGAAACGCGGAGAGTTTATTTAAATTATTAATCGACGAATTTGGTAAATTTGATTTGAAAAATAAATTAATAGCACAAACCTATGACGGCGCTGCAGTTATGTCAGGGCATCTTAATGGACTCCAAACAAAAATAAAAGATATTGCTCCTCAAGCTTACTTCATTCACTGTTATGCACATCAATTAAATTTAGTTCTGAGTAAAGCATGTAACGGAATTAAAGAAGTTAGAATATTTTTTTCAAATATTACTGGTTTTTCGTCATTTTTTTCAAAATCTACCAAAAGAACTGATGTTTTAAATACAATTAATATGAAACATAGAATTCCGACAAACGCTCCCACTCGTTGGAATTTTTCATCTAGAGTTGTTTTCACTGTTGACAAATACAGGAAAGAACTTATGGACGTTTTTAATTTTATTTCGGAAAGTGAAGATTTTTTAAATGACGCTCAGACTTTAAGAGCAGCTTACGGATTAAAATCGTTATTGTTGGATAAAAATTTCATATTTTTTCTAAAAGCTTTTAACATGATTTTTGAGCAAACTGATGTTGTTTTCCAAATTTTACAGAATAAACTAACTGATATAACATATTCTAAAAATAGACTTAAGTCACTTATATCTAAATTAAAAGAATTTCGCAATAACGAAATACATTTCAATACTTTATACAATATTTTTTTAGAAAATACTGAAAACGTAGATGATGAGCCAGGGCCACAATTTAAAAAAAGAAAGACAACATATAACTTTGACAGGGCAGATATACATTACAAACAAATTTTTATAGAAATTTTAGACACCATTATAGTCCAAATTGAAATTAGATTTTCTGATTTAAATACTTTGCAATGTTACGATTTAGTAAATCCTAATAATTTTACAGCGTTTTCTAAATCATTCCCTACCAGTCTAATGGAGAAATTAATGGACCATTATCCTTTTTTTGACCGTATTTCGTTAAAAAATGAACTATGCGTGTTGTATTCTGACCAGCAACTTTTAGCAACAGTGGCGGCTCGTCAGGGGAGGCAGGGGAGGCTGAGCCTCCCTTGGAAGAAGCAGCATATCTTCCAATCTTCCAAAAATCCGTTGTACTACCTCGGGGGTGGTGCGGAAATGTACAAATTGTAATCATATTGCAAGTTAATTGTCTTTCAAAATATCAAGCCTCCTCTGCAGACAATATCACGAGCCGCCACTGCTTATATTACTTGCGCTTGTAACATTTGTGAAACACCCCATTAAACGAACGTTCGTCTGCAAACCTTTTCCCTTCGATTAAACTTAAGAATGAATTCTGTTGAATATATTGCCACCAGAGAACGAAATTAAAATGCTAAATATTAGTTATTTTTCATTTTTTTGTGAGAATTTCTTATATACCCTCCTATTGTTCATTTTGTCCCCTCTTAAAGCGAACATATTTTTTGAATGGCCCCATAATATACAATAAACTTCAAGATATGAAAATTAAAGACATGTTGTTGCCTCCGGCAAAAACCTCGAATTATCAGTTCAATAAATTCCTTTTGTGCAATATTAAAAAATTTATTCAGAGCGGAATATTGAACAAAATAAAACGTCAAAATATCTTTTAAGGACTTAGAAACTGAATTAAACCTAAAAGCTTCATAAAGTTCTTCATACGCCCATAGCATTAAAATCCTTTTATGTTCCTGACATTATCTTTTCCGTTACCCTTTCGATATAGTTTTGTGAAAAATATATGTTGTAGCTTATTCAATCAAATTTTTTTTCTTCATGAAAAGATTTCCTGAAAATATCATTAATAAATTGTCACGAGTAGATTTACAATATAAGTGAAATACAACAAATTGGTTCACTTCATTAAGAAAAAAAAACTGAAAAACTAAAAACTAATCAAAAACAGTGTAAAATTGGTTTTAATGACATGGCATTGGCTTTAACACCACTGGTGTTAAATAATTACAGTAGGTGAAGAGAAGCAAAAACTATGATAAATTAAAGGCACGTTAAATATGATTGTTCATTCAATTTGAGTTTAACAACTATCTTAAAATCGGCCAATTAAGAACGTTATTATTACTCTTAATATTACTTACGCTTGTAACATTTATGGAACACCCCATTAAACGAACGTTCGTCTGCAAACCTTTTCCCTTCGATTAAACTTAAAAATAAATTCTGTTGAATAGATTGCAACGAGGTAACAAAATTGAAATACTAAATATTAGGCTATTTTTCATTTTTTTGTGAGAACTTTTCATATACGCTCCTATCGTTCATTCTGTCATATTTTCCCCTCCTCTCTGAAAGTGAACGTATTTTTTGAATGGCCCCATAAATATGTCATGGACTTCAAAATATAAAAATTAAAGACATGTTTTTACACGTGGCGCCTCGGGCAAAACCTCGAATTATCAGTTCAATAAATTCCTTTTGTGCAACATTAAAAAATTAATTGAGAGCGGAAAATTGAACAAAATAAAACGTCAAAATATCTCTTGAGGGCTTAGAAACTGAATTAAAGCTAAAAGCTTCATAACGGTCTTCATACGCCCATGGCAATAAAATTCTTTTAGGTTCCTTACATCTTACATTATCTTTTCCAATTTGACTACCATAGAGTTTTGTGAAAAATATATGTTGTAGCTTATTGTACGGTATATAATTAATTTAAATAATGGTGGGTGTCTCTAACGTGTAAGTGAGTAGAAAATTCAAAAGCATAATTTTTGTTTTCTTCATGAAAAGATGTCCTGAAAATATCATTAATACATTGTCACGAGTAGATTTACAATATATGTGAAATATAAAGAAATTGGTTCACTTGGTTAAGAAAAAAAATTTTTCTCGGATTTTCGAAGTTTTTGAGGTCAAACTTTTTGTAGTAGTATCTTACGCAAAGATACATCACTAGAAGGAACCACACGCATAAAGGTTGCAAAGGTACGGACACTTATCTTAACCTGCCATGGCCTTTACATTTTTCACCGACGTTACCAAAAAAAAATCTGCTAATTTAAACAAAAACTTGTTCAGAAAATCCTTGCTAAGAATTGAGTGTATAGTTGCTCATAAAGAGTTAATATATAGAAGAGGAAGGCCCAAAATAAGAATCATGGACAACGTAATACCGACCTAAAGAATATAGGAATAAGAACAAGAAGAAAGCGTGTGTTGGACAAGGCCAGACGGAAGGAAGTCTTAGAAAAGATCAAGGCCCACAAGGTGCTGTAACGCCAGATAGAGTTTAGCATTACATACATTACTCTACAGTCTTTTGAAAATAAGTCAATTTCTTAGACATAATTGCTAGTAGTTGCATAAGTTGCAACACTCAATATTTTCCTTGTCGATTTTCTTCAAATATAATCCTTGAGTTTCCTTCAGCTGACACTAACTTACTCCCCATATTTTAATATCTTGAAATGGTGATCAAGATACAGAAATATATGTAAAATATATATGGCGCAAATTACAATATTTATATTCGAACAGTTCACAAGACCCTGAAGGATTTCCATGTCTCAAGAGGATTATAAGCTGGATACATCTAAGGCAGAATTGGTACAGACAACCTTTCTCTCAACGGCATTTCCCGCAGAAGTCACAACCTTGGTGTTCTTAAAAGACGAGACCGTAAAGTGCCCTAAGATTTAGATAAATCCACCTTATTCTCTAGGAAAGCAGGGACATTTTTTTAACGCCTTGGTGGAGTTTAGCTATAGCTATTCCACCACTCAACCAGGACACGCTCACATAGACAATAACATTACAACCATTCCCTGCGACATTGTCATCTGCCGCAGCTGAGACTCGAACTCTGGAAAGGAGAGCGACTAGCCGTGTTGTCTCTTTCACAACCGTGGTCTAGCACACTACTACCTTCACGGCAACACTTGAAAAACGTCACTAAACATCTATACAGGATTCGAACATGGGGCTCTGTGGTTGCAAGCCTAATACCGTGAGTATTGCGCTATTGAGTCGGTCACTGTGTTGGTTCGACAGAACTAAGCAGAACTGGCTATCACGATAAAAGGCAAATTTGAAGTGACTATTCGAGAGCTCATGCAAAGGGCTCTGTAAGTGTAACATATGAAGTGTAATCAGCAAATATTTCTGTTCAAGAATTGAAAATTTAACGCAGCGGACCAATAGGTGCGGCACACCAAGGCTCTAGCTCCTGCTGTAAAAGACCAAGCCATCACTCAGAGAATGACGGACGCCTCCTCGTCTATAGGTTCCCTATTCCTCACACAGTTTTGTTCCCTAGTCGATATGACTGGGAACGCAATAAAAGGCATTTTCTGAGTCCCAGAGGTCTGCAAAGGTACACAGTACGGAACCTCGCTGGTGTACACAGATTCAAACTAAAGACTCTCATAGCGGTGCTACTTGGTAAGTACCTTAGTATATTCCAAGCAGAGGCCAAATCAAATCTTAAGTACTATATACAAGCGAAAATCTCAGAACATGTTTCCATGACAGCATATTTACATATACAGCGATAGCCAGGCGCCCTTGAGAACTTTTGCATTCGACAAAGTGACTTTGAAACTGATGCTGAACTGTTGGAATATTTTGACTGGGCTGTATGAACACAACTCAGTGTTGTATTTTTTTCATCAATAAATAGTGTACAAACCAGACCCATGTATTTCTATGTATTTTCGGTCGCTGAATCCGAATCCGGGGTAAAAAAAACGTACAACCCCAAAATCATTAGCTAGAGCCAAAAAACATCCCTGAAATGGGGTAAAAAGAATATTAAGCTACGAGAATAGTTGTTACATCTTGATCAATCGAATTATACAAATTAAGGTTAAACAGCAGCGTACATACAATAGATATGAAACACACCCCCAGAGAGGGGCGATAACTAGCCCATATATAAAAAAATCGATCCAATGCTGAAAAAGCTCAAAATGTCTAAGTTTTGTTAAAGCGATAAGAAACTGCATCAGGTCCGACGTAATCTTCATAAACTGCCCCCCAAGTATAAAGGACACGAGAAAAATGAGAAAAAACGTAAAATGCAACAGGATTTCTATTTTCATGGATGCTATGATTGGCTGAAATTGCGTAGTACTCTACAATAGAACTAGAAACTTACGTACCATCAACATTCTACAGTATCAACCCTCAGAGGGTGTGAAAACTACCCCCCAGGTAAGGTTTGACTATAAAAAGTTAAGCAAAGTATAGCTTTTTCGTTACATCTTGAACTACGGTAGTTTACATCCTTTCTGGGGGGTGTTACTTAATAACATTTATAGGACATGAGTTTCAAACTCTAAGTGTGCAACACGATTTTTGCCAATCGTAGCATCCATAAAAATGTAAATCCGGTTAGTTTCTCTCTGTTTTTCCAGTATCCTACAGATATGGGGGTAGTATCCCGCAACCCCGTGGGAGTGGTTTTCAAGCACATTCGTCGATAGTCTAGTTTCTTCTCTCTTCCACACAACGCAGGTGTTTCGAATTTTTATAGAAGTCACTGAAATTTTTTATAGTTAAATCTTACGTAGGGGGTAGTTTTCACACCCTCTGAGGGTTGACAGTGTAGGATGTTGATAGTATGTAAGTTTTTGGTTCTATTTTAGAGTATTACGCAATTTCAGCCAATCATAGCATCCATGAAAATAGAAATCCTGTTGGATTTTACGCTTTTTCTTGTTTTTTTCGTGTTCTTTAAACTTAAGTTGTTCTCAACCGTATAGGGGCAGTTTATGAAGATTACGTCGGAGCTGATGTAGTTTCTTAACACTTTAACAAAACTTAGACATTTTGAGCTTTTTCAGCAGTCATTGCTGTTTTGGATCGATTTTTTTATATATGGGAGCTAGTTTTCGCCCCTCCCTATCTATTGTACGTATGCTGCTGTTTAACCTTAATTTGTATAATTCGATTGATTAAGAAGTAACAACTATTCTCGTAGCTTAATCTTCTTTTTAGCCCATTTCAGAGGGGTTTTTTGGCTCTAACTAATGATTTTGATTTTTTTTGACCCTGGATTCGGATTCAGCGACCGAAAATACATAGAGATACATGGGTCTGGTTCGCTGCTTTGAACTTTTTTTTTGTGGGGCTGTGTTATACGAGTTTCATTTTGCAGTTATTGCAATTAAACACGTTATTTTCTATTTTCTTTAAGACAATAATTTTGTATTTATTTGTTTTAAAAATGTTACGGCAAAACGCCATAAATGACATTCATAGGTAACAACTTATACATATAACTAGTAAATAACGTATACATATAACTAATTAACGAGTGAAAGTCATACATATTCATACATAAAAGTGTACTCAAAAATGCATTTCTATCCTCTTTAAGTTTGACACACAAATTATGGAACAACCTGTATAGTAAATGTTGGTTTTGAAAATGACGATATAAGGTAAATTTACAAAACACAAGCATTTTCGATCTGAGGCAACTGCGGGTGGAATAGGAATAGAATACATTTATACATAAAACGCATCATTTATCTGAATGTGGCCTTCTAAAGATAATCTGGAACGACGTGAAGTTCGCTGATGTGAGGGTACAGACAGGTACTTCGAAGTCGGCAGAACGTGTGATTTATTATTTCGGCATGACGGGCATTATTCATATATCATATACGATATGCACCGTGGACATACAATTCCCAAATGCCGCAGTACCTACAGCAAATGTAAATGTCAGCTACGATTTCGGGAGAAATATAGGCAAATAAAAGAATGTTAAGAACTTCAATAAATATTGCACTTATAAGTTCTGAGCATTACCTACGTTTATAAATTTCAGTCTGAATATTTATTTGGCGATGACGTATTCTATGAACTATATTACGCCTATCAAGTGCATGTTCATTCAGACGGAAAATATTTCTGGAATATTTCCATATTTTATGTTCATGAAATGCGAATATGTGGATAAATTCTGTTGCCGATCGATGAAAAAAGGGAATTTCCAAATAACACACGGAACTCAAACAGTGAAATATGTTTATGACTGCCTCACTGCAAATTTTCTCTATAATTAAATAATGTTCGCTGAGATTTAAATCTGGGGTTTGGAAATATATGATCACTATTGAAATTGATTATAATTTTAGTCTACAGAACTATACACGTTTTATACGAATTAGGTAGTTTTCATCATTGTCTGCTTCTAACATTGCTATGGTTCTGGTGCAGATTTCGAAGCTTATAACAATAATTTCGAACAATGTAGATTGACAATCCTGACAATTTCCAGTGGCTAGCCACAGGGTTTGATTTTAGGGCATCTATGTTAGATCACGGTTCACATGAATGACTTTTTAAAAACTTTTATTTACTTAAGTGGAGCCAACGTTGGCTCTTGGAGAAGGAATATAATAATAAATTAGAAGTGTTGCATTCTAACTGAGTTTAATAACTGGCTTTACAAAGCATGTCTAGTCGTATTTATAACATACAGAACCTGAGTAAGCAAAATATAGAACAAAGGAAATGCAATTCGACAGTCAGCATAAAATGTGAGAAACAAAGGTGAAATATAATATCTCTAAGATAAGCGATTAATAAGAGAAGTCGTTATCATGTAATATGATATACCTGTGGAGGTTTGTTATGACTAAGTCTTTATAATAAGCGTATAATTTTATATAACATCTATACCAAGTAACATGTCTACGTCTTATCGACGTTCCTGTTGGCAATCTAATGTTGGCATTTCACGTAGTCGCAACGTTAGTTGAACCTATATACGTACTAATTTGGGAAATTAAATTAAAGTTGGTTTGACGTTAGAATCCACCCCAATAATTACAACACACAACCGAAAGTAAAATGGTGGATAACGTAATACTAATAACGCTTAAATATATGGAATTTAACAGATTTTTATAAGCAAGTTTCAGCCAGTCGTCAGGACCTAAACAAAGAGCATTTCTTCCAGTAGTGAAAAAATCTCCCTTAAAAATGTTGCCAAGTAATTTTGTCGAAAACGGTAGTAATTTGCAATTTTTTCGATCAAGTATCAATATGGATGACCATTTAGAAGTAGTAGAAATGGCGAAGTTGGTATTTAGGTGGTAACTTGTCGAACGATTAGAAGACTTCCGGAAAAGTTTAGCTTAGTTGAAACTGTGCAATAATTCTGACGCGTGGTCGGTATAACGTCAGCTCAATGTCGGTTAATTGTGGAATAAAAACCTAACCATATTTGGTTAACTACCGAAATATGACTAGTAATCAATCAACGCGTAACAAACGTTTAACAAATCGATGACTAAAATTATATCCTAACAGTTTTACGGAAGTCGCTACAACGTCGTTCCGTCGACTTGGCGCTACTTACGTATTTAAGATATCATTCGACCGCATTTTGCACTAATATTGACGTTGCAAATAGTGCAAAAATAGTCGGACATCTGAAAATGTTACTTAGAATTGTTCAATATTTATACTTCAAATAGAACTGTCTGCTACATTATAAAATTCACTTTTATGCCGACAATAGACAAGGTTATTAAATTTCATTTGATGATATAAACAACGGCTTCCAAGAGATTAATAACAACTTAGTTTTCCTGAATAGAGCTCTGAAAATATTTATTTAACAGTAAATCTCACGTTATTTGGATCTAAGAGATTGCTACTTGGCGTCATTGGGCACGCAATTTAGTATGCTACAAAATCTACAGATCAAAATGGTAGGCACACTTAAAAATTGGGATTTTTCTGCCCTCATTCTTTTATGGGTATTTTTTTGAAAATACGCTATCCGATGATACATTCTACGAGAATGATCCTTTATCTTTATTTTGATATTCGATTAAAGCAAATTAATCCATTGGTTACGAAGATATGACCAACATAAACACTATTTAACAGCATGCTATTACATTAGAAATTACTTAGTAGATAGCTATGCAAAATAGGTAATAGAACCTAATGTGATTAGTTTAATTTAGGCCTGTCCGTTTGAGATTGGTTAAGTAGCAAAAAATATAGCATTCTAAAGAATTTTGGATTTTTTTTCCACTTGATATCAAGGATAAAAACGAAAATGTTAGGAAAAGATGATTCTACAATTGTTGAGTCTAAACTAGATTTGAATTTTGCCGTTGATGATTTCCCCAAGGTGTTTTGAACGTTTGAAAAGAAACAGGTTTATTCTATTTAGAGAAAAATATTTTTCCTTAAAATTTTTTTATATAGAAAAGTAAAGTTAGAAAACAAAAAAAAATCGGACAAAAGGTTCAGAAAAGAAAACTTCAAAATTATTGCAAATTTTAGATAATGCGACGATTTTATCCATAAATGAATATTCTAATGCCTCTTTTATAGAAGCGACAAATATTGTGAATAGATTGATTATGACGTAGTACACTAAACAACACCAGCCCAGCAGGGCCAAAAAGTTAAAGGTAAAATGACTGAGCATCATACTCTGACTTTAACCATATCAATCAGAAAGAGAGCAATATAGAACGATTAATAATTTAGGGAAAAACAAACGGTAAGTGGCGAAGAATAAGTTCTTCAGCGGCTCATCGTTCTTGATGGCCTACTTAAGGACCTGAGAATGAAAGCCTTTTTGCCCAAGGCTGTGCAAATGATTTGGTCATTGTTATTTCGGGAAAATCCCCAACTATGATTAGCGGGCTCATGCAGAAGACCCTGCAGATCGTACAACGATCGTGTAATGACCAGACCAGAGCCCGCTCTTCATCCAAGGCAATTGCAGTTTGTTGTATTCTGGGCTGCCCCCAGGACTTCTACAAGCGAACAGGACCCTTGGGGAAGCGAGTAGAGCAAATCTTGCTCTTAAGCAGAAAGCACATCAAAATCATGCTAGGTCATTTGACTCGACATGGCTCTTTCAGCACACACTTGTACATAATCGGGGTAGTTGATAGTACCAACTGCAGGCTTTGTGGAGGGGGAAGCGAAGGAAACTTATATCCACATCCTAACTTAACCATCCTAACCACCTGCCTTGATCTTATGACCCAGAGACACAAACGCTTCAGTATTGGTTTCCCTGTTCTGGAGGAAACGAGAAATGCCCCTGCTAGATGGATTCTGGCCTTTAGATTAAAGACCGGTTTGAATGAGAAAATCGATGAATTGATTTCGTAACGGAAGCACAAAATGGGCCACAGGACTTGACTACATCGGTGTTTTGTCGCTCCGCTAAGAAGAAGTTCTCCTAAACGTTATAAACTAATGCTACCAAGGAAATGATGGACAAGAACTTAGAAGCCATACAACTAACAGGCAACCGCTACAGACGTCTGCACCATGGCTCTATCAGAAATTCCATCTAGAAGTACCATGCACGAATGGGACGTCAACTGGAATAATTAATGAGCTAATTTGCTAAGATTTGCGAATAAGAAATGAAAATAATTGAACTCAACAGTAGTTAAAAAGCTTCCAAGAAATAATCTAGATATACGGATATATACTTATATACTCACACGTTTTTCAACTTTTAAAATTTGATTTAAGCGAAGCTTCTTGCTATATATTTTCTTGTTCGACCGGTTTTTCTGTTACAATAATGAATTTGATTAACTTCATCAAGTAAGTATAATCATGTAGGGCGGAATATATTTTACGTTTTTTCAATTTTCTAGGAATACCGCAAGTGTCATAAATAGAAATCAAGGAATTATTATGCAAATACTGAACTAAATTTAAATTTTAATGATAATATAATTAATTATTCAAGGTTAAATATCAAGAATGCAAGATCGTAATTTTAAATTTTGATAAAGAAACCCTATAAACGTGAAATTAATGTAACGCCTGAAACAATGTCTTAGAAGTCAATATAAGGTAAATAATTAATTAGTTTCTCAGCTGATTGAAATACGTGGGGTAGGAGTCATCTTCAAAGGCTAAATATTTTATGAAATTTTACGTAAATAGATTTTAAATAATTTTGTCAGTAAATTATTTACATTTTTTCATTTTGTATTAGCCAACAATAAAGACAGCAAAGTATTTAAATTTTTTATCTTCTTGATTTATTTGACTAACTAGCAAAAATGAAAGAGTCAAGCCTTTGATCGAGAAAGTGTTGTATCTCTAGTAATTATTCTATCACAAAAAAATTGTCTCCCGATAAGGGGAGTAATAATATCTTGCTGAAAAACTCTCCTCTGTATTCAGCTTGTAATTAATCGATGATTGACTGAAAAATTAAGGGAGTGTTGTAACGTATCAACCAATTTTAAACTAAAATCGACCAGATCAAAGATCAAAATCCATCGTTAGAACCATCGTAATCTTAAATTTTAATCTTTCTTCAAGCTAATTTTGATTTAAGCTTGGTCTTAATTGTCTACATGATCTACAGTTAATAATGGAAAAAAAATTATGAGCGTGGGGGAGAAAATCTGAAGAAAACATTTTCGGTGCGATTTCAAATCGAAAAATGCACAATTTCAGTATTTTAGTCCGTTGCTAAGAAACTGCCAGAAAACAGACCGGAAAAGATCCGTTGCCAAGCAACGATCAACATTCCCGTACGGTTTTTTATGTATATTTTATACAGTAAATAAATACACGCAGACAAACCAACTCACATTAAAATTGCATTTACTAGTAAGCAGTTAGATTGTAATGAAGAAATGTTATGCATTAATACAAATTCCTTAATTTATAACAATAGTATGTGTGCTTCGGTGTGAAAGCACATTCCCGGACTTCAATGCAATTTGCATCATCGTCCGGAAATGTATTGCTTTCACACCTAAATACACAATATACTATTTTGTTCAAATTTAAAATTGACGAGCGAGGTACTCCAGGCAATAGAGAATATTACCTGGAAAAAATAGGAGGATTTAGTTTTATAAGCTTACCTTATGTTTTTTGGGTCGCTGATTCCGAATTTTTCACTTCCCACCAAAAATTCCCCCCGGAACCCTCTCAAATTTAGAAAGAAAAACAAAAAAATTGTTTTTTTATTTTTTTTATCTTTTTTTTTTAAATAAAAAATACCCAGATATTCAGAAAGAAAACAAAATTTACAACAAAAAAGGTCCTTTGACATTTTGACGTACGACGAACGGGAGGGGAGCGAGTGGGTCCCTAAACATGCGACGAGGCTCATGTTTCGAGACATGCTAGCGCTTCCCCGTTCGTTCAACATTAAAATGTCAAAGGATCTTTTTTGTTGTAAATTTTGTTTTCTTTCCGAATTTTTCCTAAAACGAAGAAGAAAAAAATTTAAAAAAAAAGATTTTATCTTGATTTTTCTCTATAAATTTGAGGGGGTTCCTGGGGGATTTTTTGGTGGGAAGTTAAAAATTCGGATTCAGTGCTCCAAAAAACGTAACGTAAGCCTATCTTCAGGACTACCATGAATTTTTTCAGGTAAGGGGGCCTATATGATCTCTAATGCCTGGAGTAGGTACTCCAGGCATTATAGAATTTTAATTCGGAATCTTCCTATTTTTTCCAGGTGAGCCTTTTATTTAGTCTCTATTGCCTGAAGTAAGGGGGGAGAAATATGAAATAAAAAATTTTTTTGTCCAGATTTCAAAATTGATGAGGCGGGGGGACAAAATATATATTTTTTTAATAAGCAGAGAGCGCAAAGCTCGCAACGCCTAGCATGCCCTAGCGCGCACCCCTTCACGCAGGTTATAGCCTAGTTGGCCTTATGAATAATCCGGCCCTGCCAGTGGGTAAATCTTAGAATAGTTATAGAGATAACGAGGCGTTGCAGGTTCGATCCATACCGACGGCAATTGGTAAAAAGTAAATAAAAATGAATTTAGTAATTTAATAAACATTGTAATTTGCAGTAAATCCTTGTGAGAGTAAATTGGAGTGTGATAAACAATATTAGATATGTTAATGCAAATAAAATACATATGGAACTACCATATATTCTTCATTTTCCTTCCATTCGAAAGACAAAAATATTCATATAAAATATATATATAATTAGTACTACTGTTCTTATGCATATTTTATACTTTTTACATGCGCTATGCATATACAAAGACCATGCAAAGTACCAAAGAACTGGACGTTTGCAACTGAATTTCATGTAAAAAGTAGGCCGTTCTTTGGAGAAAGTATTTGCATTCGCATATACTTAGCATGAGTACGTACTTTTCGATTTGTACTATGGTCATACTTTGAATATAATTGTGTCATTTGGGCATATGTTGCAAATAAACTGCACCACAATTATTGTAAGCTAATGAATATTTTAATGTGTTTAATAAATACATAATATAAGTAAAATTAAAAATATATAAAAAACCCGTCCGCTAATCATCCCGTAACGTATTATCATATAAAGAAGACCACATCGATATCGGTTGAAACTTTACAGAGCTGCGGCGTGGTCTACCGAAATAAAGCCTTGCTAAGAAGATTCTCAACAAACTACTCTTTCAATCATATCAAAAAGTAAGTTTTTAATTTAAATGAGTGGCGCATTCGCCAAAGGGCATAGCCGGGTAAGCATGGTGTAACTGCCCCCAAGCGTCTGGAGCTTATATTTGTGCAGTAGGAAGCAATCTTGGAAAGTAGCAATTTCACAATATATTAGCCCGAAAAAGGAACCGGTTTGGGGTGAGTAAGGGAGGGTTGATTTTAGCAAAACTATTTTTTTTTCTAAGAAACGGCGCATTCAATCGTTTTGTAAAAAATATATGTTAAAGACCTACTGAGAAAGTACTAAATAAAAAATCATGCTCAAATTCCGAAAACAGATACAGTAAAAAAAACATATATAATATTTTCAATTTTTTTTTAAGGTAACTTATCCCTGGGGTGCCAGCCTGAATTTTTTCTGTAGCATATCTAGGGACTCACTTATGTTATATTTTTTTCCCTGCCGTATGCATATTTTGTGGACAATTAACCTCTTGCAAGTAAAAAAGGCCAAACTGCAAAGTAAATATGGATACCTGAGTAGTGTATACATATTAGTGATTAGTGATTATGGAGATGGTGAACGTTGTAAGAGAAACCAATATAAAGCTGCAACGCTGACGGTTAATTAGGTGCTCAATAGAGTTGAACTCTCTTGCGCCGCAAAAATCAGTTTATAGCCGTAATGTTAAATATCTTTAAGGGTAAATTCTAAAGTCAGCGGTACTATGGAGTACCTTGTCAAAGCCTGTCATTATTCACATATTACCGTCGGCGGGGATAAGAGCTTGGTCTTAACAGTCATATGTTGTTAACAATTTGCAGCACTAAATCGTAGAATTACTAACCTGAGAAGAATATAGATGTTAATCTTCCTCACTGTCATCTGCAATCACTGCACTCATGCTATCCTTCTGGAACAATAGGGAGAGAACTTCTGCCGGTTTAGGTATGCTTGCTAGATATCGTCCGTACGAAAGGTAATACACGACAGCAGCTACATGGGAACAACATCCAACAGTTCGATACCCATTGGCACATTCACAGAAATGTCTTCTAACGCCGGAACTTCCGACACTGTGAGGAATATACAGTGTGTGTAGTGGCGGGCTGGGCATAGGGAGTAAGAATTGCAACGTCGCGTGTACCAGCTGGCGGAAATGAAACAAGCTAAAAACGTACTCTTCGCCAATTTACTGAGCTTTTTATATAATTGTTACACATTCTATAGGATACTCTTCGCAGTTTTCTTGTAAATAATGTTAGTTTTTGGGCATCCTAAATTTTGTGATACCATCTTTGTTGTGAAAAAGATCATATGAAAAAAAAAAAATGAAAAAAAAAATATCCAACCTGTGTGGGATTTGAACACACGATCTTAGGATTGCAAGGCAAAAGTTTATGGAGGTAACATAACGCAAGATTTCTATTTAAGTACAAGCGACAAAAATTATGAGAATATTTTTTTTTAATATTAAATAATTAATAACTTTTTTATTTACTGATCGATTTTCTTCAAAAACAACAGGGTTCTTCCTCTACCTACCACTAACTTACTTTCCAAATTTCAATACAATTGGAGTTTTCTTTCTTAAGTTATCTTGCTTACAAGAAACGTGACGGACGGACAGACGGACAGACGGACATTTTGAAAGTTGTTCAGAATTCGTTCACTAACACAATGATATGAAAATTTTTTCTCTACGAGCGATATTTACGATTTTAGAAATGTGCCGATCAAATTCAATATACTCTTCGTTTTTGCGAAGAGTATAATACCTGAGAACGAGGATGCTTTAGTGGTCTAGCGCCGACCCTTTAATCTGTGCCGCCGACGGGCGAGTTTGCTGTTACCTGGATTGTCATATCTCTCGCGCTACGTGGAAGTAAATGCCCACTCCGCAATTACACGCACTGTAGTCGATGAAACATCGGTAAACCTTCGTTTTGATGTGACGTGAACAAACTTGTATTCTGAGTACATTGGACTGGTCCTTAACGTACTGCAAATTAATCATTTATGACTTCAAGGTATGAAATCGTTTGTTTATATTGATAAGATCTGGTAAAAAACAGTTTTAAATCCATCATTTCTGGAAAGTCCAGTACATCTTTGCTGGAAATATCTACAAAAGGCAGTTTTGCAATTTCTTTGAATGTGCCAATGGGAATCGAACTATTGGATGTTGTTCCCATGTAGCTGCTGTCGTGCATTATCTTTCGCAAGGACGATATCTATCAATCATACCTAAACCGGCAGAAGTTCTTTCTCTATTGTTTCAGAAGGATAGCATGAGTGCAGTGATTGCAGATGACAGTGAGGAAGATTAACATCCATATCCATCACAGGTTAGTAATGCTACGATTTAGTGCTGCAAATTGTTAGAGTGAAATTACTTAGAGAAGATAACATCGGCACAAACCGATATCGCTAGCACGTGCCGATTGTCTAAGTCGTGTTCGGTATTTATTGCATATTTACAGTGAATATTCAACCGTTTTTATGTATAAAACAGATAAAATGAAATTTATTTTAATTGCGACTGTCCAATATTATTAATAAACGAAAATAGTAAACTTAGTAGTTTTAGTATGTTATCTTCTCTAAGTAATTTCACACATGACTGTTAAGACCAAGCTCTTATCCCCACCGACGGTAATATCGATAGTACCGCTGACTTTAGTTTTTACCCTTAATGATATTTAACATTCCGGCTATAAACTGATTTTTGCGGCGCAAGAGACTTTATTGATCACCTAATTAACTGCCAGCGTTGCAGCGTTATATTGGTTTCTCTTACAACGTTCACCATCTCCATAATCACTAATCACTAATAACTATACACTACTCAGGTATCCACATTTACTTTGCATTTTGGCCTTCTTTACTTGCAAGGGGTTAATTGTCCACAAAATATGCATACGACACTGCACACTTCGGCATTTTTTTTTAAGTATGGTGTAATCTTCGCACAAGACTGGTAAAAAAATATAACATAAGTGAGTCCCCAGGGATAAGTTACCCTAAAAAAGATTTGAAAATAATATATGTGTTTTTTTTACTGTATCTGTTTTCGGAATTTGAGCGTGATTTTTTATTTAGTACTTTCTCAGTAGGTCTTTAACATATATTTTTTACAAAACGATTAAATGCACCGTTTCTTAGAAAAAAAATAGTTTTGCTAAAACCAACCCTCCTTTATTCACCCCAAACCGGTCCCTTTTTCGGGCTAATATTTTGTGAAATTGCTACTTTCGAAGATTGCTTCCTACTGCACAAATATAAGCGCCAGATGCTTGGGGGCAGTTACACCATGCTTACCCGGCTATGCCCTTTGCGAATATGGTGCCAACAATAATAACTCTTTATTGATGATGTGCAGCTCCCTTAAGATCCACCGAGATGAAACATAGCTAGGCACATCCTTGACAAAATACTCTTTCAATTAAAGAAAACCGCATCAAAATCGATTCGCCCGTTGAAGAGTATTAAGCCACAGACAGACACACTGATATACAAACACACAGACAGGCAGACATACAGACATACGTGTTAAACTTGTAACTCCCCTTCTATTTATGTCGGGGGCTAAAAATAGTAATTTCTGCAACAAATGCATAAAGTAGTACTTTTTTGACGAGTAGGAAGTTTGTGAAAAAAAAAAAAACACTTTATGTATGAATTTCATAGAAAATTTCATACCTCACTTTTTCAGCCAATCAGAAGTTTGTTCTTGGTTTCGTTACCATAGCAACCCAAAAAATTTCTGAAAATTTTTATCCTCCTGGGCGAAATTAATAAGTGGAAATTTTTCTGTCAAATTATTGACATATGATCATATTTGACATTTGCTTTTACATAAAAATGGAATTTTATTTGTCATATTAAAAGAGATAATTATAAAAAAATTATTGAGCTCGTGAAACAACATTTTATTTCATGTTTAATTATGATACTGAATATTTTAAATGTGTTTAAAATCCCCTCGTGTTTCAATGGTGAATACATCGTTGAAGAATCTATATCAATTAAATGTCTATGCTTGACTAGATAAATATAATGTTTTGAAATAATTGTTCCACCTATTTTAGTGAACAAAACTTATTTCATAACACACAAATAGAGTTGTCTTAAACAATTTTCAGTAATTTTTTTAAACTAAAATGGGTGAAAAAGATATTATTTATCTATTATACGAATATAGGTATTCCGGTTCACCCAAACTGTTGTAATATTAGAAAATAGAAGAAAAACAGAATTCCATACACTTTAATGAAGAAAACGTAATATCAAACATTTCAGTGAATATATATTAACCTCTTATGTATCATGTACCTAGTAGTTTTTTGCAACTAAAATGGGTGGAAATATTTTTTTTACTTTTATTTCCAAAACGCGACATTTTACTAACTCTTATACTTATGACTTATGACACAACAATACTAATTCCGATGCGTTTCTGTCATTTTGTCAACAAAACCCATGTATGGCCTACTAATCTTATACCTTTGTCTTAGAATAATCTTAATGTCAGTTGAAATTAGTATTTATTTAATTTATTTAGGTATGAAATTTTCTTACCGAATATCCCACGAGCTTAAATTAATATCCGGAAATTTTTCCTCGTTCATGAATATTTTAAGAAAATTATCCCTCGCCTGCGGCTCGGGAAATTTTTCAAAATGTTCATGACCTCGAAAAAATTTCCGGAAATAATTTAAGCTCTAGGCAGAGCTGGGTACTACTTCAAATAAAAGTAGTATAAATTGTACTTCAATTACTTTTATTGCTTGAAGTATTTTACTTCAAATACCCGAAAAAATGAGTACTTAGTACTTGTTAAACGAAATTACAGTACTTAAAGTACATTACTTCAAGTATTTAAAGTACTTGATAACTACTTCAAGTATCTTAAGTACTGCAAGTAAGTTTACAATCCAGTTGAAACCTGCGGAGACTGGTAAGAAGAGTTATTCGTTATTGCTAAAAAGAGCATTTGCCTTTGTATTAGACAGACATAGTGTAAGGGTTATAAACATGTAGTTCTATATTGAGAGTGTTGATATTATGTGTTACTTAATGTGTTCAGATATTCTTTGGTACCGAAACTACAAGTTTAAGAAGGTGCCAACATTTTGAAAAGCCAGTTTTAACCCGTTTTTGTCAAAAAATCTGGAAAATGGGCAAGCAGAAAATGTTGGCATATAGTTTTCCAGCAATGAGCATCGACAACGAGAATTTTTCACTTGGCCAGAAAGTGTTATACTATTACTACGTTCCAATTTGGGCCATAATTGATGTCGCCGGTGCACGGAGAAAAAATGTTGGCATATATCGAATGTTGATAGGCAATTGAATATTTTCTGGGGCGGCTAACACCAAAACGGGCAGGGCATAAGAGAAAATAATCAGGAAAATATTTGCTGAAACATAACAGCAATGCAAACATATTATATCCCAGGCCCCATATATCCTCCTAGACTAGACTATAATATTCAAGAAATTGGTTTAGATAAAAATAAAAAATTTAAAGTACTTGAACTAGTTGAATGTACAGTTGATTTAAAAAAAAAACTGGTACAACTCTTGTAATCGAAAATCTTAATAGTTTAGTTGTGTGCATATGTCTGTAAATAGGGCCGGCCAGGCATGTCGAGAGGGGGGTGGAGAAGAGGTGATTTACCCCGGACCTGGGTTTTTTGGAGGAAACCGGTTTTCTTAGTGTTTTTAAACTTATTAAACCTTTCTTTTTTATTTTATTCAAATGGAATTTTTAAAAATAAGTAGAACATAACTTTTTCAAAACATTTTCAAGCCTGCCATATTATTGTTTAAAAAAATAATATTTGTTACGGATAATTCTACTAATGGTTGTAATTAAAATACTAACTGAATAATAATAATTCTATTTTTAAAATAAGAACACAAAAATACCACTTGAGATTAAAAAAAATGTAAACAATGCAAACTGAACATAAAAATACAATAAAAAAATAAAATAAATGAACTTCAACTACGTAATACAGAATTAACTAATATTTTGTCATTACTCCATTTGCGTCTAAAACTGCCTGAAGTCTTGCAGGCATGGACAAAATCATCAAATTTCTTGCAAGGTCAACTTCTTGCGACAAGTTCTCCCAAGTGTCTTCAATTATCCCTTCCAATTTTTGGACATTATTTGGATGGTTATTTAATTTTCTTATATGTTTCACCATTAGTCCCCAAACATTTTCAATTGGATTTAAATCCGGACTTTTAGATGGCCACGGTAAAAACTCTATGTTTTTATTAAGAAACCATTGCCTGACACGATGGGCCGTATGTATGGAGCAGTTGTCTTGTTGGAAAATAAAATTATTTTCCGGAAACACCTCTATTACTGACGGCAACATAATATTGTCTAATATTTCAATATATTTAATGGAATTGAGATGACCACCACTGTTCCAACACACACCTAACCCATTTAGGTTCATCTAAGCCCAGACTGAAAACCTTCCTGATATTTGTGGATCAAAGTATATTTTTCGTCGTATCTGGTGGAAGGAGGCCTATATACGCGAACATGTCCATCGTTACAGGATTTAAAAACCTTTTCATCAGAAAAAACAACTTATCCCCAGAAGTTTTCATCATTGATTATATAGCTGAGTGCAAAAATAATCCTACCCTGCTTCTTTTCTTCTGAAAGTTTGTATTTTTTAGCCGCTGAACAACTCTTCAAGTCGCTTTGTAGTTTTATTCTTCTACAAGCAGTAGACACAGAAGCAGGGAAATTTGCCTCTGAAACTGCATTTACTGCAGTCTGAAAAGGGTTTTCTCTTAGGTAATTTATAAGACTTTCATCTTCTTGATTATTGCTCTTTCTGGGCCTACCGGAACCAACTTTACGGGATACCGTTTGGTTGGTTTCCCATTGTTTTTTAACACTCATTATCGTGGTTTTACTCACATTGTATTCAGCAACAAGTCTTCTTATGGACCAACTATCTTCAATTTTAGAAACAATTCGAAATTTTTGAATATCTGTTAGATGTCGAACCATTTTTAATAATGACGCCACTGATTAACGTCAAAGTGACATTTGTAAGATTATTAATATCAATCAAAGAACGAATGATTTAAATAGCTAAAAGAAAGTGTACCAGTTTTTTTTAAATCAACTGTACTTGTAAGTGTTTTACTTTTAAACAGTACTTGACACTTGGTACAACAAGAAAATACTTGAAGTATTTAAATGTACTTGTTACAATTAAATGTCTAATTGAAGTTGTACAAGTAGTACTTCACCCAAAATTGCAAGTACTACCTTCAAGTACTTGATACTTAAAGTATTCTGTTTTTTTGAAAAGTAATTGATACTTGATGCAACAAGTACCCTAACTAACTATTTGGTACTTGATACTTGAGGTAGTTTAAATGAGTACTTTGCCCAGCTCTGGCTCTAGGAATATACTATAAGTGAATATTTTTTTCTACGACTGCCCTCAATTTTCATATTTGGATAAATAAATCTCAAAATTAACTTAATGCGAGAAGACAAATCCATAATTTGACCATTCTAAAGGGAAGATCCTGACAAAACTTCAAATGTCAAATAATGTCACTTTTTTCACTATTATAAAATAGTTATTTTTATACCAAGAAATTCCTTTTTACGCACCGAGAGAAAAATTATCGCCGAGGCCGCTAAAAAATTTCGCGGCCATGGTATAAACACTATTTTTTGTGCAACCGTAAATTATAGTTAGTATAGATGGTGAAAATGACACCACCGTTTATGCTATATTTTGCTAAATAAACGCGGTGGCCTTAACGTCAGAAGAGCGTTTCTATGCAAACGGTATTTTGAATGTATACTTGACAGTTCTCGAATAATCGTAAAAATGAAATAATTTATGTATTTGTTGTGAATTTGGGAATAACTCATGTACTAATTCTGTTTAATAAGATATAACAATTTTTGTTTGTCATATTTTAGAAATATCAATTTTGAACTGACTTAAACGTCAATTATTATGAAAGTGACTTTTAGTTTTTCGGCCGTTACTAAGCAGGCGCGGATTTATGGGGGGGTAACGGGGTAATTACCCCCCCAAGATTCTGTAAATCATCAACTTTTGTTTTAAAACGGTATGATTTTTGTTAATTTTGGGAAGAAAAAAAATTTTAACAGGGTAATTACCCCCCCAAGAAATTTTCATTTTAAATTTTTTAGGATGAAAAAAATTTTGGGATGAAAAAATTTTTTTTTGGATTTCTCCCAAAAAAATTTTTTTCGGATTTCTCCCCCCCCCGCTCATCAAAAAATTTTGGGTTCAGTGTTACTGTTGTAGAACTCTCCAAAATCGTCCTAAGTTGAAGACATAATCAAAATTCGACTTAGGCAAAAATTTCATTTAAAGACATTTTTGGGAGTCTGCAGAGGCGCAGATCAGTCCATAAGGACCGTTTTGGTTCTATCAGGCGTTGGAAATGACCAGGTGAAAATTCGAAGAAACACCGAATTTTCACTTAGGAAAAATGTTTTTGGTTCAGAATATGAGAGTAGAAGTATATAATGACAAAGATTTATGAATAATATACTTTTTTCAAAGGTACCACAAATTGGACTTTCAAAAATAATATTTTTGGAAGGGCGTCAAAATTTGGCTCAGGAATCGATTTATCGAAAGTACGACAAAATTTCACTTGCAGACTAATTTTTCAAAACTGCGTTGAAATTTGGCTTGAAGATCGATTTTTCAAAAGTACGCCAAAATTTCACCCCCAGATTAACTTTTCAAAAGTACCTTGAAATTTGGCTTGAAAATCGATTTTTCAAAAGTACGCCAAAATTTCACCCGCACATTAGTTTTTCAAAAGTACCTTGAAACTTGGCTCGAAAATCGATTTTTCAAAAGTACGCTAAAATTGGTCTTAAAATGGATTTTCAAAAGTACCACAAAGTCAGTTTAAAAAGTACCACGAAAATATATTTTAAATTATTTTTTATTTTTTATTCCTCAACCAAAGACATTGACCTTTGAGGTACGGTCATTGAAAGCCCAATTCTAAAGTATGAGCATAAAATTTTAACGATGTACTGCATCCGAAAGGCAAAATAGAAGATTTTGTCAAAGCCGGCGTAGTGCCGATAAGCAAAAATTGATAAAAATCAATGCACATATACAAGACCGGTTTCTCGCATAGAAAGAGTTTGGATTGACCCAGCGGCTCGCAATTTGGTCGAGCGCGTTGAGAGGTCCAGACAAAGCAATGGTAGAAAAGCCAATAACAGGGCTTTTCAAATGACAAAGTTATAGAGGAAAACGCCTTGTGCATAAAAATCCAAAAATTCAATTTTGCCTAAAAGTCGCTCGAAGGTGAGTCGCTGCCAAATCGATAATATTGAACGACTGTGATAAGGGTTAGTAAGTCGTGGACTGATCGAACGCCACTCAACTTATGCAGTAATAAGTCCTCTGAATGTGTTTGAGTACGTGAATCTTCACGATACAAGAACTTTAAAGCTAAGTAGTCTCTAGCGAAACTAAATTCATTTAGTAAAACTTTTTTAAGTTAATTTCAGTCAGCCTTAATTATTCATTTACCCAGAGTCTGAAATGATTCTAAAAGCTCGCATTTTGATTCTGAGAAGGTATGTATGAATCTTTCCTACCTAATCGATCGCATGAACGCTCTCGCTTGTATGGTCTGAAAGTCATTACCTTGATTGGGGAAGGCACGATTCTTATCTTGAGAATTTTGTATAACCAATTCTGTTAAATAAACGGATTCTTTGAACTATTGTCTCTTAATTGATCTTGAGGCCTGTTGACGGTCTATAATCCCTGGAACTTTCGTATAGAAAACCGGATGTGTCGAGTTAATTCGCATTAACGTTCGACCTTCTGGTTGCTTTACGGAGGTTTGATAGGGATTTTTTGTATGCGTTTTTTGAGAAATATATTCCGTTATTAATAGACCAAAACGAGATTTCCGCGTACCAAAACTAATCCCTCCGCAGAGAAATTCTTCGGTTGGGATTTTTTTATGCAAAAATTCAGGAAATTAAGAGGTGCCTAAACCCCTAACGAGGGAATTCGGGTCCAGAGAGAGCGTCGTTTCCGATCTGTGGTAGTGCAGCCTTGGTCCATTACTCGGCTACCGAAGTGCATCTTATCTCGAACCCGCCTGGGAGGTAGAAGAACGGGGTAATACGCGACTGGCACCCCCTGAGAAATAAATTGGTGTCGCGTCATTTTGACGCCCGGTAGTGCGTTCTTCTACATGGCGCCCAACGTGGGGCGTTGTTAGTCAGCAGGGCTTTCTGGAAAGGATATGGATGAATCAACGCCTTTCCAGTTTTACGACGAGCCGAAATCTGTGATGGACAACGTCTCTAGAGGGTTAGAGAGGCCGTGCGCGGAGGATGTACTGGGTAGTTCGGGGGTAGGCCCGAGTACCACTGAAGGAGTCATACAGCCCTCCTCAGAGCAAGTGTTCGCCCAAATGGCAGCAGGTCTTGCTAAAGCTCTAAGCGAAGCCACGCACGAGCATAAATATCGGTCGAAGCATCCAAATGTGGAATTCCATGGCTTCGAACACGAAGACCCTGAAACCTTCATTAATCATATGGAGGAATTTTTCGTCCGAGTACGAATTACACAGGATAACAACCGTCTGTATAAAATATCAGAGCAGCTCAAAGACGATGACAAGAAATGGTTCGAACAATACCGAACCCTAATTACCACTTATCCTCTATTCCTCGAGCGGTTTAGAAGCCGTTACGATTCGGGTGAAATACTCACCGAAGCAATAGCTAATTTATATGGCAAGAAACAAGATGCCGTCGGTATTTATTTCTAGGAAGGTATGCCTCTTCAAGAGAATCGATCCGTTTAAGCCGGAGGCGATGAAGGCGGCTATCATCTTCAATCAGTTGAGACCTGATATGAAAATGTACCTGAAGGGTGCCGTCATACTAGATACAAATACACTAATGACGATGACCGAACAAATGGCCAAAATCATGGATGAGAATAAAGAATTCGAGACTCTGAATAATGTTAGAAAAAGCAAGGACCAAGGAGCATCCACCTCTACTGTTTCAGCTCAAGAGAATCAGCAATCGAGCAGTAACTGGAGAACGGAACCCTCCGCATTAGCGAAGCCGTCCTCCAATTCCTTCGGTGCATCTAGGGCACCATTCAATGGATCTCAACGAAGAGATAATCCGCCAGCACCAAGGGTGCATTTTGCAAATAATATTTCCTCGCTGACCAGAGGGGATATACCGAGAAGGGGTACTGGAGACGTAAGGAACTCCCGAGTCCCGTATCGCCCTTGCAGATATTGCCCAATGGAGCAGTGGCATTTTCATGCGGAATGCCCAAACAATCCCTATCGTAATATGAATACGGGAAACCAAGCGGGGGTCAGAGGCGATGGCCCAGGCCGAACTGTACCAGCCCCGCCTACCAGGCCCCACCAGGCTCGAAGCGACCCTCGGGGAAGCTCCGAAACAAGAAGTTTAAATTAGATAACTTCGATGACCTTCCGGACCTTAATTACCTGTTTAAGGATCAAGAAGTCAACCTATCTCCCCACCGATTCACCCCATTAGAATCTATCAATCAAACTAGCGACGCTTTCCCTCTGCCTCGCATTAAGATTATAATTAATAATCGAGCGGTTAACGCTTTATTGGATACAGGTTCGACAAGGAATATTATCCAACCGAAATTTTTGAACGACATTGATCAGCTTACAGCTCCCCAAACGTTTGTTATGGCTTGTGGCGATGGTTTAGTAGAATCCCTCGGGACTACGACCATAAACGTTAATGTACTAGATGTACCCTTTCAGACCACGTTTCAGGTCATTCAAAATTTAAACGAAGAGCTCATTCTGGGAGCCCCGTTTTTATATGCCCACAATGTCGTATTCGATTATCAACGTAAATGTGTCTACGTCGGCACTGAAGAGCGAATAACCGTCTTCTGGAATCAAGCGGCACATCAAGCAAGGAAGCAATGCCGGCTTCCCGAAGAACTGACCATCGGAAACGATAATTTAAAACCTCTATTCGAGGAATTCGCTGAATTGTTCACCGCGGTGCCTACCCAAGCTACCACTGTGACAACTAAACATAAAATAAAAGTTAAAGACGACCGCCCGTTTAATATCAAACCTTATCCTATGTCTCCTACTAAGAAGAAAGTTATGTACGATCAAATTGAAGAGATGCTGAAGGCCGGAGTTATAGAACCGAGTACCGCTCAGTACAGTTCGCCTCCCATTATAATAGAAAGGCCCGGCAAGAAGCCTCGCTTCTGCATTGATTATCGTCACTTGAACGAAGTAACGGAAGACGAAGCCTCCGTCTTACCTAAGATATACGAGAGTATAAAGGATCTAGGAAACGCCAACATATTTACGGTGTTGGACCTCAAGAGCGGATACTGGCAAATCCCTCTTGAGGAGTCGTCAAAAAATTATTCTACGTTTACAACATTGGATGGAGCATCTTACCGATTCAACGTGATGCCTTTCGGATTGAAGACCGCTCCGTGTACGTTCCAAAAATTTATGGCAAGAGACGTATTGACCGGTTACTTGCATCATTTCTGCAAAGTATATCTCGATGATATTATCATCTATAGTGAAAACATAAATCAGCATGTAAATCATCTGAGAGCCGTCTTTGAACGCCTGCGTTTACATAATTTAAAGGTGTCACCGGAAAAATGTGTGGTAGCCACGTCTAGCATAACCTATCTCGGGCATCAAATAAATGCCAACACCACTCAGCCGTTAGAAAAACACATATTACAGATACAAAATTATCCGGCACCTACGACGAGGCGCCAGCTTCAGAGTTTCCTTGGCCTATGTAATTGGGTACGTGAATATATCCCTAATGTAGCAATAATTACTAAGCGCTTGACCCGACTACTCTCGAAAGACTGGCGCTTCAAGTGGAATCCGGAAGTCCAAGAAGCTTTTATTTTACTAAAAGAAGTACTGAATCAACCTCTAGGACTACACCGGCCCGATTTTAACAAAATGTTCATTTTACAAATCGATGCATCCCTGATAGGATTATCGGCCGTCCTTTATCAGCTGGGGAATAACGACCAGAAGCACATCATCTCTTATGCAAGCAATACGCTGTCTCCAACAGAGAGAAACTATCACATGAACGAGTTAGAATGCCTGTGCGTCGTTAACTAAATAAAGAAATACAAAATTTATTTGGCAGACCATCCTTTCATAGTTAGAACTGGCAACAGAGCATTACTATGGCTGAATAAGCATAAAGATGAAAAGACCAAATTTACACGATGGTCGTTATTACTTCAAGAATATAGCTTCTCGATAGAGCATTGTCCTGGTAAAGAAAACATACTGGCGGACTATTTGAGCAGAAATCCCCAAGGCCTGAACGTCGAAGCAGACGACGAAGAGGAGAGAATGTATCCACCAAAATTCTCGTACAAGGAACGAATATCAGTGATTACCACATTGGAATTAAACGATCATGTCAGAGAAGCGCAAACGCACTCCAGAGATATCCAAGACCAAATTGAACGATGGGATACTCTAGTGCGACAAGCAAATAAAAACCGAGCCAGAGGTGAAATTCGTCAATACACGACAAGTGATAGGCGGCACACTTTGGACGAGAGGCGAAAATGTCAAAGAAAAATTATACGTACCAAAACGTATGGTCATGAGAGTAATATCTCATTTTCACGACCGACCGGAAGTAGGTCACCCCGGCCGCGATGAAACTGTTAGAATCATCTCGGGCCGCTATTATTTTAATAATTTGTCAAGACTAGTTAACAAATATTTAAATGAGTGCATTATTTGTAATTCCGTAAAAAGCAGACAGTCACAACCGAAGGCTCCTCTCAGAAGCCATGCTCCATCGCATCCGTTCGAAGTTCTAAGCGTCGATGTAATAGGACCGCTTCAGCGAACCAAAGATGCAGATAACCGATATATATATTAATGGTAAAGGATGTATTTAGTAAGTGGGTCGAAGCCAAGGCGTTCACCCAAGTCAGTGGAAAAACAATAGCACAATTTATCGAAGAGGAACTAGTGGCGAGATATGGCGTTGCGAGGGTCATCATTTCCGGCCAGGGAGGCCACTTCAGTTCCGGCTTTTACGATACGTTCTGTACACGTAACAATATTGAAAGATTCTTCACAGCAGCTTACCACCGGCAGGCCAATCCAATAGAAAGGAGGGCGCAAGAAGCTAAGAAGATCTTAAAAACCTTATTATATGGTTTACCCAACGACGAGTGGGATCGACATGTTAGTCAGATGGCATATATCTTGAGAACAAGAAAAAACGCCGCTACGGGGCATACGCCCAGTTTCGTAGTACTCGGCTATGAATTACCGCAGATTGGTGATTGGAATATGTTCGCTTATAGACAAGAGCGTCGTAATCAAGCGGACGTTCCCCGCCTTGAAAGAGTCAAGGAGATTCGTAGAAATAAAACAAATTACCAATGGCGTCACGCGCCCAAAGTGGCGGTAACGCCGGTCGTATATAAAGTGGGAGATATGGTAATGACTAAAAGAATCAGGAAGGATCATACCTTCGCACCGTCGTGGAGTGGGCCACACAAGGTTTTAAAGAGATTGTCCGATGAAGTTTACCTCATTCACAAGGGGTAACTTCGATGAGATTACATGTCGATGCCATCAGGCCGGCACCTAAGGGAGATCCCGATGTTGAATTGGAATTGTCTGAAGAATCAGAAGATAGTCCGGATGAAACTCATCTTAGTGACGACGCTTCCTCATCAGACAATGAGATCGCGCCCAGGTCAGAGCGACGTAGCGATACCACACTAGTTCAAATCAATGTTCCCGCAGGTGCTCAAGATGAGCCGGATGTAATAAGTCGAGACCTCGATGATGCTCGAGATGAGCCAGATATAGAAGAGTCGCCTCTAGATATTTCCGAGGTCGACCACGGCTAATAGCCGTTTTTGCTTTTTTTTTATATTTTTTCTCAAAATTCTAAGTGGCGATTTTGACCTATATGCGGTCGAATCGAAAATTTAATTAACAAAATCCTATGTAATAATTCAATCCTTATACGGAGGAATTAACAATTTAAAAGTCTACTCCATGAGCAGACATGGAAAGACGGCGAACCCGATGCAAGAGCGCGATCCGGTAAGCCTAGCTTCTCAAGAGCGAGAGCCGCCAAGTTCGAGTAATGGACGTAGGCATAAGTACGAGTCAGTACGAGTTTCGGAAGCTGTTTTTCTTATGCAAGAAGACAACTTCTATTTTAATCATTTTAAGTCAACAAAATTAACGTATACCCAAATGGAAACTACGAGATGAGTTTCAGAAGCCGTTCTTCGCTCAAGGAGAGGCTTCAATTTTTTTTTTTTTACTTTTTTCACAAGTCGTGATGACCGCACGAATATCGTAAGCCGATTTAATCTACCTTACGAAGTAGAAACTACGAGACGAGTTTCGGAAGCTGTTATTCGCTCAAGAAGACGCTTCAATCTTTTTTTTTATATACTTTTTTCACAAAGTAGTGATGACCGCACGAGTATCGTAAGCCGATTTAATCTACCTTACGAAGAACCAATTTATAACCATTATAAGTTAACAAAATTCATGTTAGAAAAATATTTCATTAAAAACAACACATTGTGTTTGTTAGTCGACGCGTCCCAGTCGACGACTTGCTAAAAAGTCAATCTAGTTGCAGAACTGCATTTTCCATGTGCAGAAATGGAAAGATGACCCAGCCTGTCGCAAGGGCGCGGCATGGTGAAGTCTGGAACTCAAAGGCGAGGACCGTCCAAGCTGCGGCATGGAGATATAGACAGCCTCTTCTAGAAAGGGCCGAAGTCAAGCAAGAGCGAGACCAGGGCGAAAAAGCGAGTGCAACGAATTAGTGAGAGTGGACGCTAAGCAAAATTGTGCTACGCTTCGCTTCGCTTCGCACCTCGGCGCAGGTGTAATTAAGTTGATAAAAATGTTGTATCAACTTGGCGTATTGTTTAAAAAATGTATTTATTTTTAAGTTAGAAGGCGAATCAGCCGTCTGCCCCAATTAAGGCCGTTATTTTTAAAACATCTGTACCATAGGTCAGACCGTCAAATGAAGGCATACAGGCATACAAGTGAATATGGAATTAAAGGCAATCGATGAGTAGAAAAGATTCAACCAAAGGAGGGGAGTGTTGTAGAACTCTCCAAAATCGTCCTAAGTTGAAGACATAATCAAAATTCGACTTAGGCAAAAATTTCATTTAAGGACATTTTTGGGAGTCTGCAGAGGCGCAGATCAGTCCATAAGGAACGTTTTGGGTTCTATAAGGCGTTGGAAATGACCAGGTGAAAATTCGAAGAAACACCGAATTTTCACTTAGGAAAAATGTTTTTGGTTCAGAATATGAGAGTAGAAGTATATAATGACAAAGATTTATGAATAATATACTTTTTTCAAAGGTACCACAAATTGGACTTTGAAAAATATTATTTTTGGAAGGGCGTCAAAATTTGGCTCAGGAATCGATTTATCGAAAGTACGCCAAAATTTCACTTGCAGACTAATTTTTCAAAACTGCGTTGAAATTTGGCTTGAAGATCGATTTTTCAAAAGTACGCCAAAATTTCACCCGCAGATTAACTTTTCAAAAGTACCTTGAAATTTGGCTTGAAAATCGATTTTTCAAAAGTACGCCAAAATTTCACCCGCAGATTAGTTTTTCAAAAGTACCTTGAAATTTGGCTCGAAAATCGATTTTTCAAAAGTACGCTAAAATTGGTCTTAAAATGGATTTTTCAAAAGTACCACAAAGTCAGTTTAAAAAGTACCACGAAAATATACTTTAAATTATTTTTTATTTTGTATTCCTCAACCAAAGACATTGACCTTTGAGGTACGGTCATTGAAAGCCCAATTCTAAAGTATGAGCATAAAATTTTAACGATGCACTGCATCCGAAAGGCAAAATAGAAGATTTTGTCAAAGCCGGCGTAGTGCTGATAAGCAAAAATTGATAAAAATCAATGCACATGTACAAGGCCGGTTTCTCGCATAGAAAGAGTTTGGATTGACCCAGCGGCTCGCAATTTGGTCGAGCGCGTTGAGTGGTCCAGACAAAGCAATGGTAGAAAAGCCAATAACAGGGCTTTTCAAATGACAAAGTTATAGAGGAAAACGCCTTGTGCATAAAAATCCAAAAATTCAATTTTGCCTAAAAGTCGCTCGAAGGTGAGTCGCTGCCAAATCGATAATATTGAACGACTGTGATAAGGGTTAGTAAGTCGTGGACTGATCGAACGCCACTCAACTTATGCAGTAATAAGTCCTCTGAATGTGTTTGAGTACGTGAATCTCCACGATACAAGAACATTAAAGCTAAGTAGTCTCTAGCGAAACTAAATTCATTTAGTAAAACTTTTTTAAGTTAATTTCAGTCAGCCTTAATTATTCATTTACCCAGGGTCTGAAATGATTCTAAAAGCTCGCATTTTGATTCTGAGAAGGTATGTATGAATCTTTTCTACCTAATCGATCGTTAGCGTGAGCGTTCTCGCTTGTATGGTCTGAAAGTCACTACCTTGATTGGGGAAGGCACGATTCTTATCTTGAGAATTTTGTATAACCAATTCTGTTAAATAAACGGATTCTTTGAACTATTGTTTCTTAATTGATCTTGAGGCCTGTTGACGGTCTATAATCCCTGGAACTTTCGTATAGAAAACCGGATGTGTCGAGTTAATTCGCATTAACGTTCGACCTTCTGGTTGCTTTTCGGAGGTTTGATAGGGATTTTTTTTATGCGTTTTTTGAGAAATATATTCCGTTATTAATAGACCAAAACGAGATTTCCGCGTACCAAAACTAATCCCTCCGCAGAGAAATTCTTCGGTTGGGATTTTTTTATGCAAAAATTCAGGAAATTAAGAGGTGCCTAAACCCCTAACGAGGGAATTCGGGTCCAGAGAGAGCGTCGTTTCCGATCTGTGGTAGTGCAGCCTTGGTCCATTACTCGGCTACCGAAGTGCATCTTATCTCGAACCCGCCTGGGAGGTAGAAGAACGGGGTAATACGCGACTGGCGCCCCCTGAGAAATAAATTGGTGTCGCGTCATTTTGACGCCCGGTAGTGCGTTCTTCTACATTACCCCCCCCCCCCAAGCTCAAGGGCCAGATCCGCCCTTGTTACTAAGAGTAACGGCCGTGAAATTGAATTTCACGGACTGTTTTGAGAACGCGAAATACTCACTTCACGTACGGTTGCACAAAAAACATATACTTTGCGCACACAAAATAAAGAAAAAAGGTGCAGTTTTCTTAACAGTCGTAGAAAAGAATGCTTTATTAGTATACATATATGATGTATTATCTATTTTATCAGTGTTGTCTTATTATAATCGCGTGTTATGTAGAAAAGAAAAACCGAGACAGAGAGAACATGCTAGAACCTATAAACATACTTTTAAAATGCTTGTACATACACATTCTAATATTAAAATTTTAATATTGACCAGCAGCACTTTAAACGATAAAGTGAAAAACAACAGGCATTAATTAACAGTTAGCACTGTTCGGCGTGTCTGCATGAGGTAAAATTTTTAATAACTCTATAAATTAGTTAAAATTTTGTGTTGAACCGTCATCCGGTAATTCGCTATCAAGAACACCCTGCAGAACTTAATTAAAGCTGGTAATTCAAGCGTGTCGAGTTGGTGCAGTTGTTATTCTAAGTTGCAGGTAAGAAGAAGGTCGAAGTTCAATGCGAAAAGCTCCAGTCACGATATGAAATATTGGAAAATCGCATTTTCTATGTGTGTCTACTGCTTATTATACATAAAAGCCATTCGGGTTTATTACCAACTATATTTTATTGGTGCTGCACATGGATTTTTTATTTGTTTTGTAACTGCACGTACATAGGATAATATAAGAATAACATGTAATAGACATAAAAAGTATATTTCCGTGGCATTTTATACCACGTAATATTTTTATTTCATAAGTCATTTTGTTGTATTTGCATTATAGATATGGAGAACATTTCAGTATAAAATTATTACTACAATAAAACTATAGATGATATTTGCAAGAAAATAATTACATTCTTTTTCAATAGCCTCTGTGACCCAGATATAAATAGTTCCCAGCAAACACACTACACTATAGGTGGCAAGACCAATGTGCCATTAGGTTTATGACTAATAAAGTGTTGGCAACTTTTGCCAATAGCTGAAAAGCGAATACAAAGTACTGTTTAACATTATATCATCTGTCCTGTAATGTTAAGTTGACGGCCCTATGTGTTTAATATGCCCTTTTGTTATTATATACTTGGAATTATTTCACCATCGTTGGTACGTGAAATATACATGCACTGTTTGTCAATACCAAAAAAAGCTAATACAGGGTACTGCCTAACCATTATAGCTTTGTAATGGTAAATTGATGGCCCTACGTATTTAAGACGCTCTTTTGTTGTGTATTCGGTAATATTTAATCATCACTGGTATGTTAAATATATAAAAGCACGTTTATGCCAATACCTGAAAAGCGAATACGAATTACTTGTCTATAATCATTATAACCTCCTTCAGGATAAGAGGGAGGCATTCACGTATCCATTCGACAGAAAAGTAGATCTAGTAAAATTTATATTATTTTCTTAAATACTTGTCCATAGTCACCTTTTAACTCACTATATCAATGTATTAACTACTAATGATTACTGTTGATGACCCGACCCTTCCATCTTGAAATAAATAAATATTCAGGTTAAATTCTATTACCCGTTCTTAAAATTTAGATATTTCATGAGGCCCCGTTCTTTTCTGTGACTGTTTTATACAGGTTTACAGTAAAACTAGCTGTGCAAATATATTTCAAGTCTACGAAGATGCATAAATTACGTTGATACAATTTTCTAAAATAGTACATTACTGTGTTATGTATTGGATATAATAGTATTATACAGTATACTACCGCCATTATTATTGGCAAAGTGTGTGATGGCCCAGCGTTGGCGTCTTGATCGATCATCTCCCAATTTTGTAAGGAAATATTTTTTATCTAAGAAACAATAATTTATGTATCACATCACGTTAGCCCGTGGAGGGCACCTCAATGATGAATATTTTTTCTCTTTTCTTTTTTTACAAAACGTTGTGGCACTATTGACTAGAAAATCTCATGCAGGAGTCGTTTCGACGTAAAAAAGGTACACTTGATGGAACTTGATAACACATGTCTACAAAAAAAAAAAAGGTCTTGTCCTAAGGTTCTCATCTAACTTTTTAGAAGTATCTTGATGTGCTGAAGCCAATTTTGGGGAAACAAATTTTTTCTACCGTCTCATTTTTTCTCTATCCCCTAAAAAGGGCAAAAAAAAAAGGTCTTGTCCTAAGGTTCTGATCTGACTTTTCTGAAGTATCTTGATGCACTGAAGCCAATTTTAGACAAGAAAAATTATATCGTGTCAGTTTCCCTCTACCACCCCCTTTTATCCCCCAAAAAAGGCAAAAATGAGGTCTTACTTGTCCCAAGGTTCTGATCTAACTTTTTCAATGTATTTTGAAGCGCTGAAGCCAATTTTGGACAAAATATTTTTTCTACCGTGTCAGTTTCCCTCTACCACCCTTTTGTCGCCTAAAAAAGGGCAAAAAAAGTTCGTGTCCGAAGGTTGTGACCTAACTTTTCTGAAGTATTTTGACGCGCTGAAGCCAATTTTGGACATTTTTTTTTATCTGCTCAGTTTCCCTCTACCAACCCCTTCATCCCTTACATTTTTTTATCCAAAATTAATTTCAGCGCGTCAAATTACTTCAGAAAGGTTATATGAGAACCTTTTTTTGTTATGAAGAGAAGGGGAACCCCTTCATGGGCTTCCAATGAAACGTCAGACTCTTACTGACCAAAGCCCCCTCCTCCCGGGCTTGTCTGTATACTACTCTGGGGGCACTGCAGCCTCCTGGGCTTATTGTGCTCACCCTGTATAGCCCTAGCAACTGTTGTTTCGCTGCGCGGTGCCCCTTAGATGGTCCGATGGGGAGCCGGGAGCGATCACCCATCCAAGTCCTTGTAGAAGAACGCACTACCGGGCGTCAAAATGACGCGACACCAATTTATTTCTCAGGGGGCGCCAGTCGCGTGCTACCCCGTTCTTCTACTTCCCAGGCGGGTTCGAGTTAAAATGCACTAAAGACAGTCGAATAATGGACCAAGGCTGCACTACCACAGATCGGGAACGACGCTCTCTCTGGACGTGAGTTCCCTCATTAGGGGTTTAGGTACCTTTTGAAATTGTTAATTTTTACATAAAAAAATCCCAACCGAAGAATTTCTCTTCGGAGGGATTAATTTTTGTACGTAGTATCCACGTTTTATCTGTTAATAATGGACTCTACACCTTAGGGAGTTCTCAAAAAACGCATAAAAAAATCCCTATCGAACCTCCGAAAGGCAACCAGAAGGTCGTGTTAATGTGAGTTAACTCGACACATCCGGTTTTCGGTACGAAAGTTCCAGGGATTATAGACCATCAACAGGCCTCAAGATCAATTAAGATGCAACCCAGGCAGCAAGGTGCCGTCATGATGACGTCGTTTTTTCGGCATTAATTACGTCAATTTCACCTTCAGCATGACGTAAAAATGACGTGAAAAAGACGGCACAATATCACAGCCCAATGACGTCATACATATGACGCCAATATGACGTATTGGTTAATCAGTGAATTTTGCAACGCAAACCTCTCATTATAATATTTTTCCACAGTTATTAATAAAGTTTTTGACGAAAAAAAGACCGGAATGTGCAGGGATCGAACCGCGGACCTTTTGACTCGCAACCTAACACAAGCAAGCAAGCAAGAACAAATTTATTTTAAATTAAGAATACATATTGTCCTCCCCGCGCACTCATCCGGAGCCAGCCATACATCCACGGTGCGAATCGCCATGGTAATTGATTGACTGGAGGGAGCGAGGCCGGATTGGATAAAAATAAAATGAAAATATAAACACAATCTCCTTTCGCAGGATAGGCGAATTAAAAAGTGCATAAGGTAAAACATGTAAAAAATAAACTTAAAATAATTGATATATACAGTACAAAAGAGGCTGGTGTAAATAAAAATCAGATATATATGGCTGGTCTTCACGGGAAAATTACTAACCAAAAACCCGTTCTAAGCAATGCAGTCAAAGCGAACGGTAATGCAAGACCGCGCAATTTATGGTTTCAAATATTTGGTTTTCTAAAGATTTTGATATTCAAAAATAAATTGTGATTGGGAAGAAATAATTTAGAGAGACAAAACAAACAAAAACAACAAAGAAAAGCAAAGAAACGAGTAAAGATCAGAATTTATTTTTGAGAGTTTTTATAGATAGATAGAGAAAGGCGGTGTGGCTAGTGATGTTGTCGAAAGATGGGCAACGCCTGGTATGGTAATTTGTGTTTTATGCGAAAAGGTGCATTATGCTCTCTGATTCGAGTAATGTTGTTTGTTAGCGGGCTATCACCAAGTTTGAATTGATAGAATTTTTCCGATGTAACTTTGATGTAGTCCGCTAGTGGCATTATGTCATGACAACGTGCGTAGAGGTCTCTTAAGGAGATGTATCGTGAAGAATTTGAAATGAGGCGCATAAATTTATGTTCCAGAACTCTTAGTTTATTCATTGTCGTGTCCGGTATGCTGCACCATACCGGCGCCGCATATGTTAGGGCCGGTCTTACAATAACAGTGTAAATTAATTTTTTGTTTTGTCTACTGAGTCTGCTATTCCTGGCCAGAAGCGGATACAGACTCCTGGACATAGAATAGACTGTCCGTATAGTTTCGTTAACATGTCGGTCGAACGTCAGTCGCTTATCTAGTCGTACTCCTAAATACTTCACGCACTCCCTTTCTGGAATTTTGTTTCCCCTTATCAAAATTGGTGTTAGAATCTTATTCTCTGTAAATCTGCGCGTGAAGACTATAGACTCCGACTTCTCCGGATTTACGCGAATTTTCCACTTATCGTAATAAGCCGTGGCACGAGCCATGTGGGCTTTTAGAAGCATGTTAGCCGCTTGTGGATTATGACTATGCGCGTACAAGGCTGTGTCATCGGCGTACTTGGCAAGTTTAGTATTCGGGAAAGTGGGGAAGTCGGATATGTACAAATTGTACAATTTTGGACCGAGGATCGACCCCTGCGGGACGCCCGCGCGAATGTCCCGCAATGTTGACAGTTTGTTATTCACTCTCACCTGAAGCCTTCTACCAGTCAGGTATGAGTGAATGAGTTTAATGATGTGTTGCGGAAAACGGTAGTTGATCATTTTGTAAATTAGTCCCGGGATCCAAACGGTATCGAAAGCTTTCTCAATATCTAGGAATACCATGGTAGTATTCTTACCGAGGTTATATTGCACCTTCACATCGTTAACAATTCTGACAACTTGTTGTACTGTGCTTCTTCCCGTCCTGAAACCGAACTGGTGCTCATCGTTAATGTGAAGCTCATCCTGGGCAATGTTTAATCTGTCCAGGATGATCTTCTCCACCAACTTGGAAATCGCCGACAGTAGCGAGATTGGTCGATAGCTGCCTGCGATTTTTGCATTTTTATTCGGTTTAAGGACGGGAACAACCACAGCAAACTTCCATTGGCTAGACCAGTATTGTAGTCGCAAAATCGCGTTAACGATATACGTGAGTTGTACAATACCTTTCCTCGGCAGATATTTAAGAAGCTTGTATTCAATACCATCTTTCCCCGGTGCTTTGTTATTAGGTAAGGTCTTTATTAGCTTCGCTAATTCTGAGGATTTGACCATGACTTTTAAAAATTCCTGTCTAGTTAATTGGATGTCATGGCCAATAACATCGTTAACGTCGATGCGGTCATGATCTAAATTGTTGGGTGTGTGTACATTGTGAATTCGTTCAAAGTTGTCAGCTAGTTCATTCGCCTTTTGCGAGTCCGTTATAACTGTCTGTCCGTTGCGTTTGGTCAATGCAGGCATGGTTTGCCGTGTAGTTTTTAATGCTCTGGTCAACTTCCACAGCGAGTTGTCCCGAGAATTCAAGGCTTCTAGCTTCTCGCCCCATTTCCTGTTTCTCCAGGTGGTTATGGCGTCTCGAATCCGCCGTTGCAATCTGATCATCTGTAATTTAACGTCGACATCACGATTTCGCTGCCAACGCCGTCTTAATATGTTCTTTTCCCTAATGTCTCGTTTGACCGCCTCGTCAAGTCGGTCTTTGTAAGGATCTATCGTTATAGTTGTTGCAACACCCTGTTTGGCACTCTGCAGTACCCTCGTAAATTCCTCAACTACACCTTCCAGCTCGGCGGCTGTGTCAATCGTGTTAGTGAGTGTTAAATGTGTGTTGATGTGGGTCTTATAGAAACGCCAGTCGGCGTCTCTATAAGAGGTGATTTTTCGTGTAACATCTTCCCTTTTTAATTCAATCTGAATTGGATTGTGGTCAGACGTGAGTTCCTCTAGCGCAACAGGTAGCGTAGAATTGATCACGCCCTTATTGACCACTATGTCAATAGTTGATGGGGTACCGCCGTTATCTGGAAAGTGAGTCGGACTATCCGGATACTGCAGAATGACATTATGATTATTGACATACTGAAACAAGGTGCCACCGTTCGCGTTGTTGCGATGGCAGTTCCACGCGTTATGTCTAGCATTAAGGTCGCTTATCACCAGACAGCGCGGGCCAGCGTTCATCAAATTCTCAAGACAACCCGCTGTGAAGCCATTCGTAGGACTATTATACACGGCGACAATGCTCATGCCACCCTCTAACGTCACACACACGTTCTCTACGGAAGTATTCCGTAGAGTGCGATGCGTATGAGCTATACTAGATTTTATGAGCACAGCCACACCTCCACCTCTGTTTATGTTCACTCTATCTTGTCTGATTGTAGTGTACCCTCGAACGCTCAGCTTGTCGCGTTGGGTTAATTTGGTTTCGTTTAAGAGCATAATGTCAATTTTATGCCTCGTAAGATAATTAATAAGAAAAGGAATTTTGTTGCCAATACCATTAGCGTTCCACGAAGAGAGTTTGAATTCAATAGGTATTGTTATCTAGGTCAATCATGAATTTGTAAAAAACTTGAAATTTAGCACTCTCACTATTGCAAAGTTCGAGTTGATCGGCTAGTAATCTTACCCTTTCCGTCATCATTTCGATGTCGACTAAGGCATCCACTCTTCCAAGCTGTTTCTGCAGTTCATCCATCACCGTTGGACCTCCAGAAGATCTATTCAACGTTGCTGTAGTTTGGGACATCGGTGCGGGAGCTCTCTGCTGCACTCTCCTTTGTGGTAACGGGGGGAAGTTGGTGGGATCTTGTACTAGGGTCTGCTGTTGTTGTTGCTGCTGATTTTTTCTAGCTTCCCAGACATTTTGTCGTGGAGCCGTGGCCGCTACATATCTCATTTCAGACGGTGGGGGCACTCTCACGTTTTTCTTTTCTAATTGCCAAATTTTTCCTTGGTATACTTTACAGGATACGCTATTAGCTGTGTGCGCCTCTCCACAGTTCACACATTTCGCTGGATCTTCTCTGCTTTTTGGACATTGGTTCGTTAGATGCGGTTGTGCACATTTCAAACACCTTGGAGAGGCGCGGCAGTTAGATGTGGCGTGCCCCCACATTTGACATCTGTGGCACTGTATTATCTTTTTAGTGTTGTTGTGCCTTTCCCACCTGATAACTGTGTAGTCTAGGTATTTAACATTTTGTTCGAGATATTTTAGCGTTATGTTATTATTAGTTACAACCATGAAAGACTGGAATTTTGTTCCCTTCATGGTGTAAATCTCTTTAACGGGTACGTCATATTCAATGGTTAGCTCTTCTTTTAATTGTTGTAGATCTACCTCGTGGTATAGTCCCCTTAGGACGAAGGCGTGAGTCTTTTCTTGTTTTGGGGTATATGTGTGAAATTCCAATTTTCCAGATTCAAATTTCTTATTGGCTTCCACCCAGTCCTCATATGTTGAGACTTGTAGTATGGTAGTGTTGAGTGAATGTTTCCAAAAGTTGTCAAGAAATTGTTCAAAATTTTGTGGTCCTTGAATATTCCGTGAATGACTATTGGCGGGGGTGGTCTGATTTTTGTCTGTTTTTGTATTTGTCTATCTGCTGGTTCATCCTGTTGTTCATATGTTACATGCATGTCCTCTTGAGTTATAATTTCGTTGGCTTTTTCAAATTTGTTACTTATGGTGTATTGGTGTTTGTTTGCTTATTTTCTTTATTGTAGGGTGTGAGAAGCTGCTATCCCCTTCGTCAGTTATTCTCCGTTTCCTTGTTTTAAGTTCAAATGCCTTTGCCATCTCGTTATCACTTTCATTATCTTCCGCCATTTTTTCGACGACACTTACTTGACTGGCTTGGCTAGTTTCCACCTCTGAATCATTCTTTGTTTCACTTTTCTTTTTCATCTGTTTTGTCTCTTTGTTAATGATTTTTCGTTCTGTATTCAGCATGACGTAAAAATGACGAGAAAAAGACGGCACAATGTCACAGCCCAATGACGTCATACATATGATGCCAATATGACGTATTGGTTAATCAGTGAATTTTGCAACGCAAACCTCTCATTATAATATTTTTCCACAGTTATTAATAAAGTTATTGACGAAAAAAAAACCGGAATGTGCAGGGATCGAACCGCGGACCTTTTGACTCGCAACCTAACACTTAATTCACTGAACCATTGAACATCTTTATTTAAATATGTTTAAAAGCTGTATACCTAGTTAGGAATAGTAAAATAAAGTTATTATTACTATGTGGCAAAAATTGAACTAGTCACTAAATACTTCTATTTATTTTTATCTTATAATGATTTATTTCACGTCATTTTAATGACGTCAAAATAATGACCTAAAAGAAACGTATATTTGACGTCTTCATGATGACGTCAAAAGTATGTATTAAATATCACGTCTCTGGTACGTCATTTATTAATGCCGTCAAAATAATGACCTAAAAGAAACGTGTATTTGACGTCTTCATGATGACGTCAGAAGTACGTTATAAATATCACGTCTCTGGTACGTCATTTATTGGAACAATGACGTCGGCGACGAAAAACCACCTTTAAAAGACGTCATAATGATGTCACCCTGCTACCTGGGAATAGTTCAAAGATTCCGTTTATTTAACAGAAATGGTTACACAAAATTCTTAAGATAAAAATCGTGCCTTCCCCAATCAAGGCAATGGCTTCCAGACCATACAAGCGAGAGCGCTTACGCTAACGATCGATTAGGCAGAAAAGATTCATGCATACCTTATCAGAATCAAAATGCGAGCTTTTTTAGAGAAGTCTGAGACTATTTGTAATTTCATAATTACGACTGACTGATTTTAACTTAAAAAAGTTTTACTAAATGAATTTAGTTTCGCTAGAGACTACTTAGCTTTAAAGTTCTTGTATCGTGGCGGTTCACGTACTCAAACACATTCGTGAGGACTTATGACTGCATAAGTTTAATGGCGTTCAATCAGTCCACAATTTACTTGCCCCTATGCAGCTGTTCAATATTATCGATATGGCAGCAACCCACCTTCGAGCGACTTTTAGGCAAAATTGAATTTTTGGTTTTTTATGCACAAGGCGTTTTCCTCTATTAGTTTGTCATTTGGAAAGCCCCGCTATTGGCTTTCCTACCATCGCTTTGTCGAGATCACTCAACGCGCTCGACCAAATTGCGAGCCGCTGAGTTAATCCAAACTCTTTCCATGCGAGAAACCGGCCTTGTGCATGTGCATTGATTTTTATCAATTTTTGCTTATCGGCACTACTCCGGCTTTGTCAAAATCGTCTATTTTGCCTTTTAGATGCAATGCATCGCCAAAAATTTTATGCTAATACTTTAGAACAGGGCATTCAATGACCACACCTCAATGGTCCATGTCTTTGGTTGAGGAATAAAAATGGAAAATATTTCAATATTTTTTAAAGTACATTTTCGGAGTACTTTTTAAACTAGCTTCGTGGTACTTTTTTGAAAAATTAATCTTTAAGTCCAACTTTAGCGTACTTTTGAAAAATCAATTTTCAAGCCAAATTTCGACGAAGTTTTGAAAAATTAATCTGCAAGTGAAATTTTGGCGTGCTTTTGATAAATCGATTTTCAAGCCAAATTTCAACGCAGTTTTGAAAAATTAATCTGCAAGTGAAATTTCGGCGTACTTTTGATAAATCGATTTTCAAGCCAAATTTCAACGCAGTTTTGAAAAATTAATCTGCAAGTGAAATTTCGGCGTACTTTTGATAAATCGATTTTCGAGCCAAATTTCGACGCACTTTTAAGAATATTATTTTTCAAAGTCCAACTTTGCTGCACCTCTGAAAAAAGTATATTATTCAAAAATCCTTGCCATTATATACTTTCGTTCTCATATCCTGAACCAAAAACATATTTTCCTAAGTGAAAATTCGGTGTTTCTTCGAATTTTCACTTGGTCATTTCTAACGCCTTATAGAACCCAAACCGGTCCTTATAGGTTGGTTTGGGCCTCTGCAGACTCTTAAATCGAATTTTGATTCTGTCTTCAACTTAGGACGATTTTGGAGAGTTCTACAACATCCTCACCGCACGCTACGTTGCTGAACTTCGGTGATCTCATATAGGTCCGGTCCCATACTCACCTAACGTCTCACCTATATGAGAACCTTAGGACAAGACCTTCTTTTTTGCCCTTTTTAGGGGATGAAGGGGGTGGTAGAGGGAAACTGAGCAGGTAGAAATTTTGTTTGTCCAAAACTGGCTTCACCGCGTCAAAATACTTCAGAAAAGTTAGATTAGAACCTTAGGACAAGACTTTTTTTTGTAGACCTGTGTAATTATTCCAACCGTTTTCGAGAAAACTGCCGCAAATAATTTCAAGAATTCTTTAAAAACACACTCAATATGAAAAGGATAAATTGTATTTACTGAAAAAATTACACAACCTAAGTAAAAACTAAAGAGTGATAACTACGCAAACTCACTGACTTACTTATGAACTATTTGCTGCAACTTATAGTAAATTTTCGATGTCAAGAAATGCAGTTGAGATACTGAAAAAAAAAAAGGAAAAAAATTACAATTTTGACACCCTGTATCTTTTTCCATAGCACTGATTTACTAAAGCATGTTTGGTTATATCTTCATATTATGCCGTTAAGAGCGCATTTTTATTTTATTATTATTATTACTTATAGAGGGCTAAGAGTTTGGAATATGGTGTACATAGTACATAGTACAGTAAGCGAAGCAGTAAAAATGGCAAAATTCCCGGCCCGAAAACGATGAAAGGAATTTCCTTAATTTTTTTTTGCAATATGCCTTATAAAATACGTACATCAAAACCTATATTGTCGCATCACCTGCTTTTTATTTTTAAGGTATTTTTAAGCTAAAAACTAACTAACTTTTCTAATTTTACGAATGAATTAACGAAAATTCATATACTTATGTCTTCGAAGTCACTGAATATGACTGTGAGGTCAAAACTAATGAGACGAAAATATTGAGGGTTGAAATCACCCTTAAATTCTGAAAAATTAATATCATCTAATTTTACGAATAAAATCACGAAAATCCATATACTTAGGTTTTTTAGATCGCTGAATATGATATGTGGTCAAAACATAGGAAAGACGAAAATATCGAGGGTTGAAACTACCCTTAAATATTAAAAAATTAATAATTCTTCTAATGTTACAACTGAATTCACGAAAATCCATATACTTATGTTTTATAGGTAGCTGAATATGATTATGAGGTCTAAATTAATAAAAAAAAAAAATGGTAGATTAAGAGTATAGTAATATGTCTAATTTTATTAAAAATACAGATCGTTATAAATAAATAAAATTAATACAATTAACTAAACTAATTGAATAACATTTTTAATCTGCACTCTAACATACTAAAGTGCAATGCAACCCGCTTTTTCTGCATATTCTTCGAAAAATAGACGGCTATTGTTCGTTTCTCTACCTAGACATTCAAAATGCGCGTACAAACTGAAAAGTTTCAACATTATTTCAAACTGTCATATCTCTGGAACAGTTTGTCGTAGGAAAAAAAGTAAAAACCCAAACTTTTCGTTTTCTTATAAGCTTCATTTCATTCTTATATCATGTTTTTATCAACCTTATAGTTTTTGAGATATTTCAATTTTGAACCATAATTTTCTTGCGTATGCGCTCAAGCGCCATCTTTAAACCTTTATATCTCTGGAACAGTTTGTCATAGGAAAATTTAAAAAAAGCCAAACTATTCGTTTTTTATAAGCTTCATTTTTATACTCATTCTATTTTTTAGATAAAAATATTTTCAGAGCAATTTCCAAACACCCGATTTTTTTTCAAAAAATTATGAAAATTTTCATGATTGAAAATGGGTACAAAATGAAAACTAATTATTTTAAAAATTCTAAAAAAATTTGAGCATGTTAGTAATAATATGCATTAATAATATCTAGAAGGATTTTTAAAAAATTTGAATTAGTATGAAATTAAAGCAAAAAAAATGGAGCCTAAATTTTTAAATGCGCTACTTTTTGTTTGTAACTTTTTTAATTTTCATTATAAAAGGTCGTAATATGTCTCAATCGAAAGAAAATTTTAATACCTTTAATTTTTACTAGAGATGCAACGGATAGTGTTTTGGCCGGATACCGAATACCGGATATCCGGCGTACTTCTTGTACCGGATACCGGATATCCGGCCAAATATCCGCCTTACATTGAAAGTTGGATTAAAAACACGTTTTGGCAACCTCAACGACAAAAAATAGGTACTTACTTTCAACTCTTCTAGACCCCAGATTTAAAACAAGTTTTTTCGATAAAAGTCGGGCTGAAAATTCCGTCAAATTATTCTGCTGGACGCTTAAAGAAATAGTTGTGATGATTCATATTCAAGCATGATAGTGAAAGTGGTTCTTCTCCTTCCAATAAACAACGTAAGAGAAACCCACCAGATAATGTTACTGCTGATATTCACAACACTTTTTGGGACTGTTTTGAGGAAGTGGCGAAAAAATAGTAACGTTAATGAAAACGTTTCGGAGAAAAGTTCAGTGGCCGAGGAGACCGATTCAAATTAATTCGGCCACAAATAAAATAGATACAGGGGTGTCTTCACGAGAAGTGAAACAAAAAATTTTCTTTTGAAAATATTCCGATTTTCACAAAATTTTACAGAGGGGCATATGAAGTGATCCTGAACAACTTTCATTGACAAAATTTTTGTCTATCTCTAAGCCTACTATGATTTCTCGAAAATTGACATTTTCTTTTTATCGCAGTAGGCCGGCGTTTTAGATTTAGACGGCATTTATGTATTGAATAAAGTCGTCTTATGGACTTGTATGGCTGATAAAAATTTGAAATTAATTCGGCCACAAATAAAAAAGATACGGGGGTGTCTTTACGAGAAGTGAAACACACTGTATATCACATATTTTCAAGATGTTCTTTCTCAGTTTATATATTCATATCATTTTGAATATCTTTTCTTGAATCTAAGCAAGTGACGCTGAATCAAGATATGCCACTAATTTGCTTTATCTTTGGAAGCTTTTGTAATTAATGTCATTTATTTTATGGGTCAGAAAAACACAAACAAAACACTATCCGAGTATCTTTACACGTCATTAATCGAAAATAAAGAAGATAACTCTTTTACGATGTTATTTTATGCCACTATGTGCATTGTTCTATTTTGTAGGCGGAAAATTTTAAATAAATGAGCTACAATTTATAGCACAAAGGAATGCTTTCAATGTTAATGGACCATGGACTGATAGGTTCTCCGCCGTTGATCCATTTTTGAATTAAAAGTTGAAATTTCAAATGAGGTCGACAAAAACTACAAATTCAAGAAGTGTCAGAGTAATGGCTTGTAATTTGTCACCATTATCTATTTGTAGAATAAATCGTTGAGACAAATGTAGGATTATAACGTACACCTAGCGTCCGGAGGGAAAATTGACGTACCAGTGGCAGAGACTTAGTGGAAATTTATCTCCAAGAATTGATCACATAACTCAGGATATTGTTTAAAATTAAGTAAAAATGTCCATTATAATATTACTTACTATCAATGTAATATTTCGTGTTTTTTCATATTGTCGCGCGTTTTATAACGCCCATTAAATAATTTTGTCAATTTGACGAAGTTAACTCAGTACTTAGCTTACACTAAGATTTAAGTTTATTAGTTACAGAATTTTCACTAACGAAATTGGGTCATGTTCATGTACAGAGTGTATTCAAGAGTTGTACTTCTCTATCAACGTTAGCAGCTTTTAATATGTATATCCACTATTCAGACAGCGCAAAGCTATCCTACAGACATCCTAGGGATATAAAAGCTAGGATATAGCAGTATCCTGAGGATATCCTGCGATATGTCTAGAAATATTACAGCTAGATCTATCAACCCTTATATATTTGAAATCAGGGAAAAAAGATCTAGAAGAATATGTAAAAACATACAGTGTTTTCCATTTAAAAAACAATCTTCATTGTTATATCGTTTTACATCATGCAAGCAATTGTTTTTTATTGCATTTAATATATATGTCGTTTTCTTATCTTCCTTGTTTCCTTGCTTACTTCCGCGCAACAAAGTTTCGGCGGCCATCTTGGGCGCTATCTTGGAACCCATGCACTCCAAACTTAAGGTAAGTAAATTTTGAGCATTGCAATGTGTTTGGCATCCGAGAAAACCCCTAAGCAGACGTTTAGATCTTTATTTTAAGCCAACGAACAAGGGAGATGTAGGGCAACAGAATATTGGTTGCCATCTTGAATACCGGACTTCCGGTCCAAATTTCGCTTTGGCAACAGGCAGATTCGTCCCTGTCAAAAAAATCTCATCAATCCGTATTGAAAATTATCAAAAATTAATAAGTATCTATGAGAACCTATATGGTCAATAAGTTTCTATAAGAGTTAGGTAAAGTTGCTGTTGAAATTGTTATCAGTTTATATCCGAATTGACCAGCAAAATGAGTCAAGCCATATCCATTTGTAAATCCAAACATTTACTTATACCACATCAATGAGAATTTATGAGCACAGTATCTAATGTAATTCGTGCGGCTTTCCGTGATTAAAAGACAAGTGTTTCTTTAAGAAACGAGCTGCATTAGGTTAGAACAGTTTTGATTTGCAATTGAAGATTACAAATTATAATGTTTGAATACTGATTTATGAGATCAGTTTCTATGAGTATTAATGTTTTTTTTCAGTAATATATTAAATGTGTTTTCATTTGTTTGAATGGGTAAAAAGAAAGGTCAGTTTTCAACTGCAATTACAAATACAAGTTTAATCGCTTCGAAGGGGTTATATGGCGATCGATTTCTAAAAGTATTTATGCTGTTTTCCGAATATAGTTATGATGAGGTTTAATCAGTAACAAATTGTTAACTACTTGTTATGATACGGTCGGAAATTCCAAGTACACATTTAGTATTCCTTCAAGAGGATTGATGAGAGCAGTTTCTACGAGTATCTATTTGTTGTTCCTATAGTAAATTATATAAGTCTTTATCAGTACAGATTCGGATCTAATTTAAATATGAAAATTATATCAGAATAAAGCAACCAAATATTTTAAACAGTATCTATTTGTAAATCCACACATTTACTTATACTATCTCAATGAGAATTTATGAGAACAGTATCTAATGTAAAACGTGCGCCTTTCCGTGGTTAAATGGCAAGAGTTTCTATAAGAAACGAGCTGCATTAGGTTAGAACAGTTTTGATTTGCAATTGAAGATTCAAAATTATAATGTTTGAATAGGGATTTATGAGATCAGTTTCTATGAGTATTAATGTTTTTTTTTCAGTAATATATTAAATGTGTTTTCATTTGTTTGAATGGGTAAAAAGAGTTTTCAACTGCAATTACAAATACAAGTTTAATCACTTCGAATGGGGTTATATGCGATCAATTTCTAAAAGTATTTATGCTGTTTTCCGGATATAATTGTGATGAGGTTTAATCAGTAACAAATTGTTCACTACATGTTATGATATGGTCAGAAATTCCAAGTACACATTTGGTATTCCTTCAAGAGGATTGATGAGAGCAGTTTCTACGAGTATCTATTTGTTGTTCCTCTAGTAAATTATATAAGTCTTTATCGGTAAAGATTCGGATCTAATTTAAATATGAAAATTATATCAGAATAAAGCAACCAAATATTTTAAACAGTATCTATTTGTAAATCCAGACATTTACTTATACTATCTCAATGAGAATTTATGAGAACAGTATCTAATGTAAAACGTGCGGCTTTTCGTGGTTAAAGGGCAAGTGTTTCTATAAGAAACGAGATGCATTAGGTTAGAACAGTTTTGATTTGCAATTGCAGATTACAAATTATAATGTTTAAATAGGGATTTATGAGATCAGTTTCTATGAGTATTAATGTTTTTTTTCAGTAATATATTAAATGTGTTTGCATTTGTTTGAATGGGTAAAAAGGAAGGTCAGTTTTCAACTGCAATTACAAATACAAGTTTAATCACTTCGAATGGGGTTATATGCGATCAATTTCTAACAGTATTTATGCTGTTTTTCGAATATAATTGTGATGAGGTTTAATCCGTAACAAATTGTTCACTACATGTTACGATATGGTCGGAAATTCCAGGTACATATTTAGTATTCCTTAAAGAGGATTGATGAGAGCTGTTTCTACGAGTATTTATTTATTGTTCCTACAGTAAATTATATAAGTCTTTATCAGTATGCATTCGGATCTAATTTAAATACAAAAATCATATCAGAATGAAACCCCAAATATTGTCCACCTGTAAATCCAAATATTCAAAGATAATATTATAATGAGAATCCATCAGAACAGTATCTAATGTAACTTGTGCGGTTTTCCGTGGCTAAATTTTAAAATTATTTGCAATAAATAAGCTTTAACGGATTCGAACAGTTTTCATTTGCATTTCCAGATGAATAGTTTTAATTGTTAGGGATATATGAGGTCAGTGTAACGTTTTTTTTTCTTCAATAAAATGTGTTTTTATTGGAAAAAAAACATTACACAAAGACACTGATCTCATAGATCCCTATTTAACAATTAAAATTATTCATCTGGAATTGCAAATTAAAACTGTTCAAATCCGTTAAAGCTATTTATTAAAAATACTTTTAAAATTTAGCCACGGAAAGCCGCACGCGTTACATTAGATACTGTTCTGATTGGTTCTCATTAAAATATATCTTTAAATGTTTGGATTTACAAGTGGATACTGTTTAAAATATTTGGTTGTGTCATTCTGATATAATTTTTGTATTTAAAGTAGATCCGAATGCATACTGATAAAGACAAATTTTCTATTGGAACAACAAATACATACTCATAGAAACTGCTATCATCAATCCTTTCGAAGGAATACTAAATATGTACCTGGAATTTCCAACCATATCGTAACATGTGGTGAACAATTTGTTACTGATCAAACCTCATCACAATTATATTCGGAAAACAGCATAAATACTGTTAGAAACTGATCGCATATAACCCCATTCGAAGTGATTAAACTTGTATTTGTAACTGCAGTTGAAAACTGACCTTTCTTTTTACCCATTCAAACAAATGAAAACACATTTAATATATTTATTACTGAAAAAAAAAACATTAATACTCATAGAAACTGATCTCATAAATCCCTATTCAAACATTATAATTTGTAATCTTTAATTGCAAATCAAAACTGTTCTAACCTAATGCAGCTCGTTTCTTATAGAAACTCTTGCCATTTAACCACGGAAAGCCGCACGTTTTACATTAGATACTGTCCTCATAAATTCTCACTGATGTGGTATAAGTAAATGTCTGGATTTACAAATAGATACTGTTTAAAATATTTAGTTGCTTTATTCTGATATAATTTTCATATTTAAATTAGATCCGAATGCATACTGATAAAGACTTATATAATTTACTATTGGCACAACCAATACATACTCGTAGAAATTGCTATTATCAATCCTTTCGAAGTAATACTAAATATGTACCTGGAATTTCCACACGTAACATGTAGTGAACAATTTGTTACTGATCAAACCTCATCACAATTATATTCGAAAACAGCATAAATACTGTTAGAAATTGATCGCATATAATCCCATTCGAAGTGGTTAAACTTGTATTTGTAATTGCAGTTGAAAACTGACCTTTCTTTTTATCCATCCAAACAAATGAAAACACATTTAATATATTACTAAAAAAAAACATTAATACTCATAGAAACTGATCTCATAAATCCCTATTCAAACATTATAATTTGTAATCTTCAATTGCAAATCAAAACTGTTCTAACCTAATGCAGCTCGTTTCTTATGAAACTCTTGCCATTTAACCACAGAAAGCCGCACGTTTTACATTAGATACTGTCCTCATAAATTCTCATTAAGATAGTGTAAGTAAATGTCTGGATTTACAAATAGATACTGTTTAAAATATTTGGTTGCTTTATTCTGATATAATTTTCATATTTAAATTAGATCCGAATGCATACTGATAAAGACTTATATAATTTACTATTGGCACAACAAATACATACTCGTAGAAACTGCTATCATCAATCCTTTCGAAGTAATACTAAATATGTACCTGGAATTTCCGACCATATCGTAACATGTAGTGAACAATTTGTTACTGATCAAACCTCATCACAATTATATTCGGAAAACAGCATAAATACTGTTAGAAATTGATCGCATATAACCCCATTCGAACTGATTAAATTTGTATTTGTAATTTCAGTTGAAAACTGACCTTTATTTTTACCCATTCAAACATATGAAAACACATTTAATATATTACTGAAAAAAAACATTAATACTCATAGAAACTGATCTCATAAATCCCTATTCAAACATTATAATTTGTAATCTTCAATTGCAAATCAAAACTGTTCTAACCTAATGCAGCTCGTTTCTTATAGAAACACTTGCCATTTAACCACGGAAAGCCGTACGTTTTACATTAGATACTGTTCTCATAAATTCTCATTGAGATAGTATAAGTAAATGTAAAGACTTATATAATTTACTAGAGGAACAACAAATAGATACTCGTAGAAACTGCTCTCATCAATCCTTTTGAAGGAATACTAAATGTGTACTTGGAATTTCCGACCATATCATAACAAGTAGTGAACAATTTGTTACTGATTAAACCTCATCACAATTATATTCGGAAAACAGCATAAATACTTTTAGAAATTAATCGCATATAACCCCATTCAAAGTGATTAAACTTGTATTTGTAATTGCAGTTGAAAACTGACCTTTCTTTTTACCCATTCAAACAAATGAAAACACATTTAATATATTACTGAAAAAAAACATTTATACTCATAGAAACTGATCTCATAAATCCCTATTCAAACATTATAATTAGTAATCTTCAATTGCAAGTCAAAACTGTCCTAACCTAGTGCAGCTCGTTTCTTATAGAAACACTTGCCATTTAACCACGGAAAGCCGCACGTTTTACCTTAGATACTGTTCTCATAAATTCTCATTGATGTGGTATAAGTAAATGTTTGCTGCTCCATTCTGGTAGAAACTGATAGAAATTTCAGCAGCAACTTTAACTCCAGGCTCCAGTAGAGGGAGCTGTATACGTGTCGCTAATTTATATCTAATCTAATGTCACCTAAGGTACTGACGTGTGTTTGTTAAATTAAAAGTAAAGCAGTCTCTTTCACTGCTAACTCATTCATTGCTTCTAGGCTAGAACAAGAACACCCGAGGAAATAAGGACTTTGCAGTATTTTGTGTTTACCACAATATTAGTATTTCTATTTGAAATATGCAATTTAAACTGTACATTTGTCGGCATGCATATCCAAATTAATACTAATAAAAAAGCAAAATGGAAGTTTACAATAAAAATATATCTGTAAAATATACAATTGAAACTGTACATTTGTTGACATGTATATCCACATTAATACTAATAAAAAGACAATGTTGAAATTTACAATAAAAACATGTTGATAAATGGTGTGTTACATACGATAGATACTGCAGAAAGGACGGAATGGAACTTTTATGATATTACTTATAGAAAAGTTTAGAATCTCTTTAAAGTTGTATCTGTAATTCCATATGTTTACAGATATAAGGGCAAGGGTGCATTTGCAGACACTAAACTGTAGATTTGTTGATGTATATTTCATATAAGTACTCATGAAAGGGCAACATGATAATTCCAAATAGCTCATTCGGAATTACTGTTTCATAACCGATTTAAAACTTAATAAAACAGATAAAATCCTGTCTGTATAATACTAATATAACTTATAGGAACGATAAAACCGCATCACTTTTTTTTTATAAGTTTCTATGTGGAATTTTTGGCAGGGGTATTCAGCGGGGTCGAAATACCCTAAAAACGTTGTTTTCCCAATTGTTACATGAAATGCTTCTTGCATTGTTCTTTTTTGAAAACGTGCCTAGTCTATTACTCTTTGCGACATTCATAATTTCTTACTTTTTCTTTGAGTGTTATTAGCCTACTTTTCTACAAATTATTTATATTTATTTATTAAAACAACTGTGCCAAAAAAGCAGGCAAAAATGTATATTTTTCTATAATATTTTGGTGACTATACTATCACAATATACGTCTCACACCTAAAAATACATAAATTACAATTGATCTAGGTTCTGGTTTTGTTTACATTCGAAGGTTTTATTCAGAGTTAATATCATAACGTTAGCTCAACAAAAATCGATAATCAAATTGCATTAGTTTGAACACATTTGAATATTAAATGAATCAACATCAAGGATTATTGGAGGAATTGAGCTAACTGTATGCGTATTTAGGGCATCGTCGTTTATCAATTTTCTGATTCGGTATCTATTTATGGAACTACATATATCCACACTTGTCAATCACAGCTAAATTTAATTATAATTTAACTGTAATCTAACAGCACAGCTTACACATGTACGTTTGTTATAATTCCCAGTAAGTTTTAATGTAAATAGGGATACTACATTCAAATTAAACGTATCATTGTGCGTTTATATTAGAAATAAGGCTTTGTTGTCATCACTTGTCAAATAATTTGAAGGTTACCTCATTACTTTTATACCTATGCTTATTAGTAACACCAAACTCAAAGCGGAATAAAGAAAAAAAATTAAAACAGGAAAAAATACCTTCCTGATATTTTATTAAAACTCTAAAAATTTCAAATGATATTTGTTAAACAACAACTGCCTTAAAATGTAAGTAAATGCTTCTTTTTTAATGCTCCCACATACAGGACCCCCCACAAGGGGGGGGGTCAGTAGGTACTGTGGTACCGGGACCGGGCCACTTTAGGGGCCCGATTAGACCAGTAAACGCAATATTCGCTCATTAATTATGAGACCTGGACAAAAATTTTTTTCACATTTCTCGCCATCCGCTAATCAATTACTAAGCGCGGGGGTCCAACAGAGATCTTGACAACATTCTTTTTTCAAATTTCTCCCCCCTCGCTCATCAGTTATTAAGCGCGGGGGCTCGCCAGAGATGTTGCCAAAAATTTTTTTTTCACATTTCTCCCCCCCGCTCATTAATTATTAGGCGCGGGGGCCCGCCAGTGAATTTGGTACCGGGGCCCATGATTTCCCACTAAACATTTTTCTGTTCCGGAAATGTTTCTGAAATGAATGTACTGAAACATGAAACGTTTCTAGAAGTACGACAGAAACGTTCTAGACTCATTGCAGAAACTCAAGATGTCCTACCTAAGAAACGTTTCAATGAAACATTTCAAGAGGACATGTGCCCGACACATTTATGAATATTTACAAAAATGTTTCCGCCGTCTCAAAAAATGCATATAAAATATGAAACGTTCCTGGAACTGTTACAGAAACGTTTCAAAGAAACATTTCCTTCACGAAAGGTCGCTATAAACCAGAGATGTGCTGAGAAAACTTTCCATATTTAATAAAAGTCTGTAAAAGTCATGTAAATAATATAATTGTATGCACTCATTTAGTATCAAAATGAAGCTTGCATCATCATGAATCAGATTTCACCATAAAATAGGCTATCAATATACCCCATGGAAAGTTAGAAGGAAACTTCCTGAAACTTTCGGAGTTTTCAAAATGGAAAGTTTCCAGGAAGTTTTCCTTCTAACTTCCATTGGGTATATTGATAAGCTATTTTATGGTGAAATCTGATTCGTGATGATGCAAGCTTCATTTTGATACCAAATAAGTGCATACAGTTATATTATTTAAATGCCTTTTACAGACTTTTATCAAATATGGAGTATCCTCGGCACATCTCGGCACATCTCTGCTATAAACATAAGACATAAAATTTCAATATCACCTAGTTAACTGAACTTTATTACCTAATGTCGAAATTGAAGCCGGTGTAAAACAAATAATGAATTGAAATATATTTTTAGGCGACTTCAATAACAATATTAAGGTTCAGTTAACTCGGCGACCGTAAAATTTTATTTCATAATTTTTAGCGACCTTTTTGGAAGGGGGTTCAATTAACTTTTTAACTTTCTAGTGTCTTCATCTTTACTTATCTTCACTGGGCTGTCGATCCCATCAATCTTTCCTTGGCATTTAGATGTCTACAAATAAATACAATTACCCAGTAAATATAAAAAAAACATGTATTAGAAACACTTTTAAATATTTGTAAACTGTAAATATCTAAAAAAAAACATAGTATATAAATATAAAAATATATAACAAAAGTATATCTTATTCCTCCATAAAATAAAATATCAGCTTCATAAAATCAAGTTGGCAGTTGCCCTCAAAAGTGGTTAACCATTAGGTATATTATCTTGTCTTCTATTTGATTAACCGCTATTGGGCCTGATATGAACCACGCCGATATTAAGTTTCGAATGTTTTATTCATACTAAGCCTTCGCCAGGGGCTGAAATAGTCATAAAAACAATCACAAATTGAATGTACAGAACACAAATGAATATTTTTTAACCTTCTTCTCGTCCATTACTGGAAAAACAATGTATCTTTCAAAACCCACAGCACTTTAAGTATTAATAATAATTAACTGACCCGACACCGCACTATTTTTATTTTTGATGCACACAGTGTCCTTCCAGGCATAAACATAAAACTTACTTAACTGCAACAATAGCAAAATGCACAAGGCGTTGATGGTGGCGGCTAGCTTCTCTGCTCCGTACATTTGTCCATGCTAGAATCGTCATCGGTCGTATGTTTTCGTTTCTCATTTTAATAAATGAATTTCTACAATTTGACGTTTTAATTGATGCGTATTCTGTGCAATAATCTACCAATACTGGTATGTTGACTTCTCGATTTGGAGTTGAAATTTCCAGTAATTATAATTACTAATTAGTTGCTGTAAAACAAATAGGCAGAATCGTATCGATCGTAAACGATTGTGTACTATCCCTTCGTGTTTTTCAATAAATGTAATTCCACAACTTGCCGCATGGAGACGATCATAAAGTTTTTATGCTTTACAGAGTTTACAAATATCAATATTTCAGATCTTTATATATATATTATTATATTCTCCACATTATTCGTTGACGTCTAGTTTTCGAGTAATTACTTATTAATAACCAAGCATTCAGTATTCCAGACGGAATCTAAGTCGAGAATAGTTGTAATTTTACAAGGCATTTTAAAAATCGCGGGGAATGGACATATTGTTACCGATGTCATTTGAATTCATGATTTCATATATATTTTACCGACGGAACAATATATATGAAATATTTCTGCAAAATAACAAATATTATGAATTTCTGAAATGTGTCAGAAATATAACATATGTTTCTAGGAAATGTTTCATTTCTTCCCGATTACAATTTTTTCCAAACGTTTCACAAATGTTTCGTGTTTAGTGGGATATATATGAAATGTTTCTGCAAAATAACAAATATTATGAATTTCTGAAATGTGTCAAAAATATAAACAGATATGTTTCTAGGAAATGTTTCATTTCTTCCAGATTACAATTTTTTCGAAACGTTTCATAAATGTTTCGTGTTTAGTGGGTTGATATGGGGGATCTGCCCACATAATACAACGAGTAGAAGTTGCAGTCGGGTGAATACCAGTTTGATTTTACGACACAATTCATTTTTAAAGATTAAGTGTGCTTAATCTCAGTGGCAGTCAATGTATTTTTAATTTTTATTATTCAAATAGGTATTCACAACTGGCAACAACTGACTGCAACTCTCATTCGTTTCGCAATAACCATTTTAAATTCAAACAATGTATACCTTTTAAAATTACATTAATCTGTCACCTACGCAAAGTTCAAACCTGAGAGCCACACTCTATAATACAGTCCCAATATTTTGTACATTTTCGTCTTTTTTGTGCTTAATCAAAAACCTTAGTAACATTTTGCTCTAAAATTCTAATAAAACATAAAACATAGTTGATAGAGAGTTTACATACCTCTGGCGATCTCCCTGCATGATGGATATGACTTAATCTCAATAAGGGTATTCTATCATGCAACATGAATACTAGAGACAAGGATAACGCTCTCCGTGCTTTCAACATGTCAGTGAAACTGGAAGAAAGAAGTCGCACGCGTTAGGTGACGCAGTTCTCACTATCACACTGGAACGCGGAAAAATATAAATTTTATATATGCAATCGCGTTATTTGATTATCGTTATTCGTGACTATTATAGTATTTGTGATGAAAGATGATTTTATTGTTGGGAGCCACTAGTTCAGTGTTGCTAGCGCTATTCATTATTGAAAATAATAAACACAAGCGTTTCTGTTTTTGCAGTAATAATGTTTCCCAGAACCTCATTAGTGGCGGATCCAGGGGGGGGGCACGTGCCCCCCCCCCCCCCCCCCTGTCGTTTATTTTGGTATTTGTTTTTATTAAATAATAGTGATTTAAGAAAAACAATATTAATTTTTATTGTACTATATATAATACAGGGTGGGGCAATAGTGCGTCGGACTTCGATATCTCGAGTTCTACGATAGCTATAAATTAAAAAAAAATACAAGTAAACTAGATAAAAGAGTTTATAACCGGAAATTATTTTTGAATATACAGGGCGAGCCAAGACGAAATTACCCCAAGCAGCATTCAAAGTGATGGGAACTGGCATCTGAGGCATCGGAACTTTAATATAGTAGGAATGACATAACTATTACTAATTTTGCGACTTCAGGGTAATATTCACTTTGTGGTATGCATTCGTAGTGACAATTATGTAGATTCTACTGAATTTAGGCATTGTATAGTTATAACACTTTCAAGTAACTGCTGGAGAATCTGTAACGTCGCGGATACTACTCTGCATTACTTTGAAGCATCCTCAACTGCTAAGTGAAAATTGGTAGTAATGCCGACTTAGCTTTACCAAAGTACCACTTCAAAGTTGTCTAATTTATTAGTGACATCTCGAGTAAAAATTAGGTTATTTCTACGAAGATAAGGGCTTTGAAGTTATTTTTACTACTCTCCACTAATTGAAAATGACTTAAAAGTTACATATACCTTGAAGATCTACTATGAAGTAATATTAACTTTTAAGACAATTTATATAAGTATTGGCATTAAATAAAATGGCGCCATCTGAAATGCTCAGTAAAAGCGAAATAAAGTTTATCGGCACTCATCCACGTTTTATAGAAAACTGAAGAAACAGTTAAACAGTAGTAGAATTAGTGATTCTTCAGAATATGATGCAAACATGAAAGATTATTTCGCCACAGCAAAACCATCATCTTTGGCAACAAGTGCAAAAGTGTTCGCATCAACACAAGGAGAAAAGTAATCGAAAACTATAACAGTCTGTGCAGTGATATTAGTGATACTGTGTACTGCACGAAAGTTACAACTTGTCTTTAAAACACAGATTGACCCATAGTTCAGTTAGTGATCCACTGAGTATATTAAATGAATTTGCCGATTAAAAACTCCAAATTTAATAAATATTGTGTCGATGGGGAACGGACAATTTCGGTATACACGGCATAAGACATTGTTTGTGTACAATAAATTGAACTGAATATATATACAAAAAAAATAGCAAAAAAACTATATTTCTTTTCTAGAATATCTCAAAAGTTATCAGTGAGGACAAAAATAACAGTTTACAACACCATTATCCAACCTCATTTCGATTACTGTGCCAATCTATTATATTCCTTCGATTTAAATAAAAAACCGCTGCCCAAGGAATCACTACTTCCACATCCAAATTTTGTACGTGGGAATAATTGCTTATGGAACTTTAATAATATAATATTTAAAATCCTCTACCCCAAAAACCTATAAAACGATACCCCACATCGGTAGTGAGGTGGGGGTGGTGATAGGGGGTGGTGATAGGGGGTGGTGATAGGGGGTGGTGATAGGGGGTGGTAGTGGGGGTGGATGAAGTAAAAAAATATTTTGAAGTTTCTGGTTCTTGTACACACACTAAATCACATTTTTTTTTTCATCCCCTTTAATAATGGGGTGGGGGTGGTAATGGGGGTGGCTAATGCCAAAAATTTTTTTGAGACCTTAGCTTCTCTTTAATATACTAAATACCAATTTTCTGGACTCTTATCTGCTTAATTTACCTATTTACCCCAAATTTACCCTAATTTACCCCCAACCCTTCGATGGAACAAGATGAAAATATAATCTAGTTCCAGATAACGTTAAAATACATACGTGTACCAAATTTCAAGTCAATATCTTAAACGGTTCCAGAGTAAACGTGCGCACAAAAAAAAGTTACAGACCGACAGACCGACAGACAGAATTTTTTTTTTCGCTCAAACTTAAAATCTCGACGTTTCATGACATTCTAAGCCTATTTGGACAATAAAAATTTTTAAAAATTTTTTTGTCGTTACTATACTTCCACTGGATGTGGAAGTAATAACTTCCCTTCAAAAACTACAGAATAGAGGAATGAGAGTGATTTTGAAATGCAGCCGATATACCTCAATCCAACATATGCTTTCTTCTCTTCAGTGGCTGTCTGTAAAAGATAGATTGCTTTCCATGGCTATGGTATTTATTTTCAAAATTTTAAATAACTTAATACCCAAATATTTAAATAAGTTTATATTTTACGCAAGCCAAATACATCAACACCACACAAGAAATTACAACAAATTTTATATACCAAGGCAAAATCTAAGTCAAACTAGGAAAATTATGTTATAAAGGCCTCGGTCAATATAACAAGTTGCCAGAGGATGAAAGGAATCTATCTCTCTACCTGTATTCAAACGTAAAATTGTAAGCTACATAAAGTCGATTGATTAACTCCACTTCCCAGGTAGCAAGGGTACGTTATAATGACGTCAAAATCTGGTGATTCTGGTCAAAAGACGACATAATGACGTCTCATATATGACATTAAAATGACGTGCTACATATCACGTCATATTGTCGTCTTTTTTCGGTGTTAAATTTATTTATATTTTATCGGATTACAAACTTTAAAACTCGCTGATGGCATTTTGTTATTGTAAGCAGAGTGTAAAGTTTAAAAAAAATAAACCGTGTCGTGAGGGATAAGTATTGGCGTTTTTATTAGAGGATAATGTTTTTTAACAATATCCATAATAATTTATATTCGGAAAAGTTTGCAAAGATTCGGCAGTTTATTTGTGAATATATCGAGTTCTTTTAATAATAAAATGAGATTAAAATGCATTAGAAAGCAAAATCTAGCCGTTACGTGTTCTATTATAAAGGCTTTAAGCAAGTATTCCAACAGAAGTTAGTGGTCGAAAGGGTTAAGCGTCGTCTTTCAAGCACAAGCGGCGAACATGCTACTCAAGGCGCACATGGCTCGTGCCACGGCGTATTACGACAAGTGGAAGATTCGGATCAACGCCGAGAAGTCGGAGTCCATACTCTTCATGCGCCGATTTACCGAAAATCGGATTTTAACGCCACTTTCGATCGGGGGTAGAGAAATTCCAATCAAACGGTGCGTGAAGTATCTGGGGGTCAACTTGGACAGGAGACTGACATTCAACACGCATATAAACGAGACTGTACGTAAGTTCTACTCCATGTCCAGGAGTCTGTATCCGCTCTTGGCGCGGGGCAGCGGACTAAACAGGACTAATAAAAAATTATTGTATACGATGGTGATCAGACCGGCCATCACATACGCGGCGCCGGTGTGGTGCAGCATCCCGGCCACGACAATGCGGAAACTTAGAGTTTTAGAACATAAATATATGCGCCTCATTTCAGACTCTGGTAGGTACACCTCCCTCAGAGATCTTTATGCACGTTGCCACGACATAACCCCACTAGCGGACTTCGTCCGGGAAACTTCCCAAAAATTCTACCAATTCAAACTGGGCGAAAGTCCGCTAACCAGAGACATCACACGAATCAGACAGCATAATGCCATACATTTCAACCTGAAACACCCATTACCATACCAGGCGTTGCCTATCTTTCGGCAACCTCCCTAGCCACATCTTTCCTATACCACAATTTACTTTCACCATCTTTTATTTTCACCACCTTTTACTTGTATCCCCTCTATTCCCCCATTAGTTGCATTTTTATTATTTTTGTCAATTTTTGTTCTTTTGTCCCTTTTTGTTCTTCTTCCAAATTCCCTTTAGACCAATAACTGCTAGTAAACCCCAACTTTTAAAATCATAATCTCCCCTCACCCCATCCATCCAGAGGCAGGTAGACCACTGGATAAATCCGTGACTCTCGAACGGGTTTTTTCACTAAGTTTTCCCGTATGGACAACAAGATTTTGTTCATAAATTTAATGCGCGCGTGCGACAGTGCGCGTGTGTTAAAAATGCAATTGTTCGTAGTTCTAGCTATTTCTAAGTATTTTAATATCTTCCCGGATTATTGTTCAACGAAATTGTTAGGTTTAAGTTTTTTATATACGTTAAACAGGAGCCCTAACGCCCAATTGCATCTGTCGTTACAGCCGAAGCTAAACTCCTCCACCCGATCACCTACTTACCGCGACGTTGCACGCCGCGGTGGGGTGATCGGCTCTAGACTGGACCCAGCTGAGGCGCATTCATATCTTTAAACTTTAATAAACATCTTTGATTTGATTTGATTTGATTTTTCAAGCCACGAGGTCCGGGGTTCGACCCCTGCTCATTCTGTCTTTTTTTTTTGTTAAAATAATTGCGAAAAAAATTTCAGTTGTTTTTTTTTAAGGTAATTGCTTATAAAACCGATGTACGAATATACTTCTTTCAATTTTAGGTTTGTTTTAGACCATTAAATATTCTATTTATGTTTTAGATGATATTATACGTTCCACTATAAAGGCTTTAAGCAAGTATTCAAACAGAAGTTAGTGGTCGAGAGGGTTAAGCGTTGTCTTTCAAGTCACGAGGTCCTGGGTTCGACCCCTGCTTATTCCGTCTTTTTTTTTTTTTTTTGTTAAAATAATTGCGAAAAAAATTTTAGTTGTTTTTTTTTAAGGCAATTGCTTATAAAACCGATGTACGAATATACTTCTTTTCAATTTTAGGTCTGTTTTAGACCATTAAAAATTCTATTTATGTTGTAGATGATATTATACCTTTACCGTTTTTTCTCCAACACTGTTTGTTCCCAGGTTTGTATAAGTACTTCAACTTAAAACTTAAATTCTTAAAGTAAACATTTTTTTTAACGAACCGCCACTGAATTAATGTAATAATTACGTTGTTCAACAAGTACTCGTAATTCTCAGGTGACACTGGTGACAGTTTAATTAAATTAAATAAGTTCTTCTTAATAATTATAAATAAATAAAAATACTAGTAACTCGAAAAATTCAGGTTTGGGAACACGTAAAAAAATAGAAAAAAAAAAGAACCTGAAAGATTTTCATATATTTTAAATAAGGCTAAAAATTCAATTTCACATAATAAAGACTTCATACACATCACCATAAATACTGCTTTTAGCATCCGAAATAACGGTCAGATAGCTCAGTTGGTAGAAGAGCCAGTACTGTAATACGGACAACGGGAGACATGTAGGTTCGAACCCTACGGACCGCAATTGGTAAAGGCAAGTAAAAATGAATTTAATAACTTAATAAACATAATTTGCATGCAACCCTTGTGAGAAAAAGTTGGAGTAATGGTAAACAATATTAGATATGTTAATATGTAAATAAAATTACGGATGGCTAACAAACAAATTCATTAGGACAAAACTTATTTATGCATTAATTATTTTATTTTTATCAAGTATGTTTTATATGTTCCTATTACTAAAAACCTGTGGGGGGATTACCAAATATAACCTGAAAAAGACGTCATTCGTCTGAGACATTAGGAAGTCATTTTCACGTTTCATCTAACGCGTCATTTCTTGTCACTCCTGACCTTTTTTTCACGTCATTTTCACGTCATTTTCACGTGCCTTTGCTACCTGGGTAGGAATTAAAAAAAAATACAAGTAAACTAGATAAAAGAGTCTATAACCGCCCAACAAACACTCATAATATAATTGGCATATAAATGGTCATACGCACCGTCGCCAGCATTATCATAATTGGCACTTTTATGGGGAGCCACAAGCGGACCATTGGCGAAATGTCCCACCGGCCAGCAGCTAGCCATCCTTCAATTTGCCAACAGTATACAATAATATTTATACATCCATAAAGTACGATATATGGAGATTCTATTTTTTATATAGATACATTATACAGGGCGCTTTTTACCAAAAAGTACAACTTTGACATGTAAGTATGTTACTTGATAAAAATGAAGTAATTATTAATGCATAAATATTGTACTATGAATTTGTTTGTTATCATCTGTATATTTTATTTACATATTTAATATTGTTTACCATAGCTCCAATTTATTCTCACAAGGGTTGCCTGCAAATTATAATGTTTATTAAGTTATTAAATTCATTTTTACTTACCTTTACCAATTGTGGTCGGTAGGGATCGAACCTGGCATGTCTTCGTTGTTCGTATTACAGTACTGACTCTTCTACCAACTGAGCTATCTTAATGACCGTTATTGCGGATGCCAAAAAACAGTATTTATGGTGATGTGTATGAAGTCTTTATTATATTATGTGAATATGTAGCTATTTATTTCAAAATGTGGAAAGTATTTGAATGTTTAATAAACGTTTAGTCTCAAATAATATCATTAATAATTTACAAAAAACGTTAAAATTAAGTTATTAATGACAAATTGCAAATTACTTACTATAAAAAATAAACTACAAATTTTACAGAAATAACGGTCAGATTAAGTCAGATTACACAAATTTTAATAACGCGCAGGCCAAGCATAGAACGAAAATGCAAATGGCGGATGCTGCTCGGTGAAGCCTTGAGAGATTTTTTCACAATGCGCATGCGTGTAATCATAAAAATATTAGTCTGCATATTACCATAAAAGTACCATAAACTGAAGCAGCATTTTTTATGGTTGCACAATAATTGATCAGTTCTGGTTATTATGTGGCAATTCATAACAACATGAAGCTATGGTACGCCTCCCAGGTAGCAGGGTGACGTCATTATGACGTCTTTTAAAGGTGATTTTTCGTCGTCGACGTCATTGTCCTAATAAATGACGTACCAGAGACGTGATATTTAAAACGTACTTCTGACGTCATCATGAAGACGTCAAATACACGTTTCTTTTAGGTCATTATTTTGACGTCATTAATAAATGACGTACCAGAGACGTGATATTTAAAACGTACTTCTGACGTCATTAAAATGACGTCATTTTGTCGTCAAAATTGGTCATTTGGTTCACTATATATATTCATATATTCACTATATATATGTATATATGTATATAGAGATCTTTGACCAATCATAATAGCAATATATTATTACAATAAAAACGTACATATAGAAACATCAGTATGTTTTGACATAGTTGCCGAATATATTTTGCAACCTGAAATTTTAATTTAAATAAATTATTATAAAAGAAAAATAAATAGAAGTATTTAGTGACTAGTTCAATTTTTGCCACATAGTAATAATAATTTTGTTTTACTATTTCTAACTAGGTATACAGCTTTTAAATATATTTAAATAAAGGTGTTCAATGGTTCAGTGAGTTAAGTGTTAGGTTGCGAGTCAAGAGGTCGGCGGTTCGATCCCTGCACATTCCGCTTTTTTTTCGTCAAAAACTTTATTAATAATTGTGGAAAACTATTATAATGAGAGGTGCAAACCTCAAGGGGTTTGCACCCCTTATCGCAAAATTCACTGATTACCAATACGTCATTGGGCTGTGACATTGTGCCGTCTTTTTCACATCATTTTTACGTCATGCTGAAGGTGAAATTGACGTAATTAATGCCGAAAAAACGACGTCATAATGACGGCACCTTGCTGCCTGGGCTGCATATAATTTATTATGGGCCACAAAAGGTTAGCCTATGCCATAAGAAAGCCATTGATCACTACAATGGCCCATTTAAGTCGCAATTTTTGTGTTTGCTGGGCGGAAATTATTTTTGAATATACAGGGCGAGCCAAGACGAAATTACAGGATCAGGTGTCTTTTAAATGGAATGTTATGTATATTAGTACATTTTTTGAAACCTGTTTCTAGACTATATTCATTCCTATATTAATAATAATAATAATAATAAACGTCTTTTATTGAGAATAATATGAATTATCCACAATAGGGCGAAATTTAGATAACATAATCTATTCTTACACTTAACCTGCATATTATTATTGACTATCTCTCAACCACTTGAATGTAATGAATTTTTTTGTTGACATAATGCCATCTGCAGATACATATTGAAAAAATCACCAAAGTCACAATTATAGGTTTTAAGAAAAACTTATGTGAATGCTAGTTACGAGACATATATCTAATCAATGTTTTTGAATCATATTTACTTCCTAAAGATGTTTAGGGTGGCCAAAAATTAATTTTCAGTTAAGAACTTTTTAAATTGAATTTTCTCAATTTTTCGACGATATAACGTAGAAATAAAGAACGAAAATTTTTATAAGTACTTCCCTATGGCTAATTGCAACCATTTTCGTTTAATTGAGCAATAAGTACAAAATTCAACAATGAACTTAAAAAATAGAGGTTTCTGCAAATAATTCATTTGAAAAAATTATAATAAATGGTCTACATGTTGCCCATTTTAATTAACACACATCTCTATGCGCTTTTGAAATGAAGTTTCTACTGTTCCTAAAATTGTCGGAGTGATAGATCTAAAAGCAGTTATTATCCTGCTTTCTTTCATATTATGTACTGTTGTTGGTGTGTCTTTAGAAACAATTTCCTTCAGTATCCCCATTAAAAGAAATCAATTTTTGATGGGGGATCTACCAGGCCATTTACTGGGTCAATTTCTTCCAATTTCTTCCTGTTAGGTATTATTTAAGTGGTCTCCAACTACATTTAAATAATGTGGTGGAGCACCATCTTGCTGAAACCACATCCTATTTCGAATCCTTTCAGGAAGATTCACCAATAATTGTGGCAGATAGTTTTCCAGAAAATGAAGATAAATAGCTCCAGTCGATGTACCCCCAAAGAAATGTGGCTCTATTACATGTGCTGGCTCTGGCCTCATTTCAAAATTGCATAAAGTGTGTGTGTCAATCAAAATGGGCAACATGTGAAGGAGCAATAATTATAATTTTTTCCAATGAATTATTTGACGAACCTCTATTTTTTAGTTTATTCTTGAATTTTGTGGTTATTGTTCGATAAAACGAAAATGGTTGCAATTAGTCATAGGGAAGTACTTACAAAAAATGTTCGTTTTTCATTTCTACATTACATCGTCGATGAATATACGAGATGTTCCATTTTAAAAAATTGGAAAATAATTTTGAAAAATAAATAAATTTATTTATTTATTTATAATTTTGAAAAATAAATAAATTTGAAAAATAATTTTTGGCCACCCTGTACATTTTTAGGAAGTGAAAATTATTCAAAAACATTAAACAGATGTCTCGTAACTAGTAGTCACATAAATTTTTCTTGAAACCCATCATTGTGACTTTGGTGATTTCAATATGCATCTGCAGATGCATCATTTCAACAAAAAAAATTCATTACATCCAAATGGTTGGGAGATAATCAATAGAGTCTAGAAAGAGGCTTCAAAAAATGTACTGATATACGAGTACATAGCATTCCATTAAAAAAAAAGGCACTTGATCCTGTAATTTCGTCTTGGCTCGCCCTGTATATTCGAAAATAATTTCCGATTATAGACTTTTTACTTGTATTTTTTTTGAATTTCTAGCTATCGTAGAACTTGAAATATCTAAGTCCGACGCACTATTGCCCCTCCCTGTATATGTATATGTACTGTACGTGCCCTCACTGCCGTTTATTTTGGCAAAAAGGCCTAGCATAAAAAAAAATTTGTTGATTTGTGAGCGGAAAAATTTTGGTGATTTTCTTCCACTCGCTCATTACATTAATTTTCATTGTTTAGTGGAAAATTTTGTGATTCCCCCCGCTCATCAATTTTTTAAATTTCCGAATGAAAGAAAATATTTGTTTGTTTGCTGCGGCAGCGCATTTTTAATGGGTGTGCCCCCCTGTTAATTTGTTCTGGATCCGCCACTGAATTATCCGCGAACTTAGTGTGGTAGTGTTACTAGCGCCACCTGTGGCACGTCTTGAGTCTACACATTTTGCGGATCCGGAATTCCCATAAACGTCCGTAATCCGCCTGGGTTCTAGTATTCATGCACAAGCGTCTAGGGAGACCAGGATACTTTGGCTTCGAGACTTCCGCATGCGCATTACACACTGTTAAAAAGTAGAAGGCGGTAAATTGAGCATCTGTGTGATCTCGTGCAGTGACGTGCTTCTGTTTCTAACCTCAAACATCTTTGACTGAAATTTGTTGTTTTATTAGTTTGTAGTTGATTTGTTTAACTCTCTCTTGTATTTTAATAATAAAAATGGGTGTGTTTCGTATTGAATGTGCAAAATTATTCTCCAGAAAAGTTAAACTGTAACATGAAAGTAACTTACATTTGCTCGAAATTGAACAGATGTTTTGTGATTTAGTTTATATTAGTATCATATTAACATTAACACAACGGTAGCCGGTAAGACACAATATATTAGTTAACTTGAAAAGAAATTTATGTGTCTATTTCATATAACAGCTAAATTGTTTATGAAGTTATATTTCCTACTTCAATGTATGTAATATAAAAATGAATAATAAGTAAACCTAGACAGTAGTTTTGAGCACAAAAATTTAAAATACAAACTTTATTAATGCCGAATTGCAAATTAGCCTATTACATCACTTACCCTAATCTAAAAAAAAATAAGAAATTTTTAGTTTGCAAATAAACAAATAAATCAAATTTGTTGAACTTATGTTTCCAGAAACTGCCATGGGTAGGTTTGCACAAGGAGTTGGCAAGTTAAGTATAAAGATGCATCTTTATAAACAATGTTACTGTTTTGCGAAATAATTTTCGTTTTTAAAAACATTAACTCCATAAAGAATAAAAAAATCTAGTTAACTTAAGCCCAAGCAGAATTTTAGACAAAAAAACACGTACCTAGATAAAATTGAAATTTAAATAATAAAATTGGATTTTAAATTAATTTTTACACATAAATGCTAACACCTGATTTGGTATTTTTCTTGGTAAATCGTAAAAAATAATACAACTTTCTAAAAGTCAGATATATATATTTTTAATACTCAAAGTCATTATACAGAAGATGAAGATGGTTTGGGAGGATACAAGAGATCTAAAGCTATATTATTCACCTCTTTGGCATCTGGTTTGGCAAATTGTTTCTTTTTCTTAGGTATGTTTTTTTTTGTTTTGTACAGGCTTCAGGACTTCCGCATGCGCATTACACTGTTCAAATGTCGCATTTCAGTGCGCATGCGGAAGTCTCGAAGCCAAAGTATCCTGGTCTCCCTAGACGCTTGTGTATTCACGCTACTATAGAAGTAATATGTCAAGTCATCGTGTTTAATAGGTATTCAGCAACGCCCGATTAAAATTCAATTCGTATTGTAATAGTCTTATAAAAATACCGCAATAACAAGGTAAGATTGATAAATCATATCTGACCTACAAACTTCACTCAAATCTGAAAGACGCACTATATATTGTAGTTTAGGTACTTACGTCATATATCTTTGTATTTTTTATGTTTTCAATCAAAAAATTTTGGATCATTTTGCTCTAGAATTATAATGACACATATTTCATATAAAATATGATCGTTTCCACGACCACCCTGTATGAACGCGAATATGATCTAATTTCACTAGAGTATTGGTATTATAGTTCTGTCTAAATGTCAAACTAATAAAATTGTACGTAAATGACAGAACTAAGACGTCACCAAAGCACAATTTTCAATAAATACAATTTTTCCTTCTCAAATTGGGCACGGTCAGTAAACTATACGGTTGCATCATCCAGCAGCTTTTAGACGAAGGAGCGCGCGGGGGGGAGTAACCGAAAATGACGTAGCCTCTAGACCCACCCAGGGCCGGCACTAGACATTTTGCTACAGTGTTGCCAACAGAGCTTTCTAAAATTCTCCGCCTATTGTCTTAAAATTCTCCGTAAATCGAAGAAATTCTCCGCCAAAAATAAAATATCAAAATTTTCTATACAACAAAAAATATATTGATCTCTATTTGCTTCTCAATATGTAATCCATTAGTCTATTACTAATTTGCACAAATTGCAGAGACGGCGCCAGGCCGGGGGGGCACATTTTTTTTTTTTTAGGTTTGTAGGGAGACACAGAAACATAACTTTTACTTAATAACATAATAACAAAGAACGAAAACATGATGATTGGTTCCCCAGTCCGAAAATATTTCTACGAATTCCCAGCTAAATGCGAATTCTATTTAGACTATTTAGTTAGAGCAGTGGCGGCTCGTGATATTTTGTGCAGAGGAGGCTTGATATATTTAAAAGACAATTAACTTGCAATATGATTACAATTTGTACATTTCCTCACCACCCCTTGATATGGTGCTAGAGGAGGCTCAGCCTCCCCTGCCTCCTCTGACGAGCCGCCACCGTTTTATTTATATACTGCATAGTAGGAAAGGAAATATAGGAATTATAATTGTAATAAAGCAGAAATATATTTTCGTTAATTTAAATTATTACAGAATCTAGGAATCCAGGGGGGCACTTGGAGGGGCACAATTCGTTTTGGGGGGCATGTGCCCCTGCAGCCCCCCCCCCCCCATGGCGCCGTCCCTGACAAATTGATATTTTAATTCATCAGTAATGGTTGTGATGAATCAGCACAACCAGGTTTGGAGCACGCTTGAGATTAGTGAACTCTATATTCATACTGGAATGAGTATGAACAATTAGGAACCTATTGTTCCCTGTCAAAGAAACTTTAGAGATAAGCTAAATTTGGAGGCACTCTGGCTCCCTCTCACTTGTAAACTAATTATTCAGGAAACCGAGACAGGTAACCTTCAAATATGGCTTTCTCTCTCTAAAGCTTCTTCCAGCTCCAGCCTGTCGGCCCTCACTCCAATATAGTATCGAGCTCAGTACTTGAGATCATTGGTCGACAACCGGCCTCTGTTGACCCTTAATGAAACTGAATACGCACATATTGCCATCTGTTATCATTTACGTAAACTCCTAAACTGCAAGAAGACAGAGAGGTACAGTATTTTGTTATTTGTTTTAATAAAGAAATAATTGCAAATTCGGTCACCCTATATTCTCCGCCAATTCTCCGTCAAAAAGGCATTCTCCGCCAGATTCTCCGCAGGCAGTTAAATTCTCCGAAAAGCGGAGAATTCTCCGGCAATTGGCAACACTGTTTTGCTACTCACTCAATGAATAAATACTGATATAAACGAATAGTAAGTATACACTGGGACGACAGCAAACTAGTTTATTACACCAGACAGTAACAGTGCGACATGCGACAAACAATATAAAAATAAACACACTGTCGTTTGTGGTATGCCAGACCCACGGTCAATAAACGATACGGTTGCATCAATCAGCAGCTTTAGGACGAGGGAGACGCGGGGGGGCGGGAAATAGAATGAAAGAGACAGACATATCTGATTTCCGTGCAGAAGACAGAGACAAAGATTCCGGTAGGGTCTACAGCCTACGTCACTTGTAGACACTGCAAGCATCTTTGTCTCTGTCTTTTGCAAGGAAATCAGATATGTCTATCTCTTTCATTCGATTTCCCGCCCCCCGCGTCTCTCTCTCGTCCTAAAGCTGCTGATTGATGCAACCGTATCGTTTATTGACCGTGTGCCAGACCAAGGGCGGATCTGGACCTTGAGCTGGGGGGGGGGGGGTAACACTGAACCCAAAATTTTTTGATGAGCGAAAACATTTTTTCATCCCAAAATTTATTTGAAGAGCGGCGGGAGAGAAATCCAAAAAAAATTTTTTCGCTCTAAAATTTTTTTTGAAGAGCGGGGGGAGAGAAATCCAAAAAAAATCCGAAAAAATTTTTCCATCCTAAACAATTTAAAATGAAAATTTCTTGGGAGGGGGGGTAATTACAAAAAAATTTTCCTCCCAAAATTAACAAAAATCATACCATTTTAAAACAAAAGTTGATGATTTACATAATGTTGGGGGGGGGGGAATTACCCCGGTACCCCCCGTAAATCCGCGCCTGTGCCAGACAATTGAAAACACGACACACGGCAACTAACGCCGGCTCTGGCTCTACCTAGACTTTGACCTTGATCTGAATAATTAAACAAATAAAGCGTGCAAGAGAGACATATATCCTATTCCCATGCAAAAGATAGAGACAAAGATATCGGTGGCTACATGACGTAGCGCTAGACCCAAGTCCCCCCCCCCCCCGCGCGCTAGTGATGTTAAGACCCGGCTCATTTGAGTGAACCGGGTCTTACCAGGTCAATTACTCAAATGATCCGTTCACGAAGATTCGATCATTTGACCCGGCAGGTACATGGTCATGGATTAGAGAGAGACGCAGCTCTCGATGAGATCTGTTTGGAAACAACTTCATCGTTCATTCTCGTTCAGCGGCGGGTCCTTTGATGTCTTTTCTTTTGTATTAAGCACTTTCCGCCGAAAATAATTTAGTGTGAGTAGCGCGGAACTTTTATATTTTTTTGAATAAATCAATAAGAGGTACCGACACTATTTAAAGTCAACATTATCAATTTCCAAGTTTATAAATTATAACTGCATTTCATCTCCCTTATGAAACATTTTAAAAATAATAATATATATTTTCTACAAATTCAAAACCCAAACACGAAACCGAATGTTTAATAATCAATAATTAGTTATGTTTAGACAAGTTGATTTGAATTGAGTTCATTCTGTTAGTTCTCTTTCGTCGCGCATCGATCGTGAATATCTTAGTAGAAAATTAAGAAAACACTATCCGAATTAGAGAATATTATTTAGGTATTATGCAAATCACAACTTACACACTTTTTATTTATTATGAAAATACCTACTTTTTGTATATTGTCATATGAACGATAGGGTCACGGAGAGTGATCGAATCGTTCACGGGTCTTTTGGAAGATCCGTTCATTGTGAACGGGTCGTTCATGAACGACACATCACTATCGCGCGCTCCTTCGTCGAGAAGCTACTGGATGAGGTAACCGTTATAGTTTAATGACTGTGCAAATTGGGTTTGTTTTCAAAGAATTTTTGAGATTTATGCGGCAGTTTTCTCGAAAACGGTTGAAATTATCACGTTCTATCAAGTGTACCTTTTTTACGTAGAAATGACTCCTGCATGAGATTTTCTCATCAAAAGTGCCACAATTCATAAAAAAAAAAGAGAAAAAAATATTCATCATCAGGCGCCCTTCTCGGGTTATCCTGATATACCTACCTAATACATAAATTATTGTTTGTTAGCTCAAGAAATGTTTCCTTGCCAAATTGGGAGAAGATCGGTCAAAAGGTAGTTGAGATATCGCAAAAAAATATATTACAATTTTTACACCCTGTATCTTTTTTCACAGCAACAATTTACTAAAGCATGTTTGGTTATATCCTCATATTTTGGTCCAAAGAATCTACCTTTGAACTACTATGGCCTATTATTAATGGTCCACCATGTATATAGGTATACTCTTTGTTTTCATATTTGAATAATCATGTATATACATACGTATAAGTATATTAAATAATACAACGTAGGTATACGGGAAAATTGTAAACATATATTTCAAATATATATTTGTTTAAAATCTAATCACAGAATAAGGTAGTTACCCTGTCAAAAAAATCTCATTAATCCGTATTGAAAATTATCAAAAATTAATAAGTATCTATGAGAACCTATATGGTCAATAAGTTTCTATAAGAGTTAGGTAAAGTTGCTGTTGAAATTGTTATCAGTTTATATCCGCATTGACCAGCAAAATGAGTCAAGCCATATCCATTTGTTAATCCAAACATTTACTTATACCATATCAATGAGAATTTATGAGCACAGTATCTAATGTAATTCGTGCGGCTTTCCGTGATTAAAAGACAAGTGTTTCTTTAAGAAACGAGCTGCATTAGGTTAGAACAGTTTGGATTTGCAATTGAAGATTACAAATTATAATGTTTGAATAGGGCTTTATGAGATCAGTTTCTATGAGTATTAATGTTTTTTTTCAGTAATATATTAAATGTGTTTTCATTTGTTTGAATGGGTAAAAAGAAAGGTCAGTTTTCAACTGCAATTACAAATACAAGTTTAATCGCCTCGAATGTGATTATATGCGATCAATTTCTAAAAGTATTTATGCTGTTTTCCGAATATAGTTATGATGAGGTTTAATCAGTAACAAATTGTTAACTACTTGTTATGATATGGTCGGAAATTCCAAGTACACATTTGGTATTCCTTCAAGAGGATTGATGAGAGCAGTTTCTACGAGTATCTATTTGTTGTTCCTCTAGTAAATTATATAAGTCTTTATCAGTAAAGATCCGGATCTAATTTAAATATGAAAATTTATATCAGAATAAAGCAACCAAATATTTTAAACAGTATCTATTTGTAAATCCAGACATTTACTTATACTATCTCAATGAGAATTTATGAGAACAGTATCTAATGTAAAACGTGCGGCTTTTCGTGGTTAAATGGCAAGTGTTTCTATAAGAAACGAGCTGCATTATGTTAGAACAGTTTTGATTTGCAATTGAAGATTACAAATTATAATGTTTAAATAGGGATTTATGAGATCAGTTTCTATAAGTATTAATGTTTTCTTTCAGTAATATATTAAATGTGTTTTCATTTGTTTGAATGGGTAAAAAGGAAGGTCAGTTTTGAACTGCAATTACAAATATAAGTTTAATCACTTCGAATGGGGTTATATGCGATCAATTTCTAACAGTATTTATGCTGTTTTCCGAATATAAATTGTGATGAGGTTTGGTCCGTAACAAATTGTTCACTACATGTTACGATATGGTCGGAAATTCCAGGTACATATTTAGTATTCCTTCAAGAGGATTAATGAGAGCAGTTTCTACGAGTATTTATTTGTTGTTCCTACAGTAAATTATATAAGTCTTTATCAGTATGCATTCGGATCTAATTTAAATACAAAAATCATATCAGAATGAAACCCCAAATATTTTAAACAGTGTCCACCTGTAAATCCAAGATAATATTATAATGAGAATCCATCACAACAGTATCTAATGTAACGTGTGCGGTTTTCCGTGGCTAAATTTTAAAATTATTTGCAATAAATAAGCTTTAACGGATTCGAACAGTTTTGCATTTCCAGATGAATAGTTTTAATTGTTAGGGATCTATGAGGTCAGTGTAATGTTTTTTTTTTCAATAAAATGTGTTTTTATTGGAAAATAAACATTATACAAAGACACTGATCTCATAGATCCCTATTTAATAATTAAAACTATTCATCTGGAATTGCAAATTAAAACTGTTCAAATCCGTTAAAGCTATATTTATTAAAAATACTTTTAAAATTTAGCCACGGAAAGCCGCACGCGTTACATTAGATACTGTTCTGATTGGTTCTCATTAAAATATATCTTTAAATGTTTGGATTTACAAGTGGATACTGTTTAAAATATTTGGTTGTGTCATTCTGATATAATTTTTGTATTTAAAGTAGATCCGAATGCATACTGATAAAGACAAATTTTCTATTGGAACAACAAATACATACTCATAGAAACTGCTATCATCAATCCTTTCCAAGGAATACTAAATATGTACCTGGAATTTCCGACCATATCGTAACAGGTGGTGAACAATTTGTTACTGATCAAACCTCATCACAATTATATTCGGAAAACAGCATAAATACTGTTAGAAACTGATCGCATATAACCCCATTCGAAGTGATTAAACTTGTATTTGTAATTGCAGTTGAAAACTGACCTTTCTTTTTTACCCATTCAAACAAATGAAAACACATTTAATATACTTATTACTGAAAAAAAAAACATTAATACTCATAGAAACTGATCTCATAAATCCCTATTCAAACATTATAATTTGTAATCTTCAATTGCAAATCAAAACTGTTCTAACCTAATGCAGCTCGTTTCTTATAGAAACTCTTGCCATTTAACCACGGAAAGCCGCACGTTTTACATTAGATACTGTTCTCATAAATTCTCATTGAGATAGTATAAGTAAATGTCTGGATTTACATATAGATACTATTTAAAATATTTAGTTGCTTTATTCTGATATAATTTTCATATTTAAATTAGATCCGAATGCATACTGATTAAGACTTATATAATTTACTATTGGCACAACAAATACATACTCGTAGAAACTGCTATCATCAATCCTTTCGAAGTAATACTAAATATGTACCTGGAATTTCCACACGTAACATGTAGTGAACAATTTGTTACTGATCAAACCTCATCACAATTATATTCGGAAAACAGCATAAATACTGTTAGAAATTGATCGCATATAATCCCATTCGAAGTGGTTAAACTTGTATTTGTAATTGCAGTTGAAAACTGACCTTTCTTTTTACCCATTCAAACAAATGAAAACCCATTTAATATATTACTGAAAAAAAAAAACATTAATACTCATAGAAACTGATCTCATAAATCCCTATTCAAACATTATAATTTGTAATCTTCAATTGCAAATCAAAACTGTTCTAACCAAATGCAGCTCGTTTCATATAGAAACTCTTGCCATTTAACCACGGAAAGCCGCACGTTTTACATTAGATACTGTCCTCATAAATTCTCATTGAGATAGTATAAGTAAATGTCTGGATTTACAAATAGATACTGTTTAAAATATTTGGTTGCTTTATTCTGATATAATTTTCATATTTAAATTAGATCCGAATGCATACTGATAAACTTATATAATTTACTATTGGTACAACAAATACGCATACTCGTAGAAGCTGCTATCATCAATCCTTTCGAAGTAATACTAAATATGTACCTGGAATTTCCGACCATATCGTAACATGTAGTGAACAATTTGTTACTGATCAAACCTCATCACAATTATATTCGGAAAACAGTATAAATACTATTAGAAATTGATCGCATATAACCCCATTCGAAGTGATTAAATTTGTATTTGTAATTTCAGTTGAAAACTGACCTTTCTTTTTACCCATTCAAACATATGAAAACACATTTAATATATTACTGAAAAAAAAACATTAATACTCATAGAAACTGATCTCATAAATCCCTATTCAAACATTATAATTTGTAATCTTCAATTGCAAATCAAAACTGTTCTAACCTAATGCAGCTCATTTCTTATAGAAACACTTGCCATTTAACCACGGAAAGCCGTACGTTTTACATTAGATACTGTTCTCATAAATTCTCATTGAGATAGTGTAAGTAAATGTAAAGACTTATATAATTTACTAGAGGAACAACAAATAGATACTCGTAGAAACTGCTCTCATCAATCCTTTTGAAGGAATACTAAATGTGTACTTGGAATTTCCGACCATATCATAACAAGTAGTGAACAATTTGTTACTGATTAAACCTCATCACAATTATATTCGGAAAACAGCATAAATACTTTTAGAAATTAATCGCATATAACCCCATTCAAAGTGATTAAACTTGTATTTGTAATTGCAGTTGAAAACTGACCTTTCTTTTTACCCATTCAAACAAATGAAAACACATTTAATATATTACTGAAAAAAAACATTAATACTCATAGAAACTGATCTCATAAATCCCTATTCAAACATTATAATTAGTAATCTTCAATTGCAAGTCAACCTAATGCAGCTCGTTTCTTATAGAAACACTTGCCATTTAACCACGGAAAGCCGCACGTTTTACCTTAGATACTGTTCTCATAAATTCTCATTGATGTGGTATAAGTAAATGTTTGCTGCTCCATTCTGGTAGAAACTGATAGAAATTTCAGCAGCAACTTTACTCCAGGCTCCAGTAGAGGGAGCTGTATACGTGTAGCTAATTCATATCTAATCTAATGTGACCTAAGGAACTGAAGTGTGTTTGTTAAATTAAAAACAAAGCAGTCTCTTTCACTGCTAACTCATTCATTGCTTCTAGGTCTAGGCTAGAACAAGAACACCCGAGGAAATAAGGACTTTGCAGAATTTTGTGTTTACCACAATAATTAGTATTTCTATTTGAAATATGCAATTTAAACTGTACATTTGTCGGCATGCATATCCAAATTAATACTAATAAAAAAGCAAAATGGAAGTTTACAATAAAAATACATCTGTAAAATATACAATTGAAACTGTACATTTGTTGACATGTATATCTACATTAATACTAATAAAAACCAATGTTGAAATTTACAATAAAAACATGTTGATAAATGGTGTGTTACATATGATAGATACTGGAGAAAGGACGGACTGGAACTCTTATGATATTACTTATAGAAAAGTTTAGAATCTCTTTAAAGTTGTATCTGTAATTCCATATGTTTACAGATATAAGGGCAAGGGTGCGTTTGCAGACACTAAACTGTAGATTTGTTGATGTATATTTCATATAAGTACTCATGAAAGGGCAACATGATAATTCCAAATAGCTCATTCGGAATTACTGTTTCATAACCGATTTAAAACTTAATAAAACAGATAAAATCCTGTCTGTATAATACTAATATAACTTATAGGAACGATAAAACCGCATCACTTTTTTTTTATAAGTTTCTATGTGGAATTTTTGGCAGGGTAGTTCTCTTTTCTGTGACCTAATATAGAGAGCACATTTGTTACAAGGCTGTTTTATATTTTGCTTAAAAAAGATAGCCATGAACTGGGAGTTTCCAGCGATCAGATATTGCCAGTCGTTTCTTGTTTCGTCCGCCATGTTTAATTTTGTAATTCGTTATATTTTGCAATTTGATGCGTTTTTTCTTAATAATATTTCAATTAAAACCTTTATTACATTATGTGATTGTGCATGAAGCCGTTAATATTATGGATTAAACTGATGTAAAGGTAGGTACCTATTAATAATATATATCAAAAAATGCTTTCTGATACGTACACATACTTTACTTTGGTGAATTAAATTTAGAATTTCAATTGAAAACTAATTTATTTACCATTTTTTAATAGGTATTTGAAGGCAAATATATTTTCTACTACCAATAAGTATAAAGTACCTTATATGAATTCATTATTGTGGACATTTTTTAAATAAACATGTGTGAACATTATATATACCCAGTGATGCAAAATTTCATGAAACTTAAAATTTGTGAAATTTCAATGACATTTTTGTGAAAGTTTTGAAATTCATCTGAAATTTATGAAATTTCTGAAATATAAATTTAAACAAAAGTATAATGAAACTTTCGTGAAATTTCAATGAAACTTTCATTTTATGAAATTTAAATGAATAGTTTCCTAATATTGTGAAAGTTAAGTGAAATTTCGTTGAAATATTTCATGAAATGATGAAACTTAAAGTTATGTGTAACATTCGTAACCAGTGATGCAAAATTTCGTGAAACTTAAAATTTGTGAAATTTCAATGACATTTTTGGGAAAGTTTCGAAATTCATCTGAAATTTATGAAATTTTTGAAATATTATATTATACTTAAGTATCATGAAACTTTCGTGAAATTTCACTGAAACTTTCATTTTATGAAATTTAAATGAATATAATTCCCGAATATTATGAAAGTTAAGTAAAATTTCATTGAAATATTTCATGAAATGATGAAACTTAAGTTCTGTGTAACATTCGTAATGTTTTAAACCTCCAAGAGATAATGACTAATAAATTCCACTTTTGCAACTAGTCTCACACATTTTTATTTTTAATTTTTTTTTTTAACATAAATAACATTTTGTTTTCTTTATAACAGGATTAGAGCTTACAAATAATATATTTGTGAAAAGTAAAAATAATAATACATTTTTCAAAACGTTTTATTACAAAATCGACAAGTCACATTGTTATTATTTTGGGAACACGAAAAATATTTCCAAGTAGCACTTTTTGGCTTATTCATTTTGTTGATTATTATGGGTTTGAAATTTTAACACTTTTAATGGCGTTTCTTCACTTTCCCGCGACTTTTAGCTAACCTAACCTCTATAATAAATGTCAAAACTAGACTTTAATCCGTATTGGTTGAAAAAAAGCTAAAAATGCTCGCGAAATTCAAATTTTGTTTGATGTAATGGAAATACAGATTTTGCGGCTGAAACTTTCATGAAAGTTTCAAAAACATTGTAATTTTCAGATTAATCTGAAACTTTCATAAAATTCAGATATTTCAGAAATTTACGAGGGCACGTTGAAACTTTCAGAAATTTCAGATTGAAATTGAAACATTCAAAATGAAATTTGAAATTTTGCATCACTGTATATACATACCTACATTCTACGTCAGATCATTCAATTTTCTATATATTTGATGAATATTCGCTATAGTACACTAAAATTAAGGTCTTTCAATTTAGTCGTTCAGTATGCCTGTCTGTTCGCGCTAGGCGTTATATCTAAAAAACTATTTGACGAGAAAATAACTAACTAAATTCGTCAACATTCAACGGAGGGTGTATTGTTTTAAAAGTGCAGTTCGGAAGTTCCTGATCGACCAATGTTTTTACACTTATTATAAATAACTAACTAAATTCGTCAACATTCAACGGAGGGTGTATTGTTTTAAAAGTGCAGTTCGGAAGTTCCTGATCGACCAATGTTTTTACACTTATTATAAATTTTACAACTTCTGTACAACTGCTACTACTACTTGATATTGGAGCCATAGAAATGGTTTATTTTTATGTTGTTGATGTATTTATTGTTCATTTAAAATTTTGTTTGTTATTTATTAAATTTAAATTTGACTAAGGACTAGTTGTATGAACTAAATTGAGCCAAGTTCAGCTTGAACCAAGATCACAAGCCAAGGTTACGATTGTTACAATAATCGTAATCATGGCTTTTGATCTTGGTTCAAGCTGATCTTGGCTCAACTTAGTTCGTACAACTAGCACTAAGTATGTGAAATACATTTTTTTTTATTGTATTTAGTTTTTTTGACTATGTATTTTTCTTAGTTGTAATTTACATCTGACTCGTCTAAAACTTGTATTACAGCAGGTCAAAAGGAAATAAAGTTATTATTATTATTATTAACCTCTCTAAGTCAAAGGTGATTCTCCTTAGCAGAATTATAATAGCATGCAGCAGATGCTTCTAAAATTCCTGTTAACAATAAAATGATACCTGTAAATGTCTGCCTCAATTGAAATTAGTCTAAGAGCTGGGCACGAAATTTCGATATGACTCGGGTTATGAAAAATTTCCGTCACAATACGTCGTACACTAAGGGAGGACCCTGATTTGGGAATTTGCTGACAGCTCGAGCGGGGAGGGTCGCCGCCATATTGAAAAAATGGCGCACAAAAATAGTTTCTTTGAAATATCTCGCTTCGGGTGCCTCATACGGCAAAAAATCTTGTTATGAAAATAAAAGAGCATTAAATTTTCTACAAAATATGTCGTATACATTTTTTCATTAAACTGAATAGTTTCGGTGCAGCAGTCGGTCGAAGTCGAGCATTTTTTGTAATTTCTCAATTTAGTGCGACTTTTATGAAGGAGCATTTTTGTGTTGAGACAATATTTGTTTTCATACCTGAAAATCCTCAAATATAGTTGATTTTACTTGTCTGCTACGCATAGCTCTATGTTCAATACTCATTTCCACACCACCTTGAGGTAGAGAATATGGAGGTCTTTTTTTACGTGGTTGTCCCCTATAGGCCTAATCCTCGACTAGCCTGCTTCTTGAGGCGTTTTAGGTGCTTGATGTCGAAGGTCCAGGTTCGGTGTAGTCTTCAACAATACTTTCTTTGGAAATTGCTTTCGTTACGCTGTCCACTGATACCTGAAAATCCTCAAATATAGTTGATTTTACTTGTCTGCTACGCATAGTTCAATACTCATTTCCACACCACCTTGAGGTAGAGAATATGGAGGTCTTTTTTTACGTGGTTGTCCCCTATAGGCCTAATCCACGACTAGCCTGCTTCTTGAGGCGTTTTAGGTGCTTGATGTCGAAGGTCCAGGTTCGGTGTAGTGTTCAACAATACTTTCTTCGGAAATTACTTCCGTTACGCTGTCCATTCATTCTACGTATTGATTGTTATCCATGCTTGCGAGAAATGTTTCGACTGGAGAGTCGACTTCCTTGTTGCCATGAAGCTCGTCGACTGTTGCTGGTGCATTGTCGCAGTTATACGAGGATATGTATAAATTGCATTTATGTACGTGGGCACCTAGTCTATTATGTAATGTTATACTATTTTTTAATATAAAAACAATAATAATTAAAATTAATAAAAAAAAATTTCAACCTCTCTTTTTCATTTAGTTTTTTAATTATCCGACTTGAAATATAAAAGCAAACTTAAAAAAAAATTAAATTAACGGTAGGCTCATTTTATGAAAAATCGGTTAAAAAATTTTTTTTTCTTTAAGTGTCTAAATAATACCATATTTTTTTAAAACTTAAATTAATATTTAATAATATAGAAAAATATTTTTACTTGTAACGGCTGGTTTCAGATTATCGCAACGCCAAGTGATCGCAGCACGGATCCTATTTTCAACATTAAATTAAAATTATTAATAATAGAGATAGAGTTTTGGGAGTCGGTACTTTTTTATTGTAAATTTCTTCCTCTTTAATAATCTATCTTTAAAATTTATTAAATATTAATAGTTTTCAAGTTATTTGCAAAAACGAAACTCGTTATTTTGTCAATCTTCATTTGTTTATAACTTTTGCAATTGTTTAAGTGTGGGTAAAAAATTTTTGAACATTTTTCTAGACATCATTCCGAATCCAATGAGCCCTCACTCATATTTTTACGAGCATTATCAAGCATTAACACGGCTTTGAACTTGTGAACTAGTCTAAGTATCAAAAAATTGTCAACGCAGACCACTTTATTGATAAAGTATATCAAAAAACTTTTTAAAAAATCACTCGCCTTTCATTTGTCAGCTTATAAATTATTATTACAATTAATAAAAAAAAATAGTAACCCTAGTTTTAGCTTACTCGGTATGATTTTGAGCTTTTTAGGGGTTTATATGACATATTAACACATTTTAGATAGTTGCAGGCTAGATGTAAACAGTAAGAATAAGAAAAATATAACTAAACACCATGCCCCAACTTTGTTCAAACATGTCTGCCATAGTTAACAGAAAAAAAACATGGCTGAAAAATTAATAAAACCGTTTATTTTAATAGAATACCCTATTAAGAGTTTGTGGCTTTAGGAAATATTTTTATAAAACAAAAGGTTTTGTTAAATTCTAATTGCTCCACTTTATTACTATTTTAAAGTCTGTAAGACTTTAGCCAGCCTTACTACTCTTCTTTAAAACCCTTAAGATTTGTCTCTGACAATCTGTAACCCAAATGTAGCTTAGATAACATCACCTAAAAAAACATTATTTATTTTGTGTGTGCAATCATTAATTTCTCGTTATTTCTGTAAGTGGGGCAACCAAAGGATTTATAAGTGCTTTATAAAAACCAAGAAGTTTTAACGTAGCTTAATAAAGCTACCAAAAAACTTAGGTTTTAAGGAACCTTTAATAATTATCGTTAAAAGCAAATAGTATTTAGGATAACATATATTAGACTACTTAAGAGTTATTAGTTTTATTGCTTGATCATAAGGAGTACTTAAAGACCATGTTTTAAAACTCCCATAAAACCTAAAGATTTATAGATGTCTACCACAAAACTTAATATATTTAAAATCCACTATAAAACTTAATGAGTTTATTGTGGTTTTGAATAATGCAGCAATTAAGTGGCTATAAGACCAATAGGTCTTAAAGAGCAAAGAGGTTTAACAAATTGCTTTAAAGATAACTTGAAGGCCTTTTTTTGAGTACATATTATCTGCAGATAAATTGGTATGCACAAAAGAAATAATAAAACCCAGTTCGGTTTACTAAATCTGTGATAAAACACGATAAATACTTGTTGGCATTTAAATTGTTACTTGGGACACCATCTTTATATACTTTTGTTACCGCTATTTTGTTCTCGCCTTTTCGTTCTCAATGCATTTTATTCTTGGTTTTGTTGACTTTTTATTTCAGTTCTTTATATCGCTCTTAAGAGAACTTTTCTGATTTTTGTTCTGTTCTCAAACAACAAAATTTTTCTCATTATATTTTATTCTGGAGAGTAAGAATGAGACCAAACTCAGTCCCTGGACAAAATGATATTAATGTTAATTTAAAGTATTAAGATAGTAGTCAGGGAAATAAAAGTATCATTACCAAGCACATAAATGATAAATATAAAGTATCCATAATTTATCTCTATAAGAAATATATACTAGTGGAGTCAAATTAGGATTTTAGTGTGAATTGTCTGGTCAGGCTGTTTTAACACGTTCAGGGTGTCAACTTAAGTTCACAGCTCAGTTTTGCAGTTTTTGCGAGGTCGGCTTATTGTTTATTTAAACAATTTATTTTTTTAAACATCGTCTTCCGTTGGTTTTCTTTGAATATCTCGAAATCTATAAGTCCTATGAAAAACAATAGAAAGAAGGAAAATGTTCGTTTTGAGCTGTACAATAAAAGTACATAAACTATAATTCATTCCAATTGTTATTATTATTTAAAAAAAATTGAACATTGCAACATTATGCGTTTTTAAACAAATTATTGTTCTTTCAAAAATAACGGATAATATTCAATGAAATTTTGGAAAAATATAGCTCTTATAAAGTACAATCACTACTTAAAATTTCAATTCAAAATGATTACTAAAATGGCTCAAATATACAATTGTTGCTAAAACTTTGCACCCTTGTAAAATCCTGCCATCAAGACCAAGAAATGTGTACGATATGGCTCAAATTGTAGCATTCTGTAAGTACTTTAAGATCACGGAGAAAAACATTTATTTTTCAAAATTTAAACCCGTTTTATTGCAATTATTTCTGTTATAAACAAATTCAAGTAACTTTCTGTTTTTTTTTTACGAAATCAAAAACAGTAAACAAGTAATGAAAGTAGATTAAAATAGCCATCTTTTGAAAAAAAAAAAATTAATGCTTTACTTGCTTTTGGAACTAAGATGATACATTAGTTTTTCGTTTAGGTTACTTATAAATAAACAAATCGATATTTCTTCTTGAAATTTGTTCTGGTTATTCTCCAATGACTATTATTTTGTTTCTGCTATTTGAAGATAATCCAAAGCTACAATTGTTAAAATAACATCGAATAAAGTGGCTTTGAGAACATAATGCATATTTTTAGTTTTTTTATAACTTTTTAAATTTTTGTCACGAAAATGGTAAACCAACCTAATTTGAATAACTACCCTTATGTTCATGTATACAGCTTTGCAAAACTTTCAATATCACCGATATAATAAAAAAAATATTTCGCAAGCAGGATTTGAACCCGAGACGTCCGCAACCTAAATAAAAAGTGCTAGTCGCCTTACCCACTGAGCTATCTAGCGACTAAAGTCCAGAATGTAAAAACATAATATAACATTTAGACATATTTGGTGATTTTCGGATCTCTAACAAAATCTCTAGAGACCCCACTTTCGGGTCACTATATAATATCTTTTAACAATTGTAGTTTTGGATTATTTTCAAGTAGCAGAGACAAAACAAGAGATATTTTAGAATTACCAGTTCAAATTTAAATAAGAAATATCGATTTGTTTATTTATAAGTGACCTAAACGTAAAAATTAACATATCTCAGCTCCAAATGCAAGCATTAAATTTTTTTTTAAAGTTAGATTTTTTAATCTACTTTCATTACTCCTTTACCATTTTTGATTTCATAAAAAAAAACCAGAGAGTTATTTGAATTTGTTCATAATTACAATTTCGAAAATTATAAATAACTGCAAGAAAAAGGGTTTAAAGGCCATGGCAGGTTAAGATCCTGCCATCGTGCCTTTGCAACCTTTTTGCGTGTGGTGTTCCTTCCATTTTTTTTTTCTTAATCAAGTGAACCAATTTGTTTATATTTCACATATATTGTAAATCTACTCAAGACAATTTACTAATGATATTTTCAGGAAACCTTTTCATGGAGAAAATAAAAATTGATGCTTTTGAATTTTTTGAAAAATTTAAATACGTAATTACATGTTAGCGACCACCACCATTTTTTTACTAATTATACACCATACAATAAGCTAAAACATATATTTTCCACAAAACTCTATCGAAGGGGTAACGTAGTCAAATTGGCAAAGATAATGTTACATGCTCAGCACCCCCTCCCCCCTTAGTAAACACCCTGTATCGTGGGTTGAGAAATTATAACACCAGGGTAACGCTTCTTTATTCGTTGTAATTAATATGTAAGTAAATACATTATTGTTTAGTGTTACCCTGGTGTTATAATTTTTGAACCCACGATACAGGGTGTTTACTAAGGGGGGGCGGGGGTGTCGCAAGCACGTAACATTATCTTTGCCAATTTGACTACGTTACCCCCTCGATAGAGTCTTGTGAAAAAAATTTTTCAAAAAATTCAAGAGCATCAATTTTTGTTTTCTTCATGAAAAGATTTCCTGAAAATATCATTAATAAATTGCCTTGAGTAGATTTCAAATATATGTGAAATACAAACAAATTGGTTCACTTGATTAAGAGAAAAATTTTTTTTTTGGATTTTTGGAAAAAAAAAATTCCCAGATATTATGGAGTTTTTGAGGTTAAAACTTTTTGTGGTGGCATCTTACGTAAAGATGCATCACTGGAAGGAACCACACACAAAAAGGTTGCAAAGGCACGGACACTTAACACTGCCATGGCCTTTTGAAAAAAAAAAATTCTCTCCCCGTGACCTTAAAGTACCTATAAAAAGCTACAATTTGAGCCATCGTACACATTTCCTGGTTTTGATGGCAGGATTTCACAAGGGTGCAAAGTTTTAGCAACAATTGTATATTTGAACCGTTAAAATAAACATTTTGATTTGAAATTTTAAGTGGTGATTGTACTTTATAAGGGCTATATTTTTCCAAAATTTCATTGAATATTATCCATTATTTTTGAAAGGACAGTGATTTGTTTAGAAACACATAATTTTGCAATAATCAGTTTTTTTAAATAATAATAACAATTGGAATTAATTATAGTTAACGTACTTTTATTGTACAGTTCATAACGAACATTTTCCTTCCTTTTGTTTTTTTCCATAGATCTTATAGATTTCGAGATATTCAAAGAAAACCGATGAAAAACACAGTCTGAAAAATTAAATTGTTTAAATAAACAATATGCCGACCTCACAGAAACTGCAAAACTGAACTGTGAACTTAAGTTGATCCCCTGAACACGTTAAAACAAAAAAACTGCCCTGGCCGGATAATTGCGAATTTTTTAGTCCTAATTTGATTCCACTATACCATGAGCTAACCATTCTGAAGGTGAAATAAAATAAAAAATAAATATTTGTAAATAATATAATAAAATATTAAAATGACAAACTTAATATAATTTCTTGTCAAATACAAAATTTAATTATCAAATAATTGACAATAAAAGAGATCAGCGTTGCTTGTTGTTTTGCAAGTTATAGTGACTGCGTTTTTCACGGGGACCTCCTAATGAATACGTTGATTTCTTTAGATCGCTAATCACCATTCGGATATTAGACAACGATTCAGATCTGGGCATATACGAAGATGAGTTTTTTGTTTTGATATGTTGTGAATTATGATCCTACAAAAGAAAGAAATTATACATAGGATAAGAAATAATAAAGATAGCACTATGCAATGTATTACTAAGTGAATATGATGCAACCAGAAGGATGCATCATATTCGTCTAAAGAATTTATAATTTGTTTGGACATGTGCAATAAGCATGTCTATTTGATTTCGAGCAGCATTCACATAACATGTGAAAATGAAACTTAAAATTTTTAATTTCATGTCATTTCAAACTTCTAAATAAACTATGTGTGTGACATTCGGTAACTGACGTGGTACAATTGCATATTCTGTTATCTTATAAGTAGCCTCTAGGTGAAGATGAAATTTTATAAAATGATTTGCACTTTCTCTTTTTCACATTAATATCACTATACCTTAGCCGGGAAAGGAGGAAAGTGATGAATTAAACTGTCAATAATGTCAAGCAGCATTGTCATCGAGTGACGCTGATTTGACAAGCATTTGTAAAAATTATAGAAAAATAGAATCTGTTGTGTTCTCCCCCTTAAACCTATTTATAGAGGAGGTAGTGTTGAGGACTGCTCTGCGATTGCAATCCATAGGTCAATGGTATATAAGGGGCAAGCTTTCAAGACATTCCCATATACTAGAAGACGCTACAATAGAAATTTCTCTTCTATCGATCTTATCCCTCCTAGAAATAATTTTAAAATGAACTTCGAGGCAAGTTTGAACACGACAGGAAATTATGAACCGAATGTGTCAATCTACACTGATGGTTCAAAAATGGACTGTGAATCAGGGGATGGAGTCTACTCAGAAGAACTCGACAATACCACCAGCCACACACACCACTATATTTCAGGCAGAACTAGTAGGAATTCTTCACGCGAGAATATAAATCACAAATGTAAATGTCAGTGGTAAAGCGGTGCGCATATCAATGGAGAGCAGTGCAGCATTGCTTGCCCTAAACAATTGTAGTACATACTCTGGGCTGGACCTGCAAATTAGAAAGGCCCTAGATGTGCTTGCATAAAATAAGAGTGTCTACCCAAGGAGCAAAATGTGCCTGGACCAGGGCACAATACATGGTGAGTACGTACCGTGTCGATACATTTAATAAAATCCAAGTCAGGATGGTCACTGTGTCCAAGTACTAACATTTTGTGGGTTATGAGTTAATACAGGAACCAAATATTGTGTCAAAATAGACACTGCCCCCAAATGACAACATTTTTCTATGTGGAACACTAGATACGATTTAGATACATCGTGTCGATGCCCTTTAGACACATAGTGTATCTAAAAGGTGTGTATCCACCTTGTTACTGACATTTAGGTAAAAGAATATTTATGTTTCCATTTGTTTTCATTTTAGGCACAGATTTTCCTTTTTCTATCATAAATGTGCCGAGATGTACAGATGTTTCCAGGTTGAATTTTCAACACATTTCTTCTGTTTTGTGTATAATGTGTATCGTCGCCCAGAAGTCAAAACCTTGTACCTCAAAAAACGTAAATAAGTGGGAGACGTAAATAAACATGTGGAGATAAGAGGTTTCAAAACTTACACTGAGATACAACCTTTTGAATTTTAACGTGGACATGCGCAAGTACAAAGAAACGTAGTAACACAGCTAATCAAGATTTATAACAAAATACCAAATCAATATAAAAATTTGTTAACAAAGGAGTTCAAAGTGAAATTAAAAATATATTTAAGTCGTCAATCATTTTATTCTATCTCTGAATACTTTAATCACCATTTTGATTGTTCTATCTAAAGTAATATTATTTAATTGTAATTGTGTTATACATTTAATTGTTTATACTTATTTGTCTAATTTATTTATTTTTATCTTGCTATTTTGACCTGTTCTAAACTATTTTTATGGTATAACTGAATAAAGTTTATTATTATTATATATTATTATTAATATTCACTATATCGTGATAAGAGTTATTGCAATCGGTGCGGAACAACATAGTTTATTTCGCAATACTTGCAACTCAAAATCAACAAATTTTGAGATACGAGGTTTTGACTTCTCAGCGACGGTATGTGGGTCTGGGAGTTGTAGATAGCCCCATGTGTAGACGGTGTAATCTGGAGGACGAGATAGATAGATAATTTATTGGTGTTTAATATACAAGAGTATTTACACAAGTAAAAAAATGAGAAGGCTACAACACATATGTTTCAAATATAAACAGTTCAAAGGACACTAAAATTGTTTAAAAGTATGTACACATATATTCAGATTCAGATTTAGATTCAGATTTATTTATTTATGTTATTTGATTTACAACAATCATTACATTCGTCAATAAACTTAGTATACAAACATCAGATAAAATTACATCACAAATATTGTTACTTATACATACAAAATAAAATAGTCATTTATACAGATATGGAACATAAAACTCTATATCAATGAATTGCACTGCAAAAATTCAGTTGTGCTATAGAAAGCTTTTCTGACTAGTAATTCTTTTACTTTTGCCTTATACTCGTTTAGAGTTAATCCCTTGTAGTTATTTGGTAGCTTGTTATAGCATAGAGGGCTGTAGTAATTAGTTGCCAACCGAGACTTACGTAGCCTGAAGTAGTCTATTCTAATATCATCTCAGTCTCTGGTCAAATACCGGTGAAAAGTATTATTTCTATTATAGACATCTTGGTTAATATAGGCATAAACTAGACATTCGTATATAAATCGGCAAGGTACAGTTAAAAACCCAAGTGGAATGAATACATTTTCTACGTCGGGTCTGTAGTTGATGTTAGCTACGATTCGAAGAGCCCTTCTCTGTAGAGCAAAAATACGCTCCACATGACAAGAATGACCCCAAGCCAGAATGCCATAGCAGCTTAGTGACTGAAAAATTGCATGAAATGTTTGGAGTAATATATTATGTGGTAATATTTTTGACAAGTTTTTGAGTAAAAAGATATTTTTAGAGAATCTAGTTGCCAGATGAGTGACTTGGTTTTCAAATTTAAGGGTTGGATCGAGATAAATCCCTAGAAATTTAGTTTCAATAGGATTATTTTTATTTGCGATTTGCTTGAGGCTAAAAGTCATGTTGACAGTTTTAGATGCATTTAGTGACATTTTATTGGCAAGGAACCAATTATTTAAATATGTTGTATTTTCTTTCATAACTCAATTCAAGATGTCATAATTCAAATTTGAGTTCACCAAAGTTGTATCATCTGCAAAAAGGATCAACTTATCATTAGGGACCGAGGTATTTATATCATTTATATATATTAGGAACAATAAAGGCCCCAGTATAGAGCCCTGGGACACTCCATGTTTTATATCTTCCCACTCTGATATTGATTTTCTATAAAAAGTTTTTTGTTTTCTTGCAGAAAGATAACTACTAATAAGGGCTAAGGCATAATAAGATAATTTATTTATTAGTATTGAGTGAGATACACAATCGAAGGCCTTCGAGAGATCGCAGAATGTAGAACCCACATAAAATCCCTTCTCGAAGGCCTCCGATATGTACTCCAAAAGATCCGTAATAGCAGAGGTAGTAGATTTATGTAATCGAAACCCATATTGGGCACTTGTAAATAAGTTATTATTTTCAAAATAGTCATAGTATTCGTATACTTTAGATAGTGCAGGAATTAGTGTTATTGGGCGATGATTATTTATGTCCGTTTTTGATCCTTTTTTATAGATGGGTACCACTTTGTTTAATTTAAAGCAAGAAGGATATATTCCTTTCCTTATGCTTCATATTAAAACAATCAAAGCTCAACTTATCGCTAAGTATGGTGATGGCATTATTATTTCAGAAACCCCCAAGAAACCTGCAATCTTTAACTTTGACTGAACTTAGTGCATGCATCCCGCAGAGCAGAGGCTCATGTTTCAAGGCGAGCTAGCACCTCCCCGTTCGTTCAACGTTAAAATGTCAAAGGACCTTTTTTGTTGCAAAATTTGTCTGCTTTTCGAATTTCTAGGTATCTTTTTCCTAAAGCGAAGAAAAAAAAAGATAAAAATAAGAAACCATTTTTTTTTCTAAATTTGAGGGAGTTCCGGAGGAAATTTTTGGTGGGAAGTTAAAAATTCGGATTCAGCGCTAGAAAAAAGTAAAGTAAGTCTATCTTCAGGACTACCATGAATTTTTCCAGGTCATATATGGTCTCTAATGCCTGGAGTAATCCCCCTTTCCTGGCTAAGGTATAGTGCTTAGAATTACATAGAATTTTTTTTTTTGATAGTGTAGTTATATGAAGAGTATAATTTGACAGTATATTATTATCCGATTAAATCCTGAGCTCTTTAGCTTGAAGACTTTTACTTTCGATAAATTTTGATAAATTATTCAATTTAGACAAATTGTATTACTATATTGGCAACTTATCTCGAGAAAAAAATTTTAGATAAAAATTAATACCTCGGGTTCTATTTGGGGAAAATAATTAACAAAATAAAACATGGCATATGTCAATAAGTGCAATGCGAATTGCAGTGATAATTCTGTCAATAGAGAATTACAGTGACAACTTTGCAAGTTGGTACTGTCAAAATCTGATCGAGGTTAGTTTACCATTAACAAAGACATTTGATTGGTGCAATGTTGTCAAAAACGAGCTTTCATTGGCTACCACGCTAATGAGTGAAATAAACAATATAATATTATTTCATCAGAAAAAATTCAAGTTCCTGTATGAATGATGCTATAGTTGATGGAACTATAATTATTATTTATTGAAATAAAAGTTAGTAATCAATCATTCTTTAGGGCTAAATTGGGGAATTTCCCAAGTAGCACAAGTAGTTGTATTTTGGTCATCATCATGTCCCAGTAGCTAAAAAGATGGCTAATTGGTTATAGTGGCGATTATTAAAACTGAATTATTACGTGCTGAAGATGTACATACTGGTGATGAAAATGGGGAATCATATCTTGGTCATCAAAACGCAACTGGAGCCAAATGGCCATAACGCATTTGCAACTCATTTGGCTCTCTTTTTGATTTTTGTGGCTGCTTTATTACTAGTTATGAAATGGTTCTTGGCGAAAAGGGTGATGTATCTACTTCACCGTGACTAAAATCATGACTTTTAGGCCTAAAATAAAACAAGAACACTATTATGGTCATCTTTTGGCTTTAAGCAGGTGTTGTTAGATAAAATAGATAAAATAAAACATCATAATTGCACATATGGTCAATCAAGAGGGTTAAATTTTATCAACGCACGAATTTTTTCTGTAAACTTATATAAAATACTCATAAAAACAAAGGGGCCTCCAGAAATCTCTAAATTCTAGGTATAATTAAATTAATTTGAAATATATACATATAAACATTTTGTAATTTCAAGAAGCACAGTCGATGGTAAGGTTTTTAAAACTTATTAAAACATCGAATTAGTAAATCAAAATGTTATTTATATATAATTAATAAAGTATTGAAAATGAACGTAACGGCAATGGGGTTCTTCTTGATTGATAGAAAGGCGGCAAGTTGTCATCACTTTATGCTTTCACTAATGATGCTAGAAATAAGCCAGAATATGACTGTAAAAGATCTAATAAACTTTTTTCGTCAAATGGCAAAGGACCCCGGAACAAAACCCATGAAAATGTTGATTCGGTGGAATCGGCTGAAATGTTGGTATTTTGTAGTTCAAGTCATGTTAATCAAACATTCTTATTACATCGAGCCAATTCTATGGACAGTTTTTGAGGTAGAGCTTGTCAAAGTTCGGTAATTTGCGTCATTTTAGACATTCATGAACTTTTTACTCCTAAACTATTAACTTTAGCAAAAAATGGCAAGGTTCGAAATATTTCTGTTCCTAGTTTAATAAAGCCCAAGAATTTTTTTCATAATTTTTTTATCAATTTTTAGGTTAGGTAAAACATATATATGTCATATTTCGGCATGCTTCGGTGGGATTAGCTGAACTGAAACTTTGCTATTTTGTAGTTAGTCATTCTGATCAAAAATTCCTATTGCACTGAGTCTAAGAGTGGTTTTCACTCCAGAACTGCCTGAAGGTCTTAACAACAAGGTAACGGGTAATCTATATGTATGTGTTTATGAATGGCTTCCAGCGTGTTTGTGATTATTTTTATCAAAGAACCTGCTCTTACCGGCACTAAGTTTCTTATGAGAGTATTCTCATTGCCAACCAGAGTGATCCCATTTTTTTTGGTTTCACTTTCTATCTGTTTATTTTTACTTTTTGTTGTTTTTTAATATATTTCTTTAGTTTTTAAATATTCAGAACATTCATAAGATTTTTAGGAACAAGTGCTCTGTTTCTAGCATATGTATCGTTCGAAGAAGAATCATCGATGGATATTTTATGTGACGTACCGTACGTACCCCAAAAACCATAACACGCTTGTGTTTTCAGCGGTTCCTCATCAAACTCATTAGAACGATTTTTCTCACAAACGGTCCCCGTTCTACGAATAAAATGAAAGAGGACATTTTTTGTGTATTTTCAATTAGTGAATGACATTCTTGTACCAAAGTGAAGAAAAAACATAAAAGACATAAGAAATTAATGCAAAATATCGACAACCCCCCTCAATACCACCTACTTATGGTGAAAAATATTTTAAAAAAATAATGTAAAAATAAGCTTGTATTATTGTTCATTATGCGTATAAAGTCGCGTCCCTGTAAATCAAAAGGTTTCTGAAATATAAAATAATAATCAATTTTTGGGTGCCATTTTCAAAGGGCCGTAGCTCAAGGTATTTGCGAACAGATGTTTGCATGTAGAATCTGCACCAGAAGTTTGTCATTGATAATTCCGGAGAACCCTGTATACGCTGGCACATACATACACACAAACGCATGCACGCAGTACACAAACACGCTGGAAGCCGTTCGTAAACACGTACATATAGATTACCCGTTACCTCATTGTAAAGACCTTCAGGCACTCCTGGAGCGAAAACCACTCAAAGGATAGGCTCAGTGCAATGGGGATTTTTGATCAGCATGACTACAGAATACCAAAGTTTCAACCAATCCCACCGAAGCATGCCGGAATATGACATATATATATATTTTACTTAACCTAAAAATTGATAAATTCTGAAAAAAATTCTTAAGCTTTATTGGACTTGAATAAAAATATTTCGACTCTGGCAACTTTCACCTAAAGTTAATAGTTTAAGAATAAAAAGTTTTTGAATGTCTAAAATTACGCAAATTACCTAACTTTGACAAGCTTTCAAAAATTGTCCATAGGATTGGCTCGATGTGATAAGAATTTTTGATCAGCATGACTTGAGCTACAAAATACCAACATTTCAGTGGATTCCACCGAATCAACATTTTCATGGGTTTTATTCTGGAGTCCTTTAACCGGTCGAATTGGCCAAACTATTACCAGATTGGTTGAATAGGTTAGCAAGTTTTCGCATCAAAATACGGTTAAACTATGAAAGACATAACCTTTATTTTTTTCCGTTTTTTTTAACTGCCTTTGTGTGGAATGGGTTACTTTGTATTTTGATCTTTATTTCTCCAACGTTTTTACATTTCCTTTCCCCAACCAAATTAAAATTTGTTACTAAAGTTTCTGAAAATGTATTGTATGGACGAAACCATCAAGGAGCAAATTTGCCTTAGTGCAGTTCCTTCAAGTTGGGTAGGTAGTAAATAGCCAACTGTATTGGTCAAATACAAGGTAGGTAGTAAATAGCCAACTGTATTGGTCAAATAAAAAAGCATACATACATTCTTGACTAATTCTCAATCAAAACCAGACGCAAAATACTCCCAGCAACCGTGTACAATAAAAAGGAATAATAGTAAAATGTTAGTGATGAATAGAGCCATAGAAAATGGAATGTCAGCATTGTTTCAGTCATGATTCGGTAATAATTGCTAAGAAAACAGCCAGAATAAAGCCTAACTAATATAGTCATGTTTAGGCTAATTTCTTAATAATAGTTTGGATATCAACACTATATTAATAATAAAAACCAAGTCAACATATTCTAGCCATTTTTATAGCTAGAATGGCAGTATTAGGACAACATTGTTCCTATTTAATTACTTGCTCATATATGACATCGTGAAAACGACTTTATAACCAAACCTGCATGGTGATATTATGGCTACTAGTAATGACCAGTATACAACGTGATCTACCAGGACATGCGGAAAATTAACAGTAGGTTGTCCCCACCAAAAGGAGTAAAAAAATGAAAAATTTTTTAAAAAATGACCAAAAAAATTACCTTATTTTTTTTGTAGGAATGCGCCGCCAATGACTTCAACTAATCTAACGTAATGCGGTACAACCATATCACTTTATCAGACTTGGGATTGACACTACTGACAGCAAAGCTCGATAATAAGACAGAAATGACTTTTGGTTTCAATCAAATCACACTACAAAAATACCGAAATAAATCGAAGACGATCTTATGCTGAAATGAAAAGCAGATATACGAGATATTTAGTTAAACCGGTCAATGACACGACCGGAAGCAAAAAACGCAGCTGTCTAGGGGTCTACACACGATCCAGTGGCACGGAGTCAGCCTTGTCGGCATGCTTTGGACTCATTCGTAAAAGTGAATTGGTCCACTGGAATTCCAATTATCTTCAAAGCGTACCAACAATGTTGACTACCTGCCGCTCGATCGTGTGTAGACCTCTTTTTTTGATCTCGCCGGCCGGCTCACTTTTTATGCCAATTAAGGAAATGTAAACAACTCGAATACGTTCTTTCGCCAGTAAGTTCGTCGACCTCTTCAGAATTAGGTCAGGACTTACTCAACATCAGTAGTGTACCTTCGCAAATTGACTAATAATTTAATATACTAAATTACCTCAGAATCCTCTAAAATTTTGCAGGGGCTTTCCCACATTGAAGACTAGCACACCATTTTATTTTCCGCATTTCTTGGTAGATCACGTTGTATAGAGATCATCATGACTATTTCATTTTTAAATATTACGCTAAACTACGACTAAAATAAGATTACCAAAATATAACTAAACAAAAGCCATTGAAACGTTTTAGTGGCTGTATTTTGGTTATCTCAGCTGAATAGATATTTGTGCTGCTTGGGTTAGGTCAGGGTGTATTAAATAGGTGATGCGACGACAACCCTCACAGTGGCTTCATAAGTGCTTACTTTGTACATAATGTAATAGATGGCAGGACCAATAAGTTCTCTCATTACTTACGCATAGATAGATAATTTTACAGGTTCTGTGCATACGTGCATACAGTGTTGCATACATTCCCGGCCTTTTGTTTTTTGTTTAGTGAAACAAGAGTCCAGTGACATCTGACATTAAGTAGCTAAATTAAAACATTGAAAGAATATATGCAACACTACATGCAGCATTGCACGTGTCGCCACAGCTAACCTCAAAAATATATATTTCTTAAGATTTACAAGTATTACGTAGCTATTATTAAAATTTCTGCCTGGTGTCTGTACTTTCAACCAAAATCAAGTTCAACGTAATGTGCATGACGTTTTAAATAGTTTGTCACAACAAAATAAGACACTTTTTGCAGGTTAGGAATCTAACCTATGGGTCGCGTGCGCGTGACGTCACAGATCCCAGACCTTAGGAAAAACAAACCGCTGTCATTAGATGTCAAATGGCGACTGACTGAACCTCAGAATTAAATTTTTCGTAATCCTAGAGTTTTTATCGATATTATATCATACAAAATGGCTAGTTTTTATTGTATTATAAATTGTGGAAGTGTGGCAATCCGAGACAACATCAGTTTTTATATAATAACGTCGATTTACAGCCAGAAGAAGAGGTTAGGTTAAACAATCCCAGGCCATTAAAAGAAATGCTTTACGTTGTTGCATGTTAATGCAGAATGATTGTGATAATAATAACTGCTGCTCAAACAAGCAATAAACAATCCATGGTAAAGAAAATTAACATTTTATATTGGTTTGTCCCTATTTTTAATAACTATTTCTTATTTAAATTTTAGTTGAGCGAAGCATGAACTGCACGGAGGGAGAGTATATTTAAGAAAATAAAAGTCATAATTAACAATTGACCTACATAAAATAGTAAAATACATGTTAAACATTTTATATAATATATTATAATAAAAAATTTACAAAAATTACAACGGTTTGCGTAGTCCAATCTATAGGTATATAAGGTATAGACGAGGGGTTAACCGCTGGAAGAAATTGTGTAAATCTTATTACATACTTCAAATAGTTTACAGTAGATACGTCAGTTTTTCATTGTTTATTTTATAAAGTGTCTTTTTCACAAAATTTACAGCGGTTAATCTCCAACCATAGCCATGTTCATTGCTAAAAAACTAAAAGGAAAGATTTCCTGTTAAGTGGTGAACATGTTTTGTCTAGACTGGCAACACAATCCCAGTGAGCATTAAGGAACCATCTGAATCTGCAATAATCCAAGGAGTCAATGGCTTTTATTCATGATGCTAAGAGTTCATATCCTGAAAAATTAATTTCTGCATTAGTAATTATTTATAAAACAACATTTAATTAGGCAAGCATATATGAAAAAAATGGTTGATAACTAATTCTTACCGTTGTAACAAGCTTTTATCCTGCAAATTTCTTGCAGAGTACTTCTTTTACCTAACCACAAACAGCTTCAAGACTTCTCAATGCCTTGAATTCGTCCTTCTGTCTATGTAATTCTTTCAAAAATCAAGTAATTCGCAACATCCCTATGTGTAACATTTGGAAATACATCAATATTTGTACTAAAGTATTTTTTTCTCAAAATATAAGGATTTAATTCGATGGCAGCCGTATACCTAACCTCTACATCAGGAGGCAATTCTGCAAAATACGAACTAACCGTCATCCTGACGAACAAAATTGTTTATATAACAGTATTAAGAATAGTTGTAGATGTTAAATAATCCAACAAGTTCTTAAATGGCACAAACACTGCAAAATTCACTTTAAAGAAACACGTTTAATCGGCGGATTTCTCAATGACAGCTGTTTGTTTTTCCTAAGGTCTCAAAATCTGTGACGTCGGCGCACGCGACCCATAATTAGCAGTATATTTTTACTGCAATTCACAAGACTTGAACCCACAACATTGGTATTGAGAGGTAACCACCTTACGCATTGAGCTATCGACCACCTCGCAGAAAATGTGTAAAACTTTTACTTAACAAAGAAATTAAAGACCCGTCAGACGGGTCTTTAATTTCAATTTCCGTACACGCCGCGGCGCGCACGTAGTTATTGTCAATAAAACATGTCAGACAGGTCTTTAATTTCGGATTTCCGTACACGCCGCGGCGTGTGCCTAGTGACTTGAAAAATTATTTGCGTGAATTTTTAAATATTTGCTTGGAGCCAGTATGGCTCCAAGCTAAAAATGCCTATACAAACATTAAAAATGAGAATAAATGAAAAAAACCCTAAAATTTGAGGTTATGTTAGTTATACGATGCACATGCCCAGATAATTGTAGGACCTTATTGCTCACGCCATCTACTAAAGTAAATAGAAACCATGCACTTATGAAGCCATTATTAATAGGAAAGTGCCATGTGTCGGACCACCTATTTAATACACCGTGGGTTAGGTCAAGTATGAATTGATACTTGTGACCAATTAATGGGGTCACCAATTTATAGTTCCATCGAACTATAATTATTATTTATTGAAATAAATATTTAAATTCGTATTTAAAGGTATATATTAATGGTAAAAATTCAATTCCATTTTTATAAAAATAACTAACATAACATAACATAACATAACATAACATAACAATATTTTTTAAATAATAATCTTATTATTTTGTTTTTAAATAATCTCCTTGGTTACTTAAGAAAATGAAGTAACTTAAAAGAATCTTATTCTGGAGGTAAGTGAGCTGCTACAGATGCATTATGGATATTAAACTATGAAAGGCAAGATATGAGTTGCATCGATTGAGAAGGTAATATAGAAACATAGCAACATAGAAAGTGATATTTCCATTGGGCGTAGGGATGATTTTAGCTTGGATGTATGTGGTACTGGCATGAAAATATTTATCACAGTAGGTTAAATATCATGAAATCATACCACAGTATAATTGATGTATGCGTAGAAAAGAATTAGTAATCGAATAATGTGGAAATTGCATATATCAACACCTTCTCTAGTTTTCATTATAGCTTACCTTGAAGAATGTGACTTCACAATGTCGAGAAAAATTTGATTTAGTATGCATATCTTTATAATATTAACTTCTTTCTTTTCCATGTACATAAAAGTGTAGATTCTTATTCTTAATAACTCTAAAATAAAAGATTGAACTTGTTTTAGGCGATACAGATCGAGATATAAACCTGATATACCTACGTCTCGAAAAATTTATAACATATTAAATAGTTGTTTGGTTGCGTTGAAAATGTTTTTCTTGACATTTACTCTGAGTTCATGTGACGCAAAAAGCCTGCAGCCGGTCGAGAAAAAAAGTCTTAATTCAATTGTAGACCTCCAACCTCCTGCCAACATTTTGCAAATGTCTAAGAATATCTGTAAACTTTCATTTGACATTAGTTTCAACTAAACATTAATGGAGGTCAATCATTTTAGGAAAACACATTCCCAAAGGGTTGGCGTGGATGGTCGAGAAAGTGGGTGACAACCTAATGCTTTTCGGTAGCAGAAATCGACCTCTATTGGCATCGGTTTCATTTTTTATCGCAAGAAAATCATTTTTTTAATGGACCAGAAGTTGTTTATTTTTTAAACAGACGAGCAAAAATGTCAGCTAACGATGGGCATTCTATGCATGGCTATCGAGCTTCGGTTTAAAATGAAATTAATATTTCTATTTTATCACGAAAGGTTTCACGCAATCAACGCTCCTACTATTATAGCTGCAATTATGAATTAGAACCTCTAAGTTGTTCATCACACGTATTAGAATATGACAATTTAGATGTGCGGGATGACCCTATTCCAATTCCAGCTTCAGTTCATGTAGTATTTCGCAATTTTTAATAATAGTGCTCCATCCTCCATTTTAAGTATAAGCTCCACAAACGGTATTCCAATCAAATTAGATTTTGTTTGAATAAATATTTCCACCCAGCTCAATTTTTGAAAGACGCATGTTTTCAACATTTTAAATAAAATGTCAAAAGTCCTTAGGGTAAAAACATAGTGAAACCTCGCCTCAGGCATCGACTAAAGCCTCGACTCAAGTAGCGACTAAACCCTTGCATCAAGACGCACATAGTAGTTCACCCATTCAGGCATTTCGATCGGTCGCTGTTGCACGTGATTGATTCGGTTCTGCCAAAAATGTCATCCGACAGTGATTGTGATTTGTTTGAAAGTACAGCAGTAAAGTGGTGGATCAATAATAACCTCACTGGAAGGCAGTTTAGTGTTCATCCAATAAACCAAGTGAGGCAGAAACTTGTGAATATCATCGGCTTTTTAAGGAGTTATAACGATTTTCTAATAAATTTAGAGAACACATGCGGATGTTATTACCCACTTTTAATTACATTTTGGAATTAATTCAACAAAAAGTTGCAAAAACTGCAATTTTCATCTACACTAGCCTCATGAGTCATGAAACCCGCTATCTGGCTTTGAGCGCACCAATCAGCGATTGGCATTTCAGGCATCAACTCTAGCATCGACGCTTAAAAAACAAACAGCAGATTTGATTCGTTGGTCGAGTCGATGCTAGAGTCGAGGTATGAGTTCTGTACGTGTTTGTTTGGAGAATAGAGTCGCTACTTGAGTCGAGGCTTTAGTCGATGAATGAATGAAAGACAATAAGCTGTAAACTCTTTGTTTTAACATTTTATAAGTTGGCTCAAAAGTCTCATAGAATCTCGTGTATGCGAGTCAAGATATTCAAGGTCAAAGGTCGCAAGAATCGGTTTTTTGTAAATATCTCGTTTTCTCTGCTCTAAATGACATTTTGATTTATTATGAAAGTTGTAGAGCGTAAAATTCTCTGCAAATTCTGTTTCAAGCAATATTTTGTATATTCAACCGTTCTTGAGACAGAGTGTGAGAAACGCAAAGTCAACTATGGAATCCAATAAATAATACGATTTATAGTTAATTATTTATTAAAAATATTATAAATATAAAAAACCCTTGATTATTTATTATTTAATATATTATATTTATATTAATGAAATTCATAAATCAGACATCCGTTCAATAATATTTGCTTAATTTATATAAATAATGAAATATTATGGTAACATAATAACATTATGGTATATAAAGGCATGGAGAAGCCCAGAGTGGGCAGTTTTAGTACAGTTCAGAGGGTAAACAGTTCAGTTCAATTAGTGAGAACAGATCAAGGAGTAAACAAAGTGATAAAGTGATTGAAATATTGAATTGTAGTACACAGTGTAATATTAGTAAAGTAATTAATCGTTGTAGTTAATAAATTAGTTTAGTCTTACCCTGGTGTTATAGTTTTCGGATCCACAACTATGTTTACAATATGTTGATGAACATATATACACCAATATTTTAAATATTTTCAGTGGTACTCATCATATAGATATTGTCACATCAACTGTGCACGACCATATCTCTGAAATGGTTGAGAAAAAGTAATATAACTTTTATGTAGCAATTATTCTAAACCACAATTTTGATAACAAATGTTTTTTGAGATATTTGCAAAAACAGTTTGTTTTACCTTTTGACCTCTTGTAACATTTAAAGCTCCAGTAGTATCTATAATGACTTTTGACATATTGTTTAAAATGTCGAAAATATGCTTCATACAAAAATACAGTTGGGTGGAAATTTTATTCAGATTGAGCATTTTTCAATCTAATTTGACTCGATTAAATACACAATACACAATATATTTAATTTGCCAGATAAATTAGCCTCACCTTCACTGGGCGTCCACTGTTTTTTGGAAGTTCCTTTAAAATACTAGATGCGCTGTTTTCTTCAGATGGTAAGTCTCTGTAGGATAAATAAGGTGTAGGTTTATTCGAACAGAAAGAACCTGGATCTTCATCGGTGTGAATAGTTGATAAAGTGGCCTCAACTGCATCACCAATATTTTCCTTATCATGATCTGTACTCCACAGAGCGATGGGATTCACTAAAATTAATGAAATTATGTAACATCAGAAAGTAGAAAAATAAATTTATAACACAAAATTTAATTACTTTCACAAGAGTTTGGCATTATCTTAATTTTTATGTTTTTCTTACTTTGATTCTCTGCCACATGTATTTTTTTCTAAAAATAATGTCTGTAAATTCTACAAAATAATACAATTATCCAGTATTTTACTAGAAATTTTACTGGAAGTGACAGCACACCTGCAAAGTTCCTAAAAAATGGAGGAGAAAGAGTAGAAGAAACAATACATAAACTCATATTGAAAATCTGGGAACAAAAGGCCCTCCCAGAAGAATGGAAAGTAGGCAAGTTTGCATCATACACAAAAAGGCCGACGCCTTTAAGTAAATGAATACTACACTTCTACTGAAGAAAGTTTTCAGCTAAAATTTGTTTATTACGAAGTGTGAAAGAGAAATCTTCGTAATAAACAAATTTTAGCTAAAAACTTTCTTCAACAGAAGTGTAGTATTCATTTACTTACAAGAATATCTTTTCTTCAGTTTAATAACGCCAGCCATTTGGCTAAAAACTGCTTTTTCCCAGTCAAGACTTTTAGTACAGTGCTTTTTAATAGATGGTGCCACCTACAGCGGCATCTGCATCATGTACCCAACATAACCTTAAATATTAAGTTTTTCAAGTTTATTCTCATTTTTAATGTTTGTATACGCATTTTTAGCTTGGAGCCGTATTGGCTCCAAGCAAATATTTAAAAATTCACGTACATAATTTTTGATTATTGTTGATTATTGTTGATTAATAAAAATAGACTGCTAATACAGCTTACAAAAAGAGTCCTATCTTATTAGGACAAAGTATTTAGAACTTCATAAGCATTACACTGACTTAGATTTTAGTAGAAAATACCGGAACCAGGCAGAAATTTTAATAATAGCTGCATAATACTCTTAAACCTCAAGAAACGCATATTTTTGAGGTTAGCTGTGACGTCACGTGCAGATGCCCTATAATAGCCACACTGCCTACTCTTCACCCCACTTCGGCTTTAGCTTTACCGATGAAATTTTGTGATTGGTGTTGTCTCCTCTTAATCTGCAGAATAAGGTTTATCCTGGAGATAAGCAAAAATTCGGTATTTTCACTTACAAATATGCCTTATTCCTAGGATAACCTATCCGGCACTTAGACTTTCGAATAACGGTTTTATCTAACAGATAAAAACAGCCTCGTCCATGCGGTTCCGCTGTGATTGACAAAATTGCAATTTTATCTTCTAACCTACCTTTTAAAAAATTTGGTTTGTTTTCTACTGTATTTTAACTTTAAATTTATAATTAGATACAAATAATCATATTTAATAAAAACACATTTATAAAATATCATAGACTACTTATATTGTAATATGCATATTTTAAATACTTTTCCTTACAGAATAAGACTATTTTTGTAAGTTGGAAATCTACTATAATTAGCGGTCCATTTTATTAATCATCAATTGAAAAATTATTTGAGTGGACTTTTAAATGTTCGCCTGGAGCCAGTATATGACTACAAAAAAGTGCGATACAAACATTAAAAATGAAAATAAACTTAAATTTCAGGTTAGGTTAGTTATATGATGCACAACTAAACTGCTGCACAAAATATGGGCCATATTTTGACTGCTATGTTTTTGGAATGAGATGGTTAATCTGGATGCGGTTTTTTGTGACTATTAGCAAAATTCATTGACTATCGATCATCGAAAACAGATTTCTAAATTACGATTGTTTCGTTTATCTACAGGGTGATTAGCCAGACTTACAAAAGTCATCGTTCTACCGAATTCCTAAAAAAAATTTGTAGATTTTTTTTATCATATTAATTATAATCTATGAACAATACTTCCAAAACGGTTTTGGGATTTTTTAATTATCTCTCTTATTGAATGAGATACAATTTTTTTAAATAAAATAATAATAATAATAATTTATTGATCCCTTTGATCACAATATATGACATAGGACAGGTCAAAGAAATAGTACATGTAAAAATACAAAAATTGTCATAAATATATAGAAATAATATTACAGATACCTATATAATTACATATGTATAAAATATATAAGAAGAACAATGTATATACCGTGCGTGTAATTTCCTATTAGGCATGTACATTCACGTTGCGCGAGAGATATGACAACACCGGCAGCCGTAAATTCGTCCGTCGCGTGGAGCATCCCAGCTCTGTTATTTCATTTCAGCCAGCTGGCACACGCGATGTTGTATTTCTTACTCCCCATGCCTAGCCCGCGACTACACACACGGTATACACATATACATACATACACATATATATTACATGACAAACAGACATAAAAAAAATACAGAATAAATAATAAAATATAATTTAGACAGCATCATTATCGTCAACAAAGTCTTTTATACTATAATAACCTTTAATCGCTAGGTATGCCTTAAGTTTGTTTTTAAATTTAAGACTGTTTGTAATTTCACGAATTTCTTTGGGTAAAGCATTATATAAAATTATACAATTATAGAGGGGTGACTTTTTAAAGGTGCTTGTATGATGAGCGGGTATACTCAAAAGATCGCCATGCCTCGTCAAGTAATTATGGTAGTTTAGTCTTTTTTCAAACAGGCTTAGGTTATTTTTTGTGAACATTATACATTTAAGGATGTATATAGACGGTGTCGTGAGGATACGTTGTTCTTTAAATACGTCTCTACAACTAACATCTACTTTTAAATCAAAGATTAGCCTGACAATTTTTTTTTTTGACAGATAAAGACTCTTTCACACTCGGAAGCCCTGCCCCATGCGAGAATATTGAAGGATATATGACTATAGCCATAGCATATTAGATATTAATTAGACCTGTCTTATCTAGAGTTGTTTTTAATTGTAACAATGCAAAATATGTCTTATTTAATTGTTTGCATACATGGTCAATGTGCCTATACCACGATAATTTGGTGTCAAGATGTGTGCCAAGTAATTTCGCCGATTCCGATAACATAATATTATCGGATTAACACTCACAGAGTAAACAGTGTGTGAGTGAGTTGTCTTGAATTAAGTGAAGTAAACTAATTGAAAATGAGTGAAAGTGAAACCAATGATGACCTAATGGAATGGGAAATGAGTAAAAGATCAGGAAGAAAGAGAAAAGAGCCATCATTAGAAGATATACACAGAATTATTGGAACACAGCAAGGAGATGAAATTAACCAACCTACAAAAAAAACACCACCTGAACAAAACATCAACATTGATAAAGAAACACAAAAAACCTACCCAACAAAAAACAAACATAAAAACTTCTCAGCTAAAATGCTAGAAATTGGAAACAAACAATACAACCATTTATTTTATATAAACACAAACCAAAATATTAACAACAGGATCCAAATGGCAGACATCTGGGAGAAAGAGCAACCCAATGCTAAAGACATAATAATACAGACAAAAAAAGGCTTCCTTTTAAAATCAAATTCTCCAAAAGTAATCATAACAAATCACCTTGAGAGACTTAAAACCCGCCAAACCATCATTAATTATACTGAAACCAATTCAAATACCCAGAAACCAAAAACAATACAACGGCAAGAATCATATTCGGCCATAATCTCTCAAGTCGAAACAGTGATACAAGACAACGATATTAGCGAACACCTAAGAAATCACAGAATTGAACAGCGTTTTTGCAAACGAATCATCTCTAGAGCTACAGGAAAACCAACCTCATTCATCAGAATTATAACGGGCTGTTTTAAAAGCTACGAAAAACTCTTAAATGAAGGATTATTTTTTAAAAATAGACACTACCCAATATATGCCAGTGCACCGCCAGAACCAACCCCCATACCATGTAACAAGTGCCTACAATTCACACACAAAACAGAAGACTGCAACACACCTATTAAATGTTATAAATGTGGTGAAAACCATGCCACCAACAAATGCTCAACAAACTTGCCTCCTAAATGTAACGCTTGTGGAGCAGAGGACCACCAAGCATGGGCTTTTAAATGCCCAAAGCGTCCAACTAAGCCCATTGAAGGAATACCCAACGCCACGATTAAATCTTTGAATAAAAAAACACAGGAAATTAAAGACGATTCAAAAAAAAACACCAAAATCCACTCAAAAATTACCATCCACGACCACATTATTAATACTTACATGAGAAAATTAAACAAACCCAAAAATACAAACAGGGAGGAATTAGTGCAGAAACTCAAAAAAAGATTTATAAGCGAATTCAACATCGACACAAGCATAGTGTTCACAGGAAACCGTGCATTGATATTTATGTTTGACCTGGACGACCCAAATTCAACTTCACCCACTGAACCCAAACAAGGCGACACTGCCTTAGTTCAAATTCACCGGCCTATTTAATATATTATATGCAAACGTTAACAGCTACATACCAAAAAAACATATAATTAACAACTTTGTCGAACAGAATAATATCAACTGTACTCTATTTGTCGAAACAAAAACCAAAAAGGACAGTAATACAGGCTATCGAAATTGGGATATAATTCAAAGAGATGGAAACATAATAAACAATGCCCGTGGGGGAAGTCTGGTGCAGTTATGTCCTACTCTAAGAATGACGAAAGAAAACGCACCTAGAATCAATAATCCTTTAAATGAAGTGACACACTTCTCTATACCATTCCAGGATGACAAGATACATGTATTCTTGGTGTACATACACCACTCATCTAATAATATTGAGAACACAATATTCAACAAAGCGGCATTATGTAAATATGCACTGATAATAGGGGATTTTAACGTCAACAAAAGGAGAGAAAAGCAAATAAAAACCTTCACAGATAACTCAACATTCAAAAAGGCACTAACACCACCCACATTCATTATGGAAAACAACCCAGACAGTACTCCCGATTTAATCCTATATACACACAATTTGGAAAAAAACATAAAACAAATCGAAACCCACCCCGATATAGGCTCTGACCATCTAGCCATTCAGATAACATTGGATTTGAATTTGCCAAACATACAACTGGACGCAGAGTTCAAAATAAATTATAATAAATGCGATATGGAAAAAGTAAATATTGAAATGAAAAACTATATTAATAACCAACATGATCCCATCAATGAAGAAATAATTAATGAATTCAATGATAAGCTCACAGAGTGTGTGGCACAACACTCCCCGAAAGTCAAAATAAATCACTATATACATGAATTACCACCATTTATAATAAGGCTCTTAAAAAATAAAAGGAAAATGTACAGAGAGTACAAACAAAACCAAAATGCCAGCTTTAAAAGAAATTTAAACTCGTACAATAAAAACATACAAAAATTGATCCAACGGTATAAAGAAAATAAATGGATAGAAACGTGCAACGATATAAATAGACAACAGGGGAAGAATTATTGGCAACAAGTTAAAAAGCTCAGCAGATATAAATCAAAATCCCTTATGCCACGACTAGAAGACAATGGGCAAATCTTTACAACTGATTCGGAAAAGGCTGAGCATTTCGCAAAACATTTTGAAAAAGCATTTCAAAAAGGTAACGACATACATTTCGATCAAAACCAATACGAACAAGTAACAAACTGGTACACAAATTTTTTTGAAAATGAGAGGAGAACTGAAAACCACAAAATAGAGGAAGACACCTATTATGAAATCATAAACGAAGGAAAAAGCACGACTCCAGGAGAAGACCACATAACGAAAAATTGTGTAAGAAAACTAGATCAAGAAATTCACCTGTTTATAATAAAATGCTACGAATACTGCCTAAACACACATTATTTCCCAGACAAATGGAAACGAGGAACTATAATAGCCATTGCAAAACCTAACACAGACCATAGCAAAGCAAGTAATTATAGGCCAATAACCTTGCTGTCGGTGTTGGCCAAAAATAATAAAAAACATTCTCAATAAACATGTACAAAATAAAATACCAAACTACCAATTCGGGTTTCAAGAAAAACGTTCAACAGTGCATCCTCTCACAATTTTAGTTTCTAATGTACAAACAGCGAAACTCTCAGGACAACACAGTGCTGCAATCTTTTTAGACATTAACAAGGCCTTCGACAGTGTGTGGCATGAAGGTATATTATACAAACTACATTTGTTAAACTGTCCAAAACATCTAATTTACTTAATAAAAGACTATCTGAATAATCGCAGCCTACAAGTTAAAATTAACGGCAAATACTCTAATAATTTCTCACCACAACAAGGAGTTCCCCAGGGCTCGCCACTTTCACCCCTCCTATACAATATATACTGCTACGATATATATAACAATAACAGGGCAAACCAAAACACATTTAACAAGGACCTCTATACCCTCCAATATGCTGATGATACCGCGCTAGTATCTCATAACAGCTCGATTACCTGTACGGTAACTAAATTACAACAACTTATGGACAGAACAACAACCTGGTTTAATGTATGGAGATTAAAAGCAAATCCAATTAAGTCACAGTTCATTATATTCAATCACACCCAAACTGACAATTCACCAACAATTTCAATAAATGGACAAACATTAAAAAATAAACCTGTTGCCAATTACTTGGGTATACACTTAGACCACAAGCTTAATTTCAACCACCACACAAACCTCATAAAGAAAAAATGCATAACCAGAGGAAAACATTTCAGAAACTTGACATACAAAGATAAGGGAATAAACAAGAAAACAGCGGCACACATATATAAATCCACATGCAGACCAATTCTTGAATATGCACACCCATTGCAGAAAACCAGCAATAAATAACCTTAAAGTAGCAGAAACATCCACCATACGCTCAATAACTAAAATCCGTCATCCAAGAAATGCCCTACATAACCCTCCAAATAATCTTCTCTACGAAGCAACAAATACCCAACCCATAGCCCAACGTCTTGTGCACCTCACCACTAAATTTGCAAAAAACGAACACACTCTGACTACGATGCAACCATTTTGTAAGACACGAGAACAACAACGCTCGAAGCACAAGTACCCCGAAAAAACCATATTGGAACTACTTAAAGAACTTAATGAAGAATAATTGCAAAGAAGAGTTTCCCTTTTTTCTTTTTTTTTTTTTTTGTAAATCAAGATAATTATACTTTCTTATTATAACTTCCTATAAAATTATATGTAAAATATGTTTAAATATGCAACTGGCAGAAGGACTTCGGTCGATAGCCATTTGGTTTTACCAATAAAGTACTTTATTATTATTATTATATATTATCGTCAATCACGAAATTCTCTGGTAATGGTTTTTGGAGATAAAAGTTTAAACAAACGGTTTTTTTTTTTCATTTAATATAAGTTTGTTTCTTTGGCACCATCCACTCAAAGATTCAGTTATATTATTAATCATTCCGCGTAGTTCTTCAGGAGTATCGACAGACACAGTAATAGTTGTATCGTCCGCAAACATTGTTACGTAGCCATGCTCAATGTAGCTGGGTAAATCATTTACATACAACATGAAAGAGTATAATTTGCATTTAAATCATCTTAAAAATCTAAGGCAGTGTGATGGGATATATCGGTATGAATAATACAACACTGGTTACTCTTTTGTAAACCATTGGCTTTTTTTTTTTTTCGACGACAGCACTGGAAGTTGTGGAAGTTACCTTCGGGCTTCCCTCACCTTATTTTTTTAACACGACCGCCACCATGCCGATAGTTAATATTGTCAGAAGATGGTTTGCGTGCCCTGGAAATGACGCTTTGGGAAACACCGTAATATTTGATAAGTCCTTTTAGGACATTCCAGTATCTAATAATCGAATGCAATTATTCAATTCTTTTAAAGGGTGAATTTTGTTAAATAACCAGTACTTCATTTATTGAAATTCAGCCTACGCTGAAAATATCAATTAATATTTTTAGGATAAGATGGCATGCACCATGTCCCAATCATCTTCCCCATCATGAAATCGGTCACCTGCAATAGACTCAACAGCATGAATATTGGAATATCGCATACTGGCGAAGATGTTTAGATTTTTAGATTTATCGTTTATATCATGTTTTATTTTTGTAGGTTTCGTTTGTTGTTATTTCGTTAAATCATGACATATTGCAAAATTCGCTTTTTACATCTTTTCTCACTACACCTATAAGCCGAAGGGAGCTAAAAATGTTTTAGAGCATGTAAAAATTAAAGGCAACTTTCACGAGTTCCAGTGGTGTCGCCGAAAAAAAAACAACCCTTTAGAAAATATTTCCGGTATGCCAATGGTTTAAAAAAGAGTGACCAGTATTGTATTTTTCATGCTCATGCCGATATATCACACCACACTGCCTTAGATTTTTAAGGTGATTCAGGTACCTTTCAAACGCAAATTATACGATTTTATTTTAAAAAAATTGTACCTCATTTAATAATAGAGATAATTAAAAAAATTCAAATCCGTTTCGGATGTATTGTTCATAGATTATAATTAACATGTTAAAAAAATTCTACAAAATTTTTTAGGAATTTGGGAGAACGGTGACTTTTAGCAACAATGTAAGGATCTGGCTAATTACCCTGTAGATAAAAGTAACAATCGTAATTTAGAAATCTGTTTTCGATGATCGACAGTCAATGAATTTTGCTAACGGTCACAAAAAACCGCATCAAGATTAACCATCTGGTTCTAAAAATATAGCAGTCAAAATATGGCCCATATTTTGACAATATCCAATTCAATTGTGCAGCAGTTTATTTCAAACAACATGATAAACAATCATGAAAATGATGCAGATGTCATTAAAGCAGCAATTTTCAAGGCCATTTGAAGGTCAACCTTCGTTTTTTAAATAGGAACCTCCATTTTTGACACCAGATTCTGAAAGAGCAAAAAAATTTGCATTTGTAAAGGGTCAAATTGATCCTACAGGTCATTTAAAGGTCAAATGTCTCTCGAAATTTTCCGGCTGGTATCTCTCGTCAGGATAGTGAGATATGAAGAAAATGACCTCTATAGAAGTTGTTAAGGTCATCTGGGGCACTGCTTGGCGGTTTGACATTTAAGGAAGGTTTCAAGGTCATTTTAAGGTCAACTTTCGCTTATCGCTGAGGTCGATCATGAAATTACCTTGATTTGACCTTAAAATCTACCTGTAAGGTCATCACGATCAACATTGCCTTCCTTCAGTCACCAGACTCTAGGGTCAATTTGACCTCTTACAACCCTATATGCAAAATTTTTCGCTCTTTCAAAATCCGGGGTCAAAAATGGGGTTCCTATTTAAAAACAAAAGTTGACCTTCAAAAAATAACTTTAAAATGTTCTTCAAGGTCAAATGCAAGGTCACCAAGTGGTGTCCCCGATGACCTCAACAACTTTTATAGAAGTCATTTTCCTCATATCTCGCTATCTCGACGTATCCATTCTTTCGGGACACTCTGTATGTTATTTACTACTATTCTGTTTATAATCTATTATTTGACTTAGCCTATCCAATATGTTTAATTGACTTACGGAATCAAAAAAGAATCTATCTATCTATCTATCTAGCTATCTATCTAGCTATCTATCTGGAGAGGGTGCCTTGATTTCTCATGCTCTAGCAACTTATCTACTGTCTATTAAAGAAATAATATGACATAAAGTATAGAAAATCTAGCGCCCTTCATTTTATTTTATAACAATTTTTTATGCAAGGTGCAGTTTTTGAGATATTTGGAAAAAAAGATTTTTGAAGACCACTTTGTAAAATCTTGCAAAATGTAAAATGACTTTTGATCACAAAACTGGAAAAAATATTTAGAGCCCTGAAATTTACCAAATACACCAGTTGCTTGTTTAGCGAAAAGTGCCTAGTGACAAATAATTAATAGTCAGTTTCATAAATATTATTATCTTCTTTGACAATCGAAATAAATGTTACCGGTAATGGCTAAAGTTGTTATGCAGTACAAAACTAATAGCTATGTATATTTATATTATAAACTTAAAAAAAATGAACATACTTATAAGACTTCCATTGTTTGGCATAGATGCAAAGGCATTGCTATTCAGATCCATCAACTGGTCATTGACAACCTCTTGAAGTTGGGTCATTTCATTTCGAATTTCGTTTATTTGACGATCTCTTACAGATAAGACAGCCACATATTTTTCTTTTTCTATCGCAAACAGTCTCAGCTGGTGCTTTAATTTAGCACATTCTTGCTCCGCAAGTGATTTAGAATTAGCTGCAGCAGAAGATTGAGTTTCTAGTTTCACATTCAACTGTTGTATATCCGCCTCCAAGTTTTCCTTTTCCTCTTCTAATTTTTTTATTTTGTGGTTTAGTATTTCAGCCTTAAAATATAAATACAAACAAATAAATTCAATGCATTTTTGGCAATACAAAAAGATTCCCAATACAAGCTTATAAAATAATGTAAGCCCTTAACACAAAAAAGTGTATAATCATATTCATCTAAGCTTGCTATTTAAACGTTAAAGGTCAAGGAAATCCAACTGCCATACTATACCAAGAGCTGGCGCATTTTTTTAGTCATATCTGATAATTTTTTTCATTACGGATATACTTGCAATTAAAAATCAGCACAGTGGGCCTAGGTGGTCCTGGGATCGGAAGCAAACTGAATTTTTTCATATCTGACAACATTGTTGCACAAAGAAAAAATGAATATTAACCTCAACTAGAGTTGCACTATACACATGCAAGAAGTGTTTACGGCAGCAGGGCTGTAGCATTACGTTCAAATATCAGAAAAATCCAGAGAGGGTAAAGGCAACTTTCCACTTGAAAGTTTCCGGAATGAAATTTGATAAAAATGAAAGTTTTCAATAAAATATTGGAATATTCCAAAATTTACAAAATTCCACTTGAAAGTTTCCGGAATGAAATTTGATAAAAATGAAAGTTTTCAATAAAATATTGGAATATTTCAAAATTTACAAAATTCCGACAAAGTTTTCTTTGGAAACTTTCGGAATATTCAAATATTTTATTGAAAACTTTCGTTTTCATCAAAACTATGTTCCAGAAACTCCCGAAAATTTCCTAGGAACTCTCATTGGAAAGTTTTCTTTACCCATTTCTGGAAAAATCCAAAAGCTAAATCAAGAAACATATCTGATAACTTTTTCAAAATCATTTTAACAAATAATCAATATTTATTCGAGTGTTTTGGAGGTTAAAATTGTGATTTTTCAGCATACGTTTCTATTCAATCAAAAATTTTGACTTGTAGTGTACAAAACCTTCTGGTAACGTATAAAGACATTATTAACAGCCAGTTTCTGGTACATTTCACTATCGAACTAATAGCTATCGCTTCGATAAAGTTATGTATCCGATAACTTGCAAAGCATTTCTGAAAACTTATGTGTCCATAAATTTCAATTGATAGTAATCCAGCTGTTAAGTTGGTTAAACTACTGTACACTAGATGGACTTTCATTGAAGCTAACTTCATGTTATTATTTTTAACGTCATTTTTACTGTCTACTATCAGTTTTCAATGTTAATGTTAGGTTAGCATTCGTAAATAATAATAGTAGAGGCTCTAATATTCCTTTTACCTTTCATCGTCAATAATTCATGTGTGTAACAGTTATTTTGATTTAAAAAAAACGTCGAATGGCAAAGGTATATATTGCAGATTGAGAACGATTTCGAAGGGTAGTCGGTGAATTTCATCACTATAATAGTTCAACCAAGTATTTTACAGTGTCCTTGGTAAACACCAAACGTTCCCCAAAATTCGTTTTCACTATATTCTTCAAATGGATGACTTCTAATGCGAAAATTTCGATGCTACTTCAAACCCTTCATCGTCTGAAGAATCAGAAGCGCTTGAGTAATCCATTCTAAAATGCTTACAGCTCTAATATTTTCTAATTTACACTTGAATTATAACTAACAAATGGGTTGTATGTATTAACACATTCGATACGACCGTTCAGAATGTGGGTCACCCCCCATGCTGACTTATAATAATACTAATAATACACAATATGACCTGGCCCACATGAGAGTAGTGCGCACTGCGCTAAGAACAGGACCAGCCCCCATGAACACCACGAGCATCGAAAGTGTTAAAGTACAGCACAAGTTGTTTGTAACGTGTAATAGTAATGTGTATAATAAGTTAACCTAACATTTAAACGTCAAAACACTATCTCCTTTGCATCGAAATAAAATGTGTATACTGTGCATGCACCAGATAGTTATTGAAATATATCTGTTCGTTAGGTTTATGGAAGCGATAGCACTTGTTGAACATTTCGGAAACACATTTTCTCTACTTATCGGTTGGTTAAAACTATCGGATACATATCTGACGTTTCGAAAACTGGCTGTTAGACATCTAAAAACTTAGGATAAATTAAGTGTGGTTTTCCAGATGAACAGAATTATACACTTTTTTGTATTATGGACTCCCGCTCTATTAGAAGTTCAACGAATCTATGATATAGATATGCAAAGAATAAATTTAGAATGCTCTTTGAACACTTACATTTTCAAACTCTAAATCATCTATTTTTTTCTTCAAGTCTACTATGTTATCTCTCTCTGTTTTCAGTTGTTTCTCTAAAGCTTCCTTTTCGGTTTTCAATTGTCCACATAGATTTTCCAGTTGCCGACAACTAGTTTCAAGTTTTATTGTGCTTTCTTCCATTATTTGTTGTATTTTTTTATATTCTTCTTCCTGTTTACAAGGTTGTGTCTGCGAATGTTTGTGTAAAATATTTGGTTTTAATTTCTCCTAGAAAATATAATATCTCATGTATCCCATACATCATAAAACATAATGTGGTTACTTAGAAAAAACCAAGAGAGGTTTTCCAGGAAAAAACTTGGCATTTGAAAAAACGTTTTAGAAAAATACAAGGTTTTTATTTAGAATCTATTACTAAACTATATTATTTTTATTTTATTTACCAACATGTTTTCAATTTCACTTAAAAGTACCTTAGATGTGTGTGTGTGTGGACCACACTTTCATCACATTTTGTAAAAATTATGTTATATTATTATTGACAAAAAAATGTTATCCTTATATCACTTCAAATGTTTGCCTCTAGAGCATAGCCTAATTGCTGAATGTAATATATTCATTAATAGCAGGAGAGCCAGCAACGGATTTACTTATGTTATTTCAGTAGTCATAAGAATGAGTAAGCATACCCTTCTTAATACACTAAACACAAAATAGAAGGTCTGGCACCCCGAAACAAAGCCGGGTTTAGTAACCAATTCAAATTCAAAATTTTTTTCCATTTCCAACCTAAAAATTATTAAGTGACGCAGGCTTTCGTTTCAAAGACCATTTCCCTAACGGGTTTGGTTGAAACCAGTCGAGACCTCAAATTTTTATAAAAGACTATTAAAATATCACAGAGTGTAATGGAACAATATCAATATGGAGTGTCCACAGTCGTAGAATATTTTTATACTATTTTCATAATTACTTGCGTTTTTTTTGTAGATTTTTAAAATTCTCTAAAGCAATTGCAACAATTGCAATTTCCAATTTTTAGGTTTAATATTTTACTAATTTTGACGTCACAACTTATAGTTTTAATTATTTGTCTGACAATCTATAGTGTTAGAGTATTCAACATACTTGAGACGATGTCGAAGTATTCAACGTATACGTAGTACCCATTTTACAAAAAGACTATCTCGACTTCAGTTGTATGCAACTTGCTAAGAGCGTATTTGCATTTGGTGTTCGACATGAAAATTGTTTAATTTCAGTTACTGGTTACTGAATATTGTTAAGGACGTGATAATTACGTATTGTTATAATTGCATTGTGCTTGTGTATTTTTTCACGAATTACTATGCAAGTGTATTTTTAATAATGTTACGCATGAATGGCTCGCGTGGACTAAGAAAAGGTTTAAATTTGACAGACTGCATCAGTTACGGCCGTATTCACCGTTTAAGGTGTGCTTAGTTAAGCTAGGCTAAAATATAAAGCAGCGCTTAAATTGTGAAGTCTTGCACCGCAGTGAAGTAAACGAAGCTTTGCTAAGCCTACAAACAATTTGGCAACTCTTGAAAAAGTGTTATTCTTCAGTCAATCAGTCTAGAATTTCTGACCTAGAAAAGCCCAAGTTTGGTTTTCGGTGTCTAAAAAAAAAGGTTATATAGAATTTCTTATATTTTTAATTATCCCAGTTAATATTAATTTTATAGTTTTTTAAAATACACGCATTTTATATAATTTGCAGTGTTTTTTAAATAAAAAATCATGAGTTGTGCGACAACTTTAGTTTTCAAATTCCAGTGCATCTTCTATCAACTCTAGAATGGATATCACTGTAGGTTTTGTTAATCTAAATCATCAAAAAAAACTTAAATCGTCCATGTCTTCAATATAGTTTGGTCTAATGTAAAAACTCCATGGAACTCCAAATCTATTGTCTAACAAGTCAATACCTGTCGTCCTCTAAAATAATTTCATCTTCTATTTCTATGTTATTATTGTTTTAAGACGATAACAGGCACAAAAGAAGTAACTTTGACAACAAAACGGCAAAATCAAATGGAACGTCAAAAAAGTTAGATTATAATTGGGGAAAGCTAGGTTTAACGATTTTAATGCGGCCAAAATTGCGAGCTTAACTTTAGGCTAGCTTAAATAACATTTTAACTTCGGTGCATATGCCAAACATAAGTTAACCGCGTTTAAATCCTAGCCTAGTTTAAGTCTAGCTTTTCTATATACGGTGAATATTGTTTAACAAACCCGGCCATTTCGGGGTGCCATTTCATGTTTAGTGTGTTAAGAAGGATATGCCTACTCATTCTTATGACTACTGAAATAACATAAGTAAATCCGTTGCTGGCTCTTAGTCTATAACCCTTTGACTGCTGATGACGTCTAGAGGCGTCATCTCCCTACTACCTTTCAGTGCTCATGACGGCTTAAGTTTTTTAGTTTAATTTTTTTTTAGTTTTTTGTTAAAGGGTTAATACAGTTATAAGTTTAGTGAAAATGCCAAATATCACTCTTCCATATAAATCAAAATACTTATAAGATATGACATGTTTTTGCCTACCGGTTTTTCGTCATCTAAAGACCTAGAACTTTTTTTGGAAGGAAGTAAATCTATTTGCTGTTGTAAATGAATTGTAGATGCAACTTCGGGTGGAACTCTTTTCAAGGCATACTGCATATCGGTAACCATTTGCTGTATGGAACTGTCATCTGAAAAACAAATAATCAAACTAATTTTAAGTTTAAGGGTGATTTAATTTAGAAGCAATAAAATGTATACTTAAAAATTAACTATTTCATGTCAATAAATGGATCTAAGATTTGAAAGTAATTTCGAAAAATCATTTTGACAATTCTGCTCCACTTTAAGCATTATTTAACACTGTCACTGTTCAATTATCTAATAAAATACCCAAATATATTTTAATACACCTAGGGCCAGTTTATCAATATAGGGTTAGGTTAATTTGCCCCAGAGTTAAACGATACTCCACGGTAAAGTGTTCATTTCGGTCCATGTTAAAACCAATCTTGGGTTAAAAACAGAGTACACTTAACTTAAGCCTCAAAGTGGAGGTTATGCTTGTTAGCTCCAGGTTAACCTAAACATTTTATGTTCCTGGATAGTTGTATCGATAATTAAAATTATTTTTTGCTAATATTATCAACAATGGAAGCTTTCAACGAAATAAGCAATGATGATGACGATATTTTGGATTTTTGGAGCTTAACAGATGGCCCTATATACTTAGGCAAGAAAATAATCCCTTTGGAGATTATGGCGATGTGGACTTTTTCATCAGGTTTAGGCTAAGAATATTTAATAGTTAATTCAGTTATTTAATAATATTTATTCCCAAACAATTCAAGGCACTGATATGGTAGAGTGCTCGGCACCCAGATATACGCATAAAAGTAAGTTCTGCGGGAGTTTCGTTGTTACAAGCTGATTTTTATATAAAATCAATGATTATATACTGAGGTTTCAAAATCCCAAAGCCAAAAACCATCATTTTCAAAAGGGCATTAAAGTTAAAAAACGAGAGAAGTATATGGTGAGAGGAGAAAAATTGTGATTTTTTTTGTATATTTTTCATAAAACGTTTCGTAGGAAATATTTTATAATAATTTTCAAATATTATGTTGTACATTGGATCTTATGGGAGAACGAAACTTAAAACCGCAATATCTCGTTTGAAATGTCTCAAAATTTAGTTGAATTACGAGTGAAAAAATATTTTACCTTTTTTTGCAACCACAAGAAGTTAAAATCATAAGTTTTTCTGGGAATGAAGTTAGTGTCATCATAATAGGTAAATCATCTTTTTTTGTCCAAATACCAACCAAAATCTTCAATTCGAGGTAACTGCAGACAAGGAACCATGGCATTCAACCACACATTAGTTTGATAATGTACTCTTAAGCAGTGTTGTTTAAGATCACTCATCGTTGGTGGCAACTGATGTCGAGGCTGCCATAACTCCATGCAAGACATTAAGTGACGTAATATCCGGATGTCTTGAATATAGTTTTAGCACAACATTGTGCATATTACTGAATAATTCCTCAGAAAAATCATCCACACCAACACCATCTAAATAGTGATAGTACTCTAGGTAAACTTTCCAACACGATTTTTTTCCAAGTCCTCCAAGTTGGCTAGTGGTGTCACAACCTGTGAGCGCGTGAAAAGCAGGTAAATTCTTGGAAAGGTCTTCACTTCAGTTTATTTCATGAATAAGAATATATCTGTCCTTCCTACTTTCATCCGAAGTAAAATATTTCTTAAAATGAACTAAAAGTACTAAAACATAAGATCACAGCATTCAATACTACATCTGGAATAGCCAGATGTTTGGATAAAAAATTTGTCACCTGTTTTTTGTTTTGAAGAGAATGAATAAATAAATGCCATTGTTGCGGAAGTTTCTATTACTCTAAGAATACCAGTTTGTTTATTTCCGGTACAAAACCTTTTATGAAAAATATTTCAAAAAATCATAATTTATCTCGTCTTTGCGCATGACATAGTTTAACGGCTTCAAGGTTCTGAAACATTAGTATATCATCATTAATTTTATATAAAATTCAGCTTGTAACACCCCCACGGAAGTCGCAATAAGCTTATTAATGCACTCTACTAATAGAGTTTCCAACCGAAAAGTAAAAAAATGTTCTAATGTAGTTAAAAGTATAATTTTCTATTTCTATTCTACGAAGTGTTTATGTTATGTTTTTTAATTAATAGCAACCACTCTGTTGATGAATTGGGGCCTCTGCCTGCCTTGTTTCACTCATTTTTTTATAATAAAAATAAAGCTATTGATCAGAAAATATTGTAGTTTATATTACGATTGTTGTTGCTCTTGATAGTCACAGTCAGGTGATTTTTCGACTAATCACGATCAACCTAGAGCTGGAAACTCTGTAGGAAGCATTACCAATCTCAAGTTATTCAAAGGTTTCCCATAGATAGTCGAGGAAACTTTCCATATTTGATAAAAGTCTGTAAAAGTCATGTAAATAATATAATTGTATGCACTTATTTGGTATCAAAATGGAGCTTGCATCATCACGAATCAGATTTCATCATAAAATAGGCTATCAATATACCCAATGGAAAGTTGAAAGGAAAACTTCCTGGAAACTTTCGGAGTTTTCAAAACGGAAAGTTTCCTAATACACACCATAAACTATAGTGGATAAACGGATGCAGGTTTAACACTTACTTAAACTTGAGGTTTAAATTGTCCTGGAGTTAGTTAACACACAACTTTGACTTTGCATTGATAAACCGGCTCTCACAGGAACTAGATAGTAGCGATTGGATGACTCAATGGAAAAATAATAATCAGTTATCCGTTTAGTGAAATAACCTGCATCATTTGGTTATTACCAATGAGTATTCAAGTTAAAAAAACTCAATGTTAAAGGCACTGAATTATAGTCTATCTAATGAAGGAAAAAATAGTGCAAATATTTCGTGCAAAGATGAGATTACCTCCCCCCCACCCGTTTTTGAGGGTGCTGAACACGACGGAAGTGGTGGGAGAAGTTTTTGACCGCCGCAACTCCCTGAAAAGACCAGAAACCACCCTTTTTATGGGATCCCCTTATGTTTTCATACGGGGTCTGAGGAGTGATTTATTGACGGATTATATATATTTAAAATAACATGGAAGGCGGTTATACAGTAAATGGAATCCAGACAGCAGGCCTAGGGGATTGATTAAACCCTCCCTAGGGGAGGAAAATCATTTTTTTTTCAAATGATTCGGTTCAAACGCGTATCTCCCGTTTCCGGGGTCGGGAAAAATATTCATTCCCCTCATCCCTCAAACGGGCAGAAACCACCAGAAAGCATGGTGTCCAGGATTTACAGGTTTTTCGACACATGATCGTTATTTCTTCATTTTTGATGTATAACCCATCAATAAATCACTTCCCAGACCTGTTTATATATGAAAACATAAAGGGAACCCCATGAAAGGGGTGGTTTTTGGCCGTTTCAGGAGGCTGCGGCAGTCAAAAACTTCTCCCACCACTTCCATCGTGTTCAGCACCCTTGAAAACGGGGGGAAAGGTAATCTTGTCTTTGCACGAAATATTTACAAAAAATTCATCAAATAATGCTTCATTACATAGGCTATTAGTCATTAATATTACTCACCTCATTGCATTGCCGTTACAACATTAAATTAAAAGTTAACTTGTATACCTATTACGTATCATAATGTAATAAATGCCTAAATAAACAAGTGAACCCAATTACTAACTGAAGTACGTAAATATATGAATCATGATTTTTTTTTGTGACATTGAATTTTGTTCATTAGCCACAATGAATTACGAATCTGAACTGATTGATGTAGAATTCAGCATAGTGCAACTGCAAGTTATGCCTAGCTTTCAAGTGACCTAATTTGAATGATTATCCAGTTATTGAAATCACTCGTACGGAATTTCGCTGTATTGTCCGGAAAGTTTATTTTTCTGAAAGATGGTCTTTTGTGCTGCATTGTATTAGGCTTTGTCATTGGATAAACAATCAAGGGTGTCCAATTTTTATATATTTTTTGGCTTGTTTTCAATGAAATAAAACAAATGTATTCTTTCCTATATTACCATTTTTCCAATTTTTTGTTTTTTTTTTTTTAATACAGAAGAAAACAATAATAAACTATATTTTGAACACCAATAATGTATACTTAGATGACTATATTTTATAATTAATATTAATAATCTAATATCACACCAGTAAGCTCAGTTCAATCCATTCAATCTCAGTTCAATATGTCCAATCTCTCTTCAATCTACTCAGTCTGCTCAGTTTCACTTCAATCTTCTCGATATCGATTCAGTATGGCCTAAATCTTTCAATCACTTTAAATCTAAATTCAACTATTCAGTTTGTTCAATCTCAATGAATCTCAAAGATTTAAAATCTGGTGTACCTACACATTTTCATGGAGTAAGCCACCCCTCGTTGATTTATTCATGAACGGGTTATAAAAAACATAGCAGTCAAACCCGGAAAAAGTTAATAGTAAGCCACAAATCATTATTATAAAGTGTTATAGGTATACATTAATTGATGATTGCAAATTTAATAGGCTAAAAAAATGTCTCGACATTTTTCCATATTAAAAAATAAAAACTAAAAAAGAGCACCCTTAGGTGTTGGTTTAGAGTAATCCCCACTACCATAAGATCGGTGAAGATTCATCACATGATGTAAAGAAGACTGATTGATAGCAAGGATCCTGTAATTTTCAGCTTACCACTAATTTTTCTAGCTTGAAGGTAACTTTGACCTAGATTTACTAACCTATATATAATGAAATCGTGTTAGCTTAAAATTTTACTGAATACTGATTTAAACGAGGGGCTTCTCACTGACCAAAATTTTGTACAGTATTGCCAATTACCGGCAATAAAGTAGTATTTTTTGGTTATTGCTGATATATTACCTACCATTATTGCCAATTTATTTCCTGCTTATTGCCGTTTAATGCCTCTTTATTCATACTAATGCTTTAGTGTTGCCGTAGTTGAAAAATATTGCCAGGCTTGTTGCCATGTTATTCCTAAGAATATTATATAAAATTATTTCTTTTTTGCACCACAATGCCTACGGGCGGATATAAGTTTATTTATCGGGAGTAAATATACAAAAGAAAAAACAATTAACGTAAACTGTTGTGTATTTAACGATTAGTCTAGTGTACTTTCTTTTTAATACATTTTCATAAAAGCTTGCTGTCTAAAAAGTTTTTTCTACCTATTTTGTTACTTTTAGGATATATTTTTATACTTAATAAGAATAATTCCGCCATATTGACACTGCAATCTTGAATTGTTAATTTTTTATATAAAATTCGTAATTCGCGATCCTAAAAACCCACAGATACAGAGTTTGAGTTGAAACGGATCATAATCGGTAAAATTCGTCCGCCATCTTGCATTCTTAATTTTTGACAAAAAATTCGTAATTCGCGGTCCTAAACACTCCCAGATAACTATTTTAAGTAAGAATCAGATTATACACGGTAAAATTCGACTGCAATTTCCGCTCGTGTGTGCTTAATCAAAAACCTTAGTAACATTTTGCTCTAAAATTATAGTTAGTAAAATTTACAAATTTAGTTTATGTATGACAGTTTACACACCTCTGGGATCACCTTGTGTGAGAGATATGTCCCGATTTCAATAGGAAGTATTCTACCATGCTCTTTTAAGTCTAACAAAAGTCATTTACAATAAGACATACACACACACACACACACACACACACACACACACACACACACACAGATATACTACGGGAGCCCACCTTAAGTGTCCGTGGACCCCCCGATTCTTTAGGACAATGTTTTTCATAAAGATTAAAGCCTAAGGAACAATTTAAGACATGTCCTAAAAAAAAAAAAATTGGCTGCACTTTCAAAATGGCGTCCGTTTAAAAAAAGAAAATTTGCAAATATGGTTTTTGTCATTTACCACAAAAACTAAAAAAGATGGAGAAAAACTTTCTGCACAAAAAACAAAGTGCATAAAACTTTCTACAATTTTGTTCCTATACAATATTTGCATAGGAGTTACCATTTTCCAGATAAATGATTCATCTCCTAAAGTAAAATATAAAATTCAACATAAAACGTAACACTACGGAAGCCCACCCTAACTGTCCGTGCACCCCCCGATCCTTGGGGACAATGTTTTTCATAAAGATTAAAGCCTAAAGAACAATTTAAGACGTCCTAAAAAAAAAAAACTGGCTGTACTTTCAAAATGGCGTCCGTTTAAAAACAATGCAAATATTGTTTTTGTCGTTTAACACAAAAACTAAAAAAGATGGAGAAAAACTTTCTGCACAAAAAACAAAGTGCATAAAATTTTCTACAATTTTGTTCCTATACAATATTTGGATAGAAGTTACCGTTTTCCAGATACCACTGTTACCGTTTTCGAGATAAATGTCTGCAAATTATAATATTCATTATTATTAATTTTTTTCAGTTTATTTTAAGTTATAATATACGCCTTACAATAATTGTCACAGTTATTTCCTCTAAGTGATTTACCGATATATGAATTTCCATGTTTTCTTAATTTTGGACTCATTTACCTGGAAAATGGTAACTCCTATCAAAATATTGTATAGGTACAAAATTGTAGAAAATTTTATGCACGTTTTTTGTGAAAAAAGTTTTTGTTCATCTTTTTTAGTTTTTGTGTTAAATGACAAAAACAACATTGGCAACAGTTTTTTTATTAACAATTTATTTGCGTATATATGAAACAAATATTCTTGATTCAAAAGTTTATTTCTATCTGTGCAGACATTTTTTTATTTGATAACTGAATTCAACGTGTTATGAAATGAATTTCTGTACATTTTTATTTCTTTGATAAGTATTAGAAATGATTGCCCTGTTTGATTAAATCAAATAGATATAATTACAATGTAGTAAACGTATATATATATGATATATTATATACACACTTAGTGGTCGTGATACTCATTGACAAATGCCGCCATGTTTTTTGTTGAACTTTGCTGAATTACTGAACGGACGACAGCTGGTAGTTCACATATTTCAACAACAAATCCAGAATAATTTCAGAGGTTATCCTTTCAAAGTAGACAAGGTGGAAGATACGATCAACAGGCTTTTCTAGTGACGTTTAATAACAAACACAAAACTATTTTCTTGCGTTTTCCTTGGTACTTATTTCTGCTATAATTAATACTTATAACAGAACTGCGGCAATATCTGCATTAAATAATAAATATCTACCTTAATAAACTTTTGGCCCTTGATAAGAAAATTTGCAATATAAAATACCTAGACAATGAGGATTGGAGTACTTATAGTTGACTACACACTTATTATGCGTGTATTTGGCGGTGCAGTGAAGATCAAAGAGGCAGACATTTTTTGCATGCATAATAAATAAGTCTGTAGTCAACTATACCAGTATTATTTACTGTTCATTTATAGCTGTTAATAATTATTCTTTGTAACATGAACAAATTATTAGAAAATTCAGTCAAAACACAATAAAAGTGATAATATAAGATATTAACTGTCAAGCACTAAGAACATGTAAGAAATTACCATACTTTAGAAAACTAATTCGAAACGACTTACATCATAGCAATTTTTCAAACTTAAATTCCTTGACTTTTCCAGGTTTTCCGGGGACTTTTTGGAAGGTTTTCCCAGGTCTAATAATTGACGAGCATTGCTGGAAGTATAATTTGTAGTTTTATAATTTGAGAATTAAAAATTTTCAAATTCCCTGACTTTTTGAAAATTACTAAAATTCCCTGATTTTTCAATAAATTTTCCAAATTCCCTGACTTTTCCAGGTTCTCCAGGTCGCTATATGAACAACGTTATATGAACAACAGACAAGGAAAACTATCCGTTAGCTTCTAAATTGCAAAAACGAGACTTTTCGATATTATACGATTCAATACGAACTCGTTATTGCCACTTATTGCCCACTATTGCTCACTCATTACGACTTATTGTCGTTTATTACCCCATATTGCCAGTTATTCTCAAGTATTGCTCTAATTGCCATATATTACTCTTTATTGCTACTCATTTCCTATATATTGCCAATAATTTGTACAGTATTGCCACCAGTGAGAAGTCCCTCGGATTTTAAACATGTAGGCTCGCATGTAGGTATCTTAAATGTAAAAAAGTCTAACACAATAATATTTAATATATGTTTACCTGGTAAAACTGCCTGCAGCTGATATTGCAACTCTTTAGCAAGAAAATGTAAAGTCCGCAAAGGATCAAAATTACTAAACAGAGAAACTTTATCGTTACTCCTCTGTTGTTTTAGGAGCTGACACCATGGTTCACGTTCGGATACTGATGTCACTGTTGATCTTGACCTTTGTTTGTGACTTGATTTTACTGGAAGCTCAACTAAATTGGAATCGTCACCATACTGTAGGATATTCCTCGGACTTTGATTAGCTCTAGGTGAAGGTACATTTTGTTGCCTCGGTTTAGATCTGCCAAGTTGATTTTGATTGACTGCTGTTACCGGAGTTCTTACCGTCTTTTCTCTATACCTCTGAGAGTTAACTGAAGCTGTTTGCTTTATTGTCGGTGTGCCGGATTTCTCTCTATGTAACAGTCTTGAAATATATTTTTCACAGGCTATCGTCTCCAAATGTAAAGAATTGGGGCTAGGGCTATATTTCATTCTTTGTGTCATCGTGAATATGATGTTGTTACACTCCTTAATTTAAAAACAAACATTCAAACAGTTCTAATTTACGTTTGCAAATGACAAATTAGGTTAGGATTTGTTTTGTTGACAAGTTCAAAGCCCGCCATGTGCTTTAGTTCACGCATGCTCAGAATAGGCCGATGTAGTACACTGCCCCTCCAAGTTTATGATCTTCTGGGATTGTGGAATTCTTTCTAGTACACATGCTTAATTATTAATTTTTTTGGTTTATATTTCTCTACCTGAGTAGTATTTAGGCATAAGTCCGCTTTTTTAAATATTACAGTCGGACAAAAAAGCTGTTTTCAGTTTATATTAATTGCACGTGGCCAATGTAAAAATAGTTAATTACATAATTGTTAGATTTTTAAGCATAAGTCCTGAAATGTTTATAATTTCATTTATTTGATAAATGAGACCCTCATGCTTTTCGTTTTTGTTTTCTTAAGGAATAGGCTTCTCAAGAAATTGTTAAAAATTTTCAGGTATTCCTTATTTAAATTAAAAATCTGCTTGAGCCTTTTTTATGCGCCAGTATGAATGAAAATATTTAGCATACGTAAAATACAGGCAAAACTATGTACTTCAGCCATTATGCCACTAAGATTATATATTTATAGTAACAGGATCTGGAATTGAACCCTTACACTATATATGGATAGATAACATTCATGTTTTTCGTTTCTGTTTTCTTAAGGACTAGGTTTCTCAAGAAATTGTTAAAAATTTTCACGTATTCTCGTTTAAAATAAAAATCTTGAGCCTTTTTTATGCGCCAGTATGAATGAAAGTATTTAGCATACGTAAAATATAGGCCAAACTACTTCAGCCATTATGCCACTAAGTCATCTGATTTATGTGTCTTAATTTTTTTATTATATATTTATAGTAACGGGATCTGGAATAGAACCCTTACACTATATATGGATAGATAACATAATTTTGAGTTAAAATTTAAGAAAACTGCAATTATCAAGATTGTGGACTTACAGCCAAATGCTTCTCAGGTACGGATTTATTCTTCGAGTATGTCAGGCGAAATGTGACAAAAATAGATTTAGTTTTTATTATTTTAAATTATTGGATATTTTAAATTGTGAGATATTTCAAGAGAAACAAATTCAAAGAATTTTTAAAAAGATTATAAATTTTAGGAATATATAACGATATAGGTAAAAATATACTGACACAGCCGCATACTAAAATGATTTTTGGTAAATCGATGAAGTTCTATAAGCAATGGTAATCAAAGTTTATATAGTTGAAACCGGATGTCAAAACTGTCGTTTACAAAATTTATTGTTGACAATATAATTAGTAAAGACATAATTATAGGCAGTGGCGGTCCGGGTAGGGCTTAGTCGGCATTTTACAATAATGATGAATATTTTTGCTTTGCATGTATCTAAATGTCGTCCCAAAATTTTTTTGGTGAGCGGGTGAGCGGGGGGGGGGGGAATCCGAAAAAAAATTTTTGATGAGCGGGGAGGGCAGAAATTAAAAAAATGTTCGTCCTAAAATGGCCCCTCGTTGGACGCGGCCCTAGAGCATTTGCCGACTAGCCGACCTGGCCAGACCGCCACTGATTATAGGCGTCTGAAAATAATAAGGAGTACGCCACCTGGTGGTCTATAGTCAAACTAATTATGGGCCGTTCTGTCATTGTCTCTTTAGTGTACGATGATATCAACAATAAGTAAAATGATGAACTGAGATGCTAAGTTATTAAAAATATGATAACGTTTAAAGGGGCTACATAAGATACAATTTGCTGGAGCCAACCTAGTCGGTATCCTTTGTAGATTGCAGGAAAAATTCGTGAAAGTTGAGTTGCACTGCAATGTTCAAAGCGTACCTTCTTTAATGTAGACACCTTTAACCAGGCATTGAGAGGGGAAAAGCTGATGCAAATAACCGTGGACCGAGTAGAAATAATAATAACCTGGACAATCACACATTGTAACTGAAATTTTTGAAATAAGTAAATATATGTAATTTCAGTATATTTATAAAAGTAATATATACTATTGCACCATGCACTAGTATGTTTTACCCCTGAATATTTCTATTTCATATTTTACAAAATACTGTTTCATTTATTTTACTTAAAGAATTAATAAATGTCTTTTCAGTTATATTCAATGTACCACTAATTTCATGGGTATTTAAATCTGAGACACTTGTTTGTGAACATAGGGCATACACATTTATTAAGTTTTGTGTTGAATACGGGTTGTACCACACAAAATAATATGTCCTGCATTTAAAACATATTCCCCTTCATACACACACTTAGAATTTTTACATTTTTAGTGCTTCCCAAATGTTCCATACATTGCAATATGCTTAACCTAAATGTCACTTATGTTTCCTGAAAGAAAATTGATTTAAACTACAACTGTGCATAAATTTAAAGAAATATTTTAGTTTATTAATATTTAACTAGCCAGACACCGTTTATGTCGAAGAAACTGTACTTTTCAAGGGAAAAACTAGATAACCTAAAAAAATATGAATTTTGCTGAATAATGCCATTAACATATTGCAAATCACTTACAACAAAATCTTGCAAACCTTTAGGTCATATATTATTAATGTTATTATTTTTAACGCCAAAAATAACAATAAGCAGAAAAAAATCAATATGATTATTCCCCATATAAACAAACAAAAAGCCTATAATTAGTTCACGAGTTCTCCACTTTGGCGCTGGCATCTTAAACTCAGACGCCTATAGGGTAGTTTTTTGTTATGTATTGCAGAATGGATAACACATTTTATGGGGCAACCGAACTCGACCTCTGGTTTTTATTTAAAATTCTTTGATTCTGTAGGACCCATTATTATCAGTCCTCCTTACGTCAAATAAAAAAACCGCTGCCCAAGGAATCACTACTTCCACATCCAGATTCTCTATCCAAGTCACACACAACGAAAAAACTTTGTATGTGGAAATAATTGTTTATGGAACTTTAATAATATAATATTTGAAATCCTCTACCCCAAAAACCATAAAACGATACCCCACATCGGTAGTGGGGTGGGGGTGGTGATATGGGTTGGTAGTGGGGGGTGGATCAAGTAAAAAAATGTTTTGAGGTTTCTAGTTCCTGTACATGCACTAAATCACATTTTTTTTTCATCCCCTTTAATTAGGAGGTGGGGGTGGTAATGGGGGTGGTTAACACGTTCACTGCTGATGTCGCCATATGACGACGCAGTAGTATATTGCGCAATGCTGGTGTCGCCTTATGGCGATCTGATCCTATGTATATTCTATTGTCAAGAACCTAGTCAGCACCTAGCGATACTTAACAAAATCCCATCAGCAGTGAACGTGTTAATGCCAAAAAATTTTTTGAGACCTCAGCTTCTCTTGTATATACTAAATACCAATTTCATGGACTCTTGATTTACCCATTTACCCCAAATTTACCCCAATTTACCCCCCAACCCTTCGACGTAACAAGATGAAAATATAATCTAGTTCTAGATCTCGTTAAAGTACATATGTGTACCAAATTTCAAGTCAATATCTTAAACGGTTCCAGAGTAAACGTGCGCACAAAAAAAAGTTACAGACAGACAGACAGAATTTTTTTTTTCGCTCAAACTTAAAATCTCGACGTTTCATGACATTTTAAGCCTATTTGGACAATAAAAATTTTTAAAATTTTTTTTGTCGTTACTATACTTCCACTGGACGTGGAAGTAATTAACCACAAATATTTATGAATTCGTACTTAGGTGGCATCAGGGTGGCGGGTCTGGTATAGTTTAAGTACGTCCTAAATCAATCGTTTTTTTCACTGTTTTGAGCTTACATACCTTTCATCTGTTAGTATTAAAATCGATTTAGGTATGGATGGTTACTAGATATTAACGATAAAAGGATATAAAACGATGTATTTCTTTACTATTTTTGTACGTCAAATGTGTCCATATTATTATTTGACGTACTTGGTAAGATTCGCTCCGTACGAATATTTTCGGACATATTCCAAATTTTTTTCATAGATGTGTTCACAGACGTTATAGTAATCGTTTCTGACAGTTGAAATGTTGTGCTTATGAAAATTATTTAGGGCAAGGACAAAGGTATGTCTTTCGGAACGAAATACCTTTGTCCTTGCCCTAAATAATTGCTTTTTAATTTTACTTCCACATCCAGTGGAAGTATAGTAACGACAAAAAAATTTTTAAAAATTTTTATTGTTCAAATAGGTTTAGAATGTCGTGAAACGTCGAGATTTTAAGTTTGAACGAAAAAAAAATTTCTGTCTGTCGGTCTGTCTGTCGGTCTGTGTGTCGGTCTGTAACTTTTTTGTGCGCACGTTTGCTCTGGAACCGTTTGAGATATTGACTTGAAATTTGGTACACATATGTACTTTGACGAGATCTAGAATTAGATTATATTTTCATGTTGTTCCGTCGAAGGGTTGGGGGTAAAAGGGGTAAATTTGGAGTAAATAGGTAAATCAAGCAGGTAAGAATTGATATTTTGTATAGACAAGAGAAGCTAAGGTCTCAAAAAAAATGTTGGCATTAGCCACCCCCATTACCACCCCCACCCCATTATTAAAGGGGATGAAAAAAAAAGTGATTTAGTGTGTGTACAAGAACCAGAAACCTCAAAATATTTTTTTACTTTATCCACCCCCCACTCCCACCCCATCACCACCCCCACCCCACTACCGATGTGGGGTATCGTTTTATGGGTTTTTGGGGTAGAGGATTTCAAATATTATATTATTAAAGTTCCATAAACAATTATTTCCAGATACAAAATTTTTTCGTTGTGTGACGTGGATAGAAAATCCGGATGTGGAAGTAGTGATTCCTTGGGCAGCGGTTTTTTATAAAACATGCCTTCTTTCCTCGATATAATCCAATCATAACTTTTTCTTCTTCTTCTACAATTTGCGTCAAGTCCGGTCAATTAGATTGGGCTACGTTCGGTTCACTTTTATATTACGTTCGTTTGTTCTACTTCTGTTAGGGGTACTCACGTTTGGTTAGGTCATGGTTTTTTTCTTTTCCAATTACTGCTGTGCACCGGAGGTCGCTAATTAACTGTTATTACGTTGTACAACTGTATTGACCATCTTTTCCATTATTATATTCCACTATCTCCCCACCCAGCACCCCATTTCGCTCCCAGAGGTCCCGCAACTTTCGTAATTTTTTTCTCAACACTTTATGGTTCATACAAAAAAATTTTTTTTTCTCAATTTATGGTTCATCCATTTTTTCAAAATGTGCTCTATTAACCATGTTCTTTTCATAACTTATTGGAAAATTGTTAAAATCGGACTTACCTAAACCATACCAAACCCAGTCGATATATATAATTCAGCCAAAATATTATCTTGGACTGCTTATTTTTTTCGGTTAATATTTTTTTTGCACTTGCGAAATTTATAATTTCTGATTTTTTCACACGACAGCACGCTGTCACCCACGATCCTGAAAAGTTGGTCTCAAAAACCGCTTGTCTGGCCCTATTGAAAGGGTTTTCTCTTGAATTATCCAAAAGGGCTCAGTCCTGCTCCGCGTTTGAAATTTTGGGTCTTCCCGAACACGGCCTTCTAGTTACGGTCCCTTCTTGTTCCCACCGCTTCTTTACTCGTAGAACAGTGCTTGCATTAGGTAAATTCGGGTTCTGAAAATTATCGTCCGAGAACTGTCAGGAGTTTGCGCAGTTGCTTTTGATGCGGTCGGATTTGGAACTGCGCAAACTCCTGACAGTTCTCTGATAGTTCTGGGACGGTTATTTTCAGAACCCGAATTTACCTATTGTATCTATATAGTCCATAATGGGTATAGCAACCCTTCTTATCTCTTCTAATTTAGAAAGCATCAAAACTTTGTCGTGCTCTGTCAGTCGAGGCATTTTGACTTTTCAAAAGTTCAAATGTCAGAGTTGATTAACTACAACCCTGATTTAATAGGTGTACGTGAAAGTTTTGAAAGCAAGTGTACCTACCTCAAACAACAATAAACTCTGATGTCAAATGTGTGCATATATAGCGAATATGTTGTTTGAAATTTTGAATCGAAGATCATCGTGTATAATATAGTCCAGTCGAATTAGACATCATAAAAAATTTTGCGTACTGCAGACTTTTTTCTGTGGAAGTTGTTTAGTTGTAGTTGTATTTTTTCGTAGTCAGCAGTGAGTGTTTACTAGTTAGTCGATGAAAAGTGTAATCTGAAGTAATTTTTTGCAAACAAGTGCGTTTTACTCGAAAACGGTACGTCCTATCGCATTTTAACAAGAGACCCATTTTAACACCCTATTATGTGCTGTCCACGTGTATATTACTTTCTGCCCTACTATGAACCATAAGGCCGCAAAAAAAAATTGTGAAAACACATGAACACATGACATAAATCGTTATTATACAATAAGTGTTGATCCTATTTAAATAGAAAAACACATTTTCTATGCTCAGTGAATTGGACTTTTAGGATAAACAAAAACATTTATCAGAATTATAATGGTTTTGGCTTTTTTAATGCGAAAATACCAAAATAGCCATTTTTGGCATATTTTGCTGTCTAGCTCCTAAACCAACGAATGTATTAAAATGAAACCAACGTAAATTTTCTTATATTAGGGTCGCACATACATGAAAAAAATTGGGCGAAAAAAAGTAGGTTCACTTTTTTTTTTAAAAGGGGTTTTAAAAATTTCAACATCCCGTATCATGAAAACCGTTTGTCCTACGGCAAATGTGTAATATATATATCATGGGCGCAGCCAGGGGGGGAGCCATGGGGCCCAGCCCCCCCCCAAGCCGTCTTCCATGAGCCAAAAAATAAAGAAGCAGTACAAAGCAGTATCTAAATTATCCTTTGAAATAAATATTTTGTAATTAATGCCAATATTATCACATCCGTTTTGAACCATTTTCTGAAAAATTCTTCTCATCCTCTGGGGAGGTCGGTTCTATTGGCCCCCCCCAGATGAATTTTCTGGCTGCGCCACTGATATATATTATGTAGAGGAGGGATGAATCTTCAAAAAGTGTAACTTGGTAAAGAGCCCTACGAGCAATAAGGATACAGATATGGACACATAAGTAAAATTTCAAAGTTTCAACCCCTAAAAATAGGGGACGCACGTGGTGTAGCAGGGTGTAGTTTTCTGTGCTTGCTTATTATGCCCTCTTAAACAACTTCCACAAAAAAAGTCCGCAGTACGCAAAATTTTTTATTATGTCTAATTCGACTGGAGTAATACGAGTAGTATAGCAGTTTGTGAGACTTTTTATAATTGAATAATGTTTGGATTGTATTTAATAATGAAATTTGACGTGTGTTTTCTGTAATCGATGATTGACAACACGTCTTATTTATAATACATATTTAATTTAGGTTTTTAAATAGGAGTAAAATACAGAATAAAATTCTAAATTCTACATATTAGACCAATTTTTTTGTGGGAGTTATAGTCTTCAAGATATATTAAAAAACAATTTACACCCTTATTTTCGATATGGCGGTCAAATGGGTACACTCCCGACCCCGAAAATTCAAATTTAAACTTATGTTGACTCCCCCCCACCACCACCACATAATAAAAAAATAAAATCTCATCATACCCAAAAATGTACGGTTGAATCCCCAAATTGATTGGGCTATATATAGGATGGCGCTGCCCTGAGAGCCCAGATAGCACAAAGATGTCTTAAGGACGCCTTCCTTAGACTGTCACTACATGTTAAAGACGTCCTTTTACGCCTTACAGACGTCTTAAAAACGTCTTATTTATTATATTAAAAATGTCTTATAGACGTTTTTTCAAGGTCCATTATTGGCCTAAAACAGACCTAAAATTGAAGAAAGTACATTTCTATATTGGTTTTATAAGCACCTTTATAAAAGAAACCAACTAAAACTTTTTTCGCAATTATTTTAAAGAAAAAAGAATAGTTAGTATAGGGATCGAATACCATAGACCTCTTGACTTGTAAGTCGACGCAAAAATCAAATTAAATCAAACAATACCTACTTTATTTATATTAAAATTATAAATATGGGTCTCCTCGGAAACTGGCCCGTAAGTCGACACTTTAACCGACGCGGGCCACTGAAGGCTATACATTATTATTTAGTTAAAGACTGTATAGTTGAAAATTGCAACGACTATTGCTGGTCAACTTGCCTGTAATTTATTATATGTTATCATTAATCTTTCATCTAATATCATTAATAATTTACAAAAAAGATTGAAATTAAATTATTAATGATGAATTACAAATTACTATAAAAAATGCACTACCCTGCCAAAAATTCCACATAGAAACTTATAAAAAAAAAGTGATGCGGTTTTATCGTTCCTATAAGTTATATTAGTATTATACAGACAGGATTTTATCTGTTTTATTAAGTTTTAAATCGGTTATGAAACAGTAATTCCGAATGAGCTATTTGGAATTATCATGTTGCCCTTTCATGAGTACTTATATGAAATATACATCAACAAATCTACAGTTTAGTGTCTGCAAATGCACCCTTGCCCTTATATCTGTAAACATATGGAATTACAGATACAACTTTAAAGAGATTCTAAACTTTTCTATAAGTAATATCATAAGAGTTCCAGTCCGTCCTTTCTCCAGTATCTATCGTATGTAACACACCATTTATCAACATGTTTTTATTGTAAATTTCAACATTGTTTTTTATTAGTATTAATGTGGATATACATGTCAACAAATGTACAGTTTCAATTGTATATTTTACAGATGTATTTTTATTGTAAACTTCCATTTTGCTTTTTTATTAGTATTAATTTGGATATGCATGCCGACAAATGTACAGTTTAAATTGCATATTTCAAATAGAAATACTAATATTGTGGTAAACACAAAATTCTGCAAAGTCCTTATTTCCTCGGGTGTTCTTGTTCTAGCCTAGAAGCAATGAATGAGTTAGCAGTGAAAGAGACTGCTTTGTTTTTTTAATTTAACAAACACACTTCAGTTCCTTAGGTCACATTAGATTAGATATGAACTAGCTACACGTATACAGCTCCCTCTACTGGAGCCTGGAGTAAAGTTGCTGCTGAAATTTCTATCAGTTTCTACCAGAATGGAGCAGCAAACATTTACTTATACCACATCAATGAGAATTTATGAGAACAGTATCTAAGGTAAAACGTGCGGCTTTCCGTGGTTAAATGGCAAGTGTTTCTATAAGAAACGAGCTGCATTAGGTTGACTTGCAATTGAAGATTACTAATTATAATGTTTGAATAGGGATTTATGAAATCAGTTTCTATGAGTATTAATGTTTTTTTTCAGTAATATATTAAATGTGTTTTCATTTGTTTGAATGGGTAAAAAGAAAGGTCAGTTTTCAACTGCAATTACAAATACAAGTTTAATCACTTTGAATGGGGTTATATGCGATTAATTTCTAAAAGTATTTATGCTGTTTTCCGAATATAATTGTGATGAGGTTTAATCAGTAACAAATTGTTCACTACTTGTTATGATATGGTCGGAAATTCCAAGTACACATTTAGTATTCCTTCAAAAGGATTGATGAGAGCAGTTTCTACGAGTATCTATTTGTTGTTCCTCTTGTAAATTATATAAGTCTTTACATTTACTTATACTATCTCAATGAGAATTTATGAGAACAGTATCTAATGTAAAACGTACGCCTTTCCGTGGTTAAATGGCAAGTGTTTCTATAAGAAACGAGCTGCATTAGGTTAGAACAGTTTTGATTTGCAATTGAAGATTACAAATTATAATGTTTGAATAGGGATTTATGAGATCAGTTTCTATGAGTATTAATGTTTTTTTTTCAGTAATATATTAAATGTGTTTTCATATGTTTGAATCGGTAAAAAGAAAGGTCAGTTTTCAACTGAAATTACAAATACAAATTTAATCACTTCGAATGGGGTTATATGCGATCAATTTCTAACAGTATTTATACTGTTTTCCGTATATAATTGTGATGAGGTTTGATCAGTAACAAATTGTTCACTACATGTTACGATATGGTCGGAAATTCCAGGTACATATTTAGTATTACTTCGAAAGGATTGATGATAGCAGCTTCTACGAGTATGTATTTGTTGTACCAATAGTAAATTATAGAAGTCTTTATCAGTATGCATTCGGATCTAATTTAAATATGAAAATTATATCAGAATAAAGCAACCAAATATTTTAAACAGAATCTATTTGTAAATCCAGACATTTACTTATACTATCTCAATGAGAATTTATGAGGACAGTATCTAATGTAAAACGTGCGGCTTTCTGTGGTTAAATGGCAAGAGTTTCTATATGAAACGAGCTGCATTTGGTTAGAACAGTTTTGATTTGCAATTGAAGATTACAAATTATAATGTTTGAATAGGGATTTATGAGATCAGTTTCTATGAGTATTAATGTTTTTTTTTCAGTAATATATTAAATGGGTTTTCATTTGTTTGAATGGGTAAAAAGAAAGGTCAGTTTTCAACTGCAATTACAAATACAAGTTTAACCACTTCGAATGGGATTATATGCGATCAATTTCTAACAGTATTTATGCTGTTTTCCGAATATAATTGTGATGAGGTTTGATCAGTAACAAATTGTTTACTACATGTTACGTGTGGAAATTCCAGGTACATATTTAGTATCCCTGCCAAAAATTCCACATAGAAACTTATAAAAAAAAAGTGATGCGGTTTTATCGTTCCTATAAGTTATATTAGTATTATACAGACAGGATTTTATCTGTTTTATTAAGTTTTAAATCGGTTATGAAACAGTAATTCCGAATGAGCTATTTGGAATTATCATGTTACCCTTTCATGAGTACTTATATGAAATATACATCAACAAATCTACAGTTTAGTGTCTGCAAATGCACCCTTGCCCTTATATCTGTAAACATATGGAATTACAGATACAACTTTAAAGATATTCTAAACTTTTCTATAAGTAATATCATAAGAGTTCCAGTCCGTCCTTTCTCCAGTATCTATCGTATGTAACACACCATGTATCAACATGTTTTTATTGTAAATTTCAAGATTGTCTTTTTATTAGTATTAATGTGGATATACATGTCAACAAATGTACAGTTTCAATTGTATATTTTACAGATGTATTTTTATTGTAAACTTCCATTTTGCTTTTTTATTAGTATTAATTTGGATATGCATGCCGACAAATGTACAGTTTAAATTGCATATTTCAAATAGAAATACTAATATTGTGGTAAACACAAAATACTGCAAAGTCCTTATTTCCTTGGGTGTTCTTGTTCTAGCCTAGAAGCAATGAATGAGTTAGCAATGAAAGAGACTGCTTTACTTTTAATTTAACAAACACACGTCAGTTCCTTAGGTCACATTAGATTAGATTTGAATTAGCGACACGTATACAGCTCCCTCTACTGGAGCCTGGAGTTAAAGTTGCTGCTATTTCTATCAGTTTCTACCAGAATGGAGCAGCAAACATTTACTTATACCACATCAATGACAATTTATGAGAACAGTATCTAAAGTAAAACGTGCGGCTTTCCGTGGTTAAATGGCAAGTGTTTCTATAAGAAACGAGCTGCATTAGGTTAGGACAGTTTTGACTTGCAATTGAAGATTACTAATTATAATGTTTGAACAGGGATTTATGAGATCAGTTTCTATGAGTATTAATGTTTTTTTTTTTTCAGTAATATATTAAATGTGTTTTCATTTGTTTGAATGGGTAAAAAGAAAGGTCAGTTTTCAACTGCAATTACAAATACAAGTTTAACCACTTCAAATGGGATTATATGCGATCAATTTCTAACAGTATTTATGCTGTTTTCCGAATATAATTGTGATGAGGTTTGATCAGTAACAAATTGTTCACTACATATTACGTGTGGAAATTCCAGGTACATATTTAGTATTACTTCGAAAGGATTGATAATAGCAGTTTCTACGAGTATGTATTTGTTGTGCCAATAGTAAATTATATAAGTCTTTATCAGTATGCATTCGGATCTAATTTAAATATGAAAATTATATGAGAATAAAGCAACTAAATATTTTAAACAGTATCTATTTGTAAATCCAGACATTTACTTATACCACATCAATGAGAATTTATGAGGACAGTATCTAATGTAAAACGTGCGGCTTTCCGTGGTTAAATGGCAAGAGTTTCTATAAGAAACGAGCTGCATTAGGTTAGAACAGTTTTGATTTGCAATTAAAGATTACAAATTATAATGTTTGAATAGGGATTTATGAGATCAGTTTCTATGAGTATTAATGTTTTTTTTTTTCAGTAATATATATATTAAATGTGTTTTCATTTGTTTGAATGGGTAAAAAGAAAGGTCAGTTTTCAACTGCAGTTACAAATACAAGTTTAATCACTTCGAATGGGGTTATATGCGATCAGTTTCTAACAGTATTTATGCTGTTTTCCGAATATAATTGTGATGAGGTTTGATCAGTAACAAATTGTTCACCACATGTTACGATATGGTTGGAAATTCCAGGTACATATTTAGTATTCCTTCGAAAGGATTGATGATAGCAGTTTCTATGAGTATGTATTTGTTGTTCCAATAGAAAATTTGTCTTTATCAGTATGCATTCGGATCTACTTTAAATACAAAAATTATATCAGAATGACACAACCAAATATTTTAAACAGTATCCACTTGTAAATCCAAACATTTAAAGATATATTTTAATGAGAAGCAATCAGAACAGTATCTAATGTAACGCGTGCGGCTTTCCGTGGCTAAATTTTAAAAGTATTTTTAATAAATAGCTTTAACGGATTTGAACAGTTTTAATTTGCAATTCCAGATGAATAATTTTAATTGTTAAATAGGGATCTATGAGATCAGTGTCTTTGTGTAATGTTTTTTTTCCAATAAAAACACATTTTATTGAAAAAAAAAAAAAACGTTACACTGACCTCATAGATCCCTAACAATTAAAACTATTCATCTGGAAATGCAAATGAAAACTGTTCGAATCCGTTAAAGCTTATTTATTGCAAATAATTTTAAAATTTAGCCACGGAAAACCGCACACGTTACATTAGATACTGTTCTGATGGATTCTCATTATAATATTATCTTTGAATGTTTGGATTTACAGGTGGACACTGTTTAAAATATTTGGGGTTTCATTCTGATATGATTTTTGTATTTAAATTAGATCCGAATGCATACTGATAGAGACTTATATAATTTACTGTAGGAACAACAAATAAATACTCGTAGAAACTGCTCTCATCAATCCTCTTTAAGGAATACTAAATATGTACCTGGAATTTCCGACCATATTGTAACATGTAGTGAACAATTTGTTACGGATTAAACCTCATCACAATTATATTCGGAAAACAGCATAAATACTGTTAGAAATTGATCGCATATAACCCCATTCGAAGTGATTATACTTGTATTTGTAATTGCAGTTGAAAACTGACCTTCCTTTTTACCCATTCAAACAAATGCAAATACATTTAATATATTACTGAAAAAAAACATTAATACTCATAGAAACTGATCTCATAAATCCCTATTTAAACATTATAATTTGTAATCTGCAATTGCAAATCAAAACTGTTCTAACCTAATGCATCTCGTTTCTTATAGAAACACTTGCCCTTTAACCACGAAAAGCCGCACGTTTTACATTAGATACTGTTCTCATAAATTCTCATTGAGATAGTATAAGTAAATGTCTGGATTTACAAATAGATACTGTTTAAAATATTTGGTTGCTTTATTCTGATATAATTTTCATATTTAAATTAGATCCGAATCTTTACTGATAAAGACTTATATAATTTACTAGAGGAACAACAAATAGATACTCGTAGAAACTGCTCTCATCAATCCTCTTGAAGGAATACCAAATGTGTACTTGGAATTTCCGACCATATCATAACATTTAGTGAACAATTTGTTACTGATTAAACCTCATCACAATTATATCCGGAAAACAGCATAAATACTTTTAGAAATTGATCGCATATAACCCCATTCGAAGTGATTAAACTTGTATTTGTAATTGCAGTTGAAAACTCTTTTTACCCATTCAAACAAATGAAAACACATTTAATATATTACTGAAAAAAAAACATTAATACTCATAGAAACTGATCTCATAAATCCCCATTCAAACATTATAATTTTGAATCTTCAATTGCAAATCAAAACTGTTCTAACCTAATGCAGCTCGTTTCTTATAGAAACTCTTGCCATTTAACCACGGAAAGGCGCACGTTTTACATTAGATACTGTTCTCATAAATTCTCATTGAGATAGTATAAGTAAATGTGTGCATTTACAAATAGATACTGTTTAAAATATTTGGTTGCTTTATTCTGATATAATTTTCATATTTAAATTAGATCCGAATCTGTACTGATAAAGGCTTATATAATTTACTATAGGAACAACAAATAGATACTCGTAGAAACTGCTCTCATCAATCCTCTTGAAGGAATACTAAATGTGTACTTGGAATTTCCGACCATATCATAACAAGTAGTTAACAATTTGTTACTGATTAAACCTCATCATAACTATATTCGGAAAACAGCATAAATACTTTTAGAAATTGATCGCATATAACCCCTTCGAAGCGATTAAACTTGTATTTGTAATTGCAGTTGAAAACTGACCTTTCTTTTTACCCATTCAAACAAATGAAAAGACATTTAATATATTACTGAAAAAAAACATTAATACTCATAGAAACTGATCTCATAAATCCCTATTCAAACATTATAATTTGTAATCTTCAATTGCAAATCAAAACTGTTCTAACCTAATGCAGCTCGTTTCTTAAAGAAACACTTGTCTTTTAATCACGGAAAGCCGCACGAATTACATTAGATACTGTGCTCATAAATTCTCATTGATGTGGTATAAGTAAATGTTTGGATTTACAAATGGATATGGCTTGACTCATTTTGCTGGTCAATTCGGATATAAACTGATAACAATTTCAACAGCAACTTTACCTAACTCTTATAGAAACTTATTGACCATATAGGTTCTCATAGATACTTATTAATTTTTGATAATTTTCAATACGGATTGATGAGATTTTTTTGACAGGGTACACATTTTACATAAATAACGGTCAAATATAAACAAAAACATTGTAAAATTGAAAAAAACAGTTTTGCTAACATTTTTTTGTTTTTGTTGGGCAATACTAACATTGACATCGTAATTATGACGCCTTGACGCCTTTAAAACGTCTTTAAGACGTAAAAATCAGACATCTTAAAGACGTCTATAAGGAAATACGTATTCAAGACATCTTTATAAGGAATTAAGACGTTCAGACCTAAATGATATGGACGTCTTAAAAACTCCTTGTGTTCTCTGGGAGCATTTTCGTGTTTTAAATGTGACTCCGTGCAGGCGCGGATTTATGGGGGGGGGGTAACGGTAATTACCCCCCCCCAGAAACTTTCATTTTAAAATTTTTTTTCGGATTTTTGCCCCTCGCTTTTAAAAAAAATTTTGGGACGAAAAATTTTTTTTCGGATTTCTCCCCCCCTCCCCCGCTCATCAAAAAATTTTGGGTTCAGTGTTACCCCCCCCCCCCCCCCCCCAAGCTCAAGGTCCAGATCCGCCCTTGGCTCCGTGCATCGAAGGGCATTTGATAGGCATTGATGGAGAACATAACACGTCAATAATTGAATAAAACAATTACAAACAAGACAACGTTATAGAAAGAGCTTTCATCCCTGCTATGCAAGTCCATGCATATACCGTTTACGCTAAGAGAACTGTCGAGATGTACTCCAAGTCTCTAACAAATCTTTAGCGCATCATTTGCTCTATATACAAACTTATTAAGTATATTGCGAGTGCAAGGGTTCATTTTCAATTATCTATTTGCTAGGCCCACCTCTAAATAAGACTGTGGAAGTGAATTAGGTATAATCGCTCACGAGTAGCATGTAATATTTTATGAAAGCTCCTTGTATATATATATCTACTTCTTAGCAATTTTAGAATTCACATATTTAAAATTTGATCGTCGCACAAATATGTGCGTTGCCATTTGGAGTCAAATATTATATTTCTTCTATTATATGTTTACCTTTCATATTTACCTAGGGCTACAGCTGCCTGGATTGGTTCTATAAACGGCATGATATAAACTTTGCCATGGTTATTATCGGCTCTTGTTGTACGGTGCCGACGCCCATTGCCGTCGGCTGTTGACGTCACGCATGCTGCGCGAGTTACCATAGCAACCCTCTACGTCACTAGTGTCGGCGCTGGATCAGTTAATGGTTCAGATTTATTCTGGTTACCCTACATCCGCTCTAGAAATAGTTCAGGCGCTAAGATAAAGCATTTTTTTGTTATCCCTCTTCAATTGCTAGAACTAAATTTTCATTATATCAAAATGCCTGAAAACGATCAAATTAATTGTTGAAAAAATACCATCGATATAATTAATATATATTATTATTCCTTAATCGTCATATTGAGATTCACGTTCTGGCGGAGTTTCCAATAAAGGCTATTCCACCAGAATACATGCATACGCACAGAGATAATGCAGCATAAAACAATTTTCTGTCACAGCTTCGATCATAGACCTATTATATTCCTAGACTGAGATCACCAGCAACTCCTAATGATGACTAGTTGATTTGTATCCTTGGTTATGTCTCTCTCATCTCGCCTCGTAGTCGGGTGGAAGGCACAGCGTAAGGGGAAGTGCCCATAGGAATGCACTCATTTCAGTTTCTTGTCACCCAAAAACCGATAGAAAAAGAGAGAACTATCATTATCGGTTGTAAAGATTAAGACAGAACCAACGATGACACAGCAAACTAGAAAATCGAAAAAGAAAATTTTCTTCGAGAATGAAAATTGATGTGCGGGGAGGAGAAAATCAGAAAAAAAAGCCCCCACCCCCCAGTGCCGGCTCTTGTGAGGGCCCACTGGGAAACTCCCGGTATCCCGGTGGGCCAGCACGCGCCTGATCATAACTGCTTCATTCAGACCTTTAGGACAAGATGGGAGGCATCCATGTTTCCATTCGATCGAGAAGTGTAGAACTAGTAAAATTTATATGCTTGTCGAAAGTCACATTTTAACTAACTAAATCAATGTATTAACTATACTAATGATTACTGTTGATGACCCTGCCATCTTGAAATTTTGCAAAAAAAAATAAGTATTCAGATTAAATTCTATTATCCGTTCTTAAAATTCAGATACTTCATGTGGCCCCTTTGTTTTCTATGACTTTTTATTAGTTTTACGGTAAAACTCGTTGTGCAAACATATTTCAAGTCTACATAGATGCATAAATTATGTTGATACAATTTTCTAAAATAGTACATTACTGTACTAGGTATATAGTGAATACATATGTCATTCTCTGCATCTCGAACTATATCTGTAATCTCGGTATATCAAGGCAATAGCAAAATAATCATACTTTTCATTAACGGCACGTGAAAAATAAGTTAATTCTACAAATCCCGTATACCGCCATTATTATTGGCAGTGTGTGATGGCCGAGCGTTGGCCGGTGTTGCACTTTATTCAATAATTCAGCGCTCCTTGCCAGTACTTTCCCAAAGATGAACTGAAGGCGTCTAGGTAGTTTATTAATGGTGGGCCTATTATATATGTTGGTGGAGAGAAAACAACAAGGTGTCATCATTCTTTCCCGACAGTCTGCTCAGTCTAGGAATATACGTTAGATTCAAACTCAGGAGAAAAAACAGCCCCGTTGTCTTAATCAATCTCGCGATTTAGTCCTATTTTTTTGTTTCGGAGATCTTTCTGAAATGTATGTACGTACGGAAAAACGAAACGTTCTTGGAACCGTGACACATATTTCCAGACACATTGTACTGGAATTAGAGATGTCCAACCCAAGAAACATTTCAAAACAAACATGCTATTTAAATTTGGTGTAGTTAATACTTAATACTGCAATTGTTTTTTTTATTTTAATTTTAAATCAATATATTCGACATTATTCAATGAAGTCTGGAATGAATGTTAGAGTCTTCGAACAATTACTATAACTATAGAAAATGTTCTAACGGCAAGCGAAGTCGAGAACAGATAACTTTATAACATATCGGAACATCCCAAAAATCCTAAGGGAGAGGGTAGATAAATATCATCAATGTCGTTTGAATTCATACAAGGATATATACCTACCAACGCAACAATAGGTGAGAAATGTTTCTAAAACATTGCAAAAATTGTGATATATTTTGATGTGGGACAAATATTACAGAGACCTTTCAAGAAAATGTGTTATTGGGAATTTTTTTTTGTCCAGGTCTCATAATTGATAAGCGAGGGGAGCGGGGATTTATATGTTTGTTGTGCCAGTGAAACCTCGGGAATGGAGGACATTTTGAGGAACACTCACATTGGGGATAGCTCCATCAAAAGGGGGACTGTTCCCCCTAATGGGGGACGAATGGTCACTTTATAGCTAGTACTAGGTTAATTTTAACCTCGGGTCAAAATGAGTGTTAAACTCGCATCCGTTATGCACTACATCTTATGGCGTGGGTTAGGAAAGACAATAACCTGGGGTTGCGGTAACACTTTCTACAGAGCCTAGCCAGCTCTAGATTAATTGTGATTCGACGAAAAAATGAGCGATTTTCTGTTTTTTAATTTTTATTACTAAGTTAATAGTATATTATATTACTAGGAGTAGAACGCACTCTTTTTTTGTGTTGAGCCCAGGATTTCCGGCTGAGGCAAAGCCGAAGCCGCAAACTGGGCGAAACACAAAAAAAGGCGTTCTACTCCGTGTAATATATACTATTTTTTCTTCAAGCGTATTAAAATACAAAAATTCATTTATTTATCATAAATGTACAAATATTCAAACTACAGTCTTACATGTTGACACAATATGACAAGTGGCTAGTGGATAGCGCGCCACCGGCGGTATTAACATTATGTTACTAGTAAAACAATACCCACTACGGCGGCGCTTTCGGAACTAACATTATGTTACTAGTAAAACAATGTCCACTACGGTGGCGTTCGGTACTAACATTTTGTTACTAGTAAAACAATGTCCTATTTCTACTTCTGTTTTTGGTGACATAATTTAAACATTTTAATACGCTTGAAGAAAATAGTATATTATATTACTAGGAGTAGAACGCACTCTTTTTTTGTGTTGAGCCCAGGATTTGCGGCTGAGGCGAAGCCGAAGCCGCAAACTGGGCGAAACACAAAAAAAGGCGTTCTACTCCGTGTAATATATACTATTTTTTCTTCAAGCGTATTAAAATGCAAAAATTCATTTATTTATCATAAATGTACAAATATTCAAACTACAGTCTTACATGTTGACACAATATGACAAGTGGCTAGTGGATAGCGCGCCACCGGTGGCTTTCGGTATTAACATTATGTTACTAGTAAAACAATACCTACTGCGGTGGCGCTTTCGGAACTAACATTATGTTACTAGTAAAACAATGTCCACTACGGTGGCGTTCGGTACTAACATTTTGTTACTAGTAAAACAATGTTCTACTTCTACTTCTGTTTTTGGTGACATAATTTAAACATTTTAATACGCTTGAAGAAAAAAGTATTTTGTTTGTTTTTGTTGAAAAATTACCTGACAGTGACAGCAACAATAATTATAATATAAACTAGAATATTCTCTGGTTGACAGTTATATTTTTATTTTAAGAAATTGAGTGCCACCCCAACAAAGGTAGGCAGAGGCCCCAATTTTTCAGTGACAGCAACGAGCAACAACAGTTGTAATATAAACTAGAATATTCTCTGGTTGACAGTTATATTTTCATTTTAAGAAAACGAGTGCAACCCCAACAAAGGTAGGCAGAGGCCTCAATTTTTCAGTGACAGCAACGAGCAACAACAGTTATAATATAAACTAGAATATTCTCTGGTTGACAGTTATATTTTTATTTTAAGAAAATGAGTGCCACCCCAATAAAGGTAGGCAGAGGCCCCAATTTTTCATCAGCAGAGCGGCTGCCATTAAATAAAATAGCAAATAAACATAAACAAATTACAAAAATGTGACCGGAGGACGATAATATTTCTCACGTATGTAACACAATTGTGAAAAAAAATTGAAATTGATATACAGGGTGGTCACCTTAAAAAAAATGAAAAAAAATTGACGAAGTGCGACAATATTTCGCATGTAGTTAACACAACTGCCAGGCAAGAAAGATATGAAAAATATATAGTTGTCACTGTAAAAAGTAATTAATTAAGGAACTATAGTGAAAATAATATTTGGACTGTAGTTGACACAATTATCGAGAAGGAATATAATTTTAGTGAAAAATATACGTTATAAAGTAAGAAACAACAGAGGAAAATGATATTTGAAATGTAGTTGACACTATTGCCGGGAAATAATCTGATATAATTTTAATAACAGAAATATATACAGGGTGATCATCCAAAGAAAAAGTACTTCGTAAACAAAGGATGTCAAACAGAGAGGGAAGTTCTGTGTAAATACCTTTACAGATTTTTTTGAAAATAAGTTAATTTATCAGGTATAATTGTTATATTTTTGTTTCGAGCATCTCCACATGATGCCAGCTTGATTGGACGAATACACTCCAGTATATTATGCAGTATTTTAATTTTTTTAGAATATTTTTAAAAGTCGTAACCCTTTCTGTATATTTTATTTTATAAATTAAAACGTTAAATAACGTTTATATTTACATAGAGATTTGTTCAATACGATAGAGTTTTTCCTTATGCTAACGCTAACTTACTGTTCAAATTTAAATACGGTTGAACGTATCCTTCTTGAAATATCACGATTACAACAAACATGACCGACAGACGGATATTTTGAAAATTATCCAGAATTTGATGACTAACAGTCATGAATTTTTTTTACGAATAGTATTTATGGTTTTAGAAACGTTCCTAGCAAATACATTATACTCATCTCCGTTTCTGATGAGAGTATAATGTAAAAAACCGCTGCCCAAGGAATCACTACTTCCACATCCAGATTCTTTATGGAACTTTAATAATATAATATTTGAAATCCTCTACCCCAAAAACCCATAAAACGATACCCCACATCGGTAGTGGGGTGGGGGGTGGTGATAGGGGGGGTGGTAGAGGGGGGTTGATGAAGTAAAAAAATATTTTGAGGTTTCTGGTCCCTGTACATACACTTAATCACAATTTTTTTTCATCCCCTTTAATAAGGGGGGTTGGGGGTGGTAATGGGGGTGGCTAATGCCAATTTTTTTTTTGAGACCTTAGCTTCTCTTGTATATACTAAATACCAATTTCGTGGACTCTTACCTGCTTGATTTACCCATTTACCCCAAATTTACCCCAATTTACACCCCAACCCTTCGACGGAACAAGATGAAAATATAATCTAGTTCCAGATCTCGTTAAAGTACATATGTGTACCAAATTTCAAGTCAATATCTTAAACCGTTCCAGAGTAAACGTGCGCACAAAAAAAAGTTACAGACAGACAGACAGACCGACAGACAGACCGACAGACAGACAGAAAATTTTTTTTCGCTCAAACTTAAAATCTCGACGTTTCATGACATTTTAAGCCTATTTGGACAATAAATATTTTTTAAATTTTTTTTGTCGTTACAATACTTCCACTGGACGTGGAAGTAAAATGAAGAGTATGAAATCGTATAACTTCGAAGTTGTCAAAAATGTAATACTCCAGGCGATTTAGACATTTGCTGCCAAATTCGTGCCGTACGGAAAAAAATTTTTATTGTGTTTATTTGGACGTCTTTAATAAGACGTGGCAGTTATGCCAACCAAACAGCACGTCCAATTGTAATTACGTCTCTACATATATTCGATATACACATGAGAAACAAAATATCTTAAGGTGGATCTAATTGTTAAACTAGTACTGACGTACACATATGAGATACACTTATGTTTATATTGACAGAATTATGTGATACAATGTTTAATAATTGTATACCGTATGCACTCAAGATTCTAAACATTTTTATATAACGTAAAGAAGGATCATTAGAATGTTGAAATTTGACGTCCGTAGAAGATGCCTACAAGGTTTAAGTCATATGTATGTGTGATGCTTTATATAATACTTGTGCCTACTGCATACACCACATAGAAGTGCGATATATACACATGATACAAATAACTATATATACACTTTTTAGTTGTGTCTTGTCGTGTCTACATTCGACTATTCGAGCATGGAACAGTGTGCGCGCGCAAAGCGTCAGCGTGAGCATACCGGCCATGTGTATCTCATGTGTCCTCTTTCCTCTATAAGAGTGGTCATAGCCACACATATAGCAGGCATTTTTATTTTTTAACAATATCCAAAATAATTTATATTCGAAAGAGTTTGCAAAGATTCGGCAATTTTAAAGATATCGAGTTCTTTTAATAATAAAATTAGATTAAAATGCATTAAAAAGCAAAATCTAGCCGTTGCGTGTTCTACTATAAACTCTTTAAGCAAATATTGAAACAGAAGTCAGTGGTTGAGTGAGTTAAGCATTAGACTCTGCCCAGGATGAACTCTACATCGACGACGAATGTCAGTTTGGTTTCAAGAAAGGCAGGGGCACTGTGCGCCAGGTCGTCAGGATCGTTTATGACGTCAAAGTGCAATGCAACCGCGGAAAGAGCACAGTGATGGTGCTCCTCGATATTGAGAAAGCCTTCGATACAGTATGGATCCCGGGCTTACTCTACAAACTAAACACGCTCAACTTTCCGACGCATATCACCAAACTAATTCACTCTTTCCTGACAGGCAGATCACTGCAGGTCAGAGTGAATAACAAACTATCAACTCTGCGGGACATTCGCGCGGGCGTCCCCCAGGGATCGTGCCTCTCACCAAAGTTATACAACTTATACGTCTCCGACTTCCCGGAGTTCCCGAATACGAACCTTGGCAAGTACGCCGACGACACGGCCATGTACGCGCATTCACACAACGCACAAGCAGCGAACATGCTGCTGAAGGCGCACATGGCTCGTGCCACGGCGTATTACGACAAGTGGAAGATCCGGATCAACGCCGAGAAATCGGAGTCGATTCTTTTCACGCGCCGCTTTACCGAGAACCGAATTCTCACACCGCTTTCGATAGGGGGCCGCCAAATTGCGTGAAATATTTGGGGGTCAACTTAGACAGACGGCTGACATTCAATACATACATCAACGAGACGGTACGCAAGGTCTACTCCATGTCCAGGAGTCTGTACCCGCTCCTGGCACATGGCAGTGGACTAAACAGGACAAATAAAAAACTGTTGTATACGATGGTGATCAGGCCGGCCATCACATACGCGGCGCCGGTATGGTGCAGCATTCCGGCCACGGCAATGAAAAAATTCCAAGTCTTAGAACACAAATTTATGCGCCTCATTTCGAACTCTGAAAGGTACACCTCCCTCAGAGACCTTTATGCACGTTGTCACGACATAACCCCACTAGCGGACTTCGTCCGGGAAACATCCCAAAAATTTTACCAATTCAAATTGGGCGACAGTCCGCTAACCCGAGACATCACACGAATCAGACAGCATAATGCAATACTTTTCAACCTGAAACATCCCTTACCATACCAGGCGTTGCCTATCTTTCGGCAACCTCCCTAGCCACACCTTTCCTATACCACAATTTCCCTTTCACCACCCTTTACCTTAACCACCTTTTACTTCAAACCCCTTTCTATTCCCTTTATTCGCCTCATTTTTGTCGTTTTTGTCAATTTTTGTTCTTTTGTCCCTCTTTGTTTCTCTTCCAAATCCCCTTTTGACCGATAATCCCTTATAAATCCCAACTCTTTAAAATTACAAATTCCTCTTCACCCTACCTTTCCGAAGGCGGGCAGACCACCGGTGAAGACTGTGACTTGTTCGAACGGGTTTTTTCATTCAGCTTTTCCCGTATATACCAACCAAAAGCTCTAAACCTGTGCGCGTGTGTAGTGCGCGCGCTCTAAACCAACGTTTTTAAACCTAGCTTTAAGTAGTTGTAAGTGTTTTTAAACTATCTTTAGTTATTTTTATTCAAATTGTTAGGCTTAAGTTTTCCACCCATTAAACAGGAGGCCTAACCAACCCGTGTTAGTTATAGCTTTATAGCCAAAGCCGAGCTCTTTCACCCGACCACCCATCTACCACGGCGTTGCGCGCCGTGGTGGTGCGGTCGGCTCTAAATCGGACCTCGACCGAGGCGCACTGTTGTAAACAATAATTGTTAATAAATTTGTTTTGAATTGAATTTTTGAATTGAATTAAGCGGCGAGTCGAGAGGTACGCGGTTCGATTCGTGCTCACTCTGTCTTTTTTTTTTTTGTTAAAATAATTGCGAAAAAACTTTTAGTTGTTTTTTTCAAGGTAATAATTGCTTATAAAACCGATGTACGAATATACTTCTTTTCAATTTTAGGTCTGTTTTAGACCATTAAATATTCTATTTATGTTGTAGATGATATATTATACCTGACCGTTTTTTCTCAAACACGTTTCCCAGGTTTGTATAAGTACTTCAACTTAAAACTTAAATTCTTAAAATAGTTTTGACTCCTGACTTCCCCCCCTCCGCTCATCAAATTTGAGATGAGGAAATTTTTTTTTCGGATTTCTCCCTCTCTGCTCTTCAATTTCGAGATCTGGGCAAAACATTTTTTTTTAACGAACCGCCACTGAATTAATGTAATAATTACATTGTTCAACAACTACTCGTACTTCTCAGGTGACCCTGGTGACGGTTTAATTAAATTAAATAAGTTCTTCTTAATAATTATAAATAAATAAAAATACTAGTAACTCGAAAAATTCAGATTTTGGTAACACGTAAAAAAATAGAAAAAAAAAAGAGAACCTGAAAGATTTTCATATATTTTAAATAAGGCTGGAAATTCAATCACATAATAAAGACTTTATACACATCACCATAAACACTGCTTTTAGCATCCGAAATAACGGTCACTAAGATAGCTCAGTTGGTAGAAGCGTCAGTACTGTAATACGGGCAACGCAGACATGTAGGTTCGACCTCTACCCACCGCAATTGACAAAGGTAAGTAAAAATGAATTTAATAACTTAATAAACATTATAATTTGCAGGCAACCCTTGTGAGAAAAAATTGGAGTGATGGTAAACAATATTAGATATGTTAATGTAAATAAAATATACGGATAGCTAACAAACAAATTCATAGGGCAAAACGTATTTATGCATTAATTACTTTATTTTTATCAAGTAGACTTACTAACTAGTATGTAGTTTTATATGTTCCTATTACTAAAAACCTGTGGGGGGATTACCAAATATAACCTGAAAAAAACGTCAAATTAACGTCTAGCATAAGACGTCATTCGTCTGAGACATTGGGAAGTCAATCACTGTGCATTCGATAACACACTGTGGATCAAATTATTTGTGTATATGTAAATGGTATACTGTGGCTACATTGTGAGGCGGACGTTTAACCTTTGTGCATACGTGTGTGCTTACAATGTGTAAACGTAGCACATTTACATCGTAGAATTGTGTAACCTTGTGTCTGCATCTAGATACATCGTCACAATGCAAACACATCGTAATCGTTATTTGGTGTGCTGTATGGGAAGGTACACCTGGAGGATTCCTTGAAAATCCCGTCGGCAACCGCGATTCGCGATTAATTCAGTTTTTATGGCTCAAACAGGAAGTTGTACATCTGTAAATTCTCTACCTTAAAAGTGCTATACATTTTTTTCGTACGCCTAACCGTTTTGGAGATATGACGCGCACTAAGTGAAAAATGCATTTAGTTCCGTCAAACCTCTTTCGCACCACATATTTCGCAATTATTTTGCTTTCTATGTCTCAGAATGTACCAAAATGTCTTATAGATTTCATTTACATTTATTTACAGTGAATAAGTCAAAAAATGCATTTGTTTCCGCACCACCGGTGAGGTAGAATGCTCGGTGTGCTTTTTTTACGTGGTTCCCCAGGAGGCCTAATGCTTGCCGGATCTTAAATTAGTCAATATTTCCGACTCCTTCGGTATCTGAAACGTTATTGTCCAATGACAAATCGTTGTCATTACTTTCATTCTGATAAGATTCTACGTCGTCCACTTCGTCATTCATAGCAATTATAGGTGCGGTATTGCTTGAATACCGCACAGGAGTGACCGTGGAAATGGCCACAAGCTGTTGAACAATTCAGTCCTACTTTCCTACAGCTACATTTTCCTACACAACCCTTTGTACAGTTGCAAAAAATTGAATTTAGCAATACGTCTGGTGCTGATGGTAACTGCATTGATACTGGCTGCAAAATATCATTCTTCCTAATCCAGCCCCACTGCTCAGGATCGATGTCTTTTCCCAACCAGTTTGAACTTGATAATACACTCTACACAAATGCTGCTGAGCACCTGAAGATGTTGGATGAAGTGATGCATTTTTCACTTAGTCCGCGCCTAAGTAACAATTTAAGTTTTATCACAATGTTCAAGAGGTTATTTAGTCTATATAATAAAACTGATCGTAAAACTGTTTATACTAGATAACCTCTTAAAAGCTACAATAAACCCGGCATAAAACCAAAAAAGACCTTTTATAAATGTTACAAATATCTTTCTTAAAACTATCAATAAAACCAACAGTACTTTAGAACCCAAATCTGCAAGATGTTTTCAAGTCTACCATAAAACCTTTTATAAAATCTTCTTAAAACCGTTAGTACTTGTAATCAAATTTTAAGCCTGCTTTGAGAACATCATAATTAATTGTGTCTTTAATAATTCTTTGTCGAAAACTTGTTGCACTTAAACTGTCTAAATCAGAAAATATCGCCAAGTAATAAAATATGTCTGCCTCGATTGAAATATCTGCATGTGCTAACGTTTTAAAATTTGATATTAATAAACAACTTTAAATAATTATCAAATTAATATATATTTTTTTAATCTTGCGTTAACGACTTATGTAAATACATTCTTGTATAATGCTTCAATAAATACTTACTAATACTTACAACCTAGTATCAAAAAATTGTCAACGCAGACCACTTTATTGATAAAGTATATCAAACAACTTTTTGAAAAAATCACGCGCCTTTCATTTGTCAGCTTATTAATTATTATTTATAATTAATAAAAAAAATAGTAACCTTAGTTTTAGCTTACTCAGTATGATTTTGGGCTTTTTAGGGTTTATATGACATATTAACACATTTTAGATAGTTGCAGGCTAAATGTAAACAGTAAGAATTAGAAAAATATAACTAAACACTGTTGCCCCAACTTTGTTCAAACATATCTGCCATAGTTAACAGAAAAAACATGGCTGAGAAATTAATAAAACCGTTTATTTTAATAGAATACCTTATTAAGAGTTTGTGGCTTTAGGAAATATTTTTATAAAACAAAAGGTTTTGTTAAACCCCACTTTATTACTATTTTAAAGCCTGTAAGACTCTTCTTTAAAACCCTGTAAGACTCTTCTTTAAAACCCTTAAGATTTGTCTCTGACAATCTCTAATCCAAATGTACTTGGCTTAGATAACATAACCTAAAACCCATATACGCCATAAATGGCGTTTACTATGCGTTATATGCCCCCTCTCAAAGTTTAAAGACGTAAGTGAGGGAACCAAAGGATTTATAAGTGCTTTATAAAAACTAAAAAGTTTTAGCGTACCTTAATAAAGCTACCAGAAAACGATTCGGTTTTAAGGAACCTTTACTAATTATAACATATATTAAGTGTAAGACTACTTAAGAGTTATTAGTTTTATTGCTTGATCATAAGGAGTACTTAAAGACCATTTTTTAAAACTCCCATAAAACCTAAAGATTTATAGATGTCTACCACAAAACTTAAAATATTTAAAATCCACTATAAAACTTAATGAGTTTATTGTGGTTTTCAATAATGCAGCAATTAAGTGGCTATAAAACCAATAGGTCTTAAAGAGCAAAGAGGTTTAACAAATTGCTTTAAAGATAACTCGAAGGCCTTTTTTAAAGTACATATTATCTGCAGATAAATTGGTATGCACAAAAGAAATAACAAAACCCAGTTCGGTTTATTTACCTTCTTAAATCTGTGATAAAACCCGATAAATACTTGTTGGCATTTAAATTGTTACTTGGGCGTCGTATCTCCAAAACGGTTAGGCATACGAAAAAAATGTATAGAATCTTTAATGCAGAAAACTTTTATAATAGGTGTTGTTCCCGTTTGATCCATAAAAACCGAGTTAATCGCGAATCCACGATTTCCGCGACCTTCCGAGGCGATTTTCAAGAAATCCTCCAGGTGTATCGAGGCGAACTACCAAGTGTTATTCAAGATGTCCAAATAAACACAATAAAACAAAAATTTTCGTATGGCACGAATTTAGCACAGAGGTCAATTTTACAACTGAAACGCCTGGATTATAATGGTGGATGTTAATAAGTTAATAACAACCTCCGATTAAAGAACTTATATCTAGATACATAACAGGCTATCTTTTCACTATATACCTTGTTTGCTCCTAACATAATCACATTATATGTCCATTAAAATGGATAGATGAACATCACATCCCATAGGCAAAAGTGGCGTTGTGTGTGTAGAAAATGTGTAGAATGGTAAATATATTCATTAAAATGAATTATTGCAATTCCTGCATTACCGGCTCTTTATATAACGTGATGTAGGCATACGATATTACAGTAAGATAAAACAGTAAGATAAATATGTATTGAAAGGATATTAAAATTTAATTGCTATTTGCTTTCTAACTGTAAACTGAACTTCATCATGTTACGACTATGGAACGATCGATTTTCTTCTTTTCTAAACTGCTTTCTGCAAACGGCACAGCACTTCACTATTTATTTGCACTAAATATATTGTCACTAAACTGTGTAAATATGAATAAAGAATATTATTTAGGTATTGAGCAAATCACAACTTAAAATAAAAAGACTTCTTCACCACATTTTGATCGAAAAACACGAAAAACGCTTATTAACATTAATGGCGGATGTACTGTCAAAAGTGTCAAACTGAGATTATGATAATCAAACTGAACCGATGGTGCCCGAATCGGTCGCGAACTGATCGACTAGCCAATCAAGAACTGATGGGAACAAGTGCCTTAGATTGTGAATCTTTCGGGATCACACAAAGTAATGCCATTATGTATCTAGATATAAGTTCTTTAATCGGAGATAACAACCTATCAACCTATAATATGCTGATATTCCGCCAGGTTAAATAAAGGAATTTATTACTATTGTTATTATTACTATAAATGTAGTAAAATTAGCTACCCACATATTTGTTTCAAAATATGTTTTTACAGAAAACCGATTCGGATCAAGTAAAGAACAATTTTAATGGCAATTTTAATGCAGTATGACATTATTTTACGCCAGATAAACTAATTACACACATCCCCTCTCATTTTGTGGATTCTAGAGATTTTACAATTAAATTATTCAATTCGTCGTTACATAGGGCCGCTTAGAAGAGAATTTTGTTCCCTACACTAATTAAAATGTGTCACCTATACCTGACTTTACTTGCTTGAGAAAGTGACAATCTTGTTAAGGGTGCAAGTATTAATGTCTGCCTAGGGCGTAAGAATGTCACCTCGCCTAGCATGTGGGAATGAACGAGACAAAGAATCAATTATAAGGACCACAATAAAAGGTATACACTTTAGCGGAAAATCCTTTCTCTTTTGGCGAAGTCAAGGAAACTAAAACTGGGTCACGCCCAAAATATTCGTATATATTGTATTCTCTTGGCTGCAATAATGTTGATTTTCGTTTATTTTTTTCTTACATAAGTATTATAAGTATCTAGTGATAATATAAAAATATATTGCACTACAACATATTATGTTAAAATGAACAATAAATGAAAATTATTAATTATTATTACATATAATTCACGACCTATTAGGTACCCACATTATTTATGAAAAAAACGATATATTAATCTAGGACTCCTTTACTCCTACAAGACAAAACAGCTGAATTACCTACTTTGCATGCCAATCGCACTTTTACCCTTATGAGAGTAAAATTTTGTAAATAAATCGAACAAAATACTAAGTGAAAGATAATTACAACCATTAAAAATGTAACGTGCTCGATGCTGCGATAACTTGGCTGCAATATCTTCTAATTGTCGTATCGATTTGAAACTTTGTAAACTTATGCAATTCTGGTGAAAATACAATAATATGGTACCAATGTTTTTTAATTGTTTAAACAATAATTTGGCCGGACAGTGTATTCACTTCTAAGAAATGGCGGAGGATCTGGTACTTTTGACCTACTGAGAACAATTTTTTTTTTGCACTGAAGGTCCGCCCAGCTGGAATTAATTTTTAGTGCTCTGTAGGCCTTATGTCGCGTAAGAGGATTATTTTTAAATAATATATATGAAAGCAACGTGATGGATTGAAACAATTTATTTAGTCAAATAAAACACAAATAAACCTTACAAAAAAAAACAAGTAGTAAATTAAATATCTTTAATTAATAAATGGCTTGGGTGTGGTAAATATCGAAGCAATGCACAATGCATAATGGAACATCGCAAGTTTTACACATGTAACGAGTTTCTTTTCATTTTTGTTCCCCTATAGAAGTGAAAGCACAAACAGTGCATCTTCTTACGGTATGTTTGTGTTTTTGTGTACTTGGGACTTCACAAGGAAAATGGCGTCTACTGAGACACATAGGCGCAGTTTTAAAAGATGGACGTCCCGCTTTTTTCGGCATTTCAAGATCTTCAGTAAACCTAAAAAATACATCAAATGGAACCTTAGAAAATAATTGTCTTTGTACAAAATGTTTTTCCTTGCCGCTCAAGAAGACCCCTAATAACTTCGAGATGAAATTTTGGGAATGTCATATACGCGGTTTTAGTTAGGAATAGTGCATGGGCATTTAAAACTGTGAGATCCACTACATGGAAAAAGTGCTTTTTATACCATGTTATGGTTTTTCTCATACAGTCCACAGAACTAATCATTCTATCACTGTGATCAACAGCACCCATATATTGTAATCGAGTACCACCTCTGTTTTTTTCTTCAATTCGCCGGTAACGTGGTCCTTTTTTTTAAATCAACCATTCTGTTCCTGTGCATGGTCGTTATCATAGTCATATTTTTGAGATCCAACCATCTAACGGCTAATAACTTGTCACTAGACATGCCCACCGATTCTCCTTTGTTTAGCTTTTGGTTGAGAACTGGCATGTTCTTTCTTTGCCCCGAAACAGTGCCACAAGAATTTGTTTGTCTGTCCCAAAGTCGACAATGCTGGGCTGGAATAATAATTATCAGTGAAGACAGAATGTCCTTTACCAAAAAATGGCTGCATAGTGTTCGCAGTCACAAATAACCTAAAGCTTTATTCCAAATCGGGTTTTTTTTGTTTTGATGTTCTGTTTGAATACGAGTCTCCCCTTTGAAGAGAATTAGGCTCTCATCTACTGCCAAATTTTGCCATGGCTGAAGACGGCTTGTATATCTTGATTTTTATAAATAGCTCCCTTACTTTGAAAAGTCGATCGCACGGTGGTCTCTCTTCATTATTGCAACAAACTTTGAATTGCAAGAAATCGGTCTCGAGTCATAGACCGGAAAAAAATTGGGATGTACAGAAGAGGGTCATGCGACCATTGGTCCTTGATGTCAGTTTTTTTTTTAGAGCACTGAGCAATGTCAGTGCAAGGAACGCATAGATTTCATTTTTTGTTACATCAGTCCATTTTTTCAGGACATATAGTCTTTCCTTATTACCAGCAGGCCTATTTTTTAGTTGCTGCGCCAAACGGTTGATTTATTGCACAATAAAATTGACAACCTCTGTATTGAAAAGTGTAAGAAAAAAATCGACAGGAGCAGAATCTTCCTTATAATTGGAAATAGTAATACCATATTCCCCAGTAAATGAGTGGATTTGAGGGGAGAAGTCTTGAGCTGTCCAATTTATAGTTAAATTTGTATAATCAGTTTCATTTGGTTCATTATCAACTTCGTTTGATTGATCATGTTGATTTATTTGATCATCTTGATTTTCACATTCTTGGGGCTCACTACCAATTTCATTTTGAATTCTTACCATAATTTCTTCTTCCCCTTCATCTGAGGAACTTTCAGAGACATCTATGGCCTTAGCGGCCTCAGCCTCACTCACTAACTTGTAAGGAAGTCTGGAGTTTCTATAAAGATGGAAGAAAACAAAAAAAGATAACATATTATTAAATATTTTATCAAAATGAAATAATTCGAATTATAATTAATCAATTTTATAATATACATTTAATTATAAATAACAACAATGTATGTTTATATCTTCAAGAATTTCATTATTAATTATAGTTATACAATTATAACATCATCGGAAAAATTATACTCGCTGCTACTGTCTAAATATGGATCTTCATCCGAGCAGGCACCCAAAATATTTATAACCTCTTCACTATCCAAACCAACATAATTGTCAACTAATTTCACTTATTTTCTTGCACGTTTAGCACTAGGTCCTCCCTGAGGATCCGTGACATCTATTTATTAATTTTCAGAGTATCAGTAAGACGAAAATAAATATGTAATAGACCATCACGAAAAACAATGAATTACGTATGATAGGTTCTGTTTACAAGTCAGCACAAGTATTTTACCACATGTGCAAATGAACGTCATCTATACGCGACATTAGGCCATATGATGTACTACGGACTGTCGCGACATAAGACATAAGGCATCCATACGTGCTTAAAAAATAAGAGTATCGCGTATGAACGGCAAGAGTCTCTTAATCACATAAGATCCCTGTCGCGTATTGACGACGTTCGGCCGTATAGCAAAAACTACTCACGTCGTTCATACGCAACGTTCGTCCTCAGAAGGTTAAGTAAGGACGACGCGATGAATATAAAACCAAAAAACAGTAAAATAAATTATAGTTTAAAAAATTAAAAAGCACTTTCATCCACCAAAAAGTTAAAAATAAAATACGGTGTGTTTTTGTTTATATTATGTCACTATTAATGTTTAAAATTAAACATGTTAATAAAATAGGGTGACCATAGTGACCATACGTCCGGAATTTCGCTGGATTGTCCGGAATTTTGGAGTACTGTCCAGCATTTACAAGTGTCCAGCGAAAGTTCAGCATTTTGACCATATGTCCGGAATTTCGCTGGAAAGTATTATAAGTGTCCAGCATAAGTTCAGCATTTAGGTTATAGTGAAGTTACAGTATACATTTTTGGTCGGAAAAAATATTTTTCCGGATTTCTCCCCCCGCTCTTCAAAAAATTTTTTTTTTCAGATTTCCCCCCCGCTCATCAAAAAATTTTTTGTTATTTTCAGCCCAAGCTGGAGGCCCAGATCCGCCCTTAGCAGAAGTGTCCAGCATTCATTTAACAAAAATCTGGTCACCCTATAATAAAACACATATTTATAAAAATATATTAACTTTAAAAGCAAATTTATTCAGAAACGAAATGTATACCCCTAAGAAACAGCCTTACTTTTAAAAAATGACTTCTTATTCACAACGTATTGACAGACGTTTTGTGATTCATTCACTATTCTAATTGGTCGATGTTTGCTGTATGGAACGTCCGATAGCATTAGACCATCTGTCCAGGCGCATGGTCTCACTAAAGCTATTTGCCATTTGCCTTTAACGGCACCAGTCCAAAGTCTTGATGGGCGTCCCATTCGCCTCTTGCCATTTGATTTTCCCTGAACTATCAACCGTTCTATATTGTCCGCTCTCCATCCCAACCTAGCCCTAAACTAAAAAAGTTTTACTTTAATTTTCACGCCGAATGCTGTGGTTATTATCACACAAAGGACGCCAGCCACTCCAATTGTTATTGTTCGATTATATTGTTTTAGCTACGTACATTTCAGATAATTTTTCTGTTCTTTTGTATCATTTTCTCTATTGATTTGAAGTAGCGAAATAAATGAAATAGTGAGCATTTTCATTTTGCGAACAAAAGGCCTTAGAGAAGTTAGTCAGTTTCTGTTAATGGTATCGATATTTTCTTTGTTGCGAGTAGTTCAGAATTTCGTTCTCGTAGAAAGGCGATGTATGTTTCGGATAAAAATTTCATAAAATAAAAGAAAATAACCACCTAGCAGTAAAAATAGAACGTAAGGCCAACTGAAGTTCGGTTAAAGCAGCACACAACGTTTATTTAAATTTTTAAATTGAAATATCTCGTGATATCACGAACATCTGTGTATGACTTTCATGTGATTTTGATGACTGCTCTGATTCAAATATTGCTTGGAAATTAGGCACAAGCGTGACTTGCTATTTAATGATTTAAATAACAACGTTGGATAACAGAGTCTTAACTAACATATCAGTATCGAAAATAAATTTTATATCACTAATCGTGAGAAATATGCTATTAGTGCGGTCGGACAGCATTAAAAATCATAAAAATATTTCAGTGCTGGCGGCGAACGTGCCCTTTTGGATATAAATACTATATATACCAAAGATGAAGAAACGCCCCAGACCCGAAATTTCGAACTCCCCGCCGGTAATGGCGTCATGAAATGAGAGAGAAACTGGTTTTAGGCATAGACTGATCCACTTAAACGCCATATTTTTTTTGATAAAACTCACTTTTAAATATGTGTTGTATACTAAAACATAATGTCTGTAATGTTTTTTATTGTTTTTTTTTTTAATATGGTGACAAAAATTTGACATTTTATCTGCATATTCGTGTTTGGAATCAATTTTGGTTCTTGTGGTCAATAAATTCAGTGGTTATAGTCAAATTTTGTTGAGATGGATCTGTAAAGACATAGCTGCCCCGCCCCCGTAAGTCTTCTATCCTTTGAGTCAAGAAAAAAAAACAAAAAGTTTGTGAACCATTTTAATAAAAAATTGTTTTACGTCTAAAAAAGAAAATATTTACAATTAATAATTTTGAAAACAATGTCCTTCACATGCGCACAGTTGCGTACACTGAAGACCGTTTCTGATGCATTTGCACACAGAATACCTTTGTTTGTAGCTGCAGGCAATTAGTTCTTCACAACTTTTTGCTACATCGGGAATAGTAGACCACAATGGCTGAAACCCGTCATTAGTTTTTTCCCATCCCCAAGTATCGAGTGAAGGAGTTTGACAGTCTTTTTCCAGACAGTGCTTCCATATAAGGGCTTGAAGAGTGGCTCGCTTGATATGCTGAAGTAAAGCACTTTGCATTGGAGGTATGTTCTCAATTGGTCTACTTTTTTTAATGAAAAGGAATCGTCTACACCCATTAACTATGTTTAAGGGAGATGTTCCATCATACAAAAGAATCACAAATCTTTGCACGGTACGCATGATATCTTCATCTGGGTGCCTTCCCATTAGTAGCTGCTCAAAAGCGGAATTAATATTAGGATCTGCCATCCACATCTCCCAAGCTCCTTTCTTGCCTTCTCCTCAAAATGAAGACACAGTACCGCAACCTGTTCCAGAATGAAAAATCGGCAAAAAGCTACAGATTTCCTGTAATAAATGAGAACATAGGTCATGGATGCCTATAAACCTATGATTTTTCCCAGTTCCAAAATCAATCCAAAGTTGTTGAATATTTTCAAAATTTGAAAAGGCAGATATTGCAATGACCACAACATCCGAATCTACCGTTCGAATGCTAACGCAGTTGTGGCCATTATCAGCTGTATGTTTAGCGTGAAGAAGAAGGCGTCCGTCCGCTTCTTCATGCCATGAGGGTGAAATAGTTGATAGATTTAACTCTGCTGAAGACGATATTGCTCTTTCCTCAAGCGTACAGATTATTGTTTTTCCTTAAAAATGTTCGTTTATTAGCTGTTCTGCTAAGAAAGTAAACAACTGTTTTTTGTTATCATCTACTCGTAAAAATTCGTTATATTTTTGTGGAAGGTGTAACTCGTATGTGCACTCCTACTCCTATTGATTGGCGTGTGTCAGCTTTCAAGATTCAGAGCTATACTCGGTGGCGCAGTGCTTAAGGTGTTAAGCTTGCGACCACGGGGTCCCAGGTTCGAATCCTGGCTAGGGTATGGATGTGTAGTGGCGTTTTTCATTTGTTACCGAGATGGTAGCAGTGAACTAGATTGCCGTTGTGTGAGAGACAACACAATCTAGTCGCTCTAATCTCCTGAGTTCGAGTCTCAGCTGCGGCAGATGGCAATGTCGCAGGTAATGGGTGTTGTGATATTGTCTATGTGTGTGTGTGTGTCCATCCTGGTTGAGTGGTAGAATAGCCTGCGGCTAAACTCCGCCAGGACATTAATATAAATAAGGCGATTAAAATAAAATTAAAAAAGTAAAAATACCTATCAAATACTGAATCTATTCGTTGTAAATTTTGAAATAGCCGACAATTGTTGTAATGTATTGTTGTGTAATGTCGTGTAATGTATATATTGTTGCTTAAATATATTGATTCACGATTTTGAATTCTTAATTTTTAAAATCAGAATCGGTATTAGCTACTTCTAAAATATCTATACTACCAATTTTAATGCAATTCCGCCAAAAGTTGCGTGGTGCCTTCGCCAAATATTGAGGTTGGTATAAAAATGAACAAACAATGAATTCAATATTTATTTACGTAATCAGTTATGAAAAGACTAATTTTATTTAAAGAATGCCATATTTGCCAAAACGAATTTTGCGAATTACATGAGTCAAATAAAACTTTTCATAACGTGTTAAGTACAAAATTTTATCTAATCCCGCTTTAAAATAGAAAATTAATGGCAATTAATTTTGAATACTATTTTTCGGTTCCAAACATAGCTATGCTTGTAGCGATACAAATCGTTTTGTGTTTTTCGCTTTACCTAATAGCCCAATCAATGAATGTCCAAAAGGGTATTGTAGAGAATATGGAGGAGGGGAGAATTTTCCCCTTCAGGTATGTGTTGGGAGTAGTTAGGATGTAAACATACTAAAATTCCCCGCCCCTAGCCCCTGGAGGGGTTCTTTTTTTCGATTCTTCGTTTATAACTCGGAAACGATGCGTCGTATGGAATCTATGCTATCTAGATAATTAATAAATAAATTAACTAGGTATCTTGATTATTTCTATCAAAGCGGTTTACCGTGGTCTGCTAGTAAATCACAGATACAAAACAATGTTTATTTTACAATACTCGACGTATTTACTAACGTAATATTTTGTCTAAATCTATACATTTCCTTAAATATACAGTGTGACTCACTTAAATGAAGACACCCTTATAACTTTTTAATTTTGTTTCCGACTTGAATCAAATTTTACTCAAGTATAGAACAAATGCGGTACCAAAATATGCGAAAAAAAATTTTGAATGTTGAAAATTCTAAAAAAGGCATCGGATCGGCGTTACAAACGTACATACACCAAAATTTGATTTGGTTATTGATGAGGGATTTCTCTTACATAAGCTCATCTGGCAAAGGGGATCCTCAGTTTTCACCATTTTTGGTGGATACGTGAAATTCGTCAAGATGATTTTTAATTTTTTTCAGCATATTTTGGTACCGCAAGTGGCTTTGCCTTTGTAGCAGGCGCATGTTTTTCTGGTCATAAGTAGATTTTAATTTACTAGTGAAATATTTTGTCGAACTCCTCTATATGTTTCCTTAAATATATAAGGAATAAGAAACCAGACTGCAACCAACAGCTATTCCCCGGACTAATGCCCCGCCGAGCGCTGAATTACGAATTACAAGCCTGGCCGCGTTAAGTGCAATAACTATGTACTGCCACAAAACGCTAAGTTTCGATTGTAATGGACACCAGCCGAAAGACTTATTCCCATTCAAAGGAGCTCTCGTGCCAGCCACCCCATACCACTTGCAGACTGCAGTTTCGAGCTATTGGCTCTCGTCAGTGCAAGGTAGGTCTGAGACGGCTGTAACGAGGCATTTGTTCACTCTTGGTACATGGCGAGATTTATAAAACCACGACATGCAACAAAAATGACGGCTGATATCCATTACAATCGAAAAAGCCTGACCTGACATGGGCACAGTTAGTAGATATGCTTCTAGAGGGCAGAATATTTACTAGTGAAATACCGGGGAATAGCTGTTGGTTGCAGTCCATTACAATCGAAACTTAGCGTTTTGTGGCAGAACATAGTTATTGCACTTAACGCGGCCAGGCTTGTAATTCGTAATTCAGCGCTCGGCGGGGCATTAGTCCGGGGAATAGCTGTTGGTTGCAGTCTGGTTTCTTATTCCTTATATATTTAAGGAAACATATAGAGGAGTTCGACAAAATATTTCACTAGTAAATATTCTGCCCTCTAGAAGCATATCTACTAGATTTTAATTTGTTCTATACTTGAGTAAAATTTGATTCAAATCGGAAACAAAATAAAAAAGTTATGTCTTCATTTTAAGTGAGTCACACTGTATATTTAAGCAAATGCATAGATTTCGACAAAATATTACGTTAGTAAATACGTCGAGTGTTGTAAAATAAAGATTGTTTTGTGACTGTGATTTATTAGGTAAACCTCCTTGATTAAAATATTCAAGGTACCTACCTAATTAATTTATTTATTAATTATCTATTTTGGCTGGCGAATATCTCGTAAACTATAACACATAGGAAGAAAATGAATATAGACATTCTTATAGGAAATTTAATTATGTTTAATTTTGCATAGATTGTCTTTTCCCGTACGACGCATCATTTCTCAGTTATAAACGAAGAATCGAAAAAGGAAACCTTTCCACCCCCTCCCCCCTGAAGCGGCGGGGCTAGGGACGGGAACTGGTATGTTTACCCCCTAACTACCCCCAACACATTCCTGAAGAGGAAAATTCCCCCCCCCCCCCTCCATGTCTTCTACAACTCTTTCGTTGATTGAACTATAAGCGTTACTGTGGATTGACATTTTTATATAAACAAACTTTACTTGTCAATCTGCTGAATTTTTTGAAGCAAATTAAGTCGAAAATTGTTGATTCAGATATGTATATTCCATCTCACATAGAACAATCGTCTAATTTAGCAGTAAATTCAATGTTCCATGTTCTCTACAACTCTTTCGTGACTGAACTATAAGCGTTACTGTGGATTGACATTTTTATATAAACAAACTTTACTTGTTAATTTGCTGAATTTTTTTAAGCCAATTAAATCGAAAATGGTTGATTCAGATATGTCTATTCCATCTCACATAAAACAATCGTCTAATTTAGCAGTAAATTCAATAATACCTGGTAAATAAAAATTTGAAAATTGGTGGCAACAAACGGGTTTAATAATCAGTTGATTCGACACTTGATTTACCCCTTGTCAATGCTAAGCCGCGTATGGTAAAATTTTTCTAAATAAAATATATTTCAGTTCCATAGTAATTGGAAAGTCTTCAATAATTAGGTAGAATTTGACGAAAATAATGTTTTTTGTAGACACACAGCTAATATCCCGAGTAAAAAAGGATTAATTTCTTGTTCTGAAAAAATCCCAGTGCCACAAGGCATGCAATTAAGCCCAACATTCCGGGGTGACAGACAAACGTACTTGCCTCTCAACTAAGAAGTCATATCATGCACGCACATCAGATGCAGTTTTAGGATGTCGCCATCTCTTCATTTTTCTTTGTGCTGCAACAGAGTTACCTAGTAAACATTTTTTTAAACATATATCTGAACTTTTCAGCTTTTCGATATACATATGAAAATTTCGTATCTTACCTTGTTTTAATAAACTTGATAAATCCTCAATCTTGTACTCTAGAAGTAGCGCAATTAAAAAATTCACTTAATAGTTAAATCAAAATCTTTTTTACAGCAGAAATATCCGACTTAGGAAGTGGACTTTTTATTAGGATCAATTATCGCTTATAGCCTATTTGGTATAGATCGCCCCTAGATATGACAAGCGAAATGTAAGAAAGCATTTTTTTCGTATTCTTATGATGAAATATAATAAACTTCTGAAGATGTAAAATGGTAACACATATGATAATACCAATAAGTCTGGGTTCGATTAACATACAGGAAATCTCAAATATCATTCCTTTCTTGGCATAGATACTTCTATGATCGAGAAATGAGCTGAATTTCAGGAGTATAATATAAAATTGTCTGTTACAGAACTATCAATAGAGTCTCTCAAAGTTATCCTTGAAAATTAAGAGGTATTGGGATAAGGTACTAGTAAGAAATTAATCTAATCTAATTTCTCGTGTGCTAATGTTTTTCTTATTAATTGGTATTCAAAAAGCTAATTAAGTCCATAAATAAGTTCTTCATGCCTCACATACGTGGACAAACGCGCAGATTGTCGTCAAGAATCATCGGGCCAGTTTTCGGATTCTCATTCAAATGTAGGAAATAAATTGTTATCATTATTATAAAACATTGTCCGATATTATACAGGGTGTTTCACAACTAGTCCGAAAAATTTTAACCTTACCCTACACTTTGAAATAAGTCATTTTCGTCGAGAAAACGAGATAAAAATTGTTAAAGTTACTTTTATTGAAAATTATAAAAATTGTTAACATATCATTTAGTTGTATGTATAAAAATTTTTCAAAGTTTTGTGACGCGTTCACGTAATTCATTGTTATTTCCCATTTCGGTATGGTATACTTCGTTTTTTAAATATTCCTACAAAAAGAAGTTTAGAAGTTTAGAGGATTTAGATCTGGGGATCGCGGAGGCCAAGCAACTGGTCCACCCCGTCCGATCCAATATATCCCTTGTACTTGGTTCAAAACATCCCATACCACTACACACTACACAATAACGAAGTGGCACACCATGTAAGAGCCACGTCCGCAATCGTACCTCCAAGGGCACATCTTCAAGAAAGACAGGAAGATTATTACGAAGAAATTGCAAGTATCCAAAACCGTCCATCCGATTTGGCAATATGAACGGTCCAATTCGCCTTTCATCGACAATCCCTGCACAAACGTTAAAAAAGGAACGATGCTGGAAGTGATCCCGAATGATTGCATTGTTTATTTCAATATAATGTACCAGACACCAGACCGCTTTTATCATTTTGTAACTTTAACAATTCTTATCTTGCTTTCTGTTGGATAATTTGTTTGATGAAATCGACTTCTCAAATCTATATGTGGTTAATAATTTCCGAACAAGTTGTGAAACATCCTGTATATGAAATAAATCTAATAATACTTACTACACTGATGCAGAAATCACCGTAGCAAAATAAGCAAAATAACACATTAAGGGAATAAATTTCTCGCTGTCTCTTTTCGTTTGACTTGTGGCCGTTTGTACCTCAGCGGGTTAATTTTATTCCCAAATCGGACACTATTCTGTTAAGATAATTATTTCTAAGATGATCTATCAGGTATCAACAGAATCATTAGAGAAGCTTCCAGAGTTCTTAAATTTACATAATATTTCTTTAAGAATATATGCGTGAAAATTTGTATTTGCAGAGAAACATCCATATTAGGAATTATCCTACCATTAACAACTGTATAATCTGGTTAATCTTACTAAGCAGATAATATAATTTTTGTTTCTAAATTGCTACGAAAATATCTCCTGTATGACCCTTCTTCACCTTTCTAAATATATTTTAGGATATGAACTTCTTAACTAATGAGACTACGCCGGAGTCATTATTTTTCTCGACATTGAAGTTCACATAAAAGATGAACCTTTTGAAAGTTTACATGTTTTGTGTACCTCTATATGATATATCAAGCCTTGTGTGAAATATTTAGTAACAAAAACTGAATGGAAAGTTGCACAGTACACCGTATATTAATACACGAAAAACATCCCTAAGTGAAACCAACTCTTGTATGAAATATAAAATAAATGTAATCTTTTTCAGGATGCTCTTTGGAGTGTCATTTATTTTGGCGTTTTGATAGAGTCATTTATTTTAGTGGTCCATCCATATACAACATCAGTATTCAAGGGAAACGACTATAAATTTCCGAATGCGTGTTGGTTGCTAGGAAGACATGCTTTAGCCACTGTTCCAAATTCGCAAAACAACTTTCAACTGTCTTAAATAAATTGTCTTTGCCATTAAATATTCAGCCATTGATGCATTTCGCTTGCTACGTTTTCCCATTAAATACGTCTTTAAATTATCATGACAGTTTAACTTTTCATTCTCATTGAAATAAAGTTGGTTTACAGGTACCTTTTTATTATACTTTGACGAAACTGTAAAATATCTGCTTTGAACATTTTAAATTAGATTGCTTTGTTAAATATTTATTCTAAATGAACTATAGGTGATGCATTCTGTGATAATTCTAACCTAGACACATTAACTAGTCATTAACTGATTTTTTTTAAATAAAGAGATTTTGATATTTACATTAAAAATCACGTTGAGCGACTGCCAGAAGAGAATTTTGTTCATGTGGATAGAAATACCTCTTCTGATCGAATTGTAGCAATTAAGAAATATCTGCAAAACGTATTTTTGAAATTATTATTTTTTTTGCACCGACTTCAAACTGATATTTGGTAATAAGTTCTTTGTTATTTTCCACTAACAGGTAGACAGGTATTTGTAAAACTGAGTGAAATTGTATTTCTTACTACTTCCACATCCAAATTTCCAATGGGGGTGGTAGTGGGGGTGGCTGATGCCAAAATAAATGTACAAAAAATTTGCTGGCATTATCGCATCTCAATTAAAAACCATCATGTAATGAAATCATCATTAACAGCATAGAAAACGACGACATGAGCGAGTAGTACAGTACCTAAAGGTTCTAATTTCGGAATAATGTCATATGAAACGGATTTCGTTCATTTTTAGCAACTTAATGGTAAATGTATCAAAGAAAAGTTTCTATATTATGCGGCGGCTTGCCTTTTCAGGGGGTGGCAACTAAGAAAAAATTCAAAACATTGGAGCTGAAAGAAAAGGAAATTTTAAGAAGAAAAGGCTGTGTGCAACTTTTCATGAAAATGATAATCTTTAAGTTATAGAGACTTTAAAATTGGGATTTTAGCTTAAAACAATATTCTTCAAATAACTCGAAAAGCATTACATTGAGCGAAAACATGCTGGAGGTAAATGAAAAAGATACTAAATTGAGGATGAATTCCGTTTTTTTCTAATTTCTGAAGAGTTAATAGTTTCGGAGATCTGGTAGTATAAATGTGGCATTGGAACTTCTATAAGTCGAAGTATTTAGTTTAAATGTTAAATATCTTAGAAACTGACACTTACGTCAAAAGTGGTAAGAACCAAAATGAAAGACTAATAATTAGGCATTCAAATGTCTTTTTTCTATTTCTATACCATAAAAAATAAAGAAGTTATGACAGAAACAATATAGTTTTCCAAATTTTGTTAATAAAGACGTCGCCATTTTGCTAATGTAAGTAGTCAGTAATTAAAAAAATATATTCCCATATACTGCTTTTCGTTAATATATAGTATGACCTTTTTGCGTACGCTGACAGTGCTTTCTGAAAAAAAAAATGCTTTTTAAACTGTAAAGGAATTTTGGAAAAAAACGTAACATTTTTGTTTCTCTGCAAATATCTCAATAAATATTAGTTTTAGAGAAAATATAGTAGACATAAAAAATTACAGTTTTGAATATATTTAATTGTATAAATGGCATCCGACCATTTTTAGGATGAAGTATTTAGTTTAAAATGTTCAATATCTTAGAAACTGTGACACTTCCATAAAATATTCTAAGGAACAAAATTATAGACAATTAATCAATTTTTAAAATGATTTTTGTTTGTTTCTAGATCACAAAAAATAAAGAAGTAATGGCCCATTCAATGTGCGTTTTCACTTTTTTTTTACAAAATGTTGCCATTTTGTTGTAATTGATCAGTAATTAATTTTTCTTGAAAAATGCTGTTTTTTTGTTAATATATAACGTCACCTAGATACTTAATTTATTTTGTTCCTTTAAGACACTTGTTTAAAAAAAAATCCATCGGCCATATTAGAGATGCCATTTTGATCTCTTTAATTTTGACTACAGATTCGGAATCAGTAATCCCAAAAACATAACTATCCTACGTTTCAAACATTTGCAACACAAATTTAAGGGTAGCTTTCACCCCTTGAGGGTAAGAGCAAGTATCCGGACTAACTGAAGACGATACCTTTTACTACAACAGAAAAACTTAAAGAAAAACTATCATTACATATGAAATTATTCCGAAATTTTACATATTTTTTACCTCTAAGGACTATACTAGAGAATATACTGTGTAATTTGTTTGTAAAAGTAAATTGTTCAACGGATGCGTTTTTTAATAAAAGACTCAGTTCATGCTAATGTCGTAGAAAACATTCTTCAGCTGATTCGCCTCCATGCAAGGCTCTTTTTCGTTGCGAAATGGTATATGACATGATAGGAAGTTAAGATAATACCCTGCTCTTTGTGAAAAATTATCATTATTATAAATCGAGAATTAAGTTTTTAATTGATATCACCGGCACAGAAAACCTATACTAGAAGCGTCACTGTCGGCGAAATTGGGGTGATTTTCAGCCATCTTGTTGGTGGTATCAGACGGGAAATTCAAATATCCCATAATTATGTTATATATATATTTGTACAACAAAAATTTATATCAACCTGTAACTTACAATCAATTATAAAGTTACACCAAAATTGAAAGTTTCGAAATGGAGTGTACTTACACAGTCTAAAGTTATTGTACAAATGATTTGGGTCATTATCAGCTAAATCCTGATGGTTACAAGCCATTATCGATACATTAGATCTTATAAACAAACAAAAAATTACATAAAATATATGCAGCATCTTTTGGGAATCTAAACAATGAAACGTCTTTATTTGTTGTTCTGCTTGGGCAGCCGCGAACAGTCCTTTTTTACCCATCGTAAAACACAGAACACAATAATTATTAAACAATCTTCAAACTTTACGCTAATACAGGGACAAAAATAATAACACGCAAAATACAATAAAAGAATCCGCACTGTTCTAAATTCACCGCTGGACGCATTGGTAGATAAAATTCGAAACTGATTGGCTATGTTTTTCAAAATAGCCATGTTATTGCTTATCGGTGCGGTCCACCGATGAATTTAGAAACCTGTGGAATTATAAGTTGACAATAATACCATCAACAAGATGGCTGTCTTCAGACAGGCGCATAAAAATTCAATATTGGCGGGAAGGCAGAATCGTTTCTGAATTCTGGTGTAGGTCTTCTGTGTCACCGGCGACTCCGCCAAATCTTCGAATATGGTCATAATATTGTAATGTGTTACAACCCCTAGAATGAATGTAGTGTATTTGCACCTACTCGAGAAACCTACCAGAAGTTAGTTCTGGTGACATCTGGAATTATCTAGAGAATGGTGGCGTCATCACAGAACAATCGAGATCTGTCATTTTTGGGTATAAAAGACCGACCGCATTCTCGGCGAGTAGTTCAGAAAGTTCAGAAAGTATAGAAAGTGAGGTTAAGACTTCAAGGAAAAACAAAGTGATAAACATTGTGATTTTTAGTCAGTAAAGTGTATTTAAATTAATAATAGTATTGTGAAGTATCCAGTAAATATTTAAATAAAGTGTGTTAGTGGACATCTCTTGTTATAATTTTTGGAACCCACGGAATTTGCAAGGGGTAGTTTCCTAAGGGTGGAAACACGTCACAATATAAAAAATTGTTTCCAATTGTTCGCCTTATAGGGTAAAGTCACCAGTGAATGAACATTTAAGGAAGTTGTGATGTTATGGACTACATTGTCAATCTATTTATAATCTATAAAACCTAAGAAAAATTTGACCATGCAAAATATTTATTATTGATTCCATTAAAAACAACAGAATTATCATGGAAAAATTTAAAATTTTTTTATTAATCTTAAAAATACAAAATACAGAAAACCCCAGTTAATGAACACAAAGTTCTACTGAATGAACAGGGAATATCCAGTAAATGAACTAGATATTGAAATATTTGTTTATATCCTTGAGTATGAAAAAACCTCTGGAATTAGCTGGCTTTAATGTAGCAATCTTTTTAAGGATATCGGCTTCTTTGTACCAAATTGTATCTTCAGGTTGTGGCAATTTCCAAAATTTTCCATTGCGACTCTCTTCCATAGAGGTCACTTCATATTCTTGGTTTGCTTCATCTACCTGCCAAGTTTGGCTTTCCCAATTATACATTTTTCCAATTTTGTTTCCTCTTCTTGAGTCGGGATTGTTAGTGGTCCCATTTTACGTTCTAAGGGAACGTTATTCCTTATTTTGTTGTTTAGGGTACTTTTTGGAGTATTGTATTATTTTTAGGCTTTTCTGAGTATCTAAATCGGACATACGACCTTTTGTCAGTTTGCGTAGACATCTAGAAGAAATAAAGATGATCTGCTAGGTATGTAGTAATAATATGACATAAACTGTGTGTTCATTAATTGGGACATGATGCGCCATAGCTAGATCAGTGAATGAACACTACACGAACACTACAAAACACCCCGCTCATTTACTGGATAGACGGTTAAAATGCAGGTTTAGCTTATATTTTTACATTCAGCTTGAAATTCCGAAGCTTTTGGTATATAGATCATTGAAATACACTGTATTGTGTCTAAATCCAGTGAATGAACACAATGTTCATTCATTGGTTTTTAGCGAAAGTGCTAGCCAGTGAATGAACACAGCGATATTTAAATAAAAACATAACCTTTATGCAGTTTTGAATAAGTAGACATAACTCCTTTTTATGACAGGGTAATAAATAATTGGTCACTCACCATGTTGTAAAATTAGAAACATTCCAGTAAACAGATGGTTCTACAGTAGAGCCTTACTAGCTACGCCACTTGCCACTACAGTTCGCGACCATATCAACTTTAGGCCATCATGGAATTAACGGATCATATGACTAAAATTAGCCAATGGTATCACAGCAAGGGAAAATTGTCTAAAGTTGAGGTGTAGTAGTTCTATTCCTTAATATTTCGCAATATATGTGAAATTGTTCATTCACTGGTGCACGTTCGTTCACTGGTGACTTTACCCTATTACACTAGATGTAGCTTGATAAATTTAGTGTGGGACCATCGTCGAAAGAGTAATCATTGAACGAATATATATATAAAAAAAATATATTCTAATCATTTGGTAGTTTTTACCTGGAAAGTTTTGGAGAAGTTCTGATTTTTGACTCTTTTATGTTTTTTGGTGTGCTAATTACGAATTTCCACTTTGCCACCTCGAAAAATTTCGGGAAATGTCAAATAAAGCAAAAAAACAAAAAAGCCTCTTTTTCTTTTTTTTCTTCTTTTGAAAACATTTTTAAAGTTCTGATTTTAGGTTTTTGTATGTTTTTCGGGGTGTTGATTACGAATTTGTACTTTGCCAATTCGACAATTTTCGGAAAATATAAAAAAATCTCCAAGAAACCCAAAAAGTTCCTTTTTTGATTTTTTCCTTATGACATGAAAACTTATGTACTTTTCGAGAAAAATTAGTACGTGCAAATACAAAATACAGATAGTAAGCAGAGAACATTATTATTAATAATATTCTTAAATGTGTAGGAATATAATATACAAGAGAAATACGTACTATGTGTACCTAGTATTCAAAATACCTTTGGATTATTCCAGTTTTTGATCCCATCCTCGTCCATATCGGCTTTCTCCAAGTTGTCGCAGTTTCCTTCACAGTTTAAACAAAGCGAACAATATAGACCTTTCTACAGCCACAATTCCCTCGGCAGTCTTTCTTACATTTGCATGAAATGTGATTTAATATAGCTTCTGGAGCATTTTCCACCCACATTCCTCGGGATTTTTTTCTTACATATGAGATGATACTGTCCATCAGCTGTTATTAAGTTAGGGACTGGCCCAACACGTCGTAGTATGGCTCGTGCATATTCGACATTACGTTTTTCAGCGAGTTGTATAATGTTTTCTCTAACTTTTAACCGCCTAACACTATACACAGGATTTCGCTTAGAAGCAGGAAACCTTTTTTGTTCCTGTATAAACTCTGGTGTTATCAGCATTCCACACAAAAGACAGTGATCTTTGAAGCCAAGACCAGGTACAGACGAGCGTAATTGAAGCGTTTGACCACTCTGTTGTGCTCTCTTCACATGGGCCGCAATTATTTTTTCATTGACGTACTGTTTTCTGCATTTTTCGTGAACTTCAATTGATCTATTTCCATTCAAATGGACTCATTTTCCATCCTTCCTTTGCTTACTCGCTTCACTAAATAAATTTAACCACTTTTGTTTGACTACAGTCATTTTACTTCCATCTTCTAATGCACTATCACAAATAAAACACAGGGGGAGTAAAATGTGGAGGTGAAGGGGGGGTCAAATTGTAGGAAATTTTGCCTATTGATTTTCTTCATAGTACTTCTATCAAAAAGTGCATGGTTTAAAAAAACAAAAAGATGCTTTTTTTCTTTCTTTTTTTTGCTTTTTTTGATATTTCCCGAAATTTTTTGAAGTGACCAAGTGGAAATTCGTAATCAGCACCCCACAAAATATAAAAGAACCAAAAATCAAAACTTCTCCAAAACTTTCCAGGTAGAACCGATGTCGACCACTAAATGATTAGATTAATATACATACAGGTCGAATTGAGAACTTCTTCCTATTTTAAATTTTATGAAGTCTGTTAAAAAAGCGTCACTTTTTGACGTTTCATTGAAATATCTTTAGAACAAGTCCAAAAATGGGCAATCAAAACTAGATATATTGTTTAGTCATAACCTTACCTACACGTTGACATAGATAATAATAGGACTCTCTATCTGTTGCTATTCGCCCATGCTTATCCGACTATACCCATTAGTTGAACATAAAACATTGCTATAAACCATGTTTATTTATACTTTTTTTTATCTATTTATTTAACGTCGGCCTATTTCCGCTACCAGGGTCTATCACCGACGTCAGGCGATGAGCTATCCCCAACCTGGAAATTTTTGCCGAATCTCTTCTCGTAAGAAAAGTAGGAATCTTTTACTTGCCTAACATTTAATAGACAAGGGACCGCCTGCCTGCTTTACATCCCCTCCGAAGGATGGTATATCCACTACGTAATCCTCGTCTTGAAATTACATAGCTTCCGCGTATACACAAGCCGCTAAAAGATTGGGTGAGATCGCTGTGTTTCCCAAGATGGATTTCACACATCCACATATAGTTGAAGCAGTCTTAATAGTGTGCGGGGTTATGATATTATGAAGGGCGAGAGGAATGAATAGTCGGCAAATAGATCTCCCGTCTTTACTCAACTTTTACATTAAGTGAGAGAGAAGATACCGGCGATTCCATGTCAACTATCTGACGTAGCGTGTGGACGTAAACTTGTGAGTGTATTGTTTAACTCGGGACCGGAAAGCAGTCAAGCTTATACTGTCGGGATGAAGATATAATTCGATAAGTTTTTTATTTGGTAATGTTTTTGAAAATAATTTTAGTAAGTTTTGTTACCAATTCATAGCAGTGCTTTGGGGATATTGTAAGTGTAATATTATAAAAAGTAAATGAGCGAACAACATAGCTAAATCCGGCTCTGCGTTCTGCACCCCTTCCTCTCGACAACACCGCCTAGACAGGCGGTACGTTTATCACTATTCCGATTGCGACAACTATACTAACCGGGCTGCACGTTGCTTCCCTGGAGTATCGAGATACATACACAGTGAATACGCATCTTCGCTCGCCTCCTTTATTTATACTATTGAATTATTTTATTATATAAAATTATTGCTTTCTGACATTTTTCAGCCCACGTGGTATTACCATTTGAAATAAATATATTTTATTATTACTGTACAATCTAGAGTAAATTAATATTCTCTCTGCTGATTTGTTTAATAGGTTTTCAACTTTGTGTTTTAATTTTGATATTTATAATTTTCATATTGATTCATATCAAAGACGAAGAACAGTTAGAAGTTTGTGTACAAGTTTAAAAGTATCTACATCCAAGGAGTTTCTTATTTACTTTCGAAACTTGAAATGAAATATTAAATCTGTTTTAATAAAATGCCTTAAGTAAATATAGCCATCAGGGAATCAAATCGTTCCTAACAAAAAATTTGATATTTAAACGTATACCTAAATAATATTTGCACACTTGAGGTACCTTAGATATATGTTAGATCACGGTTTACATGAATGACTTTTTAAAAACTTTTATTTAGTTACATGGAGCCAACGTTGGCTCTTGGAGAAGGAATATAATAATAAATTAGAAGTGTTGCATTCTAACTGAGTTTAATAACTGATTCAACAAAGCGTGTTTAGTCATATTTATAACATACAGAACCTGAGTAAGCAAAATATATAACAAAGGAATTGCAGTTCTGCAGTCTGCACAAGTTATGAGAAACAAAGGTGTAATATGATATCTTGAAGATAAGCAATTAATAAGAGAAGCTGTTATCGTGAAATACGATATACCTGTGAAGGTTTATTATGGCTAAGTCGCAATAAGATAGCGTGTAATATTATATAACAACTTCCCCCTTAATAAAAAAGTTGATGTTATGCAGCAACTTTTGAAAATTGTTAAAACGTTAAATGAATATAATGCAAAAATAAATTGAAACAATGTTGAATGAATACAAAGCAAAATAATAAAATAATGTAAAAGTTAAAATTGGTAAGCGATAATAAAACATTACATAACGTAATAAGGATAAAATACAATAGTCTAAATTAATAGACAAGGGTAAAACTCCACATGAAAGTCTATGTTAACTCGATGTCCTCTTCTTCTTGAGGTCTAATACCGGGTCGCTTCTTGGAGGGATCAGTCTAGGAAATTTGGTAAATACTCTGCTTCGCTCTGAAGGAGGTGAAGGAGGGTTATCCGTTGAGGGTTGGATTCGCAATGCTCCACATCTTCTTCTTCTGCATTTACAAGTTATGTAAAGTAGAACTAATAGGATGATGAGAGTGATTATGAAATATGTGAACCAAGATATGTGTTTGGTCACAAAAGGTTCATTTATGAGGTCATCCAAGTCTTTGGAATATTGGTCCAATTTGTTTTTAGCAATATCTAGGTCTTCTACGTCGAGATTGTTTAATTTGAGAGGTTTTAATTTTGGAATTTCGATTTTGTCGGGCATGTGATTACAGCATTCAAAAGGAATTTGGATAGGATGTGAATTGTCCTTAATTTCGGAAAAGTCTTTGGCACTGGCTTGTATTCTAGTAATGCCTGCATAGGCGTAACATCCTGGTTGTAGTTTGATGATGGAATTTTTGTTGATTAACTCTGTTGTGGATTCTCTCTTTGGACAGTTGATGGTAATGTGAAGTGGTTCGGAATTAATTACTAGCCATGTGTTGTCTTCAAGTTCTTGGACGTTGTATCCCTGACTAATAATGAAGGAAGTTTGACAGTTCTCTGGAAGTTTTGGCAATGGTTTTAGTATTCTGGCTTCACATATGGCATTTTGGTCGATAGGATAGGCAAACAGGTTCGAACATAGTTTGGTTCCAAAATAAAGTGGTTTGCATTCTTTCAAATTTTGTATAGGTATGTACATCAAAGAATCATCATCTCTCGCGATATATTTTTGTGAAATAGATAAAATGTGATGTAGACCAGTTCTGTTATCAAATATCGGGATAGGATATAGGCGATAGGTGTTATAATTTTGGGGTTCGACAAGTGGTATTGTTAAAACAAATACTAAGTTAGAATCCATTTGAAACGCTTGTAATTCAATAATATCCAAATACTTAGCAACTGCCGATAATTTAATGGGGAGAGGCAAATTGTTCCTTCGTAAGCTCTGTGAAATTTCTTGTAATGCTGTTACCAAATGATTAGGGGTTATGATTGACGTGTGAATGATTCCTAGTCTGGCAAATGTTATTGAATTTAGAATGTCGTTTAGATTATCTTCGATATACAAATAGCTTGCCATTAATTGTTCGGAAATATATAAAAATTTTAGTTTTATGTGAGCAGCCTCGATAGCTTGAGTCATGGTTTGAATTGTGTGTTCGATTTCTTCGAGATCTTTGTTAAACGTTTCCTCGTCAATTTGTAATTTTTGTATAGTCGAGTTGAAGTTTTTAATAACAGAAGTTGTAACTGAAATTTGATTTTTGATTAAGTTTTCCAATTGATGTTCGTCATTATTTAGTTTATTTATACAATTAGTATAGTACTGGCCATCTTCAGCATCTAGGTTACCAGTTATGGATTTGAATATTGTACCGATACCGTTAAGTATTCCTCGTTTATATCTTTTTGTATCTGAAAAGATTTCGTCAAATTTCATTTTTATAAAGTTGGATATTTGTGTTAAAAGGTTAAAGTCTGTTTTAATTTCACTCGTAAAAATAATTGACTTATGATCACCATTATGGAGAGTGTACAGGATTCTGTCTAAGATATTTTGATTTTTGTCAAAAGCTAGTTTGAGGGATGAAATGTTTTTATGCACTAGTAGAGTCCATTTGTCATTTGTCACCACGATGTCCGCGTCTTGGTGGTAGTATACACCAACGGTGTTATTGATTGGGATAATTTTGTATTGACAGAGTGCTGATCCGAACAGCAGGAGAAACCTGAAAATAAATTTAATTTTCAGTATATGGTTTCATTCTATCAAAATTTACTTTGGTTTCTTGTTTCGTTTCGAGGTTTAATAAGGTAGCAGAATTTTGAAAAATTTCTTTTATTTTAAAAGGACCGTTAAATTTGTTTTGCAATTTGTTTTTGATTTGTGATTCTTTTACGTAAACTAAGTCACCTATTTTGTATTCGGGTCGTTCTTGGGGAACATTTCTATCAAAGCGAACTTTCGCTTTCTCCTTTTGAGCTTGCGTTCGACTACGGGCTATTTTATAGTAGTGAGATATTCTGTTGTTTAAATCCCTAACGTATTTGGTTATTAACTCTTTTTGGTTATACAAAGTTTCAGGTGGTCTGTTGGACGTATGTCCAAATACAAGTTCGTATGGGGTGAAACCGTGTGTTTTATTTACTGAATTGTTATAGCATATGGTAAAATTGTGAAAGGATGTTCGTTCGGATTTTCAGTTTTATGAATTCTTATCATCTCAGCTAAGGTAGCATGAAATCTTTCTATTGATCCGTTCGATTGGGGATGTCCTACGCTTGAATAAGTTAATTTTATGTCGTAGAGGGTGCAGAGATCTTTGAGCAAACGGTTGTCAAATTCGCCACCGTAATTGCAATGGATTCTTAGCGGGGTGCCGTAATGTTGAAAGTATAACAACAAGGTATTTACGACGGATTTTGCGGATTTGTCCGGGACTGCATAGGCTTGTGTAAATTTAGTTAACTCGTCGCGAATAGTTAAAGCGTAATTTCGAGTTGGGAATTCAAATAAATCGATATTAATTCTTTCGAATGGTGTTCTTGGGGTTTCTGTGACTACTAGAGGGTTGTTAAGGTTTTTCCGGCATACTTTAGTCTTTTGGCAAGTTTCGCAATTTTTTATAAAATTTTCAACGTCTTTAGTTAGACCTTGCCAAGTGTATTTTTCTCTAATTCTTCGAATCGTTTCATTTATTCCGCGGTGTAGATTATTTTTACCAAAATGATTTTGCTCCAATATAATTGGGATTTCATCTTCGTCGGCAGTTCTGACAATATCTTGACAAATTACTACTTTTAAGTCTTTTTCTGCAAAAATGAATGATAGAATTTCGAGTATGGGGAGGTCTAGGTTATTTTCGACAAAGTATGTCTTAGAAAGGTCTAAAACATCTTGATTTTTAAATAATACCAAAAATAGATGTTCAATTACAGATTCGATATCAAAAGGTAGAGGAATGATAAAATATCTCCTATGTCTGACTGTTTTGCTCGATACAATATTGATTTTATCGTTATGAAATTCGGGGTTTTCTTCGAATATGTCCTCAATAATTTTGTGATGTAGGTCTTGTAAGTTATTTTGTTGGAAGAAGGTTATAATATCTTTATGTTCTCGGTATAAGAGTTGTTTGTTTGAGGCTTTGATTTTTGAATAGTCTATTAAAGATGTTGTTTTATATAGGTTGGTGAAAGTTTCAAATTCTCGGGAAATTTGTTCGTTAGTGATTTCGTTGTTATCGTCTGGGTTTTCGTCATCGTCTGACTCTTCGTCATTCGCGGCTAGGACCTTTGAATATAATTTGGAACATTCGGAAAAATGATTAATTTTGATTCTGGAAAGTGCGTCCGCGTTCTTATTGATTTTGCCTGGTTTGTAAATTATTTCGTAGTCGTACTCTTCTAATTTGAGTCGCCAACGGGCAAGTCTGCTTCCTGGGTCTTTTATAGAGAATAGCCAGGTGAGTGGTCTGTGGTCGGTTACAAGCTTAAACTTTCTACCGTACAGATATGGTCTAAAGTGCTTTACACTCCATACTATCGATAAAAGCTCGCGTTCAATCGTTGAATACTTAGTTTCTGCGCTGCACAAGGTTCTAGAAGCATAGGCAATGGGTAAATCTTTGCCAATAGGCCCCTGGCTCAGCACTGAGCCGACGGCAAATGCGCTCGCATCAGTGGTTAGAACGAAAGGTTCGTCGAAATTAGGGTAAATTAATATCGGAGTTGTCGTTAATGTTTGTTTCAAATTTTGAAAAGAATTTATACAATCATTGTTGAAGAGAAATGGTACGTCTTTTTGTAGTAGTTTTGTTAAGGGCTTGGTTATCTTGGAGAAATTAGGGATAAAGCGCCTATAATATCCGGCTAAGCCTAGGAATGATTTAATTTCTTTTGGATTTTTCGGTTGAGGAAAATTTAAGATAGCGTCAACTTTCGAAGGGTTTGGTTTTACGCCGTCTTTTGTAATGAGATGTCCTAAATAAGCGACTTCCTTGCGGAGAAACTCGCATTTGTCTGGTTGAATTTTGAGGTTGGCTTTTTGAAGGCGTTTAAAGATTCAGTTAGACGGGAAATGTGTTCGTGAATTGTAGGGGAGTAAATGATAATATCGTCCATGTAGACGAGACATCGTTCATTTTGAATACCTAACAGGATGTTATCCATAACTCTTTGAAAAGTTGATGGAGCGTTTTTGAGTCCAAATGGCATTCGCACGAATTCATAATGACCGTTCTCAACTGTGAAAGCAGTCTTTTGAATATCTGCGGGATTAATTTCGATTTGGTGGAAACCAGAAGCCAAGTCTAAGGTTGTGAAATATTGGCATTTGCCAAGTTGGTCTAAAAGATCGGAAATGTTGGGCAGAGGATATTTGTCACCGATTGTAACCTCGTTGAGTTTGCGGTAGTCGACTACAACGCGCCATTTCTGTTTACCAGAAGCGTCCAGTTTTTTGGGAACTACCCAGACAGGAGAGGACCAAGGTGAGATTGAGGGTTGAATAATGCCTTGACTTAACATTTTCGATACTTGGGACTTAACTTCTTCTTTATGGACCTGAGGATAACGATACGATTTCGTAAATATCGGTCGGGAATTGTCGGTGTCGATAGGGTGTTTGATTTCGTTGGTAAAAGTCAAATTGTCTCCTTCTAAATAGAATATATCTTGAAAGTCTAAACAAAGCTGCGTTACTATTTCGGCCTCTTCTTCGTTTAGATGATCCAAGCGCAATTCGTTCCTGATTTCGAAGGATCTGTCCGTCGTTAGGTGTTGGTCAGAATTTTGCGTGTTTAAGTTAAAAATTGACTTAGATTTTTGTAAAGGTTCTAAATCTAAATTGGAAAAATCGACAGTCTTCGGGATGACATTAGCATTGATTATTGTTGTTAAAAATTCTCCGTTTTCGTTTACTTTAACAACAGCATTAGGTAGACGGACTTTTTCATTCTCTTGCGCTTGCAAAATAACGTCAGTGTTTCTAAGGTTACATTTTAGTTTATAAATTTTTTCGGTACGGCCTTCAATTTGGATCTTATTTTGATTAGGGTTGTGGTTTGATTGGATTTTGTCGTATTCGGGTTTCGACGAATCGTCGGTTACTTTGAAAAGTGGTACCGTTTTGAAATTGGTTATTAATTGTTTATTTCTTATGTCGACGATACAATGATAGTGCTCTAGGAAATCAGCTCCTATCAGTCCATCAAAATTGATATCTAGGTCGTAGATGTAAACTTTATGTGGGTCGTTATCAGTGAAGGGTATAAGAACAGATTCACTAATAGTAATTTTCTGATCGGTTATACCTTGTATAATTACGTTTTCTGAAAATCTCCGTTTGTAATTTTCCGCTGTTTTTGGTTTAAAGATAGAGATACCTGCGCCAGTATCGATTAGAATTTTGAATTTGTTTGTGATGTCTTTAATGTAGTATAGATTTTTTGAATTTACGGTCAACAATGAGTGTGATAGCGTTTCTACATGAACCCTTGTTCCGGGAAGTTCAGCGACGGGTCGAAACTGTCGTTGAGATTCATCGTTCGTATTTGATTTGTTATTTGGTCGAATTGGTCTGTTTGCTGTGTTGGAGTATCCGTGGGGTACTCCGGATCTAATCGAAAATCCTGAGGATTAACAGTATAATCCTCCTGTGGCGTTTGAGAATTAGCAGTATAATTCTCGTACTGTTCATATGGGGAATTAGCTGTATAATTCTCTGAAAAGCTTTGAGCGTTTTCTAAATCGTAATTTTCATAACTGTCACTTACATTTTGATAATCGGGTGAATAGTCATTGTATTGATTAAATTGATCGGCATAGTTATCGTAAGGATCGTAATTTAAATGATGAGCTTTTTGCTGGTTAAAGCGGTTAAAATTCGGGTTAGGTTGAATAGCTGACGGTCTTTGTTGGTTAAAGTTTGGATTCGGCCTTATAGCTGAGGGCCTATTTTGAGGTTGATTAGGTTGGTTTTGAGGGAATGTCCTCTGACCAAATTGATTGTTTTGAGAGAAATTTTGGAAATTTGGGTTTCCTTGGTAATTTGGTCTCTGGAAATTTGATGTCGATGGCATAGACAGTTGCTGTTGCCTTGTACGACATTCGTTTATTACATGTCCATTGCGCTTGCAAAATGAACAGAATTTTTGTTGGAAATTTGAAGTTGGTCGTTTTTGTTGTAAAGCGGGATTTTTGACCGGACTATTTTTCGGAAATTTCTGTTGCTCGAAATAAGAGAGTTGTAGCTCTCTACGAATTCTACTTACAGCTTTCAATATATTTGGAGGGTTGCTGGCACGTATGATGCGGCCTAAGTTTGGTTCTAAGCCCGTTAGTAAATTATTTAAAGTCATTGTTTCGATGAGGTCGGATTGTGCGGTTCTTTGCGTCGAAGTTAAATTTTGCTTTTGCACTGCAGCGTGCATTTTCGCATTGTGCGTTTGTAAACGCGAAACAAATGTTAGGGCGGATTCACCTGGCAATTGGTGAATGCGCTGCAGGTCCTGAATTAGGGCCGTTAGATCTCTGGAATCCCCAAAGTGGGTCTCCAATAGTGCTTTGATTTCTGGCCAGGTGCCAGGGTTGCGCGAATTAATTAATTCGGCAGCTTTGCCCTTTAACTTATTTTTTATGTGGACGGTCAAAAGAATTTTTTGATCTCCAATTGCCATGCTTTGGGCGCAATGACAGGAATTTAAGAATGTTTGTAAATTTATGGCGTTGCCATCAAATTCAGGTATTAGAGAAAATATTTCAGAGAGCTTGTAAGGCTCAATTTGCTCAGGTTGTGGTTGTTGTTGTAATTGTTGCTGTTGTTGTTGTTGTAGTTGTTGTTCGGTTGGTGCTGGTGGCACTGGTTGAACTGGCTCTGGTTGAGCTCTATCTGGCATTTTGCTTTTTGTATTTAGAAATTACTTGGACAAAAATTGGTTGCGTATCAGCGGTATGATACGATAATTTAAATTAAAATTAGCTTGTTACGTTGCGTGCGTAAATGGATTGTATATTAGCTGTATAATACACAATGTTTCGTATTAGCAGTATAATACGAAGATAAATAAACTTAAAATTAAATGAACTTGTTTCGTTGCGTTTGTAAAGGAATGGGTTTCACTTTGACAATAGAACTGGCTTTGTGCGCCGAGTGTATTAGCAGTATAATACACTTTTAATAAAATAAGTTGCGAAAAATAATAAAATGGTAAAAATGGTACGAGATGATTCTTAAATGACTTACGCTAATTTCATCTCCATGAGTAGGTTCTTCGTCCGTCAAGGGATTGGGATCCGCCACCACCAGTGAGGAAGGTCTCCTTGTTCTCGTAGATGTACACGCACTAGTTAGGCACCTTCTGCAGATGTTCTCCTTGTTCTCTTACGCTTCACTACCAGTTAGGCTTCTTGTTCTGATGATGTTTACGGATCCTACCGACTGCGCCAATGTTAGATCACGGTTTACATGAATGACTTTTTAAAAACTTTTATTTAGTTACATGGAGCCAACGTTGGCTCTTGGAGAAGGAATATAATAATAAATTAGAAGTGTTGCATTCTAACTGAGTTTAATAACTGATTCAACAAAGCGTGTTTAGTCATATTTATAACATACAGAACCTGAGTAAGCAAAATATATAACAAAGGAATTGCAGTTCTGCAGTCTGCACAAGTTATGAGAAACAAAGGTGTAATATGATATCTTGAAGATAAGCAATTAATAAGAGAAGCTGTTATCGTGAAATACGATATACCTGTGAAGGTTTATTATGGCTAAGTCGCAATAAGATAGCGTGTAATATTATATAACATATATACTGTAGATACTTTATTCATAAACTTAGTTACATAAAATAACAATGGTAAAGAGTAAAAGAACTAATAATTGTTTACAGTTACAGTTTACAATTACTAAAAACCGCTGCCCAAGGAATCACTACTTCCACATCCAGATTCTCTATCCAAGTCACTCACAACGAAAAAACTTTGTATGTGAAAATAATTGTTTATGGAACTTTAATAATATAATATTTGAAATCCTCTACCCCAAAAACCCATAAAACGATACCCCACATCGGTAGTGGGGTGGGGGTGGTGATAGGGGGGTGGTAGTGGGGGTGGATGAAGTAAAAAAATATTTTGAGGTTTCTGGTTCCTGTACATACACTAAATCACAATTTCCCCTTTAATAAGGAGGTGGGGGTGGTAATGGGGGTGGCTAATGCCAAAAATTTTTTTGAGACCTTTGCTTCTCTTGTATATACTAAATACCAATTTCATGACCTGCTTGATTTACCCATTTACCCCAAATTTACCCCAATTTACCCCCCAACCCTTCGACGGAACAAGATGAAAATATAATCTAGTTCTAGATCTCGTTAAAGTACATATGTGTACCAAATTTCAAGTCAATATCTTAAACGGTTCCAGAGTAAACGTGCGCACAAAAAAAAGTTACAAACAGACCGACAGACAGACAGACAGACAGAAATTTTTTTTCGCTCAAACTTAAAATCTCAATGTTTCATGACATTTTAAGCCTATTTGGACAATAAAAATTAAAAAAAATTTTTTTATCGTTACTATACTTCCACTGGACGTGGAAGTAAAATTGAAAAGAGGCACCTAATGACTGAACACCTGGATGCGCCAAATTTCATACTAAAATAGAAGAAAAAAAGTAAAAATAATAAAAATTAAAAATTCAAAGTTAATACGAAAAGGCCATGCTTCAAAATTGCAAGTATATACAGTCCTTTCAGTTCAAAACTTTCCACTCAGAAAAACTGGTTATCTGAAGTAGACACAATTTTCAGCAAAAACATGGCGATTTAGTTTTCGATGGGGAACTTCAAAATTCCCTGTCGGTTGAATTTTGTTTTCCACCCCATCATCCCCAACTTTATAATTTCAAATGGTACCCCTCATCTTGTGACTCATCATTTTAAATGGCTTAAAGAGTTCTATCCGTATACCAAAAAGAAATAAAATTATTCAATCCTTCTCTGAGATAAAAGCAAAATAAAAAATAATTGTAATAAAACACAACTACTTTACCATTAAGTGTTGAGTGTATTTTCTTAATACCACAGTAAATAGTTCTTCAAAAATGGTTTATACTTTGGGAGAGAACAAAGATAATCTACATTTACGGAAGTGAAAATCGTTGTGCTCGTAGTATAACTCGAGTTTTCAACGATAGACGCACTGTGAAACGTGTAAACCATCGGTATGCACTTAATTTAGTTAAGAAATTTGACAATACTGGTTCGGTGTGTAATATAAAAAATCATCAACCAAGAATTCTGCAACGCAGTCGAAGCTCTTGGTCGTTTCGCTATGGATCCTAATACTTCTATTCCAGAAAGTAGCCAAGTTAACTCAGATTTCTTTTGGTTATGTACATAAGGTGCTCAATGCAAATAAGTTCTTTCCGTACAAACTGCAAATTCATCAATAATTCAACAAAGATAATTATGGCAGAAGGAGACAGTTCTGTGAAGAAATGAGTTAAAAAATCACAGATAATCCAAATTTGTTAAAAAATATTTGCTTTAGCGATGAATCGACATTTTCCTTGAATGAATTTGTAAACAAGCACAACTGTAGATATTCGGATTATGAAAAGCCTCATGTGTTTCGGGAGGACCATACATAGTATGTGTGTGGGCAGGTATTCTAAAGGACGAAATAATCGGGCCTAGTTTCATTGGTTTAAATCTTACTGTGGACCACTATTTAGAACTTTTAGAAAATGTAGTAAATTCACTCATCACTCAATCGCTAGAAAACCAGAGTGATGAAGACGGAAACGTTATGCTGAATGAACACAATTTACATTTCCAACAAGATAGAGCTCCTCCTCATTACGCTCTTCGCGCGAGGCAATGGCTGGATGAAACATTTCCTGGGAAAAGAATAGAAGGAGGTCGCCTAAGAGTGGCCGCCAAGATCTCCAGATTTAACGCCACTTGATTTATTTCTTTGGGGGTACTTAAATATTCAAGTTTATAAAACCAGCCAGAAGACATTGATGATCTCAAAGCTAGAATAACTCGAGAATGTAGACAGATATTCCGGGAAAGATCTGTGGCTTTAGAGAAAAAAAGGTTCATCAACTTGTGAAATACCACATAATGTATGTTAGTATAATACTATACTGTTAATTCACTACAATTGGACAATAAAGGGTAATTATTTAAAAATAATTCCTCGGGTTACACGGGTTTCAGGCACTTATATTTTGATGGAAAAGAGTGAGGTGTGAGGTCGTTGAAACTAGAATAACATCTACTTTAGAATGGTATAATAAAAAAATGATATTATGTCGAAAAAGAAGAAAGTCTATGTGTGAAAAGGGCACTGAACGTCATCGAATCTGCATAAAAATCTTATCAACTCGTGAACGGTACTAATATTACCCTTGTGTCAAATTTCATCAATATCGGTGATCTAGTTTCGGTGCTATTGCATCCAATTCAAATATACATACACACATACATACGCAGACATTTCCCGAAAATATTTTTTTTTTGTTTCTAGGACCCCAAAACATAAAGATATGGACATCGATGATTTTTTATATTATTAATAAAAATTAGATTTTGCCCAACCCTGGAATTTACTACCATAGCATTTACGTTTTTCTTTTAAATGGTTCAAATAACATTGGATTAAACCATGCGCTTTTATTCTCTATATACACAACTCCTATGCAAACTACTAATTAACTGTATTCTATTAGTAATTGTTTTGCTTTATATATTGTTGTATATATGAATACTACACTTTCGTTGTAAACAGTGGGTCAGTATCACAATCTATGTAAAGTAAATATAAAGCAGGATAAATGAAAACGTTATTTGTGCTTAGTTTTTGTAAATGGTGGAGGATTCAGGAATTGTTGAGTATTTTATTTTATTGTATATGCGTAAATTGTTATGGCTTTCATTTTGCACAGAAGGTCAACATCACATAAAAAAAAAATAAGTTGGATAAATAAAAATATTTTTAGTCCTCGTTTTAAAAAGAAGAGAATTAGGGCATTATGACCAAACCTGCTGAATCAGTTTGACTTTTTATGCTCTTTTTTATAAACATAATATAGACGTTACATTTCAGGATTGTCAAATAGCTATTTCAATTGAGAATTTTTTTATGAATATATGCCTAAGATACCTTTTAAGAGATGTTATAAAAAACTTTGATCATAAACGAGTCACTCCATTGTAATAGTACGCTAGATAATAGTCATTATCCTGTATAATAAGATTTATTTATCGCTTTTCAAAGACGTCGGAAAGGACAATAAGCCTTATTATTATAAACACTTTAGCTGCTGATTGAATGTTCAGACCATATATATACTCATCATCTCATTGTTGAATATTTTAAATAGACATTTACAGAGAAGTTTTCATAAGAAATTAGTCAATAATATTGGATGTGTCATATATTAAGTCACCGTAGGTTGACTAAATTTTGAACCTAAGCCGCTTGTGTAAAGAGATTCAGAGTATCTGAGGCGATATTATTTTTATTCACTAGAAATGCGATGAGAACTACCTCCAAATCGTTGGGCTGATGTCATCAAGGAAAGATGGAAAGGAACTTTGGTGAGGTCGTGTGCGTTACCTGAAACCACGTGAGATTGCATGATGCTATCAGACGTACCATATAGCAAAGAGATTCCAACTAGAATAATGCGTATATTAAAGGAAGTCTGACATGGCGTTGTGAATACATACAATATATGAATAAGTTTACTTGTCATGAAACTTCATAATGTGTTAAGCGATCTGCCAGAAATTGGCCGTGGGTAGATGAAGTAGGATGCAGGGCTTACACTCTGTGCGCAAAATAATAGGTTAACCTTTGCGTAATTTCTGAAAATAACTTTAGGGTTCATATATCCATGGAAACGTATTCGAGAAAGAACGGTATAGGACATAAATACAAATTAAATAATATTCGTTACGAACCTACTCATATTAATATTAGGGAAAAGGGTCATCAGAAGTAAAAGTAGCGAAATAAGCAGTTTTTAATTTTGATTTTCAATATGTACTTATTAAAATTTAGCAGAGGAATTAATATTATCAGAAACTAAATTCATTGATCATAATAAAAGAAAACCGCTGAAATGGATAAATACAATACGATACTAAAAGAGAACGTGGCCTGTTAGTTATATTGAAAGGTGCAGATCACGTGTAATGCTGGTGTCGTGGTTTCAGTACAGCAGCTGTAATTTCATTTTCCACTCATTTAGCTGTCCAGTCACGCACCCGATGGCTTTAGCCAAACCCTTTTCACATTCTACGTTCCACTAGAAAATTGTTATTTATTTCTGATTGTCCAATACCAGAAACTCTAATTAAAAACTATTTATTTTATCTCAAAGTTAAAACTGAAGTTTGTGTTTTTACTTCCAAACAGGCACGCTGGCAAAATATTTAACCATGTGCAGCCGCGCGTTTATATGAAAAATAATTGGATTGAAATTACTAACAAAAAAGTTCTTTCAGGTGAGGAATATCTGCTAAATTATATCGATATACAGAGTAAGCTACTGGAAATGAGACAGGCGGATTTTTGGGTAGTTCGAATTATTTTTTTTAGAAACACACAGACACTTCAGTTTCATTTTCTAGGGCACCTTCCCATACTGGCGCTGCATATAACATAATGGATGACAGCGTTCGCCTCCAATTAGTTTGCCCCCCCCCCCCACTTGGACATGATCCTTTCCAAGGCATTCATAGTTCTCAGCGTCTTTTGCACCGTTCTCTCCAAGTGTCCAGTGAAAGTCACCGGCATATTGATCACATCCCTAGGTATTTGATTGACACGCTTGGACGAATTTCCACATCTAGTACTCTCAGCATAATGCTGCCTAATCTAAGCTTTATGCTCAAGATAAACGGTTCCGCTTTCTCAAGTGCTTGCTTAAGGGATGTGGCTTGCAGTCACCTGACCATCTATTTAATTGTTCAATTACCTCTTTGCTTTATCTCTCCCTTGTCTTCTGAGACCACACTATCGCCAGATCATCTGCAAAAGCTATTAACGTAATCAAGGCACCTGTAGTACTCCATCATATATTAAATTCCACAAACAGGATCCTAGTACTGAACCCTGCGGTACGTCACTCGACATGTTTCTGTTAATGAATGTCCTTTTGTCTCTAATCTAATGCTCCTCTGGTGCAGGTAACTTCTTATTAAGCAGAGGGTAGATGGTGTTCGTCTAGTACCTCTTGCTACGATGCTCTATTAAAGGCATTTGTTGTATCTAAGGCAACAACCGCGCAGAGCTTCCTCCTACGCTAGTGTTCCATATTCATTGCTATATCCAGAACAGCATTTACTGCACCAACTGTCAACTTCTCGAAAGCCAAACTCTCTGTGCATCTCAATTGCCGTCTTTCGCCAATTCCAATTAAATATCTTTATTTGTGTATTTTATTTAATATGAACATGGCATGTTATTGAGATTTATATACAGTGTATAATATGTTCGAGATGTTCGAGCTAGGGACTCTCAGGACTATGTATTTATAAGTTTAGTTTCAGGCTTTCTGTTGGACACTAGGCCTAATTTACTTTGCTATACATTTAAATTACTTATTGTTACTATGCTTTTCATATTACAGATTTTTACTAGGGTGTTTTTTTCGAAAGGGAAAAGGAGTAAAAACTCTTATTGCCGTTTCTAGCCTACCCACAACTAGATGCTTCAGCAGATTACATACAGCTTCTAACAGGCATACTGGTTGTAAGACGAGGACTCCTTCAAGACCGATTTCGCAGACTTCCAGATTGTTGGGTTTTCTGACATCAGATTGTCATTTATGATTGTAAGGAAGGCCATTCCTCAACCACAAGCTTAATTATCTCCACTGCCATCCAGGCCAAGTATTTTCTTAACCTTCAGCTGGTTACAGGGGGTTCGTAATTCATCACTTGCGAAAGGCTCTATCGCCCTCTCTTCAGGTTGGAGCCATGTTACGTCGTCTTTCTCCGGGAACAAGACATCTTCTGAATCGGGTATTTGCTTTATGGGCATCGTCAACTTAAGTGGACTAACCGGTAGCCGTCTCGTAACAATTCGAAACCTATCCCTACATAGATCTCGGCATATATCTTCACATAACTCTTTCCACTTCTTCTTCGATTCTCTAATGGCATCCCGTAGCTCTTTTTGCGTCCTTGTAGGTGTTTCTTAGTAGTTCTTTCCTCTCCAGCGGTTCATTTTTGCTGCTAGCTCTGCAGTAAGTTCTTCTAGTAGTTACGCGTCTTTTTCTGATCATCGCTATCTCTTCCTTTTACCAATACGCCGCTTTACTTCCTCTGATATTTTTCCTTCTCGTTATCAATGTTTCTTCATCATATCTGGGAGGGACTTTGGCAACGTTGGATAATTTCTCTTTTCCAATTCTAATGTTGTTACCATTGCTTCCCTGTTCAATTGTCTAAATACTCATCTTTTATCTCTCGGAATCACTAATCGATTCTCTATTATGTCTAGTATCTGCCATCCTGTTAAGCTCACATATCCACGTCCTGTTCCTAATGTGAGGTTCAGAATTCTGCTCTACCCTCACAAGTCACGAATGTTTGTTTGTTCACTTTCTTCATTTACTTTGGTAATAACTAGTAGTGCCATCCACTCGGTCAGAGTAACACATTTCGGGTTCAACCTTAGCATTCCCTAATTTCAAATAATAGTGATTTTTGTATTATAGCTTCATCTGCAACTCCTAAAATTTTAAACGATATTATAGGGAAAGTGACACCCACTACACACTTAAAAGGTATTCCCATTGAATGCCATAATAAAAATGTTCAGATTGTATCAATTCGTTTTCAAGATATTAGAAATTAAAGATGCAAAAACGTTAATTATTTATGAAAGTATTTTTCGAGTTATTCTCAAATAACCGCAACTTTTTTTCTAAAATAATAAAGTTAAAAATGTCATGTGCCAATTCAAGTTACTGTATCTGTCAATTTCTGTTGTATAGAAATAAAAATACAAATTAAAGATAATTTTATTAGCTACAAGAAAAGCAGTATTTACATATTTGTAAAAATTAAACACATATTTACTAAAAAGTACCAGCCAAATATTTTTATGTAATTGAATTATTATGTACTAGTGGTTAACAGCTAATCGTCGCACTTTAGGAATTCAAATGACTTCCACACCCAAGAGGTTAACTTATACTATTCGCAACTTTCTTGTACAGAAAATTATTCACTTTTAAGTATTTGTCATCGTTTTAGCAGCGTTCCGTGCTAAAGATGAGAAAATATGATTTTTTCGCATATTTTTCATCTCAAATCGTTAATAATTCAATTTACACGATGTAACACTTCGCTAAGTTGAAATCTCTAAATTGCCTGGTGTAACACGAAAAACGACAAAATTACGGATGGGGTGCATCTGCACCACCATTTAACAAGCTCGACAATTTTAGCGGTAACTGGATCATGTATCGAGTCAGTTAAAGCAGGTTTGCAGCAGATGCCGATTTGTTAACGCTTAAATGCGCGGCCTGGTAAATTAACAATTCCGGTCTCGTCTCAATCATCAATCAAGGCAATATATAATTAGGTCAGAACGCAGCCTATGAACGTACACGCTGATACAGAAAGCCGATAATCCCACCGCAGACAATTTACCTACCGGTAGTATATGTGCATATAATAGACCATACATAGATATCAACAAAGGATAACAACGGGTAGGTGAAAACGGAAAGAGAACTAGAAGATCAGATCAAAATGGAAAATAATTAACAATAATGGTTTGTTTTTCGAGTAAATTAAACTTCACTTATTAATAAAGTTTACCACCTGAATGAACATTTTTGGTGACTTACATTGATAGCTCTTATATATTTATCTTCGACGGGGTGGATATAAGTGTTTGAGTGTGAGTTTGCTTGTTAACCCCCGACACAAATAAGTTTGATTCTCATGTTTGTATGTATGTCTGTCTGTGTGTTTGTCCGTGACTTCATACCTTTTGATAAGGTTTTTTTTATTTGAAAGAGTATTTTGTCTAGGAAGGCTTAATCTCAGTAAATCTTCAGGAAGCTGTACATCATCAATAAGGAACACTATATATACAATTTTTGAAATTTTGAACAATATTCACCGGCTTAGTTTTTGATAAAACAAATCTTAATGCGGCCCCCGTGGGAAAACAGAAAGCGACTCAACTAAAAGAAAATTTAAGAAATCCGCTATTATTTTGTTAAATGAGGATAAATGTGTTTCTAATTATTCTATAGATTCTTGTACCAGCTGGTTGCCGATTCTGAGAGACGAAGTAAGTAAAAACAAGCTAAAAATGTACTCTTCGCCAACTACTGAGCTTTTTATATAATTGTTACACATTCTATAGGATACTCTTCGCAGTTTTCTTTGTATATAATGTTAGTTTTTGGACATGGATTTGAACACACGGGATTGCAAGGCAAAACTTTAGCCACTGGACCATCACACATTACTACAAAAATTGAATGTCTGTACTATAAATCTTTCGAGCATCACACTCAAAGAAATAGTATGGGTAAATTCAACAAAAAAAAATGGCTAACTAACAATATCGTTAATTTTGTTAAACTAAATTATAATGATGGTATTTTCAAACAAAAGGTGATTATTATTATAATTAATAAAAAGTTGTCATACAACAAAACAAACATTAACTTAAAAAATAGATGTTAGATAAAAATTAAACTAGATAATAGTATATTTTATTTTTAGCTATTGTCGAATTGTAATTGTAAACCCAGTAGCAGTTTGCTCTACTATTATAGTTGACAGATAAACCAATATTATTGTAGAGTTAACCCGCAGTTCTGTTTACATAAACATAACATCGTTCTGCCATCCACTTTGATGAATTAAGACGTCGCATTAGCGTTTTTGTTTGCAAATAGTATGGGTTAAATCAATCAAAAAAATAGTATATATATTGTTCATTTTGTTAAACTGAAGTATATTTAATAGTATTTTTAAACAAAAGGTGATTGTCACACAACAAAATAAACATTAACTTAAAAATGTATTCATCTTACTAATAATTTGAATTTTGTCAAATGAAACTAGATAAATAGTAGACTTTATTTTTAAGTATTATCGAATTGTAATTCTAACCCAGTATTAGTTCGCTGTATTATTGTACTTGGTAGACAAACCAATATTATTGTCGTCTTCTAGAAGTTCTAAAAGGGAATTACCATAAAATTTGCTTGCTTACCACGTAGTCTATTACAGAAATTATTCCTAGATGACGCCACATACAAATCACTGACAATAATCAGTCATACATTATCTTATACTCTTATGAATTTATAGAAAATTAATAACATGATTGCAATGTCCAAATTCTCTCAGGGATCATCGATATATTTGGATGGATCTTACAAACGATCTCTAATCTTTGGTTTGGGTGGTCTGATGTCTCAATACTGAGATTTTGGCTAACCAAAAAAAACTTCATCATACAATAAAGTGTAGATCAACCTAAAAATTAGTTGCTAAACAAAAAACAAAGTCGTTGTTAGCACAGAGTACAGTACCTACACAGAGGCGAAAGCAAGCCTTCCCGCCAAAACCAAATTTGTATACGCATCGCCATTTTTTAACTGGTATATCAATCAACCTCACTTTCTAAATTCACTTGTCATTGCTGTCAAATGGCGACTGACTGAACTTAAGAATTGAATTTTTCATAATAGAGTTTTTATGGACATTATGTCATACAAAATGGCCAGTTTTTGTTGTATTATTAGTTGTTGAAGTGTGGCAATCCGAGAAAACATCAGTTTTTATAAAATAACGTCGATTTACAACCAGAAGAGGTTAGGGTTAAAAGATTCCAAGCATCGCCTGTAAGTCGATGATTCCAAGCAATTAAAAGGAATTATTTTACTGGAATATTCCAAGTATTTTATTAATGGTAAGTTGTTACTTGTTAATTTAAGAATTTGATTTTTAGTGTGGATTTATGTTGCAGGAAAGTCCGTAATTCAAGACCACTATGATCCATCCAGTTAGATGTTTATGGGATACAACTTTAAAAGCTAAATGTGGAACTAAAAGTGCTTGTGATAAAATAACTACTGCTTAAGCAAACAATAAACAATTCATGGTAAAAAATAACACTTTATATTAATTTGTCAGCATTTTTAATAATCATTTATGTTTAAATTTTAGTTTTGAGCGACGGTAGAGCTGATGCTGAGGGAGAAAGAAGCTTAATAGCATTTTTTAAATCAGGTATCTCAAGAGAAAAATACACAGACTACATTAAGATATCTGATGAAGTGCTTAAATCCAAGAAATTTAAAGTATTGCTGTCATTGATTGATCTGGAACTAAACGTCCTTTTAAAATATATTGTGTGGTGTTTAAAAACCCAGTGTTGGGATTGTTTAACATTCAAAAACTATGAAATTAAGACTGAAACTGATCCTCCAGTCAGTGAACACATAAATAAAGTCCGAATGGGTTTTGAAAGTGTCAAATTGTAGCAAATATTCTTTGAATTATGTAATTACAAATGTTACTTATTATTACTTAGATATTAGTATGTGTATAATATAATCATTTATTTTTTATTGCAATATAGATCTTTCTTTATATCTCCAGTAAGTTTCTTGTTAATTCTTCTTCTGAGTATTAATGGAACGTTGGATAATAAATAATTTGATATTTAGTAAATATATTTTGTTTTACTTTCAGTTAGATGCAAAGATGCATGTATATATAAGTTCTACATAATCGACTATTTTAATTTACTGCTAACAACAATAATACAAGTGATAAATAAAATATAATAAAAAGTGAATATATGTATTTAATAAAATACAAGGGATATTTAACAATTGACCTACCTACATAAAATAATAAAATACGTGTTAGACATATTAGACAGTATCGGAAAGTTCTACCGTTGAGATTGCATAGTTTCAACGACTTAACCGACTGCCTACAATAAAGGCGTCTACCAGTACCCTAGCAGAGGCAAAGCAGACACGTCCCTTAATGTACATCATTGCTTGCTTTGCTCTCGCTTGCTCTTATTGCCGCACCAAATCAAACGCTTTCCGATACTGTATAACATTAACAAGACACGATAAAAAGAAGTTTTTGTACAAATTACAATGGTTTGTATAGTTCCATCTATAGGTATATCATAGGCAAGAGGTCAAAAACTGGAAGACGTGTACACCTTTTTACATATTTCAAGTAGTTCAATACTCCAGATCTTCATTGTTTACTTTATATGGTATTTTTCACAGAATTTATAACATTTATAACCTTCGAACATAGCCACCGTGTTTAATGCTAAAAAATTGAAAGGAAAGACTGATGGGTAGTGAACGATTTTGTCTAGATTAGTAACACAGTCACAATGAGTAATCCAAGGAGTCGATGGCTTTTGTTGAAGATGCTACGCTAAGAGTTCATAACCTGAAAAATGAATTTGCATGTTGACAATTATTCATTAAGCAATGTTTAATCAGGTAAGCATATATTGAAAAAAAGGTTGATCATTGACAACTAAGTCTTACCTTTGCAAAAAGCTTTTATCCTGCAAATTTCTTGGAGAGTACTTCTTACACCCAACCACATATACCTTCAAGATTTTTGAGTGCCTTGAACTCATCCTTTTGTCTACGCATTTCTCTCAAAAACCAAGCAATTCTCAGTATATTATGAGATATTTACACCAACATTTGTACTAGTCATTCACCATTTCTCAAAACGTTAGCGATTTATTGTCAGATTTGATAATACTTTCACATGATTCACATTTTCTCTCCAAGCTGATTCAATATTATTCAATTCTCGCCAAATTATATAATATTTTATTTTGTAGGTTTCTCAGCGATTGTCAACTAAAATACTGGAATATATATATAAATCTTCCTTTTTAGCTTACATTCTGAAAGTATAAAACATCGTATTAAATTTTCATCATTTCGAACACATTATAATAACCTATAATTAAATAGGTATTCAATCAGTCAGATACGTTTTTCATAACATGAAGTTTAAAAGGTTATGTTATATTTTTATACATTTCTTTCTACTCACTTTACTTATATAGTCTGGAATGAAGACACTCAAATAGCGCTGAACTAAATAGAAAAAACAAAGATTCACGTTCAAAATATTTCATAGAGCCACTAACAATAATTATTATTTAAATATTTGAGAAATAAAAACTAATAAAGCTTGGTTGCTGTGTATGTTGCTTGGGTATTTGCTTTGCTTTAGCCAATTTGGCCGGCCGGGCGGTCGGAAATCAGAATGGCGCCTTATTTAAATATATTAGAAGGTATATAGTTTTTTTGAAAAATACATTTCCTTTGTAAGGAAATTAGAATACTCCTTCGTCACATTATAATAATATTTTTAGCTCGAAATCGAAACAAAAAAATATCAAGTGGTATCATTATAGCAATTATAATAATTACATTTCAGAAAATTTGCTAGGGCCTAACTCAACTGAAAATAAACGCAGTTTATAAACAATTCAAATGGTAATATTTTTCTATCCAAATTGAAATACATTTTTTCTTCAGTGTATCCTTAAATGTAGGGTACAGAAAAAAATTAAAAACATATTTCTCTCAGTGTAGACGTAACTGGTACTCAAGGTCACAAAAAACGAGCCATCGAAAATCAAAGGAGCCGACAAAGCCTTCGCCTCTGTGTAGGTACTGTACTCTGTGTTGTTAGTAAATTGTAGACCAAATTGAAAATGGTTAGTGAACATAAAAAAATGTCATTATACTATTTAATTTGTTGTTCCACAAGAAGATATGATTATTAAACTACTATTTGTTTACGAAAACAAATAAAGTTGTTGTAGGACTAAAAAATGATTACTTACTTAACTAACTAAATTTCATGTTCAAAATGACAATGAAAATTGTATGGTGACAAAATTTGTTCGACTATTCTTTTGTGGTTGATTTAACTATGAAACTAGATAGACGCGATTTCATATGCTCTTTTTGATTCAATTCACCTATCATTTTCTTTGAGTGCATATTTCAATGCATTAGATATATTATTATGAAACATATATTAGTAAAATGTATAAGCAAAAAAAAATATATTATAGAGATAATATTTCGCAAAATTTCTATTTAAGTACTTACAAGCGACAAAATTTAAGAAAATATATTTTTCTTAATTTAAATGATTAATAACTTTCTTATTTACTGATTGTAAAAACAATAGGCTAGCACTAACTTACTTTCCAAATTTCAATACAATCGGACTTTTCTTTCTTTAGTTATCGTGCTTACAAGAAACGTGACGGACGACGGACAGACAGACGGACATATTGAAAATTGTTCAGAATTCTTTCACTAACAATATGAAATTTTTTGCGGTTTTAGAAATGTGCCGATCAAATACAATATACTCTTCGTTTTTGCGAAGAGTGTAATAATATAAATATAATTTAATGTCTCATGTGACTATGGAAATATATAAACAAAAAACTGTCATGTTTGACATGACTACAAGTAGCCTGATCAAATGGTAGTTTTTCGTAACATGAGTCCGGTAGAAGGTTTATCAACGGAATTATATGTTTTTTGGGGTGCTGAACACGAATCTGAAATTTGCTGCCTCTTAGCAGTACCGGCTCCGGTCGAAAAACGCGAAATTTTCGGAGTTTTTCCGGTTTTCCGCTCATATCTTGCAAACGACGCGTCGTACGGAAAATATTACTGTATTCAAAGTTGAAGAGAATTAAATTCTGCGTCTCTAACTTCCAAATTAGACCGATTTATAAGGTCGCTGTCAATATAGTCAGCTGGAAAAAAGTGCAGAAAAAAGAGCAAGTAAGTTGTAGTGTGAAGATGCGATGTATAAAAATACCTGATAGCAATGTCCATTTTATTTTACTCTACAGCAATATTTTCCGTACGACGCGTCGTTTGCAATATATCAGCTGAAAACCGGAAAAACTCCGAAAATGTCGAGGTTTTTTGCATTTTTCGACCTAAGCCGATACTGCTACGAGGCAGCAAACTTCAGATTCGTGTTCAGCACCCCAAGAACATATAATTCCGTTGAGAAACCTTCTACCGGACTCATGTTACGAGACAGGCACTTTTAAACACCATTTGATCAGGCTAAAGTGAAAGTTTTGATAATGGAAAAAGAAATATTTTCCGAAACGTTAACAATGTTCGATTTAATTGTTGTCCTTATCATTTAACATTTTTGTTTCAGTTTATATATTTTTAGGTGCGAGACATTTAGTACGAAAACAGTAAAAAATTCCACTTTTGGAACGATCATAGCTAAAATCACAAACGTTATAATTTTAAAAAGGAAACTCTTCATACCTTTATTTTATGTTTGTAATATTTCTGATATTTCATTCAATAATATAATTTCCAGCACACATTTTCAGGCAAGGAACAGAGGATGAAAGAAATCTTACAAAATAATTAAGTCAGTAAAATACCGTACAAACTGTTTTCCATTTAAATCTCTGTACCAACAGACTTTTAATTTATTTTACAAACTAAGAATATTTATTCGTCTGTTTTTAAATTTCTCTTAAACTTTTGTATAAGTGCACCGAAATAATACCTACTGTTTTACGAAATTAATTAAGTATGGCTTCATGAATATTAATGTTGCCGTAATGTACGTGTTTCCTGGAACATTCATTAAATTTTAATTCTAGAGAAAAATAGGCGTAAATTTTAAGGAAATACGCGACAAAACAAAACACTGTGGAGGTAATATAGCTTTTTAATTTACGAGAGCCCTCTACAGTCCCACAAAATTTAACTTTAATTAACAATGAACAATGAGTAGATATGAAATTGGCGTCACTAGGAAAAAATATATAAAAGGTACAATACTGTCGGCATAATTATAGTTTGAAGTTATTGTCCATTCATGATTTAAGAAGTCAGTGGGATAAAATTTTATTATGGAAATCTAGGCTTTCATATTTAAATTTCAATGATGTCTTTAATTTATAGAGCCTGGTTCCTGTCTATTAAATATTAAGTACTTACATATAGAAAAAGGACACCGCGCAAAACAAATGGAAACGAGAGTACAGTCAAATGGACTGAAAATATAGTATGTTGTACTTCTTAATATCCTGATTAAAAGTTTTCATGGGCACAATGTCTGAAAATGGCCAGTTCTTGAGATATGAAAGGTGAAAGGTCAGGAATATCAGTACCCGATAATGCCATAGTTGAGAGTATCATATGATATAAGAGTTGTTTAACGTTGTTATTCTAATGTATTTGCACATCTGAACACACTTTCAGTCTCTTACGCACGCTGACCCTGCCGCACTTCACATACACAAGCACACACACACCCACACGCGCGTGCACACGTACAAACCATACACATTTTCACCAGTGTTGCCAATCCTGAATTTGCAAAGTGCTTACTCTTGAACGCCAAAATCCTTACATTTTACTTGCAAATGATGGAAAATCCTTGCAAAATCCTTACGCGCAGGGCCGGCCTTAGTTCCTCAAGCGCCCTCGTGCGAAATTTTAAAAGGCGCCCCTTTTTCTGGTTAAGTCAGAAAAAATTGATGAGCGGGGGGGGGGATACAAAACAATTTTTTTTCCTCCTAAATTTAACTCGAAAAAACCCTACTTGCGCTGTTTAAAGGACTAGAAGAACTCAGTACTATCGAAATAGACATTTTCCGCGATATTCTCCGTAAAAAAGAGGTCAGAACGTAGTTCGCGTGATGGCAGCACCGTTAGTAGGACCGTACTGGCCAATGGGCTTATTTGAATTAGTGGCGCAAGAGATTACTAACGCGGCTATGGATTGCAAAGTTACAGAATGAGGTTCACGCATGAGGTTATGTTATATTTTTAAATTTTAACGTTTTTAAGCGTCCTTCACTTCTGTCAGACGTCAGATCACACCACACCTTAACGCCAAGGACTGTTAACAGTCCTTGCCTTAACGCAACGTAATACGAGTAATACGACAACAGTACAACACAGAACAGAAACAGAACACAGCCCATCCCACGAAGATAAGAGAAAGAGAGCTTGACGTCTTGACTAATAACGTGTAGCCAACACCACCTATTCTTAGGTGGTGTTGGTGTAGGGCAACTAACGTTGCCAGTTGTTTAATTTTATTTTATGTTTGCTAATTGAATATCTTTAAAACATTTCAAAAAGTATAAAAATGTATGTCCCGACCATTAGGTGCAAAATCCTTACAAAATCCTTACATACTGTGAATCCTTACAACATTGCTTACAAGCATTCAAAATACTTACAAATGTAAGCAATTACTTGCAAATCGGCAACACTGATTTTCACATACGTTTACATATATACACATGGAACTCTCGACACAGATACCCGTACACCAACATGCACGCACGCACACTGTTTATAATACCAATAACTACCCCACCCACAATCGCATTTCATTATTATTTAAAAATCACTTTGTAGGAAGCATAATATTTGCGTTGGATTGAGCATATAGAGATTTTATTGAAAAAAGTTAGCAAAGCAGGATTTGCACTAAGATCTAGACAGTTTGAAACTATTCTGCTTTGTCCATATACAATCAGTGATACAGTAACAGTACAGCATAATTTACTGGTACCATTCCGTGGATAATGAAAAAATCTTTCTCTGTCAAAAAAAATTAATACGTATAGTTGAAATAATCGGAATAGTGATGTGAGTAGGCGGTGTTGTCGAGAGGCAAGGAGTGCAGAACGCAGAGCCGGATTTAACTGTATTGTTTCGCTCGTTTACTTTTTCATTGTAGGTATTTATCAGCCGTGGCTTGTGAAATTTAGATTGACCATATCTTAGTGTTGAGTCATGGGACCCAAACCATATTACTAAATAAAGAAATATAAAAGTAATTATTGAATTATACTATCACATGCTACTTACTGTACAAACACATCAGCCGACTGCGGTCCTGAAGTCAAAACCGTTAGACTGTTAAGTCACTCCTACCGCTACGCAAGATGCCGACATCCAATGACCGACATCGGGACATCTGTTTCCCGCCCTATTTATTCGTCTCTCCCCGCAGAACGTCAGAAATTTTCTCAGTATAAAGAATTTTTCAACTATACTATGCTCAATCTCTCTTATAACACTCCTTGCAGGGAATACTTTAAAAATCTGGGCATAATGACCGTTCCCTGTCTATATATATATTTAACATAGCAATGCAGGCAAAAAAAAAATTTAGTTGTTTTCCCAAAAATAGAGATTTTTATACCAATATGGAAACTAGAGGTGAAAATGATTTAAATATCCCAATACACAGAACAGCATTCTTTGAAAAGAGCCCATTCTATAACTTCATAAATATTTACAATGCGTTGCCTAGAGATATCAGACAAATACAAGTATTGGCAAGTTATAAGTATAAACTTAAAAAGTTATTAATAGATAAAGCATACTAGTCCCAAAATTAATATTTTATTGGCACGTAATTGTTGAAATTTTTTGTTATATTTATACTGATGTTTGTTGTATTATTTTTTAGTGTGTTTTACATATTCCTAGTTATATTTCTGTGTAAACTACCTGTTTACTTATTCTGTTCTTTTCTCCTGTTTTGACGTTGTTAATGTTTCTCTGGAAATTTATGACAATAAATGTATTATTATTATTATTAATATCTCTGAAAAACGTAATCTCATTCCTTCTTATAACAACCGCTCCCTCACTTTAAAGTAAGCATAGGATCTTAAATTTTTTTTATGGATTTACCATAACCACCTCACTCATGAAACCTGCGGTGTTTCCGGTCTTATCATTTTGGTCTATGTCTTTCGGTCTTCTCCGTATATTGGATTCGGTTTATTTTCGGGTATGATACACACTTTTCCGTTAATATAAAAGTTTCATCTTTTGATGTTGCTGTGGATTTCTAAACTAATGTTAAGGTAGTTGCCAAGGTAATAGAATAAACATTCAGTGTTTAATAAAAGGTCTATAGTTTTGTTAATAAATAAATAGCACCATGCCAAACATCGTTTCATTTCATGACCTCTAGCTCGAGGTATTAATGTTAAACAACTCCTTGTGCCATATGATATTCTCAACTATGACATTAGCGGGTACCGATATTCCTGACCTTTGACCTTTCATATCTCAAAAACTGGCCATTTCCAGACATATTTTTATCAAAAAAGTGGTACTCCACTGACATTTTTCCATAATATTTTTTCTGATTAGCATGATCAATTCTACATGAAAACGGTCTCTTGCGTTTTCCTCGCCAGACCGTGGCCTACGTAAGTGATTTCATCAGGAAACCGCATTCGATTTCAATGGCGGCCGTCGGAGTCCTAGCATTACGGTACATACTGAAGCTCTTAACGCTTTCTTGCATGTTTCTAACAAAATTATATGAACGAATACAACAAAGAATGTAAACGTATGCTTAAAAATAATTTACTTTATATAATTAATAATAAAATATATTATAAAAACATAAATAGTTTTCTAAAAATAAAAATGTAAATGATTAACAATCAGTATTGTACTATTAAATAAACTATATCTATAAAACTAAAATACATACTTGATACCTCATTGATTCAAAATAAAATAAACACTTTCAATAATAGTTAAAAACAAAACAAAAAATAATTATTTCTTTAATTTCTAACAGCAATAAATTGTGGGTAACAAAAATTTAAAATGCCTCTCTAATACTAAGTCACAACAGTTATTGTAATAAATCGGTACATACACGAGTATGTACAACACATTTATTTTAAATTTAATTCCTATCACAGAGATTGCAACTTTTCAACTTTTCTTTTTTTATCAGACTTTATTTTAATCTCTTCATTGCTAGTATTTTTTTTCTTATTACGCCTCATTTTTTCTTCCCTGATACGATTATGTTTCACTTCAGAATAAACAATTGTTCAACAATATATTAGAAAAGTATATCAAACAAAGACAGAATCTTCAGTAAATAAAAAAACCGCTGGTCAAGGAATCACTACTTCCACATCCAGATTTGCCACCCAAGTCTCTCACAACGAAAAAATTTTGTACATAGAAATATTTCTTTATGGAACATTAATAATAATATAATATTTGAAATCGTTTACCCCCAAAAACCCATAAAACGATATTCCACATCGGTAGTGGGGTGGGGGTAGTGATAGGGGGGTAGTATTGGGGATGGATAAGTAAAAAAATATTTTGAAGTCTTTGGTTCTTGTACACACATTAAATAACAATTTCTTTTCACCCCATTTTATAATGGGGTGGAAGTAGTAAGGGGCTAATGCCAAATTTTTTTGAGACATTAGCTTCTCTTATATATACTAAATACCAACTTTTTTGGGCTCTTACCTGCTTAATTTACCCATTTACTCAAATTTACCCCCCAACCCTTCAACGGAATAAGATGAAAATATAATCTAGTTAAAGATCTCGTTAAAATATATACGTGTACCAAATTTTCAGTCAATATCTTACACGGTTCCAGAGTAACAAAAAAAAGTGACAGACAGACGGAATTTGGTTTTGCTCAAACTTAAAATCCCGACGTTTCATTCTAAGCCTATTTTTTTAATTTTTTTTGTCGTTACTAGACTTCCACTGGATGTGGAAGCAATTGCTTACTAAAGTGATTAACGCAGATTACTGAATTTATATTTGGGATAAAATGTTTTCAGTGAATGCTGTGAGACCATTTTTTGCCAGAATCTTGTCCGACGGAAAACGAAACACAGTAGTATATCGTTGTTTTTTGTAATTTGATTTGCACTGGCACACAACATCGACGCCATCGACGGAGTATTTATAGCGACTATAGCGACTCACTCACTGGAAATCGAGAAGTTCCAAAAGCGAGAAGTTTCCATGGAGTCGCTAAGAAACAAAAAGGAAAACTCGATCCATAATGGAGAAGTTTCCATGGAGTCGCTAAGAAAAATAAAAAACATTCGATAAAAATATAATATCAATATACTTAAAATACCAAAATCACATAAAATATGAACATGTATTAAAAACAAATATACGTATATTAACTTCGATTTTAATTTAATTTATAGCGATAACGCTATAAATTTAATTAAAATCGAAGTTAATATACGTATATTTGTTTTTAATACATGTTCATATTTTATGTGATTTTGGTATTTTAAGTATATTGATATTATATTTTTATCGAATGTTTTTTATTTTTCTTAGCGACTCCATGGAAACTTCTCCATTATGGATCGAGTTTTCCTTTTTGTTTCTTAGCGACTCCATGGAAACTTCTCGCTTTTGAAACTTCTCGATTTCCAGTGAGTGAGTCGCTATAGTCGCTATAGCATTCTTACCTGTGTTTAATTGACATTCATTAATTAAGGGCGTTTTCATAATGTTCACAGTAATAAATCAAGATCTAATTTCAATAACTGTTATGATTTTATTAAGTATTAGGAGGCTGAATCATTTATTTGTAGTATTTCTCACCATCTATTTGAATTATTACTCTGTTAGGCACATTAAATATGTAAGTAACTCCCTTTTCATTCGACTCCAGTACAAATTGAAATCCAATTAGTTGGCACTAATCCATACTCAACTTAATACTAAACAAATTATACGAAGAAATAAAATATTAATCTTGCAAAAGAGCGCTAAATCCACCCGCAGCCGCAATAGCTTTGTAAAATCGAAGGACTCCTTTCGTGACGTCACACACGGACTCGAGTGCAATGCGGTGGCCTGATGAAATCTCTTATGTAGGCCACGGCCAGGTGCTCAGTTCTTGATTAATAAAAGAATTAAATTCAAATTGAAACTAATTATTATTAACATTGATAATAATAAATTTTGTTTCATAAAAATTGCTGGAATTGGCAACTTTCACTTAACAGGCGTGCTTTCGTTCGTCTTCGCATCGAATTGCGTACTCGTTCAAATATTCCCAGCGTATTCCGTATTGTTTCACACGAGGCAATTATTTGTTCTCTTAAATCTTCTAAAGTGTTAATGGGAGTTTGTACACCAGGGTTTTAAGATGACTCCACAAAAAGAAATTCAAGCAATTGAGATCGGGTGATCTTGCTGGCCATTGCCGAGGTCCACCGCGATCTATCCAACGATTAGGATAAACCTCATGTAAACGGTCGCGAACAATTACACTGAAATGAACAGAAGCTCGATCGTGCATGTACCACATTTAATTTCTTAATGCAATTGGTACATCTTCAAGCAACACAGGTAGTTCTTCTTGCAAAAAATGCAGGTAAGATTGTCCATTGGGAGAAAAAGAGGGCCTATAAGATTATTACCAATAATTCCTACCCATACATTTACCGAAAATTGCTCTTGGAAATGGGTTTCGTTTACGGCATGGGGGTTTTCGTCCTCCCACACATGGTTATTATGGACATTTTGAATAATATTCCAATTCGCGTCTTCTGTGAACATAATTTCTGACTCAAACTGCGGATTTAGTGTAACATTCTGAAGGTACCACTGACAGAAGTTCACACGCTGTGAAAAATCTCTGAGAAGTAATGCTTGTACTATTATCCACATAAAAAAATGTCAGCGGCGTACCATTTTTTTGGTAAAAAATATCAGAGGACATGTTTCCAGGGACGCCACTGGTGGAGAGATAAAATAACTTTTCTAATTAAAATATGTGGTTCTATATCCTATTAACACATACCAAATTGAAAATATCTAAAGTATTTTCTGCGATATTAAAAAATAACGATTTAAAAAAAAATCAACACCCTGTAGCAAAAAATTTAAAATAGTTCATATGAACTATTTATAATATACTTACTTGATTAAATCAAACAGTATAATAAGTATAGGAAGTAACAGAGGTTTGCAATCTTTCTGATTATTATAAAGTGTGACCTATCGATTTCCGCAACAAAGTTCATTTCAAGAAGGCCAAGCAACTAGAGGGTTGTCGATAGGACTACTAGTAATTATTTTCAATTTTTGTTCAATTATCTGACGAGAAGCTGTGCCCGGCAAAGGCGTGGTAATATAAAGGGCAAGATGAATAATGATCACCGGCGTGAAGCCTTAATGAATAGACAGAAGCAGTCAAGGATTAGCCTTAAAAAGTTTGCAAAAGACAGCGGCGCTTCCATATTATTAATAATACTTAATTATTCATTGGAGTCCTTTCAAAGACAAATTCCTTGCTTCTGATCGTATGTAAAAAACGTTAATATTTTCTTGAGCAACTAACTTTACAAATCCTTACTAAAAACGGACAGGTCGTTTCTGAAGTTGTGTACTAATGTGAATCTTATACAGAATGTCAGGAAATACCGGTTACAAACTTCTGGTGCAGATACTAAATACAAAATAAAAGACAGTCCATATAAATATATGTCCGTCAATGCTTCCTAAGGCAGCCCTAGAGTAGGTCTTTATTTAATATTTCAGAAACTCTTTGTCCCAATAATGAGATTTGGTACGTTGTATAAGTATAAATGAGGGCTATTATTTCATGGTATTGGCAACATTGATATTCATCAAGGGGCTTAGGGAAGAGGAGGCGCCCCCCATTATAATCCAATTTTTTTTCCGGTTTTGGTAAATTTACATAAAAAGGATCCTCTTTGTTAAACAACGTAGGATCAACCGTTTTTTATAAAAACTGGTTTAAAGTAGCTGTTGCAGGTTCATCTTGTAGTTGAAACTACGTAAAAAGCAATTTTTGAAAGGTAAAACAAAAGTAAAAGTTAAACTATTATTTAAATAAAAAACCTAGCTTATTACTTAAAAGAAAGATAATAAATTCCTGTCCGGGATATCAAAAGGTAAAATTCGCAAATAAACTACACAAAGATAATGTGCTTATGCATAGTAAAATATTTTACATATGTTAAACAAGAAAATGTCCACATAAGTTTTTTAAGGAAAATACGATGCACTTGCGGAAGCACTTCTAGTTTCCAGTATAAACCACGGACAGGTTTAAAAGTTATATAAGAAAAATATCCGCAAACAAGTGGGATTAAATAGTGTCTAAATGTTGGTTGTGGCATTTTCTTAATTTTTCTCTGTTCCTTATTGGGATGCTCTGCCACATGTATTTTCTTATAAACAATGCCTTGATATCTACAAAATAATACAATTAACTGGTATTTTACTGGAAAATAACCTCTACGCCTATGACTTTTACGTCAAAGGGTCAGTTAGAGGGTGTATTTTGACAAATAATGAATAAGAATAAAAATATAAAAATGACGTATTTTGCTGACGTTTTGGAAAACGAATTTGTTTCCTTTCTCAAAGCGTATTATAAATGTTTGTGTGCTGTGTATATTAAATACACAGCTTTGAGAATATATTTGTTATATTCAGTATCCATAGATACTTACTGCTTATACAGAACTGTTGATATATCTAGTTAATAGTTTTAAACAATGATAAGTTTGTTAAGTGCTTCTTTTAACATCGGCAGCCAGGTTGTGCAAACATCTACGAACAATTAGACACGCATTTATCCTCATTCAATAGTATTGTAGCCGATTCTTTAATTTTTCTTTTCTTGTTATCTGTCTCTTTTGTTAATATTCTTGAGTACCAGTTTACTCATGTCCGTTCTCCCAAGCGTGTTCGCAAATCTTCGATTTCTGAATCTTATTCTTCCTAATGTAACCCCTGTGCTCACCCAATCTAACACTGAATGGTCTGGATGACTCACCCACATAATGTTTATGTCACTCACACGGAATACTATAAATGCAGTTTTTTGAATTTTGCTCATGAATTAGTGGTTTTGTTTTTGTTAAAACGGGAAATACATTGAGATCTATTTTAACAAAAACAATTTTTTTTTAATGAGTTCGTGAGAGTGTATAGAATAATATCCTGAAAAGTTTACATTCTGCTCGGATGCAGAACATAAAAAAAGTGAAAAAAATATTTTTTTCTTCAAGCGTATTAAAATGTTTAAATTATGTCACCAAAAACAGAAGTAGAGGTAGGACATTGTTTTACTAGTAACAAAATATTAGTACCGAACGCCATCGTAGTGGACATTGTTTTACTAGTAACATAATGTTAGTTCCGAAAGCGCCGCCGTAGTGGGTATTGTCTTACTAGTAACATAATGTTAATACCGAAAGCCACCGGTGGCGCGCTATCCACTAGCCACTTGTCATATTGTGTCAACATGTAAGACTGTAGTTTGAATATTTGTACATTTATGATAAATAAATGAATTTTTGCATTTTAATACGCTTGAAGAAAAAATAGTATATATTACACGGAGTAGAACGCCTTTTTTTGTGTTTCGCCCAGTTTGCAAATCCTGGGCTCAACACAAAAAAAGAGTGCGTTCTACTCCTAGTAATATAATATACTATTTTCATCCATTTTTCAAAATTTTGATATCAAGTCAGGGTAGGAAAGAATGAAAAATACAGGTGGATAGACCACGTGTTTCTGAATAAAAAATGTCCTGATAAAATTTATAGCTAATGCCACGGTATTCCTGGAAGAAAACAGTGAAGTAACTTTGTCACTTTATTGCGCGGCCAAGCGGACGGTTCAATGCATACTATGGAACCTCTAATAGTTATTTATGTACCAAGGACCGTAAGTGCACTTTTTTTGGTCGAGAATACAGTTTGCAAGCCGAGGTCCGTAGGGCCGAGGTTTGTAAGTATTCGAGACCAAAAAATCGCCCTGTACGACCCGTGGTGCATATTATATTTTTCGTCATATGCATGAATCATTAAACTAGAAAAAAACTTGAGAAAACCAGTGGAAAACTATAATTATTTGAGTCAGGTTTCATATTTCGCATACATTCAATAAAATCAATTTAGGACGCTACTTCTATTCAAATGACAACTACTGACAAGAAAAATTAAATCATATTATTATAATAGCTTTGAAAATGTTTGAAACTAATGGCAGATATAGAAGATATAGCTAGTAAGGCTTGTCTGGATTTATTTCCAAAAAAGTTAAAACATTTAATACTTGTTATATAAAAGAGAAAATTTTATTAAATTTACTTTATTACTTCCACATCTAGTGGAAGTATAATGACAAAAAAATTTTAAAAAATTTTTATTGTTCAAATAGGCTTAGAATGCCATGAAACGTCGAGATTTCAAGTTTGAGCGAAAAAAAAATTCTGTCTGTCTGTCGGTCTGTAACTTTTTTTGTGCTCACGTTTACTCTGGAACCGTTTGAGATATTGATTTGAAATTTGGTACATATATGTACTTTAACGAGATCTAGAACTAGATTATATTTTCATCTTGTTCCGTCGAAGGGTTGGGGGGTAAATTGGGGTAAATTTGGAGTAAATAGGTAAATCAAGCAGCTAAGAGTTCATAAAATTGATATTTAGTATAGAAAAGAGAAGCTAAGGTCTCAAAAAAATTTTGGCATTAGCCACCCCCATTACCACCCCCACCTCATTATTAAAGGGGATGAAAAAAAAAGTGATTTAGTGTGTGTACAAGAACCAGAAACCTCAAAATATTTTTTTACTTTATCCACCCCCCACTCCCACCCCCTGTCACCACCTCCACCCCACTACCGATGTGGGGTATCGTTTTATGGGTTTTTGGGGTGGAGGATTTCAAATATTATATTATTAAAGTTCCATAAACAATTATTTCCATATACAAAATTTTTTCGTTGTGTGACTCGGATAGAAAATCCGGATGTGGAAGTAGTGATTCCTTGGGCAGCGGTTTTTCCCTAGGGACGTTATGAAAAATAACGACCCGTTGCCAATGGCAACAGGTATTTGGTACATAAAGCGTCACCTACGATCGACAAAACAATGGAATTTGAGTATACTTACGAGGGAGGTATGACGAAAAAATTCTTATCAGTTCTAACGAGTAAAATAAAGCTTTTTGCCTTTCTGATTACAGATTTTTAACATTTTTCTTAGTAAATAGGAGGATAAATAGTGAGTATGGAGGGAAAATATATAATTATGAATGCATACACAGACACCACACATAGCCGCTGGATCGAAGCAGATCTGCCGCGACGTCACTCGCATTACCTGCCTTTACTGTATTGTATTAATTACAGGTATAACAATCCACATTTCAAGTATATCCAATGGACTCCTTATACATTTGTTAATGCATTGGAAAAGTTTCAGAATTTATATTTAGAACTATAGAGAATTATAAGGAAAGGATTGTGAAGTAAAATTCGCTATTTCTGATCATGATGGGATTGATCATATTTTCGAAGAAATTCATACAAGTAAACGAATTTGTGTTCGAAAAGTATACATTTTTTTCGAAATAGTGATATTTCATTTTTTCCAATGGGTCAAGTTCTCGGCAAGTTACAGCCTCCAATATATATATTTATCAAAAAAATCATCCAGCAAGGAAATTAAAATGATTTGAGATGTACTTTTTTTTGAACCCACTACAACTTAATAAACCATAATTATGAAATGTACATACTTTTTAACAGTTCTCAATGAGTAAAGAATTTTTTGAAGGGCTTTTATTTCTCCTATATTTTTTATTGCGACGAGTTCGGACGTGATAATATACCTATATAAGTATATTTTTCCCATCCATCCTTTGTTTGTATTGTTTAAAACAAAAAAGCATCGGAAAGCTACAATTTCCATCTTTTAAATGAACCAACACTCATATAGATTGAACAAATTCTGATTTAATGACGTAATTAAATGTGTCGGTGTCACAGTCATGCGTATTCAAGCACGTGTACGCATAGATCTAGCTCCGAGTAATAACGTTACTTGACTATTTTTTTCCGAGAATACCGTGGCTTTAGCGATAAATTTTGTTACGACATTTTTTCTTCATAAACACGTGATCTATCCCATCTATATTTTTTCCCTTCGTGACTTAATTTCAAAATTTTGCAAAAATCGACGAAAATAATTTTTTTTTCACTTTTTTTTTATGTTCTGCGTTGTGGGTAAGTACCTTCAACGACTGGGCTATTATTATTTTTCATATCGTATTATATTTATATTACTATATAAATCTTTTTAGTTTACTTAAAACGAAATATTATTTACGGTCTATGATTTATAAATATAACAAAGAATAGTTGACACAATAATCGAAAACAGCATTGTGCTTTTATTTCACACAAACCTAGATTTCCTGGGGTTCTTCTAACATTTTTTTAAACTAAAGGAAAAGTTATGTAGATAATATTATAAGTTGATTTAATAAGCGAATGCAGTGGTAATTACTAGAGTGTAGTAGTTTGAGGAGAGAATTGAGTGATTAAATAAGAGTAATACACCAATAATTATATTTAACCGAATAACAAAGCATTGGCACATTCGCCAATTTAGTAAATGGGCTTTTACGGTTTTTGTTATCTTACGACAATGTTAAAAGTACACGATCCAATGAAAAAGCATTCAAGTCAACTTTAACTGGTAGTGGTTTTTAAAATGTTTTAAAAAACACCCAGGCATTCAGTGTCCTTAAATGGATTAAATTGAAAAACGCGTTAATTCCATTATAAAATGAACGCAGCCTATTGATTTTGTAATTAAGTCTTTTATGCAGTAATAAATAAATTAAAAAGAGCTTTTTACAAATAAAAATGTTGTATAAACTGTTATCTTATTATTCCCTTGACCTAAAAACTTTTCTAAAATTCTAATGCTCGAATTAAATGAAAAACCAATTTAGCAGTCTTTGCAAGAAATTAATCCGTGAATAGCTCACACTTGTAGTATAAAGATTTTAAATTTACGACTTTTAAAATGATTTCATTCGCCTATGGAATAAACACGAGTCTCCAATTAATAATCAAACAATGAATAAAAATATTGATTAACCTATTTTGAATAGAGTACTCAGGCATTTTGTTGAAAACTTGTTGTTTACGTCATTATTGAATCATTCTAATGTGAAATATTTGATGTGAAAAGGTAACGAGCAGAAGTTGCCGTCGGGCGTGGCCGACTACGATTACCTGTTTGATTCATATATTGCAGGAACACGGTACAATTCACTTTTAAATGATGCCACTGAGATTAAGTACACCTTCTATATTTATTTTATTTTCGTTTTTGAAATAGGTATTCGAAGTAGGCAACACGTGACTGTAATTTTCAATCGTATCGTAACAGTTCTACGTATAAAATTTTTATGTCAGAACTCATCGTGTTTATTAAGTAATTGGCAAAGTCCGACTGCAAATTCCATTCGAATTGGTAATAGTATTATTTAAATACCTTAATAAAATCTTAATAAAATTGTTATATCACCTACATAACCTACACAACCTACATAAAGTGCACTCCAACCTGAAATACGCAATCTATGTTGCAGTTTAAATATCTGATACATTTTTGCATTTTTATGTTCCTGATAAAAAACTATGGAATAACTAAAATCATTATAACAAATAACATATAAAATTTGTTAGTTTCCACGGTTATGACGAATATGATCCAATTTCACTCCAAGATTAGAATAGGAAATGATCGGAAGGAGTAGAAAACACCCCTTTTATCACAGGTTCCGTAACTTGTGGAATTAGGTCAAAAATGAAAAAAAAAAAAAACAATATATTTACCTTTTTTGGCCCAAAATAAGATGTTTACTCTTGTGAATTTTTTTGAAAAAAGCACATTTTTCGGGGTATGGCCACTCTAAAACTCCTAAAAGTTGGGGAGGGGAAATTTAAAGTTGAAAAAAAATCTGAAAAAACTAAGATGAATGTATCATCGAAATGCAAGACTTTTATTTATTTGCAACTTTTCTGTAAAGTGCGTTTTCACCAAGCTTTTCTGGAAAAACCTGAAAAACTTTCTTTGAAATTGCAGCGCTTTAAAAATATGTAATTTAAAAATTTGACGCATACATTGAAATCTTCTAAATATTTTTTGTATCTTGGAATTTTTTTGTAACTTGCTAATTTTCCGAGCTACAGGCAGTTTCTCATGATAAATAATGTACTACATTTTTTGAAAACTTTTTTAAAATTTTCGATTTAAAAATTATATTGAACCTTTACAAATGGTATAACTATATAGGTTTCATATTTCTTTAAAATAATATGTATAAATCACGCTCACTTTTCGAATTTTCATGTTATTTTTAATGTGCAAAAATGTAGTACATTATTTATCGTGAAAAACTGCCTGTAACTCGAAAAATTAGCAAGTTACAAAAAAATTTCAAGAGACAAAAACTGTTTAGAAGGCCTCAATGCATACGTTTGAATTTTTTCAAATTTTTAAATTACATATTTTTAAAGTGCTACAATTTCAAAGAAAGGGGTAGTTTTTCACATTTTTCCGAAAAAACTTGGTGAAAATGCACTTTACAGAAAAGTTGCAAATAAAAAAAGTCTTGTATTTCGGTGATACATTGACCTGAATGTTTTCAGATTTTTTTTTCAACTTTTACATTTCCCCTCCCCAGTTTTGGTAATTTTAGAGTGGCCGTTTATCTCGAAAAATATGCATTTTTTGAAAAAATTCAGAAGAGTAAAAACATCTTAGTTTGGGTATTTTGGGCCCAAAATGGTAAATATATTGTTTTTTTTTTTTAATTTTTGACCTAATTCTACAAGTTACGGAACCCCAGATAAAGGGGGTGTTTTTTACCTTCCGATCATTTCCTACTTAATCTTTTTTCAACTTTTTTTATTAACGTCATTACAAACACATTTCACAAGGTTTCATCAAAATCCATTTATTAGCACTCAAATTAGAGGTGAAACCCCCCGTTGACGGGACTATAGGAAGTGTTCTACTATGTTCTATTTTATATGTGTATCACATTTGAAATAAAGATTTTAAGTTTTACAGAAATTATTGTGTTTAATAGAAATTCGAGGTTGACAACGCCCGACTGCAACTTTTATTCATTTTTTAAGAACAGGGGAAAGCACACTTTTCAATAAATACAATTTTTCCTTTTCAAATTGGGTTTGTTTTCAAAGAATTTTTGAGATCTATGCGGCAGTTTTCTCGAAAACAGTTGGAATTATCAAGTTCTATCTGTACCTTTTTTTACGTAGAAATGACTCTTGCATGAGATTTTCTAGTCAAAGGTGCCACTACGTTTCGTAAAAAAAGAGAAAAATATTCACCATCAGGTATAGCTCATGAGGCGCCCTCCGCGAGCTATCGTGATGTAATATATAAATTATTGTTTCTTACCCTAAAAAATGTTTCCTTACCAAATTGGGAGAAGATCGGTCAAGAGGTAGTTGAGATATTGCAGAAAAAAAACTACAATTTTGACACCCTGTATCTTTTTCCACGGCGACAATTTACTAAAGCATGTTTGGTTATGTCCTCATATTTTGATAAAAAAATCTACCCTTGAACTGTGGCCTATTATTAATGGTCCACTCTGTATATAATGGATGTATGTATATAATAGATGTATGGAAGGCTATTAAATAGTGTTTTATGCAACGACCATTTAATGATGGCTATTAAGACACGAGCATGAGAATTATGAATGTCAGTGTCCTAATAGCCATTAAATGTGAGTTGTATACACTATTTTTTCTACGACCAGTCATAATAAAATAGAAAATTAACACTTTATTTCTGAAATGTATTAATTACAATTTAGGAAATATTATGAAAACTAAACTTAGGAAATATTATAATTATTATTTCAGTTTCACTTTCACTATCACACATATTTACTGATTTTAATTGCAAGAAGCACAAAGTTTGAAAATTTGCTAGGTAAACGGTACGACTTGTCAAAATTGATAAATATTATATCTGTCAGATGTTCAAGGCAATAGTTGATATTGACAGAATATTGCTGTGTGCCGCGTTTCTATTGGTTATGAACTTGTATCTTAATGGAAAATTTGTATTTTAATGAATCTCATTAAAGTACAGGTAAGAAATATTTAATAAACGAATTAAAAGTATAGCCCTGTCAATGAACGTTCAATAAGAGGGTCTACAGGGAAATGCCGAGATCGCAATTTTTGACTTGAGGGCTGACTTTGGACTATTTAGGAGGTAAACATAGCAAAAGTCCCCGAACGTAGGAGGTGGGGGGGATGCAGGGAGCACGAAGAAAGTCCCGGTTTTTGGTTTTTCGCTCATATTTCGAAAACGGTTAGCCCTAATCAAAAAGTGGCTATATGCAAAATTAAAGCTGACTAAGTTTTCTACAATCTTTCTATTAATTTTCTTCGTATCTGTTATGGTTCAGTAATGAATTTTATATCTTTTGATTGTATTCTAACTTTATTATAAATTTATTATAAATTGAAAATAGATTTTAATAATCATCGTAGAAAAAAATTTCCGTTTCACAGCAGACTGAACTCAAATATCGAATAAAAAATGTCTTTGCGTCTGTAAGTGTGTGTGCGGGTGTAGGTTTATGTATGTGTGCGTGTATACTGTTTCTTGTAAATACGATAACTTCTGTTAGACTTAAAATATTTAACAATTTGCAACATATGTAAAACAGCATATTACAATAATCCTACTTAAATTGGGCCATATCTGTAATACATGGTGATAACCAGAGGCCTACAAACTCTCATAAGTAAAATAGGTTTTATTTTAATTTCAGAGCAAAATATTACTAAGCATACAAAAATAAGAAGATGAACAAGATTTATAAACCGCAATATACCGGGTGTATGTTAGGCAAACCAACTTTATTTAAACTAGATGATATATCAATGTTATCCTATAATATGGAACATGGTATTTTTAATAAGATTATTTTAAAGTGAGAGTTTGTAGGCCTCTGGTTATCATCATGTATTACAGATATGACCCAATTTCAATAGGGATTATTACAATATGCTGTTTTACATATGTTCCAAATTGAAATTAAATATTTTAAGTCTAACAGAAGTTATCGTGTTTACAAGAAATGGTATACACGCACACATACATATACACGCACACACACACTTACAGACGCAAAGACATTTTTTATTCGATATTTGAGTTCAGTCTGCTATGAAACGGATATTTGCAAAACAATTTTTTTTCCACAATGATTATTAAAATTCTTTTTCAATTTATAATAGATTTATAATAAAGTTGGAATATGGTTAAGAGATATACAATCCATTACTGAACCATAATAGATACGACAAAAATTAATAGAAAAATTATTGTACAAAATTTAGTCAGCTTTAATTTTGCATATAGCCACTTTTTGATTATGGCTAACCATTTTCGAGATATGAGCGAAAAACCAAAAACCGGGACATTCTTCGTGCCCCCCTGCATTCCCACCACCTCCTACGTTCGGGGATTTTTGGTATGTTTACCTCTTAAATAGTCCAAACACAGCCCTCAAGTCAAAAATTGCGATCTCGGCATTTCCCTCTAGAAACCATTCATTGACAGGACTAGTATGAGAGTAGAAAAAATGTATTTCGTGTGTTTTAAAATTAATTTCTTACAAAAATTGCACTTGAGTATTAAGAGCGTAGAGTGTCTCATTGTCGTTAAGTTGACGCGCGATCGTTGATTGAATTCACTCAACGGCGCAATGGAGGCGGAGCGCGTCAAACACTCGAGAGTGACATTAACGCTCGAATTGCACACATGGTCTTGTCTACAATCATTTGAAAATATCAAAATAAATGAAACTGGATATAAACATTACACTCTTCTCAGGAATATTGAATTCTCTGTATAATATAATCTCTTCGCAATTTTTTGAAAATAAGTTATTTTTTAAGTCTAACTGCTATACCTACTTATAATTTTAATCATCCGATGCTCCCATCTTGATTAGCAAAACGGTCTTTTGTATACCATACAGTACTGCAGTATTTTTGTGTTTCTGTAGAATCTTACAAAAAATTACAACACTCTTCAGGTGCATTTTTTTTTCTGAAAATGTCTCGTAACTTTTATATTTACTGATATTTTCAAAAATAATACGGTTCTTACTCTGACTAACTTATTATTCAATTTAATTTCGACCGAACTTCTCTGTCTTAATTTATCATGCTTACAAGAAACGTGACGGACTTACAGACAGACGGACAGATGGACGAACATTTTGAAAGTTGTTCAGAATACGATCACTAAGACTATATGCGGTTTTAGAAATGTGCCGATCAAATGTAATATACTCTTTGTATTTCGTCTTTACGAAGACGATAGTTAAATTGAATTTTTGGTTGGTAACCGCGAATCATCAACATTTCATGAGTGTGTCATGCATGTGACCATAATAAATAAATGAACAAAATATAAACGATATCAGTTTATTTAAATGTTGCTGCTGCTTGCTTTATTCATTGTTACTCTTACTTGAATCAACTATCATTACTCTCAAATTGCAGAATGGGAACAAAAAGGAAAATATTGTACAATTTATATTGCCTTTCAATATTATACGGACATATGTGTAAGTACATATTACATTATAATAGAGAATCAAAAATAAAAAAAAATAATGGATAAATATGAAACAAAATTATGATATTACATGTAGGTTTTTAGGGATGTACACTGCAATTAAATATAAGAATTCGATCTTAGATATAATGATACTTGTCGTACAGTCGAATAATAGGAGAGAGTTTTTTAATATTTGTTCTCGCAGTCAGCGTATGAAAAGTTAGTAATTGTCTAGAGGAAAGTCTGGGTATCTGGGAATTAAAACTATGAGGAGTATCACTGCAGTTTATTATTTTATTTAATAACGTGTACAAGAAAATTATTTCTGACTTCATATGTGTATTTTCGAGACGTTCGACGGATAATCTGTTTTCCATTCTAATATTATAGGATAGCCAATAGCTGGATATACACCATCTTCTCTATAGTAGGCATACTTTAAATATCTATTTCTTCTTCTTATGGACGTCATAGTGAGGATACCATACTATTGAGACATATTCAACATGAGATCTTACAAGAGAGATGCAGACTAATTTTAATGTACTAGTATTGGAGAAGTCTTTGCAACTCTTAATGATGAATCCTAACGTTTTATAAGATGTTGATAAGATTCTGTTGCCAGGTTAATAATTTGATTTTTGAAAGTGAGTTTATCATCAAATATGACTCCCAAGTTACGAATGATATTCAGGTCTAAATTAATTAGGCCTGATCGATTGATTTATAGTGTAATTTTAATTTAAGTATTCCATACAAATTAATTATAGTATTTTATTTGTAATACAATTTTTGCCTAAAAAAAATTCTGTTTCTATAATCAACAACTATTGAGAGAATTTGGTCTTATATGTACTCTACTACCAGTATTATAGTTATTCAAATAGAATAGAGATTTTAATGTTACAAATATTTTTTTATATAAAATATGCGTACAGAAACAAAGGGGTGATCATGACAACTAAATATCTGCTAATTATAAAAAAGATGTTGACAGTACAATAATCCGAGAGTCAGTGATAATACGAAGGACCTCCCTTTGTAAACCCGCGTATTTTAACTGCTTTTTGTGCGTGATCCCAGGTTATCAAACCATATGACATCTGAGACATAAACACACACTGTGAAACTAATTTTACTAATGTTTTACTACGAAGGTATTTTTAGACGGTTTGTTTGGCTAGACTGGCAATGTAGTGACCTCACTAAGGGTATAGATAACATCCAAATAATTGATTAGAAATTTTACCATTCAAAAGCGTTAGCCCTGTTGTTTTAGTTTTGTTAACATTGAACTAATTGATTAATTAATGCGTGTCGATCTCTTTTTAGCATATTCTCTCATTAGTTCACGCAAAGAATATTTCGGTTGGCCCTCTAGTTAATATTTTTAAAATAATTTTTAAATATTTCTTATAAAAAGGACCCAAAAATGTCTATAAATATACACGCTTTCTCTTATCGATTAAGAAACTGATTATTCCGTTACTAAGAAAGCAGGCAGGAATCTCTGAAATGATCATATAGCAATTTCGGATACTTTTGCTATACCGGGTGTAACAGGATCATGGATGATACATCTTTTCTCCTTTAGTTTTGAAGATAATTGCTTAAAATTTGGTATATCCTATATACATAATAAACGGCACTTTATATACCCTATATATTATTGCATTTTTGAATTCTGCATAATTTTATGAATCCAACGATACCAAATAAGTGACATTTAAAACGTCAATATTTTTAATACATAATTATTTTCCATTTAAGTATACCATGACGGTTCCGATTTATTCTAAATGACCCGTCTCAGTAGGCTAGAACCACCTTTAAATGAAATATGCATGCACTCTCTCAATTCCTACGGGAAATGGTAGCTTTATCTGTCCTGAAACAATTGCCGTAAAATCTAAAATCATCCCCTTGGCCGTTTTCAAGAAAATTCACTTTCAATTTTTTTTTTGAAAACTGATTTTTTTGCATTGATAAGCTTGTTAAAATGTCAATCAAGAGAGTAAAATTGAACATTCCAATACAAATTTCAACTTAAGCCAAGTTTGGGGAAATAACATACAAGAAATCTTCATGCTCGACAACTCCAGACGTTTTGATAATAATCGGGTTATATAAACTTTCCAAGTAGTCAATTTAGACAAAATCATTAGATCTATTCCTATGTTATTTTGAATGACAGCAATTTTTGTCTACCAATATATCCGTAACCAATGAATAACATTACTATTTGCGTAACTGGATTTACTATAGGGAAATCCGAGCGCTTCTATTAGCCATCTGAGTAGACTTTCCATTCGCTCAGTCAGATAACGGGTGAGTATGAGAACTATACCACCGCCGATGAAGACAACCCACAGAAGAGAAATGACGATAACCCAACCACCCACCTACTACCCTGCAGATATCGGACGAAATGCCATCCAGTACCCGTAGCCACCTAGCTCCGTGCAGATCGAAAGTGCTATCAAAGCACTTTGGTCTGCACTTCCTCGAGCTACATAGCTCATTCCTACCTAACCGATGATCCGGATGGCAGGATGTCAATTGACATTCTGCATACCGGCAGTCAATCCCAGCCAAAGTTTCCGAACAGACAGATGACTATCCAGGGGGTGACAAGCTGGCGAAGAAAGATCATCAAGATAGAAGAGCGCCAGAAGATAAAGGCCTTAGCCAGCAAGGTCCAAAAGGCCAGGACCCGGGGAGGTGGACCGAAATCATCCACATCGCTCACATTTGTGAGTGGGGCTAATGTAAAGTAAGCTCGCCCACCCCGTACGAGGCCGGTCCAGGTCTACAGCGATGTACTAGGGTAAAGAACAGTAGTTCTGCTCGACCTAAGATATCTGAGACCGTCATCACTGCCAAAGAATATTGGCGTCGCTCGGTCAATTACTCTTTAGACTTCGCTAGGCAAACAATCCAAGACTCCAAGAGTGAAAATGACCATGATTAAAATCAAAGAAATTATGCAAAATGCAAATGCATTGCAAATCATGCAAGAACGCACGATGAAAATAGATATTGTCTTTGTCTATTTTATAAACGTAAGAATCACGGATTGAAGAAGGTAACTGATACTTAACTGATAGGTTGTTTGAAATATGTCCTGGTATTCAGAGGCTTCAAAAATGTAGTAGATTCTTGTTTTTATCAATGCAAAAAATCAGTTTTCAAAAAAAATAAATAAATAAAAGTGAATTTTCTAGAAGACGGCCAAGAGAATGATTTCAGATTTTACGGGAATTGTTTCGGGACAGATAAAGCTACCATTTCCCGTAGGAATTGAGAGAGTGCATGCATATTTTATTTAAAGGTGGTTCTAGCCCCCTGTGCCGTGTAATGCTAGAAAAATTGAAATTCCGTCAAAAATACTAAATTACGTGATTTATGATGAGTTCATCAAAATGGTTTTGGGGCAAAACTCAATTTTTTCAAATGGAATCATATTGGTACCGTGGTACCATTTATTAGTACTATCAAATAGGAATTTATTCATATGTCGTATTAAAATGTGCGATAAATACAAACACCCATAAAACGATACCCCACATCGGTAGTGGGGTGGGGGTGGTGATAGAGAGGTGGTAGTGGGTGGATGAAGTAAAAAATATTTTGAGATTTCTGCTTCTTGTGCATATACTAAATCACATTTTTTTTTCATCCCCCTTTAAAAAGGGGGTGGGGATGGTACTGGGGGTGGCTAATGCCAAAAATTTTTTTGAGACCTTAGCTTCTCTTGTATATACTAAATACCAATTTTATGAACTCTTACCTGCTTGATTTACCCATTTACCCCAAATTTACCCTCCAACCCTTCGACGGAACAAGATGAAAATATAATCTAGTTCCAGATCTCGTTAAAGTACATATGTGTACCAAATTTCAAGTCAATATCTTAAACGGTTCCAGAGTAAACGTGCGCACAAAAAAAGTTACAGACAGACAGACCGACAGACAGAAATTTTTTTTTCGCTCAAACTTAAAATCTCGACGTTTCATGACATTTTAAGCCTATTTGAACAATAAAAATTTAAAAAAAAAATTTGTCGTTACTATACTTCCACTAGATGTGGAAGTAAAATTATATTATAAAAAATATTGACGTTTGAAATGTCACTTATTTGGTATCGTTGAATTCAGAAAATTATGCAGTATACAAAAATGCAATAAGGGTGTTCCATTTAAAAATCGAAAGTTACTGGTACTGCATAGCCTTACCTATTGAATTTGAATTCTCGCTCAAATAAAGCCATAGAACATGTGAATATTACGCCAGAGGTACGGTACTACAAAAATACTACAGGACACTATTCTGTATTGATGTGAAAGCACAAGAGTGTGCGGAGTTCTCCTGACAACTAAAATACCGTATACTGTTGCTTCTCTTCGTAACTTATGAGGGAACTGGGTTTTTCTCGTTCGAGAGTTAACTTTTGGCGAATGTTATTTCGATTATTGTTTGATAATTTGGTATTTGTTTAGTATTTTGTAGTTATTTTTAAACATTTTATTACAGTCCCCAGGGACAGTATTTAAAGTGGTTGTTAACTCTTCCCACAATTTTTTGGCAACTTTTTTGTGAACTGATTTGAAAATTGCCCACTGTGGTCGTTTTTTCATCCATCCAGTGAAAAGATGTTTTTTGATTCCATTCATCGGGTTGGAGTGGATTTTTGATGTCATTATATGCTTAGCCCAACACGAATTATCTCATTCTTACTAAATAATAACACAATCATCACCACCAATTTTAAGATACTGCACGCACATCATAGAAAATGTGCTTCATTTTGACTACATGCGATTTTCGACCGTGGCGTTTTGGATTTCCTATTAATTGAAATGTGGAAGCAAGTGCTGGCAGCTCTGGAAAAATTACATGGTCATTGTAGTTACCGAACTGAGTTCTTGCATACCCTGAAAAGGGAACGTGTTGTAAGTTGTCTCTTCTCACGACAAATACTCATTTTCACTGCAATTACAGAATAATCGTCCAGAAGTAGTATATTCAGCTACGTAGACGCTCGTCTACTGATAAAAAAAAGTAACAAGCTTTTCAGTTATAAATATAGATCAACTAGTTTAACGCCAGTTCTATCCAACCTATTAGATCTTATATCTGCTTAAAAATCATACTCATGTCATCAACATGGATTCTTATCGGACCGCTTGGTAGTTTCTCTAATCTACTTTAAGCAGTTAATGCATGCACTTCCTCATCGAGAGTGAACAATCGGTAGACGTGATTCACGCAGACTTTTCAAGGGACTTTGACAAAGTACTCACAACCAGATCACTTTATACCATTAAACATCTTGGAGTGCGCGGAAAACTTTAAACATTGATCGAGCCATTCCCGAGCGATTGTGAATTATGTTTGCTTGTAGGAAGCTGCCCTTCAGATAAAAGTTAACTTTTAAGTGGAGTATCTCAAGGTTCGATACTAGGCTCGATCCTGTTCCTAATGTGTGTCAGACTTAATGCATAACTACACATCATTAACATATTCCTACGATGTGACCTCAAGCCGTATTGAAGCCAACGAGGTTATGTTGCTGATTCAAACCGAACTTAACCTTAATGCGTTGGTTCTTCAGCTGGTTATTTCTTTTAAACGGCGTAAAATGTCCAGATCTCCAAACATAACCCTTAATTAATGGGTAGAGTGACACTTTGGAGCAGCTAAGTTACCAATGTAATTAAAAAATATAATCAGCTATTTTTTATGATCAAACAATCCTTTCAAGTTCGTGCTTGTGACATATCCCTCAAAATCTACAATTCGTAGATTTAGTACATTGAAATGTTACATTTAATCTTGCATTTTGAGTAGGACATCTTTTTCGTTGTGTAACAAAAAATCTACCTATAAATTTTTTTTAAAGGTATTCCATTACGGAGATATAGGCAAAAACTGTTAACACCCGATAGATTGTAAAATCTTGTAAAATCTAAAAATCTATGATCGGTTATTTGAAAAAACGAGTTTAATTGTGTATGTAATTATCTAATTATCTTTATTAATGAATTACTTGCATCGAAAAACATTTTCTAACCGCTTTTTTACGAAAAGTTGCCAACTTTGCAACAATTTGTTTAAAAAATCATTGTTCAAACAAATAAATGTTTAAATATTTTTATTTTGACTTTTAAAAAAATGTTTTAACATTAGAGCCGCATATTAACATTTTAATTAGGAGCAGCTAGACCAAATTTTGACAACAATAGTGGTCAAACTTGATATTCAAGTCAATGATGTATTCATGAGAATATGTCCAATTTTCAATTAAAAAAAAAGTGGGCCTTAATATATTTTTTTGGAAGAAATGTATAGCTTAACTTTAAACGTACCATAATAGCTAAATTACTACTGAATATTGACTGTTCCTGATGTTCCTTACATGAATAATAATAATAATAATAATAATAATAATAATAATAATAATGTTTATTTGAATTTAAAAGATTAGATACATCATTTGACAAAGAAAGAAATTTTCCAAATAAACACTCAGGTTTCACAGAAGTATTCTAGTAGATACTTGTTTGTGATGTTGGGAGTGTGGACATTTTATTATTACATTTATATCTAATATCTATGTATAATATAATATTTACACATACATACACATATACATTTACTTACATACTAGACACTATAAAATCAAATATACACATACCACATAACTTAATAAATAACGATAAGTAATATAAACACATCATATAAATCTCAATAACTTCTCAAAAAATTGCCTTGAAGGATATTATTCATTTGGTTCCTAGGAAATTCCAAAATCCATGTTTTTACTTTCTTTTTAAACATAAACATATTTTTCACATTTCTTATATCATCAGGTAAGTAGTCATATAATTTTACAGATAAATAAGTGTGATTCTTTACACCAACTGTTTTATAAACTTTTGGTTTTACTGTAATTATATTTTTTAGTCGGGTGTCATAACCATGTTTCTTAAAATCTATATTTTTTGTTTTTTGAAGGTTCATTAGAAGAGAGTAACCATATAATTGACGGATGTCCATAACAGCCATTTCTTGTAGCAAACTATTACTTGAATAAGTATATTCTTTATTTAATATAATTTTTAAAAACCACTTTTGTAAAACCATTAATTTATTCAAATAACAATTTGCCACTGCTCCCCAACCTATTATTCCATAGGTGAAATGCGTCTGTATTAATGCAAAATATAATGTCTTTAATTGACTAATACTTAGGTACTGTTTCAGGAATTTGAAACGTGATAATAAATATCTAGTTTTATTTGTAATATAATTTACTTGCAAATCCCAACGAAGGTGTTTGTCAATCACAATACCCAAATATTTCATCGATTTTGCTTCCTCAATTATTAGATTTGATGATATGTTCAAAGGACCGAAATTTGGGAGATTATTCACTAAGGATGTAAAAGGAAGGTATTTGGTTTTCATGTTATTTATAGTTAAGATATTTGTGTCAAACCAATTTTTGATGTTTTTGAAATCCTTCTCTACTATTTGTTTTAGGTCTTGCCACGTGTCTGCACTATAAAATATAGCGGTGTCATCAGCAAAGCTCAAAATTTCTCCTGCACTATTAAGGGTAAGTAGACTATTTATATAAATAATAAATAAAATCGGCCCTAAAACAGTTCCTTGAGGGACACCCCAATTTATAATTCGTGAATTACTTAGAGCCTCATTAATTCGTACATATTGGGTCCTCCCTGTAAGATAACTTTTTATGAGTTGGAAAGCATTTCCCCGAAACCCGAGTTTCTGCATTTTTGACAATAATCGCTTGTGACAGACAGTATCAAATGCCTTTGCTAAGTCTACAAAAACACACAGAGATGGCTTATTATTATCTAATTTTCTATAAATTAACCCCGTTAAATAGGCTATAGCATCTTCTGTGGACTTTCTTTCCCTGAAACCAAATTGCCTGTTAGATATAATATTAAATTTATCTAAAAATTTCACAATTCTATTTTTTAGTATCTTTTCAAGCAATTTGGCAACATTGGAAATTAGCGCAATAGGTCTATAGTTGATTAATTTTAATTTATCGCCATTTTTATATAGGGGTTTTATAACTCCAACTTTTAATACATTTGGAAATATCCCTTGTGCAAGCGAGCTATTGATCAAATGAATAAGTGGTTGCTTTATTTCATTTATGGTTTGTTTTAGGGTTTCGGCTTTAATATTATCGTAACCAGGTGCCTTCTTTTCTTTTAAACTATTTGTAACCTCTCTTAATTCAGTTTCGTTAGTTGGTTGCAAAAATATTGAATTTTCAAGGTATTTCTCATTATCACTAAGTTGACCAGTATTTTGTATTTGCTTTGCTAAAGATTCACCCATATTAATATAGTGCTGATTAAACGTATCAGCTATTTCTTTTTCATTTTTAATGATTTTGTTATCGAATTCAATTTCCTTTAAAATCGTATCGTTATTACTTTTATTACAAATTCGATTTACCGCATTCCAAAGTTCTTTTGTAGAGTTCTTATTTTTTGTTATGATACTATTATAGTAATGCATTTTAGCATTTTTAATCAATTGCGTTAGTTTGTTTTTATATTTTTTGTATTGTCTGATTATTTCTGTATTTTCTGGGTTTTGTTTCATTTTATGGTATAATTTTTCTCTTTTACAGATTGAAGGAGGCCTGACGTTATCCATTCTTTTTTTCCTTTGGATTTGTTCATTTTTTTTATAGTTTTTGTGTTTTTGTTTATGTAATATGTGAACTTATTAATAAATGATTCCCACTGTAGATTAAGATCTTCCTTTTGGTATATATCTGCCCATTGTTCTTTTTGTAAATCACATTGTAAGTTAATATAATCTATATATTTTTTTGTTGTATAATTTGTCTTAGTTAAAGGAGTAATATTACTATTTGTATCTAGATATAATAAAATTGGGTAGTGATCTGTAATTGGTGTTTTTATTATAATAGGAAAAAAATTGTTTTCTCTTTCAGCACTCTTAATAAAAAAATGATCTATGGTGGATTTTTGTTCATTTTGTTCTCTGGTGTACTTGTTTATATATGACCTAAAGTCATATTCGTTTATTATATTTAAATATTCTTGACAGAAATCATCATCCGAGGAAATATTGATGTTTATATCTCCAGTTAATACGTGTGCGTAATAACATTTATTTATTTCCTTTAGATAATTTTTTAATCCGTCATTGAAACTATGTGGACATGTGTTAGGAGATCTATATATACAAGTTATTAAAATATTTCTATTATTTACATTTATTTCTACTTCCAGTAAATTTAAATTAATGAGGTTATTATTATATTTTATATTTTCTAATATATAAACTCTATGATGATATGATAGACATTTTTTTATTAGTACTATTACTCCATCATTTTTGTTAACATTTCCTTCATTATACAGAGTGTCATATCCATTTATATTAAATAATGCTAGATCCTGAATTTCAAATGTTTCTGTTAGAATGATAATATCAAAATTTTCTGTGAAGTGATTGAGTAATAGCAAGAGTTCATCAAAATTTTTTTGTAGACTTCTGATATTGGTTTGAAATACTTTTATATTTGTATTTAGATTTAAGTTTGAAATCAAATCATTGTGTTCAATTACATCATTTGCAATATTCGTTTTAATATTTTCATAATTATAATGTTTTATATATGGATTCATTTTTTTATTTTTGTTTTTTTTTTACACATTCTTACAATTCAATAATAGATTAGATATAAACATAAACACATAAACACATACATAAACACATTACATTCGGCTAAAACAAAGAAAAGTAAATGAAATAATATTGTTATATAAGTTAATTCCTCTTTTTTTTGTTATCTTTTTGTACTTTTTCCTCTGAATTTGATCTTTTCTTCTCTGTAGCTTTTGTGCCTGAATTTTGTATGTTGCTTCTCAGGGTCCTTCCTCTTATCTCTTCGTTACGTATTTCATCACTGGTTTCCTGGAACCCGATATTTTCTCCTGCTTTTTGTGTGCAAATAGGTGTAGTTGGAGCACTTTTTGAATTTTTGTCTGCATCCGTTGATGGTTCTTGTGCAATAGATTCACTTGATGTCTGATCTTCACCACATAATAGATTTGCTACGCCATAGGACTCCCCATTTATAATCAGTTTATTTTTATAGATTTTTGCGTTATATTGTTTTTCCCTCGCTTGTTTCAGATGTTTCACTAATATTCTTCTATCTTCGAGTTCCTGAGGTGTTAGATCATTAGTTATATATACTCCAGTTCCTTTAAGTTTAAATGCGTTTTTCAGTATATCTATTTTCTTTTTATAAGAAACTAATTCTAATAAAATAGGTCTGGGTTTCAGATTCTCAACTGTTTTTCCTATGCGATGTATATCACGGACTTCTGTCAATTCAAAAGATATCTCCAATTTCGTTTTTATAATATCCTGGATAACTGTTTGTAAATCTGATTTATTTTCGTTGACTCCATATATCACTAGGTTATATTTTTTTTGTTGTTTTTGTGTTTCGAAAAGTTGATCGTTTAGTTTTTTATTTTCTCTCTCTAACGTTTCCACCTTCCCCTGGATTTCTTTAATTTCTTTGCAAAAGTTCGTTTCTATTCGTTCAAGTCTATTTTCTATACGTATATTGTTAGCATTTATAGCTTTAAGTAATTGATATAGGTCTTCATTTGAAACAGTCTTGCCTTCATCTGATACTTCTTCGGGCATTACGTATAAGTACACTAAGTATTATTTTAATATCCTTTTAGGTGTTTCTATAGTGTGTGATTACCTTTAGAAATTTCACTTTTTATTGGTGTGTAAAAAGTCTGCGTAAAGACTTCTAGCAATTTGTATATTTATTGTTCATAAAAAGTCAACATAAAATCTCCTATCAGTGTTTGTTACTGATAAGAATATTAGCCTCAAAGTAAATCGAACTAAATGCACTTTGCAGTGGGTTTCTTACACTTGTTTAGAGTTAGAATTATTATATTATATGGGTACTTGCCAGTAACTTATATGAACTGCACTATTTCAGGTGGGAATTTCTCGTTCGTTTGCTATATCTTTGGGTGTTTGTTACAGAGCTCTTTCAATCGCATGCTTTCTACTTAAGCCACACACACACTCTTTTTGGAAGAAGGAGAACATCAATCAATCAATCAATTTATTTCTGGAATGTTACAAACATCAAGTATATATTAATTTCACATAATATATAATAAGTACAAATAAACATCACCTCAGTCATCCTTTAAAAATGTCCAAATGACTGGCTTTTTGGTGATTATTCATTAATAGCAGAAAAAATACTTGTTTTATAAAAAAACCGCTGCCCAAAGAATCACTATTTCCACATCCAAATTTTCTATCCAAGTTTCTCACTATTGATACTATATTTGCACTCCACTCGGTAGTGGAGGTAGGAGTGGTGTTAGTGGAGGTGGGAAGAAAAAAAAAATGTTGAGGCCCTTTGTTTTTGTACACACACACTAAATCATAATTTTTTTTTTCAGCCCCTTTAATAATGGGCTGGGGGTGGCTAATGCCAAAAAATTTTTTGAGACCTTAGGTTCTCTCGGAATTACCAATTTTATGGACTCTTGCTTGCTTGATTTATTTATTTACCCCAATATACGCCCCAATCCTTCAACTGATTAAGATCAAAATATAATCTAGTTCCGATTATCATTAAGATGCATACATGTACCAAATTTCAAGTCAATATCTTAAACGGTTCCAGAGTAATCGTGCACACAAATTTTCATGAATTTTAATTTTCTTTTACGTTAATTACGAGTTACAATTCTTTGCAAAGTATAATCAATTCACCATTTCTGGACAGCAAAAAGTTTTTTTAAGCGTGTGGTGCCCCACCTGATAGGTACAGCTATTTGTATTAGAGTATTGTGTGTTGTATAAATTTTGGGGCAGTGATGCGAATTTGAGGTCTTGAGTACAGAGCCTAAATCAAGTAGGTGAAGACGAGAACTGTCAGAAAAGGGACGCGGAGTTTGAAAGGAGGTTTTGGCGGATAGAAGAGTGATGGCAGAGGCGTCTGGCATTGAGAGAGTAAATGTAGCAGAAATGAAATAAATAATAGTTGGAGAGATAATTTGGAATAATAATTGAATCCAGTGGCGGTTTACGAACAGTCTGCATCAAATCAGAGGTAAACAAAAACTGTTGTTGTGTTAAATGTGAAGAAGTTCATTGAGTGAAATCAGCCTCAAGATGAAACGACTACTACTGGAGCCAAAATAGGTCAATAAGGAATTATCTGGTTGTAGCAATTTAATTCTTTTAATTTGTTGTAGGTATAATAACAAGTGCTATGAGAAGTTTTGGCTTAAACCGGTCTATTACTCCTTGTAAAATTTAAACAACTATTCCGTTATTTTCTGCAAAAAGGTAGTTTTTAGTGGTTTTTATTTATTTACAAATTAAAAAATTATCAAAAAGTTTTTTCTTAGTTTTGTTCAAAATTTTAGTGCTGCTTACAATTTGGTATTTTAATTTTTGCAGTGCAATTACTAGGAACGGAGATAATCAGAGGGGCTCCACTAGATCTCTTTAATAGTTACCTTTCAGGCAGATGCCAGAGAGTAAAAATAAATAACTCTCTCAGTGACCCTGGGGAGGTGGAGTATGGCGTACCACAGGGGACCGTGCTGGGTCCAATTTTATTTAATATCTATTTAAATGATTTATTTTCTGTCCAAACAAGAGGAAGTATTATAACATATGCGGATGATACTGCAATATTTTATACAAGCGATAACTGGACAACACTAAAACTGATGGTTGAAGATGATATAAATAATATTAAAGATTGGTTCGCGCACAAACTACTCACACTAAATTTTAAAAAAACCTACTTCTTACCAATATGCTCTAATAAGAATGCCTTGCCGGCTTTTCAGAATTTATCCATCTCAAATAACTTTTCGATAGCTCGTACAATGGAAGTAAAGTATCTTGGTCTTATCATCGACCCCCATCTAAAATGGGACAAACATATAAACCACATTATAAGAAAATTACAGTCGCTGATTCACAAATTAAAGATCTTAAGAAATATTTTGGACATAGACTCCCTAAAAACTATATATTACTCCCTAGTGGAATCACATATAAATTATAGAATAGTAGCATGGGGGGGTGTGGGTAAAACAATTCTGAACAATCTAATAATTGTACAAAAAAAAATTCTAAAAATCATTTTCTTTAAAGATATTACTTACCCATCTGATACTCTTTTTAAGGAAACCCATATCATGGATCCACGTCAATTATTTTTTTTACAAACCAACCTTAGACAACACAAAAATAAAAACCTGATAAGAAATAATCATAAATATAATACAAGAAATAAAGAGAGCACATACTTACCTCCTCTGATGAACAGAACCTTAGGACAAAAGTCTTACTTATATCTGAGCTCTAGACTGTACAACCATTTATCGTCAGATTTACAAAATATAAAAAGCATAGTTGGTTTTAAGAAACGACTTAAACAATATATATTAGCTACACCCAGAAACATTATTCATGACATGATAGATTTAAAAATATAGTAAAATTTTCACCACCTTCTTTCTTTCTAATAGTAAATAGTATTGCTAACTGTTCTGAAATAATATAACTACCAAGTTTCTGACCTGAGAATTCCTTACTCTAATATACTGTAATCTATAGCTACTCATGTAATACTGCCACTAGCTTATGTTGAATTAAATTTAACTAACTGTACGGGTAAAAATGTCAAATGTCAAATGTAAAAAATGTCACATTATTTTAATTATTATGTTTCTATTCTTTAAGTTATATATAATATTTTTATTCTTTAAATTATATACAATATTGTTGTTTTTTATCTACGCGCAGGCATTGCCTTTAGTGGATTTTCTAGTTTATTTACGTTATTCTACAATTATATAGTTTCATCATATGTAATATTTATCTAAAGTAAATAAACAATTCAATTCAATTCAATTCAATTCAATTCAATTCAATTCAATTCAATTCAATAAGAAAAATAGCAGAACATGATAAAACGATTTAATTTAAAACTTCTCATTACATTTACTATTATACCTAAAACAAATTAAAACTATAAAATTGCTGCAGAAAAACCATTCCATTCAAAATTTATGTTCCACTATACCTTTATAATTCATATTTTCTGCAGAAGCCTTTGCTATACTACAGGGCATAAAATATATTATGTCTAAAAATATATCGCTTTCCGTCATTGTCTCCGACTCACTCTCCGTTCTAACAGTCATCAAAAATAGCTATGGCCCAAGCACAATTTTAGACCCATTTATTACAAAAATTAAATTACTGTTGGCCAAATGGAAAGAAAATTGTTTATCACGTTTGTATGGACTAAAGGCACAATGGTTTACAATATAATGAACTGGTTGACACATTAGCAAAAAATAGTATCTACTTTGGAACCGACATAACCGATGATATATGTTTGAATGATTGCTTTAATGTTTTTAAGACAAATATGAAAAAAAAATGGGCACACCTCTGGCGACAGTTTTGCTTTACATCTCCTACGAGATATTCATTTATTCATCCGGAAATACCGATAAAGTTTTAGCACGACGACCTTAATATTCTCCGTAAGTACTTAAGCATTATAATTAGATTAAAATTTGGACATGGATGTTATCCAGTACACCTTGCCAGACTCAATTTAATTCCATCAAGTTTATGTGAATATTGTAACACCGAGGGTAACTTAGATCATTTAATGTTTAACTGACAAAAGTATATGAGTGAATGCAACACCCTGTATACAAATTTAATCATAAGCGGAGTCATGTCTCCATTCAACTTACTACATATCTTGTGTCTAAACAAAGTAGAAATATTAAAACATATAATTACTTTTCTCAGTAGAACTGGTGTAAAAATATAGAAATATTTTAGGTTGTGTAATACATAGGTCCTATTGTCTAACCTCATGTTGTTCTCCCTCTTTACCGAGGCCTTACCCTGTTCGTATAAGAATATTAAAAATGCCTTGATCGGCCCCTACGCGGAAACGTGTGTCCCTGTCAACTTTCCTTTAATTGGTTCAATAACATCATGGATGAATTTAAATGTATTTTTCCACATCCGATGAAATCCATTTAACTATACCCCTTTGGTGTTTATATCCTCTAATATTCTTAAAGCTAGTAAGCATATACAAATTACATAACCATTCCAAATCTGTATTTAAGGCTAGGATTTTGCAGAGTGAGAGGGAAATATGCGTTTATTTTCGGTTTATTAGAAATATTTAAAAAATCATAAATGATATAATCTTTAAAATAATTTCAGATACTTCCCATTGCTCTAAGGAGTACAACCATATATAATTTTTATCATTAATTTTGTATATAGTCAAATGCCATACTTTAATAATGAAATTAGGGACTATTTTCATTAATAAACTAGGATATTTAAATATAACAGAAATTTATAATAAAAAATATAAATAGTTGTATTTGTTAGAACAATAGCAAGTATCTAAAGCAGTTTTAAGATTATACTACGTGTAGTTTCTTAAATATTTACAATAAATCGAAAATAAATGCATATTTCCCTCTCACTCCGCAAAATCCTAGAAGTATTGGTCTTACCATCAATATTTTGTTTCTGGCTGAGTGGACTAGTTCCACAGTGCCACAAAAGAAAAAATCATGTATCATTTAAACTATGTCATGCCATTTATTAGCCTTAGTAAACCATTTTTATATAAAAAACAGATTAAAGAGTGCTGTACTTTCATGTTTTAAGATCTATGTTAAACTGATTTAAGAGGAAAAACATTGGATAGGCGATATGGCCCAATATCGTTAACGCCATTATTTAAACTTCCTTCATTTTTAGAAACTTAAATCTGTCATCATATTTTTTCCTATATCAGATCAATAGTGCGCACAATGTAATTAATGCAACATTAAAATAACAAAAATTACCATACTATACACCCTTCAAGCAAGAAGCTAGCACGAAATCGTCCTTTAATTTAGAAACAAAAGGAAGAAAATGACTGGGTCGAAATAAAGACCGAAGGAGCCTAGAGACAATGACGGCTGTAAGCAATGGGGCTTTTACAATCACATTCAACTAATATCTGAAGCTCCCCTGTTTAGGATCTACACAATAATGATTGTGGTGACACTTCGTCATGGTGCAGATATTGTGTTGCCGTCCTGCGGCGTTTCATGAGCGTAAGCTTGAGAATATTAATTATTTTATTGGCTTTTCTTTATTTATTTGACCAAAGAACGGGCAATGATAAGAAACATAGTTCAAATATATAGACATTGAAGATAGTATAGGATATTTAAAGGATGGTGGATGGGTTTATTATTCAAATAAAATGAAAAATCAATTCAACAATTAACAAACAAAAGTTTTTCTCTTGTTTCTTTTATTCTCGTTAATAATTTATGAGAAATCTGTCAAACACCAACGTGCTACAGCTAGAACCTACGTCTTTATTTCGAATTCTATGATAGCTAGAAAACAAAAGTAAACTAGATAAAAAAGTCTATAAACGGAAATTATTTTTGAATATACAGGGCATGCCAAGACGTCTCTTCGGGATCAAGTGTCTTCTTTTAAACGGAATGCTATGTATATCAGAAGACTCTTTCTAGACTCCTTTCATTTCTATATTATTACTGACTATCTCCCAACCACTTGAATGTAATGATTTTTTTTTGTTGAAATAGTGGCATCTGCAGATGCATATTGAAAAAATCACTAGTCCCAATTACGAGTTTTAAGAAAAAAATATGTCAATACTAGTTACGAGACATCTAACTAATGTTTTGAAGTCATTCTCACTTTCCAAAAATATACAGTGTGGACATAAATGAATTTTCAATTTAGAACATTTTGAATTGAATTTTCTCAATTTTTTCAAATTGAACTCCCTCTGTATATTTTTTTCGACCATCTGTAGTCCAGTGCAATTAGTCATTATAAATGAAAAATGACGGAACCCAGCTATAATGAATGGATTTGCATGATTTTTCTTTTTTGGATTTCTAATACTATAAACTAAAAAGTTTACCCATTGAAAATTACGGAAATTTCGAAAAACCTTAAATTAAAAAAAAAAATAAAATTTTTAGAAATCTCAACGAAAAATACAATTATCGGAATTTTTAAATATTTCTTTTAAGAAAATAATGATTTTTATAGTTTTCGAGGTTGTATATAAAGAATTTGTAAAAAAATTAAACTTTTTAAAATTAATTTGATGAGATGGCAGATGCTCAAAAAAGTGAAATAAATGAAAGAAACGTTAAATAATACAAATACATAAATTTTTTATAGAAAATAATTTATTATCAACTTATGCCAAATAATAATAATTATAAATTTTAATAACATAAATAATTATAAATTTTTTCATATAGTAAACAATTTAAGTCACTTTTTCCACATTCACAAGCAGAGCCATACCCAGTTTAACATGAATAAGAAATCATTTTCCATAAATTTTCAGTAGCTGGTGGTTGGTTCATTGTGAATTATCTTTTTCTTCCATCCCCATTCTTTTGGCAACTTGTCATGTCCCATCCATAACTGTACTTGTAAATACACTCTTTTTATATGTTCTGAACTAGCATCGAGTGAGGTATCAATGAAGCCAAGTTGACACAGGTATTTTTACTCGTAGCTTTATAGTAGGGCCCATATTTAATACAGCGATATAAAAAAGCTCGCAAAAAAACGTAAAGGGTACCGACCATGTATCAATTTCAGTCTATTTACATAAAAGGCCATAAAAGTGTTCGGCTTCTTTTATTATGATCACATATTTCCTAACAAAAATGTAGGGCACTCCCACTGAATATAATTGGTTCAAATTTTCTCTACCGGAATTATGATAGGTTGGAATAAATTAAGTGGTCAACGTGGATTAGCGATAGATAACGTGGACCGGCGGGTGGTACCTTAATCAAAGGCGGTCGGTACCCTTTACGTTTTTTTGCGAGCTTTTTTATGTCGCTGGATTACCGGCACAGACTATAATAAACGGTTGATATCGAAAATTGTTTATATTTTCTTGATTTTTAGGAGCACCGTATAATGCTAAAATGCACAAAATACCTGATTGCAAAATATTAATGACGTCAGCATTTTCATCATTAAAGATAATAGCAGCATCTTGTAAATCTGTACGATTTTCGAATAATTTAGCAAATTTATTTTGTAAAACGCTTTGCTGGTTTGAGAAAATATATTTCTCTATGAGGAGGTATTAAAGCTGTTAATAAAATTAACGCATCGATATCTTCAGCAACAAGAACAACATTTTCTGATTCAATATTAATTGCCATTTGTATGATTAATATATCAGCATCACCTTCTGCTTGACACGAGAAAATATCGTTATCAGCTAGTTTCTTCCTTACCATTTCGATGAATTTGCTTTTGTTACTGCTGTTTGCAAAGAACTTTTCTTGGCAAATTTTTAAAGGCATATTTTCATCAACAATTAAATATCGTATCTAGTGATTGCATATCGTCTCGAACTTTTCATCTAATTGCCATTTGCAACGAGTTAATAACATTTCGCCATCAATAACATACGAAAATGTATTGTTATCATTTACACTAATATTGAGCCGTGTAAATAAATCATAAAAATTTGATTTAGGTGGTTGTATTTCACATTGAACCTTGTGTTCGAAAAGAGTTACAGGATATGGAGCTAACTCAAAATTCATGTATATTTGAAGTTCTTCTGTGATTTAATTAAAACACAAATACGTTGAAAGAGCAACAATTCATCTATTGGAATGACTTCATCATAAATGTTGATTTTGATGTTAACTGTAAGAAGCATATTTTGTTTTTATATGCACTGGGTGTGATACAACTTCAGGGTTTTATAAAAAGTGTAAAAATAAATTTGCTAAATTATTAAAAAATCGTACAGATTTAAAAGATGCTGCTATTATCTTTACTGCTGAAAATGCTGAAGTCACTAATATTCTGCAATAGGGTATTCTATGCATTTTAGCATTATCTGATGCTCCTAAAAATCAAAAAAATGCAAATAATTTTCGATACCAATTGTTTCTTAAAGCTACTAGTAAAAATACCTGTGTCAACTTGCCTTCATTGATACCTACACTCGATGCTAGGTAAGAACATACAAAAATAGTGTATTTCCAAGTACAGATGTGGATGGGACATGATAATTTACCAAACGAATGGAGATGGAACAAAAAGATAATTCACTAGTGCCAGTTACAATGAACTAACCACCAGCTTCTGAAAATTTATTGAAAATGATTTTTTGTTCATGTGAAACAGGCTCTGCTCTGCTCTGGCTCTGCTTGTGGATGTAGAAAGATTGGCTTAAATAATTGATCTATAGCATTTTTACTGTGTGAAGGGGTTAGCTGCTTAAATGCTCCAACAATGATATTAATGAATGACATCGAAAACGAAAACGTCGATGACAATTAGTTTACATGATTATCCTTGTAATAAAAATTTATAATTGTTCATGTTATTAAAATTTATAATTATTATTATTTAGCATAAATTATTTTCTATAAAAATAGTATATTGTGTATTTAGGTGTGAAAGCAATACATTCCCGGACGACAATGCAAATCGAAGTCCGGGAATGTGCTTTCACACCGAAGTACACACATACTATTTTTTTCTGAAATCACAATCAATATTATTATAAATTAATGAATTTGTATTAATGTATAACATTTCTTCATTAAAATCTAACTACTTACTAATAAATGCAGTTTTAATGTGACTAGGTTTGTCTGCGTGTATTTATTTACTGTCTAAAATGTACATAAAAAACCGTACGGAAATGTTACTTTTTCTGAAATCGATCAGCAACGTCTACATTTTCGGCGCGATTTCAGATCGAAATATGCACAATTCCAGTATTTTAGTCCGTTGCTAAGAAACTATCATAAAGCAGACCGGAAAAGATCCGTTGCCAAGCAACAATCAACAAAACCGTATGGGAATGTTACTTTCCCGGCCTAGGCCGGGAATAGTATATTGTGTATAGTATATTTGTGTATTTAGGTGTGAAAGCAATACATTCCCGGACGACGATGCAATTGTTGGCCGAGGCGCTAGCCGAGGCCAACAAGCATCGAAGTCCGGGAATGTGCCTTCACACCAAAATACACATACTATTTTTTCTGAAATCACAATCAATAGTATTATAAATTAAGGAGTTTGTATTAATACATAACATTTCATCATTAGAATCTAACTGCTTACTAGTAAATGCAATTGTAATGTGAGTTGGTTTGTCTGCGTGTATTTATTTACTGTCTAAAATATACATAAAAAACCGTACGAGAATGTTACTTTCCCGGCCTAGGCCGGGAAAGTAACATTCCCGTACGGTTTTGTTGATTGTTGGCAACGGATCTTTTCCGGTCTGTTTTTTGATAGTTTCTTAGCAACGGACTAAAACACTGGAATTGTGCATTTTTCGATCTGAAATCGCGCCGAAAATGTAAACATTGCCGATCGATTTCAGAAAAAATAACATTTCCGTACGGTTTTTTATATATATTTTAGACAGTAAATAAATACACGCAGACAAACCAACTCACATTAAAATTGCATTTATTAGTAAGCAGTTAGATTGTAATGAAGAAATGTTATGCATTAATACAAATGCCTTAATTCATAATAATATTGATTGTGATTTCAGAAAAAATAGTATGTGTACTTCGGTGTGAAAGCACATCCCCGGACTTCGATGCTTGTTGACCTCGGCTAGTGCCTCAGCCAGCAATTTGCATCGTCGTCCAGGAATGTATTGCTTTCACACCTAAATACACAATATACTATTCCCGGCCTAGGCCGGGAAAGAAACATTCCCGTACGGTTTTGTTGATCGTTGCTTGGCAACGGATATTTTCCGGTCTGTTTTCTGATAGCACTAAATACTGGAATTGTGCATTTTTCGAGTTGAAATCGCGCCGAAAATGTAGACATTGCCGATCGATTTCAGAAAAATTGATGTATTTGTATTATTTAACATTTCTTTCATTTATTTCGCTTTTTGGAGCTTCTGCCATTTTCAAATTAATTTTAAAATGTTTAATTTTTTTACAAATTCTTTATAAACAACCTCTGAAACTATAACAATCATTAGTTTCTTAAAAGAAATATTAAAAAATTCCCATAATTGTATTTTTCGTTGAGATTTTTAAAATTTTATTTTTTTTTAAATTTAAGAATTTTCGAAATAGCGGTAATTTCCAATGGGTAAACTTTTTAGTTTATGGCATTAGAAATCCAAAAAAAAAAAGATTCAAATTCATTCATTATTGCTGGGTTCCGAGGTATAAACCTAATTGCACTGGACTACTGATGTAGAAATGAAAAACAAACATTTTTGTACTACCATTTTTTTAATGACATGAAACTAATTAGTCCCTGTATAAAGAATTTTCCTTAATTCTTGCTAAGGAACACGTGGGTGAAGTTTGTATGCGAAAACACCCTGTATATCGGTGTCGGTTCTTTTGTGGCGTTTATATATTTCTATTTATATTACTTACAGTTCTGAAATAAACAGTATTGTATTTCACTTAAGTTTTAGTAATCCTATTGGAAGAATAGATAACAATATGTTACATCACAATCCTACATAGACTACTATAATGTTTTGATTAACAAACTTCATGCTAAATGAATTTTCTAGCTACAGCAACAGATGAATTAGAAACACGGTACATTAAAAATTATACATAGTATGAAAATATAGAATGTACTTTAAATATTAAAAGTTTACCTCTCTCCATCATTACTAATACGACGGCTTATGTTCGCAGTCCTCCCTTGTCTTCCACTCAGACTCCCGACAATGTGCGCTCTAAAATATTCTCTGTAATCCCCGCTTACAGCCTCTTTTCATTTAGTATATGGCGTAAGGAGAAACACTGTCACTGCCGAAATTACTATCTACTCCTTCTCTCCTCTACTGGCTTTGTGTAATTGTTCGCTCTTTCAATTATGAGTGAAAAATATTCCACAGTTGACGATTGACTTTTATGTAATTTATCCAACACTCTTTTTTTATTGTTTAGAATATTGGACGGACATAATTGAAGATATATTGTTCTCTTTTAAAAGAATTTCCGAAAACACTGATCAATATTCGTTGTTCATTATTGATCTCTAACTTATATGGGGAACCTATGATGTATTCATCTGAAGAACTGCATGTAGAGTGTAACATTTTCGATCCAGGATTTCGACAATCTTTGCTGATACGTTGTTACGACAATAAAGGATGTCTGAAACCGTTGGCAACGCTGGTTACAATTAATTATAATGAGATAGGTAATGACCATAGGTTCACAATTGGAATTGCGTTGTGGGAAATTCAGAATATAAGCAAAGAGTAATTATATATTTCAATTAATCTTTGATAGAACTATCGATCAAAACTTTTCTGATCGACCTTCGATGAGGAAAGTTTTAATTTGTCTTTCATTTGTGATTGTATGCATTGCAGTAGTTTTTCTTTTTGATTCGCATTCACTTAAATTCACAAATGTTGTAATTTTGACCAGACGATCCCAACTATAATAAAAGTAATATATAATATTACTTCAGTATGATAAAATTAAAGGATCAAACCTGGAACAAATTTGTAACAAGCTAATTTCTTCGGAATTGTATTCTATGACTATCCAGGAGTCTGACTGAAAATTCCAAATAATCCGCCGTGCAGAAATAAAGAAAAAATGCTCCACCATGTTGAAATTAGGTACTTTTTCCCTTTAATCGGTAATAGCCCACACGGATGACACTTTAGGAAAAAAGTAAAGAGGCAAAATTTTGAGAGAAAGAGCTAAGCTTCAATATGGTATATATCGGTTAAATATCAAAATGAGAGACTCTTTTCCAAAAATGGTACTTTTTGTATTTTAACATCGTAAGAATGTAACAATAGTCAACAAAAACTTTTGTTGGTAATACTAATTAAACATGTTTTATTTAAATATGAGATAAAACATATACCGGTTAGTTTATTTGACGAAAAACAACAAAATCATGTCTTTTTTGCTTATTTTGATAAAAAACTTACACCAAGTCCAACTTTGCCTGAAAGTGCTAAACAATTTGTAATAGAAAAGTGGTGCTCAATGTAAAGATATTGTTCATCAGTGTGTTTCATTTGTTCGTTATCATCGTTTAAATTGTATTATTATTATTTTCGATGGCTATTCTAATGAAAGCACTTCCGTTAAATTTACGGAATATCAAAGAAGAGCTCAAAATGCATTTCAGACAGAAATTGATATTGACCAACAAAAAAGTAATAGAGATATCTCAAAACGAATTTTCAGCATCAGTGGTAAATAAAGATGAGTTAATTAAACTTCTAACATCAAATTTCAATCAAAATAATATCACAGTCAAACGTGCAGATGCAGATGCTGATTATTTAATTGTAAAAGCTGCTATTGATTGATCAGCTGATATGTGTAACCCTGTTATAGTTGTTGGTCAAGATACAGACTTAATAACGTTACTTATTGAGCATTGCAAAACAAAAAATGTATACATGATGAAGGTGATTGAGGTAAAACAACGAATATCTGCAAGTTACGTTCAGAACTAAGTGAAAGTGTAGTAAAAAATACTCTATTTGCACATGCCATATTCGGATGCAATACCACCTCTGCATTCTATAAAAATGGCAAAAAACAGTATTTTCAATTTCAGAAAATAATACCGAACTAAGTAACAGCCTATTACTTTTCAAAAGTTTTGCTGAAGCAAATCAGCTTGCAGTAATTGGGGAAGAATTTATTTTAAGATGGTATGGCAGTAAAAAAATAATAGGTTTGTTAGGAATAATCAGATTTTTGCTAGGCAAAATATTTTCCAGCACTTCGATCTAGCAGTTCTTCCGCCAACATCTGATGCCACTAAATATCATACTTATAGAGTGTATTGGCAAAGTCTGGTTAGGCGAGAATCTTAATCCAGAGATCTGGGGTTGTAAATACAGCGGTTATCTAGAACCAATAAAAACACTACAAAAGTGTGCCCCTGATTTCATTTTAAATATTTTATTCTGTGGTTGCAAGAAAAATTGCAAAGTCTTGAAAATGTAAAAAATATAACCTTAAGTGCATTACCAGCTGTGTAAATTGCATTGGATAGGACTGTGACAATGCGTCAGTGGTGTTACTTTCTGAGAATGAGGCTAGTTTTTAGTTAAAGCTCGTATTAGAGAGTTTTTTATGCTTATTTAATTTATTCGTGCTTTTTAAAGAGTTTATAGTTTATTTTTTTACTGTTTATGAGTTCTGTTACTGTGTTTGTTGTTACGTTCTTTTGTTTTTAGAATGGATTTTATTTTACGAATGTATTGCATTAATTAATTAGTATTACCAGTAATAATTGTTGTTGCCTTTTGTTGCATTTTATGGTATTAAAATACAAGAAGTATTCTTTTTTTTATACAAATCTGTTATTTTGACAACCGTAACATTGCTAATATTTAACCAATTGCAAAAATCACATTAAAACGTAACTCTTTCTCTCAAAATTTTGCCTCTACTTTTTTTCCTAAAGTGTCATCCGTGCGGGCTATTACCGATTAAAGGAAAAAAGTGCCTAATTTCAACATGGCGGCCCATTTTTTATTGATTTCTGCACGGCGGATTTTTTGAGAATTTCAGTCAGAGACTTCTGGATAGCCATAGTATACAATCCTGAAGAAATAAATTACAAATTTGTTCCGGGTCAACTTTTAATTTTACTGTACTATATAGGAAGATCAACTGATGAGAGACGGGTGGTAGAGACCAGGTGCTTATGCTAGTGCCATGTTTTGGATAGGGTAGCCTTTTGTGTGAAATACGTGTTCAGACTGGACAGGATTGGAGCATCGTTGCAATTATACAAGGTGTTAGGAAAATAACTTTTATTCGATTACAAATGTGAATAATTCAAGTCTACATTTTTTTTTGTCGGTGCGCTTATCCACGACCTGTCCCACCGCGCCCATTCTTCCACTATATATTTTGTGTCTAACAACAGCTGGGTACCTAAAATAATTATACTGAATAATGAACTTTTTGTTTATAAACGCAAATTATACCAACTAGGTGCTATAATGTTCGTTTTCTTGTGAAGGTTACATAATAATAATTTTGTTAAATATCGCCTAGTTATCACGTTATTCAACATAAAAATCTTTATAGCGCCTCATTGGTTCAATTGGTTTATAAACAAAAAATAGAAAGAATTGCACCATGTATTTGCATGACCACACGTATTCCAGAAAGCAGACTCACGTCATTTTTTGGTAACATTTTTCTGCGACGTCTGGTGACGAAAAAATAACGTTTCAGTAACGTCATGTTTGTGACGAAATTATGACGTGATTTTGAGACGTCGGTTTGACGTATTGGTGATGTCATCTTTTTACCTTAGACGAGTTTATGCATTAGGTACCACGTAGTTTGTTTCAGAAATTATTTCGTGATGGTGCCGCATACAAACCATTAACAATAATCAGTCAGTCTTTATCTTATACTCTAATGAGTTTATAGAAACTAAATAATATAAATTGCAATGTTCAAAGGAAACATCGATTTATTTGGATGGAGCTTATAACGGTCAGGTTAAAGATCACTATTTCTGTGGTTGGGCTGGGCTGTAACATGAAAACCACTGTGTGCTTAACCTGTTCATTGTCCATTTATCTATATGCGGCTTATCCTGTAACCCATTATACATTAGAAAATGGAGCTTTAGAGCCTTTAATAATTTCATGTTATTTAGCATCAAATTGGTTTATTATATTTCCCAAAGTTACATTTATTTCTAATAAAAAATCGCTTACATGTGGTCAGATAAACGTCACAAAATGACGTCTCTGAACTGTGACATATTCACGTCATTTTTACGTCATTCTTACGTCATTCCGTAGCTCAATATGACGTCTTCAATGACCAAAAAATGACGTCAGGCTACTGCGGGTATAGGGAGAACATTCATAAAGAGTCCAATTATTTTAGTCTGTGATACTAAAGTATCTAAATGAAATTCGATTCTGCAATTGCAGCTGTGCTGCTAAAATATTACGATATACGCAAAGAGTAATTATATATTTTGTTGAAAATTATTCAGAAGTTTCCATTTTCGGTTTTCCTCCAGTGTTACAGAATTTATTCAATGCAGTTTTTGGTTAAAAAATCTACATCTGTTGATTTTTTTTGTCTTTCTTCTTGGCCTTGGACGAATCAGTGGCTCTTGATTTATAATAAAGTCGTGACGCTTGCAAACAAAACTGTTCCAGCGTGATCTGATTTTCGTCTCTATCATTATCCACTATACGTTACTCTAAACAAAGCTAGATCACAGTGTAATATACGCATGCAATACACATACGTGTATGTGCACACATATATACGTCCAAAAATACACATCTATCTGCCTATCGTCAAGATATGCTGTTTATTTAATATACGACTATTAAACACTGCTAGATACTTTCATTATTCCAATGATAAAAAAATGTATAAGTTCACTGGTTAATACTATTTTTACGGATTTGCCAAATTCCTCAGTAAGGAAGAAGAAATAAAAATTAGACAAATATGTCAATATAGCTACTTAGTTCATTTTTTTTTGTTTCAGGTAAGGATATGATATAATATAAGTCTCCGACTGGATAGAACAGTAATTTGGAATATTCTGTAAGAACGTCTAGGAAATAAACGATTTGCTTAAGAAATAAGGTAAGATTTATTCCAAGAAAATATATGTTATGGTCATTAGTAAGTTTTAAATTTTATGAGCCAGTTATTTGCGTTGAGAATAACTAATTCCAATTATCTCTAAATATTTCATCCTTGTTCTCCCGCACAAAGTTCTTCCAAAGTCTTTAAGGGTAAAGGGGTCATATTACCTGTGGTTACGGAATATTTATTAAAATTTCCAGAGAAATTAAAATTTTCAAAGACAGTAAATCTTATTTTCTCTAATTTTCTCTAAAGCTATGTGTTATTGTATAAAGATCTACTATACACGAATTGGTTGCTTCTTAATAAATTTTCAGATACCAATCTGCTTGTGAGAATTTACATCGGAAATTATTTATATAAAAATAAAAAATATTATATATTGTACACCCCTGGTTTATTAAACGACATCAGATTTAAACACTATTAGGTATAGAATTAAACAAAATAAAAACAAATCATTCCATTTGTTTGGTGATTTTGAAAGACTGAGGTCTCTAATACTTTAAGGCACACATCTACAGATAACGGAAGACATATAAGCTAATCTGAAATAAACATATACAGGGTGTTATTAAAAAGTACGTCAATCATTTAACCACAGATTCAACACCTTAAAAAAAAAAGTTGATTGAACCTAATTTACCTCTATCCAATATCGGACCCCCATGAAGATACAGCCTTCTTGTTGGAAATAAAAAAACGTGTTCTTTAAATATTATAAAAATGGCTACAGATATGTTTTTAAATACTGGTACGCTGAAGCATATATCCGAGGGTATCAGTTTAAAGTAAAAATATTTTAAAATAAAGTTTTAGAAATGGCCGATTTAGGGTTAACAACCTTTTTTAAGTGGTACGCCTATGACTTTTTTGGTATATACCACGATTGGAGATAGGAAGATTGGCTAAGAGAATCTATATATTACGTCAAGGACTAACTTGATATACAAATAGGATGAGGATAGCTACCAAAGCTGGTGCAGAACTATACGAGAAAAGACCAAAGTCTCTCCCTGGAACATTACTTCACTGTATTCTGGTCGGAAATTCTAGTCATACTCGAGAACATGAGGAGAAGATTCGTAAGTGAATAGACCTTCATTTTATTGGATAGTCAATCGGCATCAGCAGAGTTAAACTGCTCGGGATATTTTAGATTGGTTAGAAATGAGGACGGGGACGAAGTTGCTAGACAAGAATCAGTTAACATATTTCATGGCCCGGATCCCATACCTAAAACTAATGGAAGATCAGATGGAGATGTTATTAAAGATTAGGTTAAGAACAAATCCTAAAATCATTGAAGAAATATTCCAGAAAAGCGACATCGGAAAACACATATCAAAAGACCATGGTTCGAAATAAAAAAAAGAACTACTTTTAAGGAACATGAATGAGAAACTTCTGATAGGACTTTTTCCATCTGAGTAAAATAGGAAATACGAAGATGACCTAGACTGCAGAGTATGTAGAAAGGAACCGGAAACGGTGAAACATCATATTTAAGTGCGAAGTGTTAGTTCCTAGGAGCCACAATATCTACGCGCAAACAGAATCGAAAACCCCTCGAAAACAAACGAAGACTAACGAAAAAAAACTGGAGCAATACCCAGTGACAGGTAACATTATTAGGCATTACATAGAGCTTTGGGAAAAGTTTTATCTCTTGCTAGTATATCTCTTACTATATCTCTTTCTAGTATATTTTGACACTCTTTCTATAAGCTCCATTCATTACTATTATTAAGTCTACGATTAAACGTTGCTTAACAACATCCTCGCACGTGCGCATATGCTTCCACATGACAATGAAAAATGTAGTTTTTCTTTAATTTAAAAACTGATTCAAACAAAAAGTGTTTTAAGAATATCTTTTTTAGAAAGAGCATTTTCCAAGCATATTTTATTTTAGTTTTAGTTTCATAATGTGTCATTTTATTAGGGAGAGCGTAGAGGCGTCTTGATTGTACATGTATTTCGTAAGCCGAACTGGACCTGTACCGCCTAGCTCTACATTGTCTGTTTTACTGCGTGCCAGGTTTCAGGGAGGCACATATTTGTAATTGTTGACTTGACTTGACATGTATTTGGATACATATAGTTAACGTTCAATGCAGTTAGTATTTAGATGGGAGACCAGTTTGGGGAAATATGACAATCTCGTCCCACCTTCTAGCGACTTGTATATCAGCGTATATGTAGAAGCTACGTAATTTGAGGCGCGGATTACGTAGTTGGTACACTATCCTTCGGAGGGGATGTGAAGCAGTCCGTCCCTTGTCTATTTAATGTTAGGCAAGTAAAAGATCCCTACTCTTCGACAGAAAAGATGTTCGGCAACATTTCCAGGTCGTTCCTGGCATTGGTGATAAACTTTAGTAGCGTAAATAGGCAGATGTTAAATAAATAAATAAATAAATAAAGAAAAGTGCCATCTTACTATCAAATAAATTTGTCTTTTACGTTTCTACAACTTGACCCATATTATGTGATCATCGTAACATTAAGTTTGTATATATTTTAGAAATATATGAGCTGATACTGTGTCCTATTTAAAATAAGACAGTTAAAGTCACTTGCCATCAAGTCGAAAAGGAATGTTTTGATGAGAAAGGGCTAAAAAAGTTATTTATTCAATAATTTTAATAAAGGCCAAATTTTCAGTTGAAAAATTTGTCTGGTTCAATTATATTCACGTATTTGGAAAAAAAACAATGTTTACTGTACTTCGCCATTTAATTATAAGATAGAAAAAAATATATAATAAAGCACAACGTAAATAATACATAATTAAAATAGTGTTTCCATGATCTACTAATTAGAAACTTTAATAAATTTCTAGAATAATTTTCTGCTTGAACATGAAAATTAATTCTAGTATAAAATACGAGAATAAAATAGATATTGTTCCAGACTAGCAACCATAATTTTAGAGAAACAAAAAAAATTAAAATAAATAAAGACAATAGTGCAGCGAGCTGAAGGCAAAGAGCATAATATTGTGGAAAGAAATGAATACAAGCTGAGGCCTTTTACTAAATGGTACTTGCCATGACCGTAGCCAGAATGGTTTTTTATGGATCGAGTTGTTTATTCCTGATATGTTAGAAACTTACGGAGTGCCTTAAAATGTTACTTCCTCAATTATCTAATTGAATATGATTTATTGAGTTTGTGTTCAAACGATCGAGTCGAGAAAGAAGGATAGTAATCAGTTCACGTGATCAGTGCGTGCAACAGATTCTATTGGCGTTTAAATTTGGAGGGGGTATATCAAAATAATTTTTATAAAAGCTTTTAAAATCAACGTCGTTCAATGACATGTGCCGCTTGACAATATTGACAGTTTAATTCATCACTATCCTGAGTTCCCGGCTAAGGTATAGAAGAGGTAAAGGAGAGGATATAAAACATCTATTACAATATTTAATATTTTAAATGAGCAAATAAGGCATGTTTTAGAACTTTTTCTAAACTGGACACTCTCGGGTCCATGGGAAATGACTCAAACTTTTGGTTTTTTATTGCAAAACCTTATATATTTTTACATTTTTATGATGTACGTCACACACTGAATACAGAGGATATGTTTGAAAAAAATATACAGGACTGGATGAAAATTAAGTTAAATTTTAGTTTATAATCTAATTGACTGTAAATAATTTTAAATCGTTTCTATTTCATTGTACTTCATCACTAAATATGAAAACTTAAACATCTTCAATAAATTGTCGGCTTTAGTTTATGAAATGAAAGATCCACCAAACTATATGATATGGGAACTAAGTTTTGGATGTTATTTATTTATTTTTTTATTTATTTGGATATTTGAAATGATTCTGAACAACTTTTCTAAATAATACCGGCACACAAAAAACAAAAATTTTCAATTTCAGACTTGGTCGCTGAAACCGAATTTAATATCAGAATCGGCTGATCGGCTCTAGCTAGTGATAGTACATTACAAACTAATTATAATCTTTTTGTAATGTACTATTGTAAGAATAATTGACTTTTTATTGATGATGTGCAGCTCTCTGTCTGCAGAGATGAAACCATGCAAAAAACGTCCTCGACAAGCTACTCTTTCAAATAAATCGAAAACTAAGTTTTAATTGATATGACTGGCGCATTCGCCAAAAATTCGAAAATACTGGTAATAATATTACACCGTCACACAAAAAAATATTTGAAGAAAAAAGGAGCCAATCAGTCGATTCTAAAATAAGCGTTCGCATGTCTGGGACTGACAAAAATTGGAAAATACTGTTAATAATACTACACCGACACACAAAAGAAATGTTGAAGAAAAAAAGTGCCCATCAGTCGATTCTGCCATTAAATTCGGTTTCAGCGATTAAGAATATAAGAATATATGGGATAGGAAACAAGTGTCCGCATATCTGGGACAGAAAATTGTTTTTTTTTTTGTGTATCGGTGTAATTTTTATCCTTAAAAATTGCCACATATTTTCCGTATTTTAGAGAATTTCAAATCGAGAGGTTCGTTAAAGTTAAAATAAAGTCGGTTTTGGGCTAGTTTTCAATAAAAAATTCTTACATAAAAACGTGCAACTTTTAAAGTTAACTCATAAAGTTTCATATATGGTTCGAAAGAGCATTTATTCTAGACTAAGAGCTGGCGGCCGCGGAGGTACTACGATATTACCTCCGGCTGGAATTTTGAGAAGTCGTTGGGGGGACCATCAGGAAGTGCCATCTGCAAGGATTTTGCTCAAAACCCCTGCAAAGGACACGTCAGACGACTCAAAAATGAAAAAATTTTTGCTCAAAAAATGATCACACCTCCGGCTGAAAATTTTCGCATTACCTGTTTGAAGGTCATAGATAACGTATGTAAATCGTCAGACACCTAGTTCGCTGCCAAAGGAGTGTCAGACGCCCTCAAAGTTGTTATTTTTTTTTTCCAAAATTTTTTTTCCTTACCTCCATCTGACGTTTTAACATATTGCAACAGAGACCATTCTAAGCACAAATTAAAATCGTCAGACGAAAATGTCGCTGCGAAGTCCCCCTATAACGTTCACCAAATTCCAGCCCGCCTGAGAGGTATTCTTTTTTTTCGAAAATTTATTTTCGCTACCTCCGTCTGACGTTTTTACATATTATCCTAGAGACAATTTTAAATACATATGTGCTTGTTCCATTTATAAAGCGATCGTGAAATGTAGTGTCTAGGAATCTACGTATCACTATCGCGTTATGAGCAGGACAACCATCCTGCTGGTACCAAATCTCTTCGAGGTCAATGCCCAAAGTTCTAACGGCCGGAATAATTTGTTCACGTAACAAATTCAAATATTTTTGTGCTGTAAGGTTGCCGTCGATAAAAAAGGGGCCATCTATTGAATTACCCAAAATTCCAGCCCACACATTGACTTTCTGTGGATATTGAGTTCGGCATACTTAAATATTTATTTTCCCGGGACCAATATCTAGTAACGGATGAATTGTGACGACCATGCAGCGAATGAACTTTCGTCAGTAAATAAAATATTTTTAATGAAAGTTTCATTTTCGTTTGCCTTTTCCATCATGGTCTCACAGAATTCCATACATCGTATAAAGTCATCGGGAAAAATTTCTTGTGTGACGGCAACTTTATAACATTAATATTTGATACGTTTTAAAATTGCCCGAACCGTGCGGTCAGGTACATCGAGCTCGGCAAAGATTTGCCTGCTGGAGCAGGGGGCATGTGCCTCCGCAAAACTACACACATTTATTTCCCTCTGTTCTCGTTCGTCGCTCATCTGTCTGCCATTGTTGTCACCACCTTCATTATTACATTTTCTGCAAGATTTTACACATCCAGACGATTCAAGCTTATGAACAATGTTCAAGACTGTTTGTTCCGTCGGAACGGGTCGATCCTCAAATGTAAAAACAAATCGGGCGACAACTTCTGCAGCCGTATTATTTTCAAAATACCATTTAATAATTTGCACTCGTTCTTCCGTCATTTTAAAAGAGTTACCCACGATAATACTGTTTAACGCACACGCAATGGCTCAAATAAAATAAAAATCTGAAAGCTACTTGTCTTCTGATCTCTCCCCTTTCCAGATCACAGTCATTTTAGGTGGGGATGTCTAGGTGAATACACTGCAATGACTGGATAAATTGGGGTAAACAAGAAAATGCGAAATCAGATGAAATCCAATTATTGATTAATACGGCTTTATTTGCAATTGGTTTCTCGCAATCTCCCCCAATGTCAAATCTCGGCATGCTTTGCCGGCAACAGGTCAGAAGTCCCTCCCACAGTCTACACGTGCGCGCCTCGGAACATCCTTTACTTTTTATGTATATGTGCTAGAAACTTTTCCCTTGAATTGACTTTCTTTTATAACGTATATTGACTCATCCAGTATTTCATTAAATTTAAAAGATGTTGAAACAATATTCAGTAATTTAGGCTGGAATTTCGCGATATTTCAGGGTGATTTTGTAGCGGTATTTTCGTCTGATGATTTACATATGTATTTAAAATTGTCTCTAGGATAATATGTAAAAACGTCAGACGGAGGTAACGAAAATAAATTTTCGAAAAAAAAGTATACCTCTCAGGCGGGATGGAACTTTGTGAACGTTGTAGGGGAACTTCGCAGCGGCATTTTCGTCTGACGATTTTAATTTGTGCTTAGAATGGTCTCTGTTGCAATATGTTAAAACGTCAGACGGAGGTAAGGAAAAAAATTTTTGAAAAAAAAATGACAACTTTGAGGGCGCCTGACATCCCTTTGGCAGCGACCTAGGCATCTGACGATTTACATACGTTATCTGTGACCTTCAAACAGGTAATGTGCAAATTTTCAGCCGGAGGTATGATCACTTTTTGAGCAAAAATTTTTTCATTTTTGAGTCGTCTGACGTGTCCTTTGTAGGGGTTTTAAGCAAAATCCTTGCAGATGGCACTTCCTGATGGTCCCCCCAACCACTTCTCAAAATTCCAGCCGGAGGTAATATCGTAGTACCTCCGCGGCCGCCAGCTCTCCGTCTATTCTAGTTTTAGAATCTGTATATTGTATAGCTCATCTGGTTTGTTATTTGAAAAATATTAAGTTCTACATTCACTCTGACTATTTTAAAATTTTGCCTAAAGTTTCAACTATCATCAGTGTTTATTAGAGTGGAAATCTCTTTATGGTATATCTCTCATTTATCCTCACACACACAAAAAAAAAGAATCTCATAGCCATTTGATGGCAACCATCCACATTTTTTGTATTTGTTAGGATCTTCCCTAATTAAAAAGTGGCAACACATTCATTAGTTTTGATCTTTGCTATGACATAATATACCCTGGTGCTAATTTTTAAAAATTATTTAGTTTTATCGATGAATAAAAAAAAAGTCGACAAAAATTTTCCAATGTTATTATACAACTGTAAAAAACAAATGTTTCTTTACACACGGTGTATCCACGCATGGAGTCCGGAAGAGGAAAAACATTTTAATTTTTGATTTTACAAAAAAAAGTAATTCTTAATGAAAAAGTCTGCTTCACCACCCTTTTTCGGTTATCGGATCCTCGCCAGCTCTACAGGGTTAGCCAAAAAGTATTATAAGCTCTGAATGAATGAACTGTACATCTGCAATCAAATTTTCTTTCGCGGATGGTGTTCAACTTAACAACGAATGTGTAGGTATACGTAATATATAATTTATTTTTATCTTAGACAAGATTTTGAGTAAATAATGTAGTATCATATCTATCTACAACAAGTCTCTGACTTCATAGATCACTTATATTTATTTTTCGGCAATTTTTTATTTGTAATAATATTTTTACGTAAATAAATTTTTTTTTTCTCTCAGATTTCCCTGATCTTAAAGTCTATATCGGCCATTTTTTTTCAAAAATAGTGCTTTTAGTTAATATATGACAACGCCTAGATACTCAATATTCTTTGTTCATTTGAAACACCTACTCTAGAATAAAATTCCATCCGCCCTATTGGAACTGTCATTATGATTTTTTTAATTATTTCTTTAGATTCGTAATCAGCGATCCTAAAAACATAAATATCTCGAAAATGGGATGTTTAAAAATGTATCCTAGAAATTATTCTTTGGAAACACACCATTGAACTTACTACCAGCACTCATATTTTCGAGAAATTCGCGACCCTGTTTCAACGTAATGATCTCACTTTTTCCTAGAGTAGTTCATAAAAACTGGATCTGATCTGGATCATTGCGATGGACAGCTAGATCGCCAGATTTAAATACACTGTATTTCTTTTTGTGAATAAGATATTTGTGTATGAAACTCAACCTCTTAACGTAGAAGATTTGAGAAATAGAATAAAGAATGGATGTAATTCTATTCGACGTCATACTCTATAACGTACAGTTAATGGTGAATTAATAAAGGGAATGAGTTAGTGTGTTCACGTTAATGGACAATTTTGAACAACATTTATAATGCACAACTGTAATGCCTAGACTTCTTTTGCCTGGTTGAATTAACTTTAAAAATTAGTGTTTATTGCGAAGTGGACGTTATTACAAGCTTTTATTTAAATACACTTGTCAGTTTGGATCAAATGTTGTAATTTAATTTTTCTCTTAGGGGAAAATAGGGATTATTTTAACCCCAGAAATTTTGCAATTTCCTATTTAATACATTTTAATAAAAGCTTGTTTTTAAAAATATTTATTCCTTTTGACGATTTCAAATATTATATTATTAAAGTTCCATAAAAGGAGATTTTTTCATTGTGAGACTTGGATAGAAAATTTGGATGTGGAAGTAGTGATTCTTTAGGCAGCGGTTTTTTTAAATGTAAATTGAAAGTAATAAATCATGTGCACAGGTTATATTATATAATAATATGTAAAACATGACTAAAAATCTTAAGAAAACGATGCAACTATACCTACCATTATATTTTTTTATTTCTTCTCATTAGAGTTATCGCCTTCGAAATGCAGATTCCCTTGGTCATATGTTTTAATAATAATTTATTCATTCAAAATTAAAACAGCCAGTTTCACAATCATTGGTTATCTTTTTGGTTGACTAACCCGAACCTGAAAATTATAATTATTAGTAAACACAACTTTACCGGACATTCTTACCTTTCTGGTAATAAATCGTTGGACAAATCCTAATTATTAATTAACCAACAGTAATTGTAAAACTAGCTGTTAATGTCGCAGATTTTTATAATAAACTATTGGTCAAATTCTAACCATTAGTTAACCAACGATTGTAAAACTGGCTGTAAGCAGCTCTACTGAACTCCGCTACAAATAAAGGCAATTTATTATTATTATTAATGGTTCTCTTCCCTTTTCTATGTAATAAGCCAATGATATAAATTTAGTATTTAAAAAACCTTTTCATCATGTGCCAAAGAATAAGGTAAACATATATTAGAGATTAAATTATAATTTTTCTAACAATGGAAACATAAACGATCCTTCTCCATATCTTATTTTTTTTACTTTATCCCAAAATATTTCCACATCTTTGTTAAAATTCAGGATTTCGACTACATTTCTCAAATTTCGTAGAAATCAAAATAATTCGGTAGATCGGTAGATTTTAGTACAATTCGGTAGATATACCGAAAAATCGGTAAAGTTGGCAACGCTGAGTAAGTGTTAAAATTTTTATATTTACAATAAATATTCTGATCTGTTCATGTCATTTGTCCAATTATAATAATTGTTCTCTGTTATTTGCTAAAAGTAATCATTATTGCATTTTCTTAATAGTTGCTCAATTAACACTTAGAAAAAATGTTAAAACAGACTTGTAAATTAATGTTGAAAGACTCGTAAGAAACAATGAAACGCTCGAGAGGCTACTCGAAAATTGAACAACAGGCATTCCGAGCGTACTCCTATCCATAGTTGTGTAGTGGCTGCAATAAATAATGTATTAAATGCAACTTACAGTGGTGTAGCTCAAATATGGTTGATATACTCATGACCCGATTTTCTGTAAATTCCAAATGCTTAACGTAATTAAAACTTCGCGATTTATAAATTTTACAATTTGTAAGTTTACAATAACGACATTTAGTATTATTTTTATTTCTGCCATTATTATAAAAAAAAATCAAAACTTTTTCAGTTGGTTGCATCACGTCAGGAAAATAATTCATCCTACGGTGAAGAATGACAGGTCTGTAAAATAGTTGCTTTCTGAATAATTTTACTAATATATTGAAATAGCTGTAATGTTTCCAAGTAATTTGGCAGCCTCATTGAAACTGCTCCTCCCACTGAGACGACTAATGGGATTATACTGATATTTTTTAACTTCCAGTTGCACTTAAGTTCGATGGCCAGATTTTGATATTTATCAATCTTTTGATATTCCGCTTGTATTAAATTAGTAGTGAGAGGAACCGCTATGTCCATGATGTAACCTTCTTCTGCTCTTTATCTATAAGCACTATTACACAGGCCCACAAAAAAAAAGCATTTGAACTGGAGCTCTGAATATGCTTTTCTTTAGTATTTTTTCCCGCTAATCTGAAATCAGAATGGGGGACTAATACGCATATTACAGAGAAAAACCAGAAAAACTGTCAAAAAATACGTGGATGTCACGTCTTTTTCATTAATACATAGCGTGTTACGGTGGCCTGCGAGTAATTTTTCCCGTTGATCTCAAATGTTGAGTCAAATTTGAAGGTCAGTGATGAAAATATTGAGAAAAATAAAAAAACTGTCAAAAATCGGTTTTTTTCATGGATGTTGCGTTTTTTCATGAACGTATAGCGTGTTCCAATGGTCTGCATATACCTTTATCGAGTAGTTTTTTCCGCTGATCACGAATATGGAGTCAAATTTTGGGGTCAGTGATGAAAACACTGGGAAAAAATCAAAAAAAGTGTCAAAAATCGGGTTTTTTCAGGATACCCAATCATTGTGCGTGATATATAGTATTTCAATTTTATATGGGTTTTCGTTTTCGAACGCGCTTATCTTCAAACGATCTGTATCTTCATCGTTTCGTTCCTTTTGGTTTGACTTCTCTTTATAGCATCCAGCAGTAATCTGCTAACATGTTGACAATCTCATTTATCCTGAAATCGACGTTCAAAGTCTTTTAAATTTTGGTGGAATCTTTCTCCTTGCTCTTCGCTGAAGTCGTCGTTATTTTCCTCCAAGAGATTTACCGATATATGACTTACCATGTTTTCTTAAGTATGGACTCATTTATCTGGAAAGTGGTAACTCCTGTCAAAATATTGTATAGGAACAAAATTGTAGAAAATTTTATGCACTTTGTTTTTTGTGCAGAAACTTTCTCTTTTTTAGTTTTTGTGTTAAATGACAAAAACAATATTTGCAATTTTTTTGTTCTTTCTTTATGAAAAACATTGTCCCCAAGGATCGGGGGGTGCACGGACAGTTAGGGTGAGCTCCCGTAGTATAACTTCCATTTTGAGGTCTTTGTACTTGATCCAACTCCTCTGTTTCCTTAAGCATCACGTTGGTGTCATTCGGGACGGATACATCGATCAGCAAACAGGATTTCTCCTTTTTATTATGTACGACGATGTCTAGTCGATTCGCGTAAATTTGTATATCAGTTATAATCAATATAATTGAGACGTGGTTGATATTGACAATCTTCTCAGGGGTATATTTATAATATTTTTTGCGAAACTGGTATATCGAAGTGCTTGCACAGGACCCAGTGGAGACATCTGCCCACTCTATTGTGCCGGTGGGTGTACGATGGTGCCAGTGTAATACTACCCAGCCACCACATGACTCACATATTCTTCCACTCGTCCTACACTTGCTACCAACAGACTGCTTTAAGATCATCTTCTGGTGGTACCTGGTGTTAAGTGTTTGGTCCTGCGCTGCAATTATTAAATTTTCCGTTTCCGTCCTCAAACTTGGACTGTTCAACTACTTTGTAGAAGCCTTTTGGTCAACTCCTGATCGGTAGATATCGCGGAAGAATAGTCAATGTATCGGCTTTGCGCAGAGTACTTCTATTTTCCTCTTTTCGATGCTAGTTTTGATTTTTTCTTGGCGTTCTCGTAAGTTTTTTCGGTTGCTAAATATTCTTCCTGGATTTTACGCGCTTCCTTTTAAATTGAGTACATTTTCTTGTCCCTATCATGTTCTTTAACTAGCCTTTTGAATTTGTCATTCTCTATAGGATATATGCGCTCAGTCCTATGATAATGTATAACCCGTGCACATCTGCTTTGGGATGATATAGAAGAGGTGGTTAAATTTATTGTAACTACTGATTTAGAAAAATACTCTCTTTTTGTTTAGTTAGCCTGAGAGGGGGACGAACGCCAGGTAAAACGGTAAAAGCGAGAGAGAATCTCCTTGGAAAATTCCTCTCTTGATCTGCATATTACCTATTCCTATGTGAACTTTCGAGTGGCAAAGTCACATTTTCGCTTTCAGTCTATCCATGCCATTCCTGTGCCTCTTCTTTGTCATCGATGTGATGGTCTTAATCACTAGCAGCTGATATTTACAGCCTCTAGAGGCATTTATTAATTTGGGAGCATCTGGTACCTTAACAGGTAGTTGTAGTTGTGCAGCAGTTATGACTGTGTATATCGTTGGAAGTTATTCGGCGATAGTTTTTAGGATCCTTAGCATCTTTGCCTTTATAGAGGAGGAAAGTTTGACCATTCGGGAACTTCTTCAGGGTGTCGTATGATTTTATTCACACCCGCTATTGAGCTTTCATGTAGAGCACTAAGGTGTTTTAGCCAGAAGCTAATTGCAAGTCCGTTGAATTATCACATCTACATCCACTTTTAAGTTGAACCATGCCTCGGGTTCACTTCTTCGGTGCTATTGTTCAATCTACGTAGCATTCTCTTTGTGGATGGCTTCGTGCTTCAAAATTCCCTTCAAAATTACAAAATTATTAAAAATTTATTTTAATATTTGAAAATATTAAGTACTATTTATATTCCATTCACTTTAAGATGACGCGTTGGTTTTTAGACAGTGAGCTATTCAAATCCAAACTACGGCACGTGTAGTCTGTAAATCAATCTCAGAATACTTCATTCTTGAAGAGAATGGACTATAGTTTTAATCCACCTAATTCGTCAGTAACAGTTGCATTGTGACCTAGTTATGAATATCCAGGCTAATACGTGTTAAAACTAATCTTTATTGCATTTTGTTTTTCTTTTTTTTTATTATTCACAACGCTTCGAGAATTTAGCCTTTCCCCCTTTCGCCTCTTTCTCCAATATCAAATTTGTCAACAACAGCACATAAATGTTCATCCTATAGTGTAGACCTGACTTTGGCTTGGAGTTGATTAGTGATTATCCAATCACTACAGCTCTACATTCGAGGACTGATTCAGTAAGATTCAAAATCCTACTTCATTTCGGTCGATGTTATTATTCTCGGAAAGTATATCACGTTTCCTATCATGGATCTAAAATGTCCGAAGTCTCTATAATGCATCTCGGAAAGACCTGCTATTTTGATGTTTGAGTCTGCAAGGTCTTTCTCCAATAGACTAAATTTTTCCGGCTGGAAGAGTCCTCTAACATTCCAGGTTGAAAGTCGGATTTCTTTTTTGGCTTTCATTTTGTTCACACTAGAAGCCAATTATGCCCAAGAAGTTTGGTGAACCAACTTCCTGCACTCAGTGGCCGCTTGCTGACCGGAGCGCAATGTCTGTCCGTAGCCTCGCCATTCGTTTCATGAATGCTCGTGTGAAAATTGAGTACAGTAGTTTCTCCTTGTTATCTGCACTTTTGGTGAGACGCTGATTGTAGCCGCTTACTTTGGATCGAGCGCTATTGTTAGTTCGCAGACACAATACCTTTAAAATTACTGCAACTGCTCTCTTGGGTATTTGACATCGAGGCTTTAAAGAAGTCGTTCTTCAGTAGCCCGATCTAATTGTGGTAGTACTGTCGCCCATTACCGTGTACCGTGACCTCAATTGGTAAAGTTGGATCGTAGGAGACGTAGTAGCTTTATCTTATTGACAACTTGAAAAAAAAATACTTTCTTACTCTATGCGAAATTTAAAGAAAATCTGAAATTACTTGTTCTCACAATCAGACTAATTCAAGCCAGCAGTCATGAGTCATCCTCAACTGCCAAACCAAGGTGATGAATGTCATGGAGATCTCAACTCGTCGTAATAATTAGTGTACTCTGAGGTATGAAACCTACGCTGCTTCCGAATCTGAGAACCAAACCGTCCTATCACAAATCTGCCGAATGACCAGTAGGCAGATGCTGAAGATTATCTTGAAATACGTCATCTACTTAGGGCAGATGATTCGGGTATTCGCCAATGCGACTACCGTCTAATGTCTGACATCACGGGAGTTCTCTTCGACATATCGTGTTACTGAAAAAGAAGACAAAAAATACATTATATTTCAATTTTAATTTGTCATGAAAAAACATCTATCGAAATTACTTGTTTCCAATGGTCGTGTCGGGCAAATCCTAGCTATCTCTGATATGGTCCTCCTTAACCATCAGACAAAACTATGGCATTAAGGTTTCTATATTGTGTTTCTTGTAGACAGAGAGGGTATAATAAATGTAAAACGTAGTTTTTTCTATAGGAAATAAATATATCTATATCTTTCCATAATTTTGAATGGGTTGTAGATAAGTAAACCGATATTATATATGGGCCTTATACTATTATGGTCGCTGCACGAGTAACAATAGGTTTATAATGTGGCATATAAAATATGTATATTGAGCTAATACATTAAAGGTTTTTATTGGAGGATGTTTGAAATTTTAAGAAGAAATGATAGTAAATTATAGTGAAGCTTAAATAAAGGTATTAACATACCTGCATCTCACCGCACTTACCAAATAATTCATATGCATCTGATTAATCGCCACCTTTCACGTGTTTGCAACGGTTTTGAACGTACTCTGAGCTATTTTTTACTGCTTATACGGTACAAATATCAAATATGAATATATCTTGATTAAGATTGCAATTAATTCCCCGTCATATCCCCACTTTTTAGTCAAAAATGTATATTAATGTAACTTAGTAATATTTACATGGGTCAGACTAGGCGAAATATTAAAATCAGATTGACTATATATCTATTTCTTCCATTTCTGATTCCTGCAGCGCATATATCCTTGCGACTTCTTCTTGGACTTTTCTTAGTTTATTCACAATCCTCTCAATTATTGTTATCCAAGAGTAGAATGATCTTCCTATTTTTAGTTTGTACTTGTTTAGTATTAGTGCTCTCTTCAGTAGTTGTATTGGGCCCTTTGTAGTGATTGAAATAATATTACATGTATTAGAGAATATCAGAATAAAGAAAATATAACAAAAATATGTAAAACACTAAGTATTAGTATTTAAATTGTACATACCTATCTCTCTATTGATTTGTTAAATAAGTTTAATTTTTTTTAAAAATCAATATAAAATACTCTTGTCTTCAAAACCCTGTTTTAGCAAAATATCTTTTAATGCACTGTCCATGTAAGGAATTCTTTGCGCTTTCTTGGCAAAAGATCTCAATTAATATTTCACGAAAAAGCAAAATATAAAATGTTCCGAGGATAAAGATTATTATGTCTTTCTGAGTTACGCCTATGCTCATCTTCCATATCTTCTCCACCGTCCACTGGCAACAGCAGCCGTTGTCATATTATGTGACATAAAACCTAACTACATAAAAATACAAGCTTTAACTTTTGACTCGAGTTTTAATATCCCAGAGTAATGTTTCAGTGAAAAGGTACAGAGACGGACTCCCATTCTTTTAATCTCAACATTCTGAATGTGGTCTATATTTTTATTAGTAGATCTTCATATTAGATATCCATATAATTGAAACAAATAAATCATATTGTAGTACAGTACGTACTGGTACTGTGAAAAGATGCAAAACTTATGTAATATAATTATTTCATGTGTGATTTTTGCTGTAAAAAGTTTCATCTTCAGTTTCTATATGATTCCAATTCTTGTTTCTACCTCCAAGAGGTGAAAACCGCATCTAAACAAAAAAATGTAATATTTGAAAAGTGTCGCTGATTTGTTTTTGAAACATAGTTTATTTATATTTTTGGGGTAGCTAATTACGAATTTGAAGTCAAAATTAGAAAATTCAAAATGGCGGCTCCAATATGATGGATAGAATTTTTTTCTAATGCAAGTGGTAAAAAGTGCAAAAGATTAACGAAAAACAATGTTTGAAATTTTCTTAATTACTGGCTAATTGCAGTAACAAAATGGCCACATTTTTATTAAAAAAGTGTGAGGACGCACTTTTTTTTGGTCAGAACTTCTTATTTTTTATGCCACAGAAATAAACAAAAAACAGTTTGAAAGCTTAACTACAATTGTCTTTAGTGCCATAGTTTCAGAGATATTTAATATTTAAACTAACTTCATCTTATAAATGTTCGATGTCATCTTTAAACTTTCATATCTCCGAAACTCTTAATCCTACGTAAATTAAAAAAAAAAAAATGAATTGATCTCGGAATTTATCCCCAATTTATAAGCTTTCTTATTGGTGTCTAGCATTTTCTAATTAAATATGAAATTTTTCGAGTTATTCGAACAAAACTATTGTTTTTTCGAAATAAAATCGCAATTATCAAGACGTTATAACTCAGACTCCCAATTTATATGAGAAATTGCATAAAACCTTTCATTCTCAATATTTAATTCTTTTTCAGTTCCAATGATTATTTTTTTGGGTACTACCCTCTTAGAGATTAACAGACCATAATATAGGAATATTTATGATGAAAGGTATAATGTAATATGGCAGTAAACTTAAAGGTGATATGCTAATGTTTATTATGTGGCCGTTTTTTTTCATTTTGTGGCATAGAAAAATACTTCAGGAATCGAATGGCACATACCGCATTTTTATTGAAGGGTATAAGTGACGGAACATAATCATACAGGATCAATCTTCTATTGGGAAAATATTTGCCATAATCACTGGCACTGAAATAATCTTACAAACACTAAAACAATAATAACTGCATTCCATGTGCGTTGCGCTCACCAAGTTGACATCATCTGCAAATGACTGAAAGGTCATAGCAAGCTCCAAACCTCCCACCTGAAGTCAGCTCTACTTGTAGTGGTATTGTTCCAGAAGCTCTCGAACGTATTGTCAATTCGAATTTCTGCTGTTCCCATACAGATAGTGGAAGTTTTTTTTATGGGTTGCAGCGATGAGTACTCGCTCTACTGAAACTCAAACTTATTGCATAAAAATGTACAGTCGGCGAATCACCAGAGTTAGAGACTCATAAGATGGGATGGTGATTTCTTCTCTTTCACCACACATCTTACATTCCAAATGATCCCTCAATTTTAGGTTAGTTAGGTGTCTATTTAGTATACAGGTTCCTGTTAAGTATCCAACTGCACATCTTAGCTGTTTTCTTCTCACCTTCAACTATTCGGTGGTCATTGCTTTGGATAATTCACCAATCAACGTATACGCCTGAATTATTACTGGTGCTCCTGTCCAATGCAAGTAATGTTTCTAAGTAAGTAGTACCTTTAACGATCCATTTTCAGTTTTGTGAGACATCCCTCAAGTAAATTCGGGTTCCATCAAGAACATTTCTGGTAATTTCTTAACGTCATAGCTTTGTGAACTGTGAAGTGCTTAGCGGTCAGTGGTGATGCAGATTATCCTACCACTGTATGGCCTCCGTGTACAGGCATCTATGACTGTGAGTTCTACTTAAAACAATGTTGCGGTACTATCCATGTTCAGGCTAATATTTGTCTCTGGTTTTTCCCCTGTAAATCCTGGTCCTGCAGTACTACCTTACGTTTATGATCTGTTAGTTTATCACATGGTTTCGTTTGAAAGTCTTCCCATAGACCATTCCATCCTATTAGTTGAAATATTTCGATGTCAGTGCTCCAGTCTTCACAATAAGTGTTAATGCATATGCATATGCAAAGTAATGCTTTCGTGGCTGCGATAGGCGTTATTAACAAAAATACTAGGTATTTATTTTTTAAAACTAGTCTCTGGAGTTTTCTTAATTTGTCCATCGCTTCCTCTTTTTCGAATTTATGATGTCAAATCTGAGAGGTAAAGTTTACTACTGATATAAAAACTCTGTTTCAGAGCCAGTGTACCATTCTTAGGTACGTATTATCTCCAAATCACACTCTATCTTATGCAATTAACGACACATATTGCTGTTCTGGCTATTATCTACCTTACTCTTCGTGTTTTTATATGTGGTGGTATTAAGAAAGATGCTATAGCTTCCATTCCAGCTCTTCTAATAGGAATGATACCTATTTTCTAAATACATCCACATAAACTGAATTATTTCATAGTAAATATGTTGTTGTCAAAGGGTTGGTGCTATTGCGCTGTGTAGATACGGTCATCTGTTTCTCTGCTCGTCAAATTATACATTGAATAAAGGCTCTACAAACTACAGAATGGTTTTAATTCTAGACTCATATTACTCTTCTTCACGGGTCAATGACAGTACAAAAACTAAGGCATGACTTAGCACTGCGCATATTTCAAATTCCTCTCGTTATGATTAACACAAGTGAATATTAGAACCAGATTTGTTGGTGTAAAATAAAAACGGTGAATATTGTCTATAGCAGACGTGTAAGGCTAAGTCCTTTTCAGTAAAACAGCTGCTTGGCTACTTGAATCGCAGATTAGTTCGTCCTTTCTGCCTCCCTCCATAATTATTTTCCATTATTTTCCGTACCTCCATTGATAGTAATACATCTTACATAATCACCAATTAAATCATAATTCTAAAAGTTAAGACTAATTATTCTGAAGTATAAAGAAGAAATAGGCCATTACCTAAATTCTTTATTCATTTTGAATGGATATACACATTATAATCGTGGATATGTTCTTCAGTATGTAGCAGACGTTTCAAGATCAGAGCCAGCCTTTATCTATCCATATTTCCTTTAAGTTCCTGAGGTTTTTATCTATATTTTTAACTCATATATAATCATAATCTTTCGTATATCGCTCTGGCCATCGGCCAGTCTGTTGATTGAAACTGAATTAACCGACAGGGTAATCTGTTTATAAAAATGGATTATTTATACAAATACTAGTCTAGTCTAGGTGCCCCCGTACATAAATGCAATTTATATATATATATATATATATATATATATATATATATATATATATATATCCTCGTATAACTTATTGTACGGCATAATTGCGCCTAGTCTATCACTTTTTTCCTCTGCGAGAATTTTCGTAAACGCGGCGTTCCTCTTCGGCATATAAAAAACGATTTCCACACGTCGAACTGGAAAATCGGCAAATATATTTTATCCGACAATTCGAAAATTGGATTCTACATATTTTTATTAAGCAATCTTGAAAAAATCAGCTGGTTATCAATAAATGTTTTAAAGTTAGGTTATGTTATGTTTAGGGTGGTAGACACCCTTAACGTTCCAAAATTTTTATCGGACAGTTTATAGAAATATACAGAATATATATGTAGAATCCAATTCTCAAATTGTCCGACAAAATATATTTGCCGATTTTCCAATCCGACGCATGGAAATCGTCTTTTTCATGCCGAGGAGGAACGCCGCGTTTACGAAAATTTTCGAAGAGGAAAAAAATGATAGATTAGGCGCAATTATACCGTACAAGAAGTTATACGAGGATATGTATAAATTGCATTTATGTACGCGGGTACCTAGACCAGATATTTTCATTCTAATAAGTCAGATATCTATTGTAATAAAATTTTATAAAATGTATCTCCATCATTTTGTTTAAACCCGTAAAAATAAGTGAAAAACATAATGTACTGTACTTTTATCTGAATTAGAGAGAATGTATTCATATAATGTTTCAGGTATTAAATCACGTTACGTCTAGAATTAATCAATCAAATTAGCAGACTATTTGCTAAATGACGATAATATTACAAATCATGAGCGCCTAGTTAATCAATTTTCCGCTATCTTTACCATGTATACGTTAATAAAATGAATTTCAATAATAAAGTAGCCAATGTTGTATGAAATATGAATAGGGAGAATTTTGACCTGACGAATAACCATCAAGTAAAATAATCAATTTTATTACCGCCAAACGCTAAGATATATATCTATTTATATCTATAGATATAAGAAGTTCTCATGGTGAACGAATAATAAAAGAAAGATACAATACTTGGAACTCCATAATAGTAGAAGGTTTGATATCAGACTTTACTATTTTGTTGTTGAATTGAAAGAAATTACTATTTGTAAAGTACGAAACAAATTTTAATACAAGTGAACAAAGTGTCCTATATCTTACGCATTATAATTTCAGCTCGTCAATATAACAACTACCCAGACTACCCGGATCCAAACTTAACAGGGTCAATTCGATGAGGTACAATAGATGAGATAACTGCTATTCTTGCTCTTGTATAGTAAAATGCGACAATACTAAAAATCAAAAAGACATTATTTCGCAAATCTTCCATCTGCTGTAAAGCCTTTTTACCTATAGGCCTGATATACTTATTTCTGATTCACTAAATTCCTTAAATACAGTTTCAAATAGTCTGGAATCAGGAATCAGGAGAACATCATATCAACCGACAACTTCAAATAATCTCCAACTATTTACTCAAAATGAATATAAAAGGTTTGGTCAGAGATTTGAATTTTCCTAAGGATCTTTCTACTAGGGTAAGGACTTCACAGAAAATTTGCTATTACCAGAGATATCATTTTACTGGTACAGAAATCGAGAAAAAGAACTTATTGGATCGGTAATTTTCTCAAGATAATTTAATAGTGCATTGCAGAATATTTTTGAACTGATACCTCAACTGAGTGTTTCTATATACAAATCAAATCAATGGAGACCATTTATTGGCCCATTTGAAAGGAGCCTGAAAGGAGCCTCTTCACAATGGCAACGTATATGCGTCTATCCTATTGCTTGACAATACAATATAATACAGTTTACAAAATAGTTATAATTAAACAAAAGAAATCACCTGCTTGTGCGTGATTAAGTTGTTTATAAATAAATGTTCACAAAACATTTTAGCTTTATTAGCATACCTATATTAACATTATACCTATATTAAAGTTAAATTTGGTATGGGCTTATTCGGTAAAATTGAAGGAAATTTCCTTCTAACCAAAATTAAATACAACTGGTCTATTTGTCGAAACTTGAAGATTGTGTCATAAGGATAACAATCTAGCAATTTAGCTATACAAAATTTCTGTTTCTGTGTGAATGAGATAGCGGGGCAAGAGACCGATACTGGATTAGAATATGGTGGCCGGAAGAGTCAACTTTATTCCAGGTAAAAATATGGTACATGAAAAATGTATTGGTCTACAGCAGAGCTGGGCGAGCACTGCTAAAAAGCGCTCGCGAGCACTAAGCACTCAAAAAAGTGCTTTATTTTTCTAGCACTAAGCACTGTTAATAGTAGAGTGCTCGCGATTACTAAGCACTCTGAAAAAGTGCTTTAAATTCAGGAGCACTAAGCACTAGGTACTTTTAAAAATTCAAATAATGGAGTATCTATTGATTGAGGCTAGAATTTCATTGAATTTATATGTTATTTATAAAAAAGGTCAACAATAACATCATAGAAAGAAATTGAGAGTTTTTTGAGAGGAAATATGTTACAGGAAAAAGTTGTTTTTAGTGACAATGAAAGTTCAGATATGAAATTTGAATGTCGTATCTCAAAGTTGATATTTCTGCCAAAATTATGATTAAACTAATCAAATTGAACCAAAGCATAATAATATGGCAACAAAACATCAATAGAAATATTATATATTTTTTAATCCATTTTATAAACTATTTTAATCATACTTTTGACAAAAAATATCAACTTTGAGACACGTCGCGTCGTTCAAATTTCGACAATTATCTGACCTTCTGTTGGCATTAGAAACGACTTTTTCCTGTAACGATCTCCTCTCAAAACTTTACTTTTGGCACAAATTCACGTTTCCTTATTTGTTAACCATCCTGTACGTTATTTCGAAATTCTGACTATAGCTAAGGACTTTTCAGAAATGATTCTTTGCTTGTGAAAATTGTAAAGTGCTTACGAGTCATAAAGTGCCTGGGAGCTTTTTGAAGTGCTCGCAAGCATTTTAGTGCTCGCGAGCACTAAAGTGCTTACGAACCTTTTCGAGTGCTCGCGAGCACTTGGCGGGATTATTAAGCACTAAGCCCTTTCACAAAGTGCTCGAATCCCTAAGCACTAGGCATCAATTTTAAGAAGTGCTCTTAAGCACAGTGCTCCCGAGCACAAAAATTCTTAGAGTGCTTAGATAAGCACTAAGCACAGTGGTTAGGAGCGGCTTTGGTCCACAGAATGTTCCGTTATCATCGGTTTACATAAAACTAGGTATCATGAAGTAGGTCATTCATTGCTTCCAAGTGTACCAATCAGAAATAAAAAAGAATTCGATTATTTCCCTCTGATATTGTTAAGACATAAGGATGATATATTCGCTATTCGATACAAAGGTTGCAGATGTAAACAATTTTGTTTAGAGATTAAATGGTCGTTGATTTCAGTAAAATTTACATATGAAGGAGGGACAACTACCATTTCTAGGTCATTAGTAATTGAAAATAAACATGAATTAAATATAATACAGAAGACATCAGCACTCTAATAACCCACACCCTCGTCCCCAGCACAAAATGGCTGATCTCAATTTCTTAATTCATTATCTATTAAGTTCCTCTCTGAATGGATGGAGATTTGTAAAGGAGAAAGCTTTAACTAAGGATACAACTAAGGGCAATAGATACAAAAATATGTATCAATTGCCATGGACCATAGTTTTCTCAGGGTCTAAGTAAGACTTTTGAAAATTTAAATAATGACAATTGTTCATCTATGTGGAAATAAATTGAAATTACTTTTAGGCAACCAAAAGGATAAAATTAAATCAAATGAGGACTCTGGGATTTACGAAATTAGTTGTAAATATTCTATTTTGATGTTTGTTGGACAAAAGAAACTTACAATTATAACAAGATTTAATGAACATCTGATTCACCTCAAAAATAAAAGAAATGACAAGTCTAGTGTTGTCTAATATGACTTTGATAACGATTATAGAATAGACGTCAATTACTTAAGCATGATTAGAAATGTAACATATAATATATAGTTGGAGGCTACTGAAAGTTTAGAATTTGCACAAACTGTAAATTGTATGAATAGTGATAAAGGAGCTATTCCAAATAGTCGTCTTAGGTTATTAGACCACGGTTTGTCGAAACGAGATAGGGATGGTAGGATTAGTTGAATTCGGTCAACACGGTTGGCAAAACGTGCGTCGAGTAATAGTGTTCAAGTGTTTTTTGTCTGTGGAAACTACGTCAAATGCATCTTCACGCCAAAGATTCTACTTTCTTTCAAGAATGAAGTTCAGTTTTTTCTTTCCGATGACGCCAACTATGTTGATAACACTTTCGTCGAGAATATACTCTGGTGCTTGAAAACACCATTTCAATGACAGGGTTACATTTAAGGTTCTAGTCCCTCTTCATCTCTTCAGGCCCATTTTCTATAACATAAGCACATCACATATAGTAGAAAAGATACTTACAGTATTTGCAAAAAATTATTATTGCTGTTTATTAACTCAATTTATTGTGGATAACGTAAATATGAAATCCATAAAAATAATTAGGGACGGTCCTGCAAAACTGAGCGCCCTTAGGAGGTTCTGAAGTGCTCACTGTTCTGCTTGTCGACGGTCGTATCGACCTGTATTGTGTTATGCACTCGAGCTGACGAGCATTCATTTATTCCTCTACTTACTTTCAGATATCGTCGCTGTTAACTCCTTCCCTCGCATTAAAACGAGAAAATCATGATAAAATTGAACATTTTGCTACCTAGTCCTTTCATAAATTTCGCCCATTGTCGTATATTTTAATATTCCCTCATCTTCGCTTTAATTTGCACAATGTATCGAATTATAAAGGTGCATCGCATCCTTTTTTTAATAAACAATGGTGTTTCATCTGTTGTGTTCTATTATGCGATATAACTGAAAACGTAGTTGGATTTAATAAATCATAACAGCTAGTTTCACCACTAATTGTGCAGTATTTCTTATTTGTAATTAAAATATTTTTATAATTCATAAAATAAATATAAAGTAAACTTGCCAAAATAGTCAGTTTTTCTCAGCTTGACACTTTAAAATCATATCATACTGGTCAACACGTTGCTAGGGGTGCAATGAAGTAACTCTGGACTGGATTCTTTGGTTGAACTCTATAGCTGGACGTCCATGAGAGTTTTTAATCAGATAATCGAAATCTACAACATATTAAAAATTCAGCTAGTTTCACCGGGGGCCACTTGCTATAAGATCTGAGCGGGGTCCTTTGGGTGATAATATATTTGAATGCATAATGAGGAAACAAAAGACATGTATTTTTTAAATTTTTATCAGACACAGAGAGCCCGCAAAAATTAAAAGAGGTTAAAATTCTTAATATGACGTATTGACTTAACTAACCCGTTTGATTAATCAACCGTAAATTTGAATACCCTGATAGATTTCCCTCGATCCCACCATTTCACTGTTGACATGTAAGATATCGCGTTACTTACACTGACTTCCGATTAGTCGGTTTAGGTTGTCAAAGATCAATTACCAATCATTAATCAGTGAGCAAATATAGAAGCATCGCATGTGAAATGAGCAATGAGCATGCAGTATCAAACAACAGTCGTCAAATAAAGAAGAACAGAACATAACCTCTTTCTGGGTTTTTCGTTAGTCATTATCCATTTATAACCGATATGCATACCGTGTTATTTTATTAACTATTTTAGCGTGATCTTTAGTAGATTGATTGAGCCATGTGTACTACTTATGTGTTGTTGTGTTTTTTAAAGTGATAAAGAGTACCTAATCGAACTAGTTCCGGAAGTCAATACATTACTCCAATATCATAAAGTGTTTCGTACACACAATGGAACATAACCTCCCAAATTCACAGTTTTAACGTTGATGTTGATTTGATGATTACATTGCAAAGTCGTTTACATATTTATCCCTTTGTATTGACCTATAATTAATTCATATTACAATAACTGTTTTCTTTACCTATTTATGAGGTACCTCCAAACATTTTGATGATAAAAACCTTCATCAACAGGCATTTGTTCATCGAATATCCTGGTGTTCCTTTTAGTGAACACTTCAGTGTATTCAAATGACGTTATCAAATTCCACTGAGTGAGAATATCCTATTCTTGGTCGAAAACCATGAAAACATTTTAAAAAAGATACAAGAAATTGCAAAATTTTGCAGTAAATAATGTTTTAAATGATGAACAACAGGGCTCTCGTTTTGGATACGGGACTCTTACAGCAGTTCACTCTTTTTATGAACAAATATTAGAAGCAGTTGAGGCGGGCGAAAATCCGACTGGAATCTTCTGTGACTGTGTCAGTCGGATATTGGACTGCATTTAGCATGACTTGTACCTAAAATTATATGAATATGGAGTAATAAGATGCTTGGGTTGCCTTCTATCTCAATGAGATGCATCAAACGTATTAGATAATAAAGTTAGTGTACTGCGAGGTTGTGTTTTGAGGCCGATCTTATTATTTATATTAATGAACTTCCAAATATGCTTTCTGAGACCTTTGCTTCATTATATGCTGATGAAAATTTTAATTTTTCTTTTCCTGTTAGATCCCATGTTGCACTTCTAAATAAAGTTATTACTACTTTCACGCATCTATGTAGTTAGTTTAAGCTAATTTATAATGACATTACATTTGATACGTTATAGTTATTAAGGTACCAAGGGTGTTATAAGGATAATAACGCACCGAGGTCGGCAGTGTACTTCCCGAGGGCCTCTGGCCTGAGGGAATGTACGTCGACCGAGGGTGTCATTATTCTATAATACCCATGGTGCCTTCAACGTTTAATATCCTACAAGTCTGTTATTTAATTCGATTTTTTTTTTGACATTTACGATTTATTAATTTGACATATATTATGTTCAGAACGATTTGATTTAAAACAGAGTAAAAATCAAAATTGTTTGTAAACGCCGCCGTTGCATAGCAACGCATTTTGTTTGTCAATAACGCTATCATAATTTGTTTGTTTTGGGTTGTGTTATAATTTTATAATGCCCTAGGGCGTTATAGATATTCATAACGCCCTAGGGCCTTATTTTTCATTTAATGTATCTCAAAATAGGGTGGTTTTTATAAAATAACAGACTTGTAGGACATTAAAATAATAATACTTCTGTTACCTAATATCGATATTCAAGTTGGTTAAATGTTGGGTTTCGTTATTGCTTGGTTTTTACACCGACCTTAATATCGATATTAGGCCATAAGGTTCAGTTAACCTAGTGACAGTGAAAGGATCCCGGAACAAAACCGATGAATATGGTGTTTCGGTGGAATTGGGTGAAAATTTGTTATTTTGTAGTTCAAGTCATGCTGATTATCACATCGAACCGATCCTATAGACAGTTTTTGAGGCAGCTTGTCAAAGTTAGGTAATTTTTTTTACTCCTAAACTATTAACTTTAGCAAAAAATTGCAAGAATTGAAATATTTTTATTCGAGTCCAATAAAGCTTAGGCATTTTTTTCAGATTTTTTTATCAACTTTTAGTTAAGTAAAAAATATACAGTGTTTCACTTGAAATGGTAACAACCCAATAACTTTTTTATTTTTTTTCCGATTTGAATCAAATTTTACTTAAGTATGGAACAAATTAGGATCTACTTATGACCAGAAAAACACTCGTCTCCTACAAATGCAAAGCCACCTGCGATACCAATATATGCGGAGATAATCAAAAAGTCATATTAGGTATATTTTTATCGGAAAATTTTGTTAATGAAACTTGTTCATAATTGTCCATAAACCTTAATTCCAAAATATAATCAAAATAAAAAAATATATAAATTTTGATTAAAATAAAATCCAAGTCCGAAAATATCATATTGATGGGTTTTTTGTTTAGAAAACTGTACTATTGGACAATTTTGTTTGAAATTAAAATCCAGCTGCCAGGTAGTTGTCAAGCAATTAGTATTTTTCTTAATAATTATTTTTAAATTTTTTTTATATTTTAATTTTTCAATTTTTTAATTTTGATTAAATTTTGGGCATAAGGTTTTTGGACAATTCTGAACAAATTTTATCATCAAAATTTTCCGATAGAAATATGCCTAATATGTATATTTTTTATTTTCTCCGCATATTCTGGTACAGCAGGTGGCTTTGCATTTGTAGGAGGCGGATGTTTTTCTGGTCATAAGTAGATCCTAATTTGTTCCATACTTAAGTAAAATTTGATTCAAATCGGAGAAAAAACAAAAGTTATTCAAGTGAAACACACTGTATGTGTCATATTTCGGCATGCTTCGGTGGAATTGGCTGAAAATTTGCTATTTTGTGGTTAAAGTCATGCTGATAAAAAATTTCTATTGCACTGAGTCGATCCTATGAGTGGTTTTCGCGCCAGGAGTGCTTGAAGATCCTAACAACGAGGTAACGGGTAATCATGTACATTAATATAAATATGGTTATTATAATAATTGTACAATCTATAATACATTCTGTATTGCTCTTACTGGATAAAAATTGTTCTATAATATTCTAAAATCAAAGTTCTATTACATCTTACGTTAAAAATAGTCTTAACAAATATAATTTTACACAAAAATGAAAAAAAAAAAAATTAAGTCTCTAACAGTTTATTAATTACGTCCATTCAGGGCACCCCATTTTTTTTTATTTTACGTCCGAAAATCGTACTTGTTATGTATGTTAAAATATTTATTTCTTCATTGATCAAATGGAGGTATTATAAAAACCGAGTTTTTTTGTTCATATATAATTTTAAGCAGTATGACAGTTCACATCCATCCATGTTAGTTTGTATACGCTTTGTATTGAATACATATTTGTTTATTACAAGCGGGTTTAATTCACACTAATTAACCACCTCTAAGTTAATACAGAACAGTACTTTTGAAATATTGTTGTCCCTTACCAATTGGGAATGAATTTTGGACCTAAAATATTTAAAACTAACTCTAACAAAGTTTTTATTAAAAAAAGCATAAAAAATATCATTTTTTTTTAGGTAAAAGTACGTAAAGTCTGGACTGTAAATAATTTTTGTTATACATGGTTTATTTATATGCAGAATTCATTAACTAAATTTGCTCAGTTCCATATATAATTAAAGTAAAATAACTCGAAACAACGTGCAAAGGCAAATGCGGCTGTGAAAAGCTGGCGGACATTCATTATTTGGAATTAAGAGACTTTAAGCCAAATTGGACCTAATTACGAATACGAGATGCTATAACTAATGCTTTATTTTCCAGCTACATTCAACTTTACTTGCATTAACTTTAATTACTATTCGCGTATTTTGTTTTAAATAATTTCATTATTTTTTTACCGAATAGGTACGGCAATAGAACATTTCCTATTTGTGTATTCCATACGTATGAAATAATATTTTTCTACGACTGGTTTCGAAAACCGCAAATAACGCACAGTAGCTATGACTCGAAACATTGTTTTTACATTTTTCAAACGATGTGTGCAAAAGTCCAAACAGCACAGTCCTGTCATGTTTTTCACACAGTCCTGTCAAAAACAGAACTGACACCTTTTATTTGTATTTTTTGAAGAAGATCCAGTTTCGTAGCAACCGACTAAACATCAGTTTTGGAGTCTTCAAACCACACCACTTTTAAATAAGTTTATTAAAAGTAGTTGTTTTTGCAGCCGTAAGAAAAAGTATTGTAAAGAACACGTTTGAAAACATCTTTTCACACTCATTCGACACCAAACTGTCTCACTCGTGTGAAAAGATTGTTTAAAATACTATTATATCTTCGTTATACTGCCATTTATATTTTACGTCTATTTCAGTTGAGTGTTTTGTGGCAACTGAGTTCCGTGAAAACACTCAACCGAAATAGACCTAAAATGTAAATAGGGTAGAAAAAGGTCAATAGTAATAATTTTCTCAAAATTATTGTCGATTTTCAGATTTTGCGACGTTCATTTTCACTACCTCAACTGAAACCCTCTTGTTCCTTATTGTTCTGGTCTGCTTAAACCATTATTTAGTTTCTTTTTTTTGTAACCAGTAATTCTAGTCATCATACAAGTCAGTCGTAAGGAAAGTAGCAAAAGTGGAAAAAGTAAAAATTGCAAGATACGTTTCCACTTCTATGAGTAAATGATTTCTGAGCACAATAAAACTCGCCTATTTGTTTGTTTTTGTCGAGAAATCACCTGTTAGTGACATTGTTGCAGAACCTTCCAGAATCGACCTAAGTCGAAAGCAAAAGGAAAATTCGACAGGCAAAAATTTCATTTATGGACATTTTCAATAGTCTGAGAGACTTCAGAGCCACAGATTAGTCCATAAGGACCGTTATGAGTTCCATAAGGTATTAGAAACAACCAGGTGAAAATTCGAAGAAACACCGCATTTTCACTTAGGAAAATATGTTTTGGTTCAGGATATGAGAGTGAAAGTATATAGTGGCAAGGATAAAAATATAATGTACTTTTCAAAGGTGCAACAAAGTTGGACTTTGAAGAAATAATTTTTTTTAAAAAGTACGCCAAGATTGGACTTGAACATGATTTTTATCAAAAGTACGCCGAAACTAGTTTAAAAAGTACTCCAAAAAGGCATTTTGAAAAATATGAAAATATTTTCCATTTTACTCCTCCGCCAAAGACATTCACCATAGAGGTAAGGTTATTGAATGTTCTGTTCTAAAGACTGAATGTAAAATTTTAACGATGCAATGCATCTAAAAGGCGAAACCGTCAACTTGACAAAGACGGCGTAGCGCCAATAAGCAAAAAATTGAGAAAAATCAATGAACCTGCACAAGGCCGGTTTCTCGCATAAAACGAGTTTGGATTCACCCAGCGGCTCGCAATTTGGTCGAGCGCGTTGAGCAGTCCATACAAAGCGATGGTAGGAAAGCCAATAGCAGGGGCTTTCCAAATAATAAAGTTATAGAGGAAAACGTCTTGTGCATCAAAAAACAAAAATTCAATTTTGCCCAAAAGTCGCTCGGAGGTGGGTTGTCGCAATTTTGCTAATATTGAACACCTACATCAAGGGCAAGTAAGTTGTGGACTGACCGAACGCTATCTAACTTATGTAGTAGTAAGTCCTCATGAATGTGTTTGAGTACGTGAACCGCAATGATACAAGAACTTTAAAGCTAAGTAGTCTCTAGCGAAACTACATTTTTTTTTTAGTAAACATTTTTATGTTATAATCAGTCAGCCCTAATTACTAAATTACAAAAAGTCTCAGACATTTCTAAAAAGGCTTGCATTTGATTCTGGGAAGGTTTGCATAATCGATCGTTAGCGTAAGCACTCTCACTTGTATGGTTTGAAAGGCATTTGCCTTAGTTGGGGGAGGCGTGATTCTTAATATAAGAATTTTGCTATATCCATTTTGTATATTACCATATCTGCTAAATAAACGGATTCTTTGAACTAATTGTATCTTAATTGATCTTGAGACTTGTTGCTAGTCTTCCATCCCTGGAAATTTCGTTTTGAAGACCGGATGCGTCGAGTTAACTCACATTAACACTCGGCCTTCTGGTTGCCTAACGGGGGTTTGATAGGGATTTTCTTATGTATTTTTTTCAGAAATCCCAGGTGTAGAGTCCGCTATTAGCAGATAAGAACGTGAGAATCACCTCAAAAAATCAATCCCGTCGGAGATAAATTCTTCGATTGGGATATTTTTATGCCAAAATTTAATTAATCAGAAGGTATCAAAACCCCAAAACAGGAAATTACGTCCTGAGAGAACGTCGATAATAATCTAAGGTAGTGCAGCCTTGATACTCGGCTATCGAAGTGCATCTTATCTCGAACCCGTCTGGAAGTAGAAGATCGGGGCAGAACGCGGCTGGCGCCCCTTAGTAAATAAATTGGTGTCGCGTCAATTTGACACCCGGTAGTGTGTTCTTCTACAACATCAACGAGCATTTTTATTTTAAGAGAATCAGTGAAACCTCAACAAAAGTAGGCAGAGGCCTCAATTTTTTATTATTATTTTATTTATATTTACATTTTATTATTTATATTAATTAAAATAGCAAATAGACATAAACACGTCGTAGAATAAATAAAAAACTGATGAAGAATCTTAGAGGGACATAAGCTTCTTGGTGCAAAATTAATATTTTCTGACATTATGCAACCTCCAGCAGTTAATAAAAAATTACTAGTTGCGTAATACCTTAATGTTAAAAGCAACTGATTAATTGGTGAAACTGAATGAGTTTTACAATACAACAAAATAGATATTAATATTCGTTTTTTAGCTACATTAAAAATCTTATACCTATCGATTGGAAACTCGAAACAATGCCTCGATTTGTTAAAAAATAAATATTACCGTATAGACTTCCTAATTTAAGCAAAAAATAACTTTCGGCTTTTCACCCAACTATCAACAACAAACATCAAATTTTAGGTTAACCTCGGGTTAACAGGTATAACTGCCTCTGCCTTGTGATCGGGCTAAAATATCTCTGACTTTATCAAGGTTACTTTTACCTTTGACCAAAATAAACACTTTATCTTGGAGTTAGCGTTTAACCCCGGGACAAACTAACCTAACCCTGTATTGATAAACCAGCCCTGAGAGAGAAAACCAACGAATTGAATTATTAAGGATTGTAAATAATCAGCTGCGGGTGAATACAATGCCAATTACATGATATTTTTATTATTTCAAATAGGGAACTTTATATATAATATTAAGTACACCAAATAGAACAACTATGCCAATTTTTAACTTTACGAAAATTTTCTCTCGCTTGTGACTGTTTTAGATCTAAAATTCCTGGCCTATTGACATCAAGCGATTAAACTTGATATTTAGTCATAATCAATGTTAGAGATATTGATTTTAACTTGTTCGCCGTGAAAGTAAATATTTACCACTCCAAAGCGGAGAGCTCTTTAATGGTTGTTTTACAGTGGCAGATCATGGTTTAAAATATTTACCTTGCAATTCTTTGAGCAATAATATTAATTATATTATGAAATATGGTAAAGTATTGATGCAGTTTTACTCATTAAATAATTTAAATTAAAAAAACTTGGTAGGTTTAGTGATATGAATAGTGATAGTGATATGAATATTCATACTTTATTATAAACTATGCATTGTTAATAACGAAACACTGACTGGATTTGAAAATAATGTATCATTTATTAAATCATTCTTACTAAAGGGAATAGAATGAGACATGAGACATTACTTCAGCTATTGTTGATTTCCGTACAAGTTGAATTTTCCACATAACGATACGCATGTGATAAGTAAATCAAGCTATTTATAAAACCTGCAATTTCTACTTCGATAAAAAAATGTAAAACAACAGAATTTATAACAGTAATAAAGACTTTATTTATTAATATTAGCATTAAATATACAATTTGTACAATTATTGAATGTTATTGGAACACTTCTGTCTTGCTGAACTAGGTTAGATATCCATACTACAGTCAAAATTATTTTAAATATATAGTTCAATGCTTCAATCGGACGAAAAATATATGTTAAGCTATATATTCTAGGAGCTAGTGTCGGAAAGTGAAAAATGTATCAAACCACTAGCCGAAGTGGTTTGATGATAGTATTCGTCCAAACAAGCAAACTTGTCTCTTGTGAATATGGGTCTTAAGGGCCGGCAATTTATATTGTGGGCCTGTGGCTTGTGGCCTGTGGCAATCAATAAAAAAAAAGTAAACGCGTGTATGCACATTACATCACCTTAAAGAAAAAAATTGAACGGAAAATATGAGTGTAGGGCTAGAAAATTTCGATAGAAATTTTCTCGATTTTTCTTTTTACCTATTTGATGTTTTACTTCAAAACGCATATTTTATGAGATATTGGCGGAGTATATAAGGTTTTTTAGATAGTACAGTAACATTCAATAATTGTACATATTGTACATTTAATTTAATGTTAATAAATAAAGTTTCTTGTTTCCTATTGTTATACACTTTATTGTGTTATATCTTTTCATAAACGGGATGCATGTTTATGAAAACGCAATTGCATGTTTTTCAAATTAAAATATCTTATTTTACTTACCGCAATTATATCAGCACTATAACTTTCTTGTTTCTAGGGAAATGAATTACTGTGGGATAATTCACAAGGCCTATCAATAATAACGGTAAATACAGGGTGATTTACCACGACATGCGGAAAATTTATTAGTAGGTTGTCCCCACCGAAAGGAGTTAAAAAAAATGAAACATTAAAAAAAAGTGACCTAAAAAATTACCTTATTTTTTTGTAGAAATGCGCTGCCAATGACTTTAACCAATCTGACGTAAGGCGGTACAACCATATCACTTCCCCTCTCCATTTATCAGACTTGGGACTGACAGCAAAGCTGGAGAGAGTAGAAGTGACTTTTTAATCACACGTTTTAATCACACTAAAAATATAGCAAAAATTTAAACAATTTTTGTAGAATGCAGCACAAAACGTAAAAGTAATGGAAAGTCAAAGAAAATGTTACATTAAATGTACTGTTCTAAACGCCGAATGGAGTATTGAACATCGATCTATGAATATAATTGAAAATTTAATTTTAATAGGGTCAACGTGTTTCGACACATTGACCCTATACCAGTGAACTTTACAATAACAAGTAGGATATTTACTTAAACCCGTCGATAACAAAAAACACGAGACTTCGGCCGTACTTTTTACCTGCCGCGGCGTTTGACCGAAAGCAAAAAATGCGCCACTTTGAGGACGCGCTAGCTTAACTTTTTATACCAATTAATGAAATGTAAACATTTCATATCTATTCTTTCCGAACTAAGTTCCCTTAATGATCACTGATCACAGGTAAGTAACAGTAGCGTATCTTTGCAAGTTTTAATGCAACAAAAATTATTAAATTACCTCGGATCACTCTAAAATTTTGCATGGACTTTCCCACATATAACACCAGAACGCCATTCTATTTTCCGCACGTCGTGGTAAATCACCTTGTATATGCACAATTGTGAGAAAATAATATGAGCTATACGGTTGTCAAGTGCATATTGGTTTTGATGAATTTTCCGTTATAGCGGATTGGACAGACTATTTTCGGGCTGGGAACCTTTCACTTTGTAATACTAACAAGAAATTTAGCAGAGTGGTAGAAATTTTCGTGACGAATAAAACCAAATATAGTGCCACTCTGTAAATGATTTTTTTAGTAGCAGTGCTGAAAACATAGTGCCCAAATGAAGTTTTTGCCATTATTTTGACAACCAGGCTGTAGAGCAAATAGTAGTAATAACCAATTAGTAATACGTAGTAAAAATTAATATTCACCATTCTGGTAGCTGTGAACCGTAAAATATTAACAACAGAGAAAAATTGTTTACGTAAAATTGTAATTTTTTTTTATTTCCTATAATGTTGGTAATAACTAATTTTAGGATAGAACTAATTACCAGAGTAATTAGTCCAGACAAATAAAAACAAATTTCGATGTTTGAGGAAAAAAACTGATAAAGTTTTGAAACTTGGCAACGTTGTTTATTAATGTCAACTATAAAACATACTAAAAGTCCCCAACTCTATCTTATGCTTCATACAAAAAAATTAAGCTTATGAAATTCTCTACAAAAAATGTTGTATACATATTTTCCGTAACTAGTATTAAACCCTCGGCTAGTACGAAATCTAAGAGTATATTGCAGTTGGTCAGCATATTTCTCTCGTATCTCTCATATTGAAAAAATCATGTTGTTATACTCATAAAATCCTGAATAACTTTTAAAATGTCCGCCAGTCAAAGTTATTTGTAGCAAACACTTTATAGAAGCCTCTTCTTCTCTTCTTCTTCTTCTTCTTCTTTTAGCGGGGCGACGAAGGGTCGCCGCACTCAGGCCTTGTGACCCATTGTGCTACCGCTACGTATTTACTGGATGCCCCCATTCAGGCCGGATTCTAACCCAAAGGCCAAAATCCTCCCTATTAGGGGCGTTCCTTATTTCCTCCAGCACCAGAAAACCAATGCCGAAGTGCTTGTGCCGCAAGTTCATGAGACTAGGGCAGGAAGTGAGGACGTGGATGGAGGTTTCCTCCTCGTCCCCGCAGAACCTGCAGTCGGGGTTGTCGACCACCCCTATGGTATGCAGTTGTTTTCTGAAAGAGCCGTGTCCAGTCAAAAGACCTACCACGATTCTGACCTGTTTCCTGCTTAGTCGCAGGATTTGTTCTGCTCGCTTTGGCAAGGGCCCTGGAAGCAGGAGCTTCGCTTGCAGGAGTCCTGGGTAAGAGGCCCAGAAGTCAAGGAACTGGGACTGTGTCCAGTTCTCTATTAACTTCTTGGCATTTGATCTAGGGTAGCCGAGAGCCGGTTCCGGACCCAGTAGGGGCCTTTGAGAACCCTCTCTGGCCAGAGCGTCTGCCCGCTCGTTACCCTCAATGTTGCTGTGTCCAGGCACCCAGAGAAGCTTGACCCAGTTCGATGAGCCAAGTTCACAGAGAGCCTGTTTACAGTTTTGAACCAGGATTGACTTGGTCCGGACTGATGCAAGGGCCTTGAGGGCCGCTTGACTGTCTCTACATATATATATGTGCTTGTTGGAATATTTCCTTTGGATATTCTCCTGTGCGCAGACCAAAATAGCAAAGATCTCGGTCTGGAATACCGTGGCGAATTTGCCCAGGGCATAAGAAAGTTCAGCCCTGGGCCTTTCACCGTATATCCCCGCTCCAGCACTTTCCTCAAACCTCGATCCGTCTGTGAACCAAACGATATCGGCAGGTCTGAGTATGTCCTCGAGTGGGTTCCAGTCTTCCCTTTTGGGGATGACGACCTCAAAGGGTTCTGAGAACGAGAAGAAAGGCACTATATCATCACTCCTGGCCTCCAGAAGTGAGTGAGTCCCTATCGCTTGGGAAAGGGCCCTTGTGTGCCCTAATTGTTATCCTCCTATTTTCCACTGACCACCACACCTCAGCCTGTAGGCCGCTTTCCGAGCCTCGGCCTCAATCACCAAATGAAGGGGCACGAGGCCCAGAAGGACCTCCAGAGCTGCTGTGGGGGTCGTGCGTATCGCTCCTGTGACTCCCAAACAGGCGAGTCTTTGGAGTTGAGTTAGCTTCTGCTGAATGTATAGCCTGGTTGTAGCAGGCCACCACACAACAGAAGCATAAGTAATCATTGGTCTTACTATCACAGTATAGTACCACATTGTTACCCTGGGGTTTAAGCCCCATGTTTTACCAAAGGTCCTTCTACATACCCAGAGGGTTGTAGTGGCCCTTTTTATTTGTCTCTCTATATGATCTTTCCAGGTCAGCTTAGAGTCCAGGATGACGCCCAGATACTTCACTGTCCTGGAGATCGTTAGAGTCGTGTCATAGAGTACTGGTTCGACGAAACCGTCTAGCCTGCGCCTTCTAGTGAAAATTACCAGTTCTGCCTTAGAGGGGTTAACTCTAAGGCCCTGGTCGTTACACCATCTCTGTACGATCTGCAAGGCCCTTTGCAGGAGCCCGCTAACCGTATTTGGAAATTTTCTCGAGATGATAATTGCTAGGTCATCTGCGTAACCTTGAGCAAAGAATCCTCGTTCTCGAGTTCCTGGAGTAGACCATCGAGAACGAGGTTCCATAGCAGAGGGGAGAGGACGCCTCCTTGTGGGCAGCCTCTCCTTACTGAAACATTTACTGCCGTTTCCTCATTGGCAGCTGTAATATGCCTTCCCGCCAACATGGCCCTCAACCATCTGACAATGGTATCATCGATGCCATGGCGCAGATTGAGTCGAAGGAGGTATTGTCAAATGCTCCCTCGATGTCAAGAAAAGCACCAGCCGCAAGTTATTTGTGGTGCAGCGCCTTCTCGATCCTGGAAACGATCGGATGAAGGGCCGTCTCCACTGACTTCCCGGCCTGGTAAGTATGTTGCGACGGATGCAGAGGCACTAAGGTCAGTGCTCCGTCTTTAACAAACCTTTCAACCAACCTCTCTAATGTTTTGAGCAGGAAGGAAGTAAGGCTGATTGCTCTGTAAGAATTAGCAGTATCGTACGATGTGCGTCCTGCTTTGGGTATGAAAACCGCTTTGACGGCTCTCCAGGGTATGGGAATATACCCCATGGCCAGACAGGTTCTCAGCAAGTGATAAACCGGACGTATGAGTGTCTCCGACCCCTCCTGAAGAAGTGCCGGGAACACTCCATCTGGTCCTGGGCTTTTGAACGGGTCAAAGGTGGAAATAGCCCACTTGACTCTTTCCACTGTAACCACCCTTGAGGCCGTCCTCCAATCCGCTGCCGTGACAGCAGCGCGGGGAGGCCGAGGGGCTGGCATTTCCTCCGTCTCCACTACGGATTCGGGGAAATGAGTTTCTAGTAGATGCTTGAGACACTCCTCAGTGGTAGACGTTAGTCTACCCGAGGGAAGCCTCAAATTCTCTACTCGTGATGGGCTGTCTTTTTTGAGGGCTTTGCAGAGCCTTGCGGCTTCTGGGAGATCTTCTATGCTTTCGCAGAAGTCCTTCCAGGCTGCCCTCTTGCTGTTACGAATGTAACTTTTGTAGAGGCGTTGGGACTTTTTGTAGCCGTCCCAATCCTCTGGGAGCTGAGTTCGCATTGCCCTATTGAAGAGCCTGCGTGTCTCCTTGCGTAAATTTTGGAGTTCCCTGTTCCACCAGGGAACCTTTTTCCTTCCCTTTCTTCTCTTAAGAGGACAGCTGCTCTCATATGAGGCAGTGATCGCTCCATTGAGAAGCTTGGTGGAGGATTCTATATCCTCTATGTTCCTGGGTATAATAACCCTCGTTATTTTGCTCGAAAGGGCTCGCCTGTAGGATTCCCAGTCGGTGTCCTTGGGATTCCTGTACCAGCTCTCCTCTGAGGAGGGAGCCAGGTCCAGTTTGAATCTAATGTGACGGTGGTCCGATAAGGAGGGTTCCGTCGATACATTCCAATTTTTAATCAGTGGGACCGCAAGTCTGGAACCCAGCGTGATATCAATAACCTCCTGCCTCCGTTGAGTGACGAAGGTGGGAGCATTACCTCGATTTATAATTTCTAAATCGGTAGTGTACAGGTACTGTAGTAGACTGCCGCCTCTAGGATTGATCCCTGTGCTGCCCCAGCAGGTGTGGTGAGCATTGGCGTCACATCCTATAATGAGAGGCAGCTGTCTATCAGTACAAAATTGAACCAGCTCCTCAAGCTCAGTTGAGGGTGGTGGTGTCGGCGAGTCGTAAGGGAGGTAGACAGAGCCGAAAACGATCTCTACTCTATCAGTTTCTCCCTTAAGACTCACCTTAATCACAGCAACATCCCTGGAACAGAGATCGGGAATTGCTGTTGCTTGTATCTCTTTTGAGACATAAATACATGCCCTAGGTATGTTATGAGTGGAGGAGTAAATAACCCCATTCCGTTTATCTAAACCCCGAATGGAGCCTTGGTGAACCCAAGGCTCCTGTATAAGGGCTATTTGTGTCTGTCCCACAGCGGCCTGCCGACTCACGATTGCGGAGGGCGGCTCACTGTGTTGCAGATTAATTTGGAGTATTTCCATTTTTTTTTTCCTACTCTACTGTTCTGAGCTCGACAGCCCCTCCATCGCTGTTGCTGCCGTGCCCGGAACACTGTTGCCGCCACTTGGGTCGGCCTCCTCTTCCCGGGGGTGCTTGGGATCCCAAAAGATCACCTTCACCATCCCAGCTTGGGCGCGGTAACCCAGGTCCTCGATCTTCGCTGCGGAGGCCTCATCGACACCCAGGATTAGCCGAAGTCCTTTGGCCTCAACAACTCCGTTCGGAGCTCTGGGTTGTGCCGCTTTAATCTATTGAAGATGGTGGCTTGATCCGTAGGCTTGCCCGGGACCGTTGCCACCATCTTCCTGTACTTGGGGAGGTTGTCCCCCTCCAAAAGCTGGAGTGCCACGCCGTCCACGGGAGAGACATCCCCAATGGCTGAGCTCAGCCATGTTAGGGATATCTCATTCCCGCAGAACAATTGCACCACTCCTTGCTCTGTTAGCTTGAAGCCGTCGAATTCGGGGATGCGGGGAACCCATCCATCCGGATGTCGAGGGCCTCTTGCAGATTGAGGGCCAATTCAGCAGTTAGCCGCATATCTGGAAAACCAGTTGCAGCCACCGCCACCTTGATCCCTTTACCAGCTGCCTGACTATAAGAAAGGTCAGGCCTAGCTCTTTTTGTGGGTTTCGAGGTGCTGGGGGGGGGGGTCTCTCCTTCAGGACGGCCCCGTTTGGGACCAGATTCCTGAGGTGTTCCCCCTCAGCTGGCTTCTCCACCCGTGCCTTCCTGGCTCTTTTACGAGCCGCGCCGCTACGGTTCCGTCGCTTGGGTTGCCCATCTATAAAGTTGAGCCCTCCAGCGACGGCTGAATTTTGGGGAGCCCCAAGAGCGGAGCCCCCTTCTTGAGTGGGGGGATTGGATTTGGGGAAGGCTCCTTGTGAGGATCCTTCTCCGGTACCATGGGAATAGGAAGCCCCGTCTTTGGAGCTTCCCTTTCTAAGGAGTGGGGAGTCCCTGAATCGGAACTCTCCCCGGAAGAGGTGGGTGAGGAGGCCCTGTGGTCAGAGCGCTCCTCGAAGGGGTTTTTGTTTTTTTTTCGGATCATTCATTCTGTTTCCACGAGTGTACAGGAAATGAGGTCGACCCCCGCAGAGCCTGTTACGGGGGCAAGGCTAGATACTATGGAAGATCGCCCGGTATCCCATAGGCATCGTTTGAGATATCATTACCCCGATACCATACAGCCCTCGGCACGATTGCTTACACCTTAGCTTGGAGAATGATTATTGACCTCCCGGTCTTGATCCGCCGCCTTTTGTTAAAACAGTGCCACCTCGTGTAGGTTGTGATTGATCATCACGGGCGGACGGTCCTGAACGGTGAGAGGCTAGGGGCTGAACCCACATACCACGGCCCGCACCCAGCATGCACCCGCACACACCAAGCACAAGAACTTGCACTCAGTGTGCACAAGCACGCACCGTGCACAGACCGTGCCACGCAGGAAGCGCTAAAACGCATCAACCGCTCCTGGCGCGTTCCGACCCACCCCGGTGATCTCAATTAAGAGGCCGAGTGGGACGTCACATGCCTTGGCACCTTATAGAAGCCTCAGACTAGGCAAATATTTCTACTTTGCGCTGACGAGAGCCGAAAGCTCGGAAACTCCAATTACTCCGGACACCTGCCGATTCGGCGGGACTCCTTTAATTTAAAAAAAGTTCCCTTTATCAGCATTTGTTGCAAGCACACTGCGTTTTTAGTAATGATGGTGATATCATTCAGAAAGCACATCCCAATCGTAGAATTGGGAAACCAAGAGGAATACGACAAAATTGCATATTTTATCTACCACTCCTCTATATTATTACTTCGTTAGTAAGAGAGAAAAGGCCGGTTTTATTGAAATTTGGTCAATAACTCAGTGTTAGTTAGAGGAAGAATCATATAGTTTTTTTTAACAAAATCGAACAGTAAAAAATCATCGATTTTCAATAACGTATATCTCGAAAACCGTTGGAAATTCGACAAATATGTATGGAAACAATTTTATAGGAAATTTAATTAGCTTTCGTTCTTATTTAGAACATATTTTTCTAGAGTCCACCGTTTCCGAGATATAATCGAAAAATCCAAAAATGGTACCTTACCCCCCTACCTCCCACCGTAAGCTCACCTCTCAGGGGCGGGGACTTTTAGTATGTTTACCTACTAACTACTCCTATCAAAGTTCTGAAGTCAAAAAGTCTCGCATATTCCATGTACTCTACAATATATTCATTGACTGGACTATTATTATCCATAACCATGAGTCAAATGACAGATTGACTTGTATTTATTTAAATAAGGTATTAACCGCAAATAAAAATAAAACATATTACTGGAGATAAGAACTTTGGTGTAGTTGTCCAGTCCATTTGATCTTTATTATTCTTTACTAAGTGATTATAAAAATCTGGTTACAACGAAGTTTCGCGTGATGCGTGGAAACAAAAGTAACTGGCGTGAAATGACAGGCGATGTCACTGTTACACGTTTAAATGACGTAACAATCTTGTTAATTCGAATTACCGAATTATAATTGGCTCAAAACAAACTTGGTAAAATCTTGCGTGACTTTCTGTACAAGGAAAGTTCTATTCTAATTATGTTAGTTTTTATGTTTAGTGTGCTGTTAACCCCCCTAACTTGAATCTTAATTAAGGGGTTACAGAATGTATGATTAACATAATAAATTTAATGTATTTTCACTTAGGAGTCTGAGAAGTTTTATTAATTCCGACTAGGAACGAGGGATGCTATAAAAATATGTTTAAAAGAATATACATATGCTTTGCATTTAGCAAATTATAAAGCAAAAATATTAAAGAGCATAATATACGTGGTGTTCTATAAGTACCTATACCTAATCATATATAGCTGTAGATTTCAGAAATTAAAATATAAGGATTGAGCCAAATGCCCTTTAGTAATACATTATGAATAAAAGATACACTCTCCACGCAGTTTCCCATCGATGACGTTGGTCTCTGGACAACAAATAGTACGTCGTGCACACCAAATAAAGCTGCACTTTTTGATTGGAATGTGCCACTTTCTGTGCTCATAGTTGATGCCAAAATTTAATTCTTCAGATAGGAAGCCACTTGAAAATCCGTGTTGAACACCAAAATGGCGGCCATTAAAAATGGCCACTATTAGCTGCATTACATTTTTTTTTGTATCTCAGCTTCTAACGGTCCAATTTCAATTTTCTTTTTTTTGTTTGAAAGCTATTGTAAAGGTAACACTCTTTTTTTGGTATCTCAGCTTCTAAAGGTCCAATTTCAATTTTCTTTTTTTTTGTTTGAAAGCTATTGTAAAGGTAACACTCTTTTTACATTTATCTCTTCACCTTGAGGGTTCTGCGTAATTTTCAAGATCCTGAAAATTTCAATTTCCTCACGAATTTCATTGACAAGTACGTTTTTAATTGTGCTCAATACCCCTTTGTCTCCCCACAAAAATGTGTGTATATGGGGTTCTTTATATGCCAAGAAAGACTTGTTTTCATAAACAACAGTGATTTGAATTATTTTGAAAACATTTACTACATAAAGGAAACAAATTTTTACAAACAAAAAAACTACTAAATACTAAGAAATACTCATGTAAACAAACTGCATCTATACAACTCTTATGCCGCAATCATCTTCTTCATCTTCCAATTCATCCCCGAAACAAAATAATTATATATTATTATTATCTTAAGGCATTGGATCAACAAAGCAATATTATGATCTTGAAACTGTGAAACGAATTTAAAAATAATCAATGAAACGACTTTTCCTTTGAACAAGAGCATCATGTTCGGCATCCGGAGCAACTAAACTTAACCAATTATCTGCAGGCTACCATAATAGAAGGAAGAGAAGACTAGACCGACGTCAACTCCCCAGCAACATGGTCCATCCCCATCCTTCTGGCCCTGGTATGTTGTCCATCACTGAGCACGCACGACCCCAAGCTTGTCCTGCCTGGTATGCTGAACGAAGACAATGCTGCCTTAGTGCATCTTTTGTTGGGGGCAAACTTTGTAGACTGCGACTTTTTGAAGTGAAGAGAAGCTTTCTATCATGGTTGACTGATAAGTCTTCTGCCTCTTTGTAGTAAAGCAAGACAGTAAACCTCTCCAGAACTTGAAACGTCTCTTTAGAAATAGACTGTTGTGGTAGAGAGATAGCTTGGAAGGCTTCAGCTGCTTCAGGAAATGATTCCCACTTTCCAGGCAGCCTGTTTCCCTTTCATTGCAAATGATGACGTTACATCTGATCCAGTGAATTCAGAAATCCTCTCAATGCAACAGCTTTATGTTCACCCGTACTTTCAAACATGGCATTAATGCTCGTGTATCTCTGACCCTTCCCAGCACCAAAGAGAATCCACATCTCCTGAAGTCCCGCAGTTTTGAGAATGTGAAAAAAACAGATTGCTAAAACAACTACATCAGTATCTACTTTGCAAATAATTATTTTTTTCTCCATGTTCAACACTGTCTTTAGCGTGGAGTTACATTCTGTCCTTCTTCCTGTTACCTACATTGTACTCTGTCAATTGAAGTTTTATCCGGCCGAGATGAACGAATGACGCCATCAATCCCAGTACTGATGTGAGTCCAATCAAACTTCAACAATGCATGTTCTCCAAGTAACTTGAAAAGTTCTGTCTTATTCTGATCGCAGCAGAGGAAACCATTCAATTTTTTGGTAGCATATTTCCTTGTGCTACTTGGCGACTAAGACCAACACCTCTCTTGTCTCGCACATGTTTCTTCAGACAAGTTTTTGAGTAAGTATTCCAAGAAATGTGTATATTGTTCGCATGGAACCTCTCAGCATAATTCAAAATTCTGTTTTTGAATTCCGTATCATAGTGTCGCGTGTTTCCACCCTTAGGAAACTACCCCTTGCAAATTCCGTGGGTTCCAAAAATTATAACAAGAGATGTCCACTAACACACTTTATTAAATATTTACTGGATACTTCACAATCCTATTATTAATTTAAATACACTTTACTGACTAAAATCACAATGTTTATTACTTTGTTTATCATTAAACTCTTAACCTCACTTTCTATATTTTCTGAACTTTCTGAACTCTGAACTACTCGCCGAGAATGCGGTTGGTCTTTTATACCTAAAAATGACAGATCTCGATTGTTCTGTGATGACGCCACCATTCTCTAGAGAATTCCAGATGTCACTTTGGAATCTTCTGGTAGGTTCTTTTTCGAGTAGGTGCAAATACACTACATTCATTCAGACATTCAATCTGTTGAAGTCTGCCTACTTTTTAGTAACATAACCTTAAATTTTAAGGGGTGCAACATATTACACTGCCCCCTCCTTAAGCCTGAACGTCCCGGTCAGGCAATTCAGCCTCTTTCACATACTTCGCCAGTCTATCCAAGTGTACGATCTTCATCTTGGACTTTTTGTTTCGTTGAATACGATAGACGACATCATTAATTCGGGTAATAACAGTATACGGTCCATCCCAAGGAGGTTGAAGTTTCGGGGGTCTCCATACCTTCCGCTGTGGGTTGTACAGCCAAACCAGATCTCCCACCTTGAATCCCCCTGTACTGGCATTCTGATCATAACGAGCCTTCAATCGGTTACTAGTTTTGTTCATCTGCTCTCGGTCATTCTTCGGCTGTTCTCGATTTCCATTTCTGTAGTTGCTCATGGGCAGCACAATTCTTACACTTGCGACACCAGGCCTCCACATCCTGGCGACTATTAACCCAATAGAATTGTTCCCGTGCTCTACTCAATGTCTTGTTTATGCCGAAGTGTCTGCTGGACGTTTCATTGTGCGCTTTCTGGAGTACTTCTGGTACATGACACCTGGGAATCACTAAACGCATGGCAACCTGCTTCCCATCTGGGCTTTCCCATGCTCTCCTCAAAAGCCCATCTACGACCGTAAGTGAATCCCATTGTGACCATAAAGCCTTCAGCCCCACTTCTTTGTCGGAAACATCCTTCCATGCTGGACGCGTTCCCTCTTCTTTTGCTCGCAACATGGGTCCGATTTCTACATCGCGCAATTGCTCTCGCCTCAGAATTTTCTTTGACCAACTGTCTGGAAGATCGACCTTGACAGTGTTCACTTCAACCATGTTCGGCAATTTTCCCACCTGAGGGTAGCGCTTGCAATCTTCCTTGTCTGGTTTTCTGGATAATGCAGGAATTTTGACTGCCTGCGTTGTCAACAGCCTGGTTTTCTCGCATTGGTCGTTCACTTTTGACAAAATAAATTGTTCGTTCCCAATCCTTAAGACTCGCTTTCCTACGTCAACAATAAATCCATACTGTTCCATAATGTCCAGTCCCAAAATGAAGTCATCCGTGATGTCAGCCACGATGACCCTGTGGTCGAACCTTAACTGTCCAATCTGCAAACCCAGGTCTACTTCTCCATGAACCGTAGCCCTGTCCCCCGTAGCTGTCCGGACGATCACCTCATTTTGTCTCTTGATAATCTTTATGCCCGATATAAATCCTGGACGTACTATTGATGACGTAGTACCTGTGTCGATGGTAAACAAACATTTTCTTCCGTTCACATATCCATGCAACAACAGACTGCTTGCGATTCTTCGAAGCTGGGAAATCTTTATTTCTCTGGGGTCACTGCATTCCCTAGCCAGAACAACCCCCTTGGTACTGTTTTCCTGCTTCTCTTCAAGATTCACAGCATTTACTCGACTCTCCGAATTCTGCTGTCGACAGTCTCGCTTCATGTGTCCTACCTTGCCGCAGTTGTAACATTTAATACCACCACTCGGCTTTCCTTTGTTTTTCTGTTTTCTCTGCTCCCTAAGATCATCCACTTTGTTCAATAATTTGGTAAACATTTTCTGCATCTCCGTCAACATAGGGTTCTGGTTCATTTCTGGTTGCGATTCTTCGAGAGTCACAGCTCGCACTCTCGATCTTGGAGTATCCCTGTAAGCGGCTTCTACTTCGAGTGCACGCACCAAAGCTTCGCTACTACTTTGGTGTCTCGTCAGCCTCAGAACTCGCCTGACCTCTTCGTCCCTTATACCATCTAAAAAGGCCCCCACGGCTAATTGTTCCTGGAATTCTTTAGGTGCACTCGGATACGCCAGGTGTGCCAGTCTCTCTATCGCAGCTTCAAATTCTTGTAAACTCTCTCCAGCCTTTTGTGTTCGTGATTTTAGCTGGGCTTGGTATACTTGGGCGAGATGTTGGTCGCCATATCTCAAGTCCAATGCAGCTTCCAAGACTTTGAAGTCCCTTTGTTTATCCATTGGGATAGTCTGAAGCAACTCTGAGGCCTGGCCCCTTAATGCCAGAACTAATGCCATGGCCTTTTCCTCGTTATCCCAGTTGTTCGCACATGCTGCTGCCTCAAACTGCCTCTTGTACGTCGTCCAGGAACTTTGGCCGTCAAAAGAAGGAGGTTTTAGTCGCTGACCCGATGATACCACCTGCTGGCTTCCTCTATCTCTCAACTGTCGTTTAAGCCGGTCTATTTCTCCTTTGACTTCTTCTTCGAACTTGTTTACTTTCTCTTTAACTTCAGTTACTTCTCCTTTTACTTGACTGACTTCTGTCTCGACTTCACCTACTTTTTCTTCTACCTTGTTTATCTCTTCTTTGACTTGACTCTTTAATTCTTCGTTGGCAGAAATGATCGCATCCTGCTGCATTTTCATTTGTTCATTCAGAATTTTCCTTAATTCTTCTTGGCGTCTTTCTTGTTCCTCTTTTTCCTCTTGGCGTCGTCTTTCTTGTTCCTCTTTCCCCTCTTGACGTCGTCTTTCTTGTTCCTCTTTTTCTTTCTGACGTCTTGTTTCTTCATCCTCTTTTTCTTTCTGACGTCTTGTTTCTTCATCTTCTTTTTCTTTCTGACGTCTTCTTTCTTCATCCTCTTTTTCTTTCTGACGTCTTGTTTCCTGATCTTCCATCATTTTCTTTAATTCGTCCCTTTCTTCTTGACGCCGTTTTTCCTCCTCTTGGCATCTTCTTTCTTGCTGTTCTTTTTCTTCCTGACGTTTTTTCTCCTGTTCTTCTTTGTCTTCCTGCCGTTGCTGCGCCATCATTTTTTGGAATTGTTCGAATAAGTCCTGTATTTGTTTATCGGATGCCATACTTCTTGTTGTTACGGGCATACGATGAAATTAAAATAAAATAAATTTAACTGTCACGTCAATATTGGTAATGGAACTTTCTAGACAAATCTCGAAATAGCACGAAAAAGTCTTATCCAGAGTCTTTTGTCACTATCCAGTTCAGAGAATTTAATAATCTCCACTAATGTCCACATAGAAAAGTTCTAGAAATTTTCACGCACTAAATGAGTCTTCACTTCACTTCTGAGTTCAAAGGATTTAATTATCACACTAATGTCCTAATAAAATGTTCTACAATGTCTCAAAAATGCACTTAAACACTATTTTCCTGTTCGAAAACAACCCTCGAACAATGTCCAGTAAATTAGTCCTGTGTTAGCACTTCTCGAACACTCCAGCATAACTTCAGAGCTCCTCTTGTCATAAAATTCCGCTTCCGACACCAATTTGTCACGTGTTTCCACCCTTAGGAAACTACCCCTTGCAAATTCCGTGGGTTCCAAAAATTATAACAAGAGATGTCCACTAACACACTTTATTAAATATTTACTGGATACTTCACAATCCTATTATTAATTTAAATACACTTTACTGACTAAAATCACAATGTTTATTACTTTGTTTATCATTAAACTCTTAACCTCACTTTCTATATTTTCTGAACTTTCTGAACTCTGAACTACTCGCCGAGAATGCGGTTGGTCTTTTATACCTAAAAATGACAGATCTCGATTGTTCTGTGATGACGCCACCATTCTCTAGAGAATTCCAGATGTCACTTTGGAATCTTCTGGTAGGTTCTTTTTCGAGTAGGTGCAAATACACTACATTCATTCAGACATTCAATCTGTTGAAGTCTGCCTACTTTTTAGTAACATAACCTTAAATTTTAAGGGGTGCAACATATTACAATAGTTAGAGAATATTATTTAGGTATTATGCAAATCACAACTTACACACTTTTTTATTTATTATGAAAATACTTACTTTCTGTATATTGTAAAAAATCCGTATCATAGTATTCTCCAAAAGTTCGTAAAAATTAAAAAATATTTGTTTTTATGAAAATTGTGCATAGCACTTAAGGTGTAGAGATAAATGCATACGGACAAAAAAGTGTACTCTTCACTTGTGAAGAGGACACTTGAAGATGTTTGGAGGCTCTTGAGCTTTGAAACAAAAAAAAAAGAAAATCGAAATTGGACCGTTAGGAGCTGAGATATAAAAAAATTTAGTGCGGCTAATGGCGGTCACCTTTAATGGCCGCCATTTTGGTGTTCTACATGGATTTTCAAGTGGCTCCCTATCTGGAAAGTTACCTTTTGGCATTAACTATCACCACAGAAAGTGGCACATTCCCATCAAAAAGTGCAGCTTTTTGGCTTTTTTAGCCATGTACCCGACGTGCTACAATACGTGCTGGTTTGCATGTTGGTTGTGCTCTTTGAATACAATTTTCGCTATTTTATTGTGATTATTGTCGATTTTGATTTGTATTTCCGATATCAACATTTTTGAGCAAATTAACGAAGTCAGCTAAATCTTGCAGTAATCACATAATATAATGTAGAGGAAGTCACCACCGTACCTAGAGGACAAGACAACAATTTGTTTACTGAGGGCGCAAATAGTGCCTTTTTCAACGTACGACCGTACTGTTTATTTCTACCTTCAGGATGTTCCTAAGTCCTAAGAAACGACCTAAGGATCGGAGTCCTGTAATAGATAAAAAAGATATAAATTCTTACCTGCAGCGGATTGCTTAAATACTCTCTCCGATGTCTCTGCCTTCGGTGCAATGCATTTTATCTGATATCAGTCTTATTTATAACCACTTCTTAATTTATAATCAGTTTTAGAGAATTTTCTCATTAGTTTCTGTGATATGATCGATATCCTGAAAACAGACCTAAGGAATCCAATAAAGATCCTATAAATTCACGACCCAACACACAGAATCTCACAAGAGATTAAATTTAAACATAATCATTCAATCAAGAAAATTCAAGGAACCAAATAACAATATTTATTGTATAAAAGTTCAAAGAGTGTACATATAGATATCAGAAAATCACCTACCTAATTACACATAAGATTATCAAATCTACATACCTAACATGGCAAGGATGGACACATCCCGTAGGTAATGTTTGGTCACAAATACATGCAATGAGAGTAAAAGTATCAATTGACTATTAGTTACAAAAAGATTCAGTAAATTCTTATAAAAATATGTTTTGCTGTTTTGACTTTGAGCTGAAAGGTTTTGAGACTGACGGTAATAATATATTCACAATGAAAATTTTGGTTCGCTTGTGGCTAACTTTATAATTATTATTAAAGGTGATTTTATTTCAAGCTTTTTCAAAACGTGAGTGATGGCATATAACCCAATATCTTTATTGGTGTATATGTAAGAGGCGGAGCTAGATCACATAATCATTAACATAGCTCCGCCTCAAGCGATCCTTATGGAAATATCCGTGTACAGATTTACTTTCTTTTGCTTTTTTATATTTTTCGATAATTTTGGTGAAAGTCAACAATTGACCATCCGGCATGAAACAATCTTTGTCTAATTTCCACCCAATTTTATCCAAAGTTAACGTCACCAGATGGAAATAACTCTTAATAATCTGTTAAAAACTTTTGCAAAATTAGCAGCTTCAAAAAATAAAAAGTTCGTTTTCAAATTTCTTATTATCGGGCAAAATGTCATCAGCAACATGAAAAATTTTAGCTCACTTTCCAAAAATTTATTTTGTCTGGCGACACACCAGCTGATGAGACTAAAAACTTCTTTTTGGGTAGTATGAAAAATGATCATTTTTATTATTTTAATCAATTTTGCTGGGTTTTTCATCGAGAACCCCGGTATGTGTATGTACTATTAAATTAAATGATACTGGGAAAATTGCATTTTATGAGTGCAGAATGTATTTTCATATTAGATTTCTTAATGTAAATATTAAAGAATCTGTCAATTTAACCAGAAGAAAAACCGCTTCCCAAGGAATCATTACTTCCACATCCAGATTTTCTATCCAAGTCACTCACAACGAAAAAATTTTGTATGTGGAAATAATTGTTTATAGAACATTAATAATATAATATTTGAAATCCTCTACCCCAAAAACCCATAAAACGATACCCCACATCGGTAGCGGGGTGAGGGTGGTGGTAGTGGAGGTGGATGTAGTAACAAAATATTTTGAGGTTTCTGGTTCTTGTATACACACTAAATCACATTTTTTTTTCATCTCCTTTAATAATGGGGTGGGGGTGGTAATGAGGGGACAACATTTTTTTTGAGACCTTAGCTTCTCTTGTATATACTAAATACCAATTTTATGGACTCTTACCTGCTTGATTTACCTACTTACCCCAAATTTACCCCCCAACCCTTCGACGGAACAAGATGAAAATATAATCTAGTTCTAGATCTCGTTAAGTATATATGTGTACCAAATTTCAAGTCAATATCTCAAACGGTTCCAGAGTAAACGTGCGCACAAAAAAAGTTACAGACCGACAAATAGACAGAAAATTATTTTTTCGCTCGAATTTAAAATCTCGACGTTTGATGACATTTTAAGCCTATTTGAACAATAAAAATTAAAAAAATTTTTGTCGTTACTATACTTCCACTGGATTTGGAAGTAAAATTACCGTTTTTTCATATTTGTTAGTCAAGATTTCAATTAATTTTTTAATCTTCTCCTGGACTAAAAAGATACCTATTGTTTTTAAAATTTTCATAAAAACGAATTTTAAAAAACATACAAAATCTAAATATAAATCTATAAACATCTGAACGTCAAAGTAAATATATCTTTGTCAAGTTTCAAAACTATAACAGTTCATTTCTTCTAATTATACTTCCACATCCAGTGGAAGTATAGTAACGACAAAAACATTTTTAAAAATTTTTATTGTTCAAATAGGCTTAAAATGTCATAAAACGTCGAGATTTTAAGTTCGAGCGAAAAAAAATTTCTGTCTGTCGGTCTGTCTGTCTGTCTGTCGGTCTGTCTGTAACTTTTTTGTGCGCACGTTTACTCTGGAACTGTTTAAGATATTGACTTGAAATTTGGTACACGTATGTATAGACGGAGAGCTGGCGGCCGCGGGGGACTATCAGGAAGTGCCATCTGCAAGGATTTTGCTCAAAACCCCTGCAAAGGATACGTCAGACGACTCAAAAATGAAAAAATTTTACTCAAAAAATGATCATATCTCCGGCTGAAAATTTGCTGTTTGAAGGTCACAGATAACGTATGTAAATCGTCAGACGCCTAGGTCGCTGCCAAAGAGGTGTCAGACGCCCTCAAAGTTGTCATTTCTTCCCTTTACCTCCGTCTGACGTTTTAACATATTGCAACAGAGACCATTCTAAGCACAAATTAAAATAGTCAGACGAAAATGCCGCTGCGAAGTCCTCCTACAACGTTCACAAAGTTCCAGCCCACCTGAGAGGTATACTTTTTTTCGAAAATTTATTTTCGTTACTTCCGTCTGACGTTTTTACATATTATCCTAGAGACAATTTTAAATACATATGTAAATCGTCAGACGAAAATACCGCTGCAAAATCCCCCTGAAATATCTCGAAATTCCAGCCTAAATTACTGAATATTGTTTCAACATCTTTTAAATTTAATGAAATACTGGTTGAGTCACTATATGTTATAAGAAAGTCAATTCAAAGGAAAAGTTTCTAGCACATATACATAAAAAGTAAAGGATGTTCCGAGGCGAGCACGTGTAGACTGTGGGAGGGACTTCTGACCTGTTGCCGGCAAAGCATGCCGAGATTTGACATTGGGGGAGATTGGAGTAACGTAAATTATTTTACGCCATGTTAAAATACGCAGCATAAGTCTAAATAAATTTAACAAATCATGATGTTTCTATAAACTACTGTTAATCAAATTATTTTAACGAGAAACCAATTGCAAATAAAGTCGTATTAATCAATAATTGGATTTCATCTGATTTCGCATTTTCTTGTTTACCCCACTTTATCCCATCACTGCAGTGTATTCGCCTAGACATCCCCACCTAAAATGACTGTGATCTGGAAAGGGGAGAGATCAAAAGACAAGTAGCTTTCAGATTTTTATTTTATTTGAGCCATTGCGTGTGCGTTAAACATTATTATCGTAGGTAACTCTTTTAAAATGACGAATTATACAACGGAAGAACGAGTGCAAATTATTAAATGGTATTTTGGAAATAATACGGCTGCAGAAGTTGTCGCCCGATTTGTTTTTACATTTGAGGATCGACCCGTTCCGACGGAACAAATAGTTTTGAACATTGCTCATAAGTTTGAATCGTCTGGATGTGTAAAATCTTGCAGAAAATGTAATAATGAAGGTGGTGACAATGATGGCAGACAGATGAGCGACGAACGGGAACAGAGGGAAATAAATGTATGTAGTTTTGCGGAGGCACATGCCCCCTGTTCCAGTAGGCAAATCTCTGCCGAGCTCGATGTACTTGACCGCACGGTTCGGGCAATTTTAAAACGTAACAAATATCATTGTTATAAAATTGCCGTCACACAACACAAGAGATTTTTCCCGATGACTTTATACGACGTATGGAATTCTGTGAGACCATGATGGAAAAGGCGAACGAAAATGAAACTTTCATTAAAAATATTTTATTTACTGATGAAAGTTCATTTTCGCTGCATGGTCGTCACAATTCATCCGTTACTAGATATTGGTCCCGGGAAAATAAATATTTAAGTATGCCACACCGTACTCAGTACCCACAGAAAGTCAATGTGTGGGCTGGAATTTTAGGTAATTCAATAGTTGGCCCCTTTTTTATCGACGGCAACCTTACAGCACAAAAATATTTGAATTTGTTACGTGAATAAATTATTCCGGCCGTTAGAACTTTGGGCATTGACCTCGAAGATATTTGGTACCAGCAGGATGGTTGTCCTGCTCATAACGCGATAGTGATACGTAGATTCCTAGACACTACATTTCACATTAAGCACATATGTATTTAAAATTGTCTCTAGGATAAGATGTAAAAACGTCAGACGGAGATAGCGAAAATAAATTTCCGAAAAAAAAGTATACCTCTCAGACGGGCTGGAACTTTGTGAACGTTGTAGGGGGACTTCGCAGCGGCGTTTTAGTCTGACGATTTTAATTTGTGCTTAGAATGGTCTCTGTTGCAATATGTTAAAACGTCAGATGGAGGTAAGAAAAAAAAATGTTGAAAAAAAAAATGACAACTTTGAGGGCGTCTGACTTTGGCAGCGACCTAGGCGTCTGACGATTTACATACGTTACCTGTGACCTTCAAACAGGTAATGTGTAAATTTTCAGCCGGAGGTATGATCATTTTTTGAGCAAAATTTTTTTCATTTTTGAGTCGTCTGACGTCTCCTTTGCAGGGGTTTTGAGCAAAATCCTTGCAGATGGCACTTCCTGATGGTGTTCCCAACCACTTCTCAAAATTCCAGCCGGAGGTAATATCGTAGTACCTCCGCGGCCGCCAGCTCTTAGTCTAGTACTTTAACGAGATCTGGAACTAGATTATATTTTCATGTTGTTCCACCACCCCCACCCCACTACCGATGTGGGGTATCGTTTTATGGGTTTTTGGGGTAGAGGATTTCAAATATTATATTATTAAAGTTCCATAAACAATTATTTCCACATACAAAGTTTTTTCGTTGTGAGTGACATGGATAGAGAATCTGGATGTGGAAGTAGTGATTCCTTGGGCAGCAGTTTTTTCTATTTGACTAGAGTATACTTATTATCCCTGAACAATCAAGTTGGTTTTAACTCATTGTATTAAACTATCTTTCCTATTGCTTATTAAAACGAAAAATTTCCATTTCTCGAATTCTTTTTACCCAGTCGCAAAAATAAGAAAGTGTAATTTTCACACATAGCTGCACAGCCATTTTGTGATAACTTTATTTTAACTTTATTTTATGTTACAACTGTTAACAAGGAATAGAAATGTCGTAGAATATCACACTTAATAAAATCTAGTCGGTAATTGGATTTATGCAGTTTTCAGAACAGAGTTCATTAAGCCAGTCTTCTAGATCAGACATCGTGAACGGAAGTTAATAATAAATAAGAAAAATTAAGTGTTCATGATATTTAGATATATTTTGTGTACGTTTGATCGACCCATATTCATGCCATTTTTTTCTTATAGAAGTAGAGACCGTAAAGCGCCTATACTTCTGAATCATCTTTAGTTTTGTAAAGATTTTCGTTTATTTCACAAATTGTGGCACATTGTCCATCATAAATAAAAGTGACATCCAATAACCTGTATACAATACAGCAACATATGTTAAAAGTGATAGGGATATATATTTCCACATTTGTGCCAAATGATACCACAATTTGTACCAAGTCATATAAACCCATAGAAGTGTAGAATTGTCTTATATTGTAAAAGCATTTTTCGAGTGTTCGAGCAGGGCGCCGGAAAACCACATTGTTTGGTGTATGTTTGCACGTCAGTGTCAATATATCAAGTATTGTTGAATATCGAATACATATGATGACGGCCCTAGTAGACTTTGAATAATGGCACACACAGTTTAATGAATGTGTTCATTTATTACATCGAACATTTCAAAAGGTCTGTATTTGAAGCTTTGCCTAAACAATACTAGATCGTATCATTTCTTGCATTGTCCTACAATATTATTTTATCATAATAAAATGAACGAACATTTCTGAATTGGATATTCTGGATAGCTGCAATTGTTTTGATTTTAACTCGGCTTTAATACTGGTATCAGTGCATCACATAAAATTCGCAAACATTTCATGTACATTATAACTGCCAATTTATAAATAGTGAATGTTGCAGTCGGGCATCGCAGAGTGAGATCACTAATTATTATTATTTTTTCATTTTGTTTCTTATTTTAGCCTGAATTAAGTGCATACCGTAATGAGTGGAAATAAAAAAACTCACCTATCTAACTCTAATGTATATATGAAACCATAACGACAATGTGAAATGAGACAATCTGTTGATTGTACCAGTGAAGATTATCTCTAACATCAGGCTTCTTCGAAATAGGAGTTTTAGACAAATGTAAGAGATTATTGAGTTTCTAGATCACGACCATACCAATAAATGTGTTAGAATCACCAAAGGTGAAGGGTGCAAGTGAGAGCAAAACACTTCCAGGGTAATGCTTGTGAGAAGCACCTGCTTTTCGCCTTCTCTTATCTATACAAGGTAGAAGTTGTGCATCAAATGAGGAAGTTGTAATATATATATATAGAAAAAATAATGCTACCTGTATGTATTCGCCCTTAAAGGCAGTAAAATAGATTTTTTTAATAAAATATGGTGGTCAATTTACAGAAAACATTCCACCGAAAACAGTTCACCGAAAGGACAATTCGCCGGATGGAGGATTCATCGCATAGACAGTTAACCGAAGAACAATTCACCGAATGAGCAATTCCCCGAAAATGCATAATCGGTGCACCTAGACTCCCGAACAGATCCTTGATATTATATATATAAATATGACATTTCACTTTGAATTTTTAGTTTCAGTTCATACTCCTTGAACAATTTATTGCCGGAGAAGAAGGGCCTCACCAAAAGAAAAAATATAAAGACTTAAACGAGCGGCTCAAACGATTGGTGCAGGCATTTGATCCAATTAATATCTTAGATTATTTACGAGGCATTACTCACAATATTTCCCTTTAGATGTAAAATGTGAATATTTATGTACCTACAAACTTAATTACGCATATAAAAATAGATTGTATGAGATTTGTATGAGTTAGTTTTTAAATAAAATATTCTTAAATTGGATATTGAATCACATGCCCAAGTTTATTTTTTCACAAATCCTAGAGTACCTACTTTGTCTAAAAAATAACGTCATCGCTACTACGTTACTTAGTGATAAAGCCATGAAGACAAAAAACTGTTAGATTTTCTAGTCTTCTTCGATAAATTGGTCATTCGATGTATTTTAATTCGGTAAATTGTTTTTCGGTGAACTGTCCATTCGGTGAATTGACTTTCAGTCAACTGTTTTCGATGAATTGTTTTCGTCGAAAAGTTTTCGGTGGATTGTCCGCAACCCATAAGATATAGTGAGACCACGGTTTCTAAAATTGAAGTTAAGATAAACAAGGCATGTGCCTTCTAGCAGTGCCGCAGTGCACCCAAGATCTACCTCTAGATGGGTACTGATGTGCTTTGTTATGCAGCCATTGTCGTCTGGTGGCTCAGATTAAGGTAAATGACAGCGGCACACGACACATACAGCTACAATGGAAACTATACTCTACTTTCCGTTTTGAACCTATTCGTTGAGGGCGGCTCTAAAGTTGCAATCTGTAGACCAATGATATCTAAAGACACGATTACTGGACATGTTCGTATACTAAAATAGATTACAACACAAATTCTTCTTGTGGGAATACGAGCCATGCGATCTTATCCTTCCCATATATAATTATAACAAAAACAGTGGGGTAAGATTGAACACATCTGGAAACAATGAACAGGACGTTTCAATCTACAACGATGGTTCAAAATTCAGTACCTACGGCCTACAGTGAATAATACTGCTAGGCACACATACCACTATATTTCAGGCAGATTTAGTGAAAATTCTGCCAGCTCTATCAGAAACCAAAAACGTAAACGTCAGCGGTAAAACTTTTCAACCTGAGACACCCATTACCATAGCAGGCGTTGCCTATCTTTCGGCAACCTCCCTAGCCACACTTTTCTATATCATAATACTTCCTATTCACCAGCTTTTACCTCAAACCCCTTTCTATCCCCTCTATTCACTTCCCTTTTTCTTAATTTTTATTAGTTTTTGGTCTTTTGTCCTTTTTTGTTTCCTTTTCAAAATCCCCCCTCGGCCAATAACTTCTTGTAAAATCCAAACTTTTTAAACTACAACATCCCCTCACCCTACCTTCCTGAAGGCGGTACGGACCACCAGGCCGAAGGATGTCATTAGTTCGAACGGGTTTTCTCATTGAGTTTTCCCCGTATCAGTAACCGAAACTTTAAACAGTGCAGTGCGCCCTAACAAGTGCACCGTAAATAAAAACCAATAAGTTTAATTTTAAGTTTCTAAAAGCTTTCTCCTATACATAGTCATATTGTTAGTTTTAAGTCTTACCCATTTCTTAAGACAGGAGCACTAACGCATCGCTTCAACTTATTGTTCTAGCCGAACCGGACCCGCTCCGCCCAGCCACACACAAACCACGACGCCACGCGCTGTGGTTGTGCGGCTGGCTCCGGACCGGAATCCGGCTAGGCGCATATAATGTAACTAAAATGTTAAATAAAGTGTTATTGAATTGAATTGGTAAAACGGTGCGCATACCAAAAGACAACAGAAGGGCCCTGCTTGTCCTAAACGACTGTAAAACAGATTCTGCGCTTATTCTGTAAATTAGAAAGACCTTAGATGTGTTCGTACAAAATAATATAGTGTCCTACTCTGCTCGGCGAAAGGACACGATGGACAAGCAAGCGGCTATTTTATTTTATTTTATTTTCTTCCAATTCAAGTTTATTCAAATGTGTTTATTCTACTCAATATTCAAAATAAATTTATTAAATTATTCATTAATTCATTGACTGAATTTTTTATTAAATAATAACGTAACTCACAGACAGACGAACAATTTGAGTCATTCAGAATTTGATGACGAACACAATGATATGAACTTTTTTTTATCTACGACCGATATTTATCGATCTAGGAAAGTTCCTGACAGATGAAATATATTTTTCGATTCTCTGAAGGCCATAATAGTAAACAGAAATAATAAAAATAGGTATTATCAATGAAATTTTTTGTGTTTCACTGATTAGTGTATTATATTGTCTACTAAGCTTCGTCCAGACCATTGCCATTACAACGAAACAAAAGTAATATTTCTCCATTATTTTTTCATAGCAGGACCATAAAGATGCAATCACATGTAGGTAATTTGAGTTAAACCGACCTAACCAACTTCTATGATTCATTCTAATTTACTTCATCTACTTCTATGTGTAGGTTGTAAAGATGGCTTATATTTCTTTAAATTGCGATATATCTTGTGTCTATTGAAAAGTTCCAAAATGCAAAATGGAAATAACAAACAAAAACGGTAGTGTAAAACGAAATTCAAATTGATTATAGAGAATTTATGCGGCGGAATTCATTAAAAAATCCTCCAACTTTACTAATTGCTCTTCTAATAAATTTCTGCTGTAGCGTGCAAAATTTTCTTCACTAATTGAACTTTCTGAAATTATTCCATTATTCTGATTGATAATCGTCGATTTAAATTCTATGTGCAGCTTGTTCAAGATTTCACATACTAGAAAATTAGCTTTTCTCCTCTTTTTACATATTAATGATTACTACTTGGATAGATTATATTCTATGACTCCATTTTCAGATAAAAACTTTAATATGAAATGTTAACTGTACCGTTTTATAAACTAGTTTCCATGTGTAAATAAAAACAAAAAGATACACTTTTTAACAAAAGTTTAATGCAATGTATTGCAGTGGGAAACAAAACTGGTATTTTTCATAATCATATAATTCGTTACATTCTAACTTGAATTATGTTACGTCTAGAATAAATTATTGTATTCATTAAACTCTAGGAATTATCCATGAATGCGAGAAAATGGGATTAAAACATTCTACGTAATTTTGAGGATAAGCATACATTTCCACTCGCAGTGCCAAAAATAATTCTTATCAGTGCTCGACGCTGCAATGGAAAATTATGGGACTCTATCCATTGACGCCTGCTGCATAATAGTACTTCAACCTATACAAATAACAAAATTGTACATTTAGTTCAGTAATATAACGATTTATATCGGACAAAATTCATAAAGTTTTGAAAACTGGTAGATATGTTAAGGATAGCATAAGAATTACTAAACCGAAAAGTTCCCACCCCTAAATATTGTGCTTCATCCCCTAGGAGGTCGCTTCTACCCCCCATTTTGAGGTTTTCTAGATCATCTCGGGAACGGTGCACATTTTGATAATAATACCTATATACAAAACTGTTCCTTATAAAATTATCTATCAAAAACGTCTCTACAATTTTTTTCCTAAAATTAATACTACCGTGGAAAATAAGGCGCACACATTAAGGTTTGGTTCCAGTTAACACTACAAATTGTAATCTTTACTATAATCTGCTTTTAAGTTCAATGCTTAACGCTAAAGTAGTAGGCACTTAAAAATATAATAAATGTAGCGCTTCTATCCTTTCATCCATATCCAAAAATATCGCAATTTTTAAAGAAGTGAGAATATTGTATATTGTACACGCGACCCCGGTAAAGTAATTGGTGCGATTTTTTTACGTGGTATCTCCTGTATACCTAAGCCACTAATTATTAGAAGGTTACCTGCGTTAATTAATCTTCGTCGTCTTTCATAGATTCGACATTCCTGCATGCTTGTCCGTGGCAGTGGTAACACATTGTGGAGCAACGTGAGCCTGCTCTTCTGCAACTGCACCTGTTTTCGCACCCTAACTTGCACGAACAAGAAATTAGAGTTAATACAGATTTGGGAGCTCGGTCTTTTGTTGTCATAGTTGGGGTTAATATACCACCGACTTTCTTCCATCCTCAATCAGTAGCTTCTAGCGTAACGTTTTTCCAGGTTTGAATTTAGTAAAAAAAACGCTATATGAGTGTTGTCGAGTAGCAGCAGAAGTTGGTGGTAGTTTTGATAACATTACCGTATTGTTCCCTTTACTAACAAGTTTGTTAAAATACATGAATCTGGATACGTCTAGACTTTTTTTCTGCGGAGGAAGAGTTGTATAGAGCTAGAGCAAATCGCTCTCCTACGTCTGCAATTTCTTCATTACTACCTTTTTCATTATTAAAAGTCTGCACGATGTCTTTTAAGTCATCTCTTTTATTAAGCGCATTGATTGCATTAACCTTTCCTTTGGAAAAAAGCGCTAAGTTTGTGTCGCAACCACTAATGGCGTGTGCAAATAATATTGTTTCTTTACATTTTTTTAAAAAAGTTGAGAATTGTAAATTTCGGGAACTAAATCCTTCTGATGGTATTACCTTGTTTTTACTTTAAAAATTGAATGTCTTTATTAAAGGGAGAAAGAGCAATAAGAAGGACTAGCAGGTCAATATCTTGCCCTACGACAACAGTTGCGTCGCACTTATAACATTTTTCGATAGCAGTTTGTACTATTAATAAATCGGCGTCATCCACAGCAACAAACACCTCGATTCCTTCTTTCCTGAATTTTTGCACTAGTTGTGCAATGAAACGTTCTCTGTTAAACAAATGACTAAGGAACTTCTGCTGAGTTTCATCAGTGTGTTTTCATCAAATTTAAATTCAGGAAGTAACCGTCTTCGTTCTAGGCACTTCGTGCTATTTGCAGTCTCCAAATAACCATCGATCACGACAGTTACTCTATTACCGTAATGTTTTCTTATGTAACTAACATAAGCGTTGTAAATGTTATTAAATTCTCCTCTTTTTGGCCATATTACTCGGCGAAGCAAGTCATTTCCTGTCATTATTTTTCACACCTTACATGCTCATTATTACTGACATTATTTTTTCGTCATTACGTTTCAAGTGGCGATATAAAGCGCACCGATTTTGTTTCATTAGAGAATGGATTTTGAGAAAAAAGCATGTCTAGCTAATTAGCTATAATTATTGCATTAAGTATGAAACGTAACATGACGGGTACATTTTTAGTAATGATGTTTCTGTAATGATCTGGTGGAATGACATTATTACTGAACGTGTAAGGTGCCCCTTACGCCTGTCCAAGACCCTAACCTACCATAACAAAAGATGGCTGCTGTAGTACAAACAAACGAAAGTGAGAGCGTGTTGGACAGGCCTATTTGACATTAAATATAATGTCAGATTTAACTGATCAACTGACATTATTCTCTTTTTTCACCGTCGCTAGCAGCGACTTTCTAAATTAATACCCGTTTTTCGTCGTTTTATAAGTAACTTCTCTGCAAACTGCCGTTATGATGTCATTTCTGTTTTAAATGCATGTATTTTTATAATTGATATTATAATATTAAGACTTTCTTTCCAACTTCTACATGTTTCTAATGATTTTTTTATAAATAACTGTTATTGTTTAACACAGATTCTCCTCAAATTTTAACTTAGCGCAACAACCCAATTGTTTTACAAACTGCATGTATAATTCCTCAAATTCATTATTAGCTTTTTCATTCACTTCCACTGCTCTAGATTCATCAACAGATGATGCCAGCATGATAGACGAAATCTATGGAGAGTATAGTGTTCGAAATTTTTTGGTGTTTGTGTAAACTACTCGATTATCAGAGTAGAAAATACTTCAAAAAGTTAAAGTACCACTTAGTCAGCTAAAACTACGAGCGAAATAATAATTAATTTCTGTTAATGTGTAATCGATGAGACGTTATTTTACAGTCATAAATATTAAGTTGTTCTCTCATACCCCATATATTTTTCTATTCCGCAGCAGTAAAAATGAAACATCCAGCTAGATAAGATACTGTAAGAGACAAAGATATTATTTAAGGTTAATGGAGCAAAACAGTCCAACGAGCCGGTTCTAAGTGTTCATCTGGAAGGAGATTTGAAGGGCCTAAATTATTACAGACATTTTAACCTTCCATTTAGTCATGGAAAACAAGAATGGGTATGAACTACCATCTGACCTAACATATAAAATATCCTGTTTTCTTGCAAATAAAATAAAAATATTATACGTATCACAAAAAAATTTAAATTTTCTTAAATGCGAAGGTAATTAATAACTCTTTACCAGAAGTAATAATGACACAAATTAAATATAAATAAAACTAAAAGAAATTGGTGGCACATACTCCAAAACGGACATAAAAATACAAATATGGAAACAGCTGTTTCGAAATTATTGTTCCTCTTCTGCACAGTGCAGTTGAAAGCCCTGAAATGGAATAGATGAAAAACAAATAATTTATATGCATTTGACAGGTCAATATAAATAGACACATTACCTTTCTTCCAGAGGTCAAATTTTTATATGTAAAGTGCAGGTTACTATACTGCCAAAGTAGTAGAGCAATCTTCCTAAAATCGAGGCTTTAATCATCTTCAGATGATGGCAACATAGTTAGCGAAATGTGTGTCGAGTATTTGAGTGTCTTCTATTTACAACGTCATCTGTCGCGGTTTCCTGTTAAGGCGCAGTTACACGGCGCGAGATTAGGCGAGCCTGGATCGGCGAGCCACGAAACAAGCGCCGCGTGACATAGGCAACTTGCGGCTCGGGAGACGTGTCTCGCGTCTTCCATCCAGTGTCGGTAAAGTTTGGCGAGTCAAAGCCGCTAATTAAGGTGGCGCATGCTTGATTCGTGTAGGATCGCCTTTTCGCGAGCCTTTCCCGAGTCATCTCCAGTTCAGAATCGCAAGTATTGTTTTATTATTTGTATTGTCTGCGTTAACATGGCGTGGTCCACATTTTTTTACGTACTTCCTCAACATAATTTACGACAGTTTGCCTTGAACATTTAAATAGAAAACCCATACTTCGATAACTGTCGCCTGTAGCTAAAAATCTCAAAGCGATGGCAAGTCGTTGTTCAACAGATATACTCTGCCTTATATAGACCAGGAGCCCGCCGACCACTAATTGGGTGTGAATTGTTGTTAATTTGGGGCAGTAGAGTACAGAAATGAATATGCCAGCCCTTTTTTGGGGGGCAAGGGCGTACGGCAGGACCCAAAAGGTGTAAGAAATATGACTTGTAAAAGTAAAAAAAATGTCACAAAGTCATAGGTTTACGCATGGGAGTTGGAGGGATTTCATAATTTACCACCAAAAATCATGAATCCAGACTTCCATTCATTTTAGGCGGTACAAGGAAGCGCTACGCTCGCCCAAAGAGTATGAGCGGGTAGCAATGTAAAAAGTGCCCCCGCACCTACCGAACTAAAATGGCTTCCATAAGATGTCTCGTATGCTTACTGTCTTGTGTACAAAGTTTTAAGCTTGTGGACTCTGCATGGGGTGGAAAAAAAATAATTTACCCCTAAATGTTTTATTTTTTTTATCACCTCCTATTTGACGGATCGCTTTCTAATTTGGCACGAATAATATTAGTGTCGGGATAGTTTATTTTAAAAAATATTACTCTTCTACGATGATTTTATGCATTAAAAAAAAAATTAATATATTTTTTCAATGGCCTGAAGGGTGACTACCCTGTTTGACACTGTTTCCATATTTTGATATAATATGTATTTAAACTATAACTATAACATATAACAGTTACAGTTTTATTAATGCGGTGGAACAGGATAAAAATAAATAAAAAATATCTGAACTTGCAACATTACGAGTATAGTATTTAATATTTAGATAGGTAATCATATAATTCATTCATATTTAGTTATTTCACTTCAGATAAGACATCGCAAAGAAAAAGAAGAACAAGAAAAGCGACGTCAAGAAGAAAAAGAAGAGCAAGAAAGAAGACGTCAAAAGGAAGAAAGGCGGCGTCAAGAAGAAAGGCACGAATTGAAGGAAATAATGGAAGACCTGGAAATAAGGCGTCAAGAGGAGAAAAAAGAACAAGAAAGACAACGCCAAGAAGAAAAAGAGGAACAAGAAAGAGGCCAGGAAGAACTGAGGAAAATCCTGAGCGATCAAATGAAAATCCAACAAGGCGCTATGAATTCAATCACTAACAAAATCAAAGAAGAGATAAACAAGGTCGAAGATAAAGTAGGTGTGGTCAAGACAGAAGTCAGTCAAGTCAAAGGGGAAGTAAGCGATATCAAAGAAAAGATGGGTGTGGTCGAAGGAGAAGTGGAGCGCCTTAAACGACAATTGAGAAAGGAGGCCACCTGGTAGCATCATCAGGTCCTCGTTTAAAACCTTCCGCATTTGACGGCCAAAGTTCATGGACAACGTACAAGAGACAAATTTTGAGGCGGCTACAAGTGCGAATAACTGGGATAACGAGGAAACGGCTATGGCATTAGTTCTGGCGCTAAGGGGCCAAGCCTCAGAGTTACTTCAGACCATCCCGGTGGAGAAACAAAGGGAATTCAAAGTCTTGGAAGCTGCATTAGTCTTGAGATATGGCGACCAACACCTTGTCCAAGTATACCAGGCTCAGCTAAAATCAAGGACGCAAAAGGTTGGGGAAAGCTTACAAGAATTCGAAGCTGTGATAGAGAGACTAGCACACCTGGCATATCTGAGTGCACCAAGAGAATATCAGGAACAACTAGCCGTGGGAGCCTTTTTAGATGGCATCAGGGCCGAAGAGGTCAGGCGAATTCTTAGAATATCGCGGCATCAAAGTATTAGCGAAGCTTTGGTGCGTGCCCTCGAAGTAGAAGCTGCCTTTAAAGAGACCCCGCGGTCAGAAGTGCGTGCTGTGACAGTTGAAGAGGCACTAAAAATACAAAATAAGTCATTTTTCAATTGGCTGCCGGACCGCCGGCTAATCACGCCCCCGCTCTGCCGCAGTCGCATCTGTCTTACAAATCTCCGTAGATCCATCTCATACTGTTACGTTCTCATATATAGGTAGTATCTTATCTCCGGAATTTTAAGTGTTTATATCGTACTCGTGGTTTTCTTGTGTTATTTGTATTGTACCTAATACTTAATTTTTCCCTTTTTAAAAAACTTAAATAGTAGTTAGTGTTATGCACGAAATAGAAAGTTCTACAGTTGATAGCAATAGTTCTGAGAGCAAAATCAGCTCACTTAATTTAAAACGCAAAAACAGTAACAATGTATAATATGTAAAAAAAAATGGAGGTACTATAATCGAATCAACCAATAAAACTTTCTTTACTGCCACAGTTAGATGAGGAAAGTGACTTGGATAAATGATTTTGTTTTTTATGAGTTATCATAAACATAACCAGCGCGGTAGCTCAATCGGTTAAGGTGTATTGAGTGGCGAATATGCTGATCAACTGCCTACCGCGCTCTGGGTTCGACCCCCAGCCCAGGTATTGACAACACCGGTGGGTGTGGATGTATGTCTGCGTTTTTCCAAATGTGTAACCCCCTTCCGCACAGCCTTGGCTTTGGATTTGGGTGTGGTGTGTTTTATCATGTTCCTAATGGTTAATAAAATAAGTCTTATAGATGTTCGTATGTAACAATAATAACAGCCCGTCTAATGCTCAAAGTGAATCCCATTGCAACCACAAAGCCTTCAATCCTACTCCTTTGTTTGAGACATTTTTCCATTCTGGTCGGGTTCCTTTTTCCTTTGCTCGCAATATGGATTCAATTTCTGCATCACTCAGTTACTCTTGTCTGAATGAATTATATGATTACCTATCTAAATATTAAATAATATACTCGTAATATTGCAAGTTCAGATAATTTTTATTTATTTTTATCTTGTTCTACCGCATTAATAAAACTATAACTGCTATATGTTATAGTTATAATTTAAATACGTATTATATCAAAATATGGTAATAGTGTCAAACAGGGTAGTCACCCTTCAGGCCATTGAAAAAATGTATTAATTTTTTTTTAATAGAAGAGTAATATTTTTTAAAACAAACTCTCCTAAGTCTAATATTATTTGTGCCAAATTACAAAGCGATCCGTCAAATAGGAAGTGAGAAAAAAAATAAAACATTTAGGGGTAAATTATTTTTTTTTCCACCCCATGCAGAGTCCACAAGCTTAAAACTTTGTACACAAGACAGTCAGCATACGAGACATCTTATGGAAGCCATTTTAGTTCGGCAGGTGCAGGGGCACTTTTTACATTACTACCCGCTCATACTCTTTGAAAAAAAAGTCAGATAAAAAAAACGATAAGTTTATGAATGGCAATCAGGAATCTGGTAAATATAAACCTCCTGAGTGTGAAAAGACATTCGTCATCTTTGAAAAGTGGTGCGAACGTCTTGCCTTTCACGATAATTGACGGCGTATCGGCTGTTCCTACCGCATGTACTAGTTACCCTTGTGATTCTATGAGTATTACAAATTTACGACTGGCAATCGTAAACTTGGTATGTATGAACCTCATGAGCGTGAAAATATATTCGACATCTTTGAAAAGAGGTGCGAAGGTCTTGCCTTTCACGATAATTGACGGCGTTTCTGCTCTTCCTACCGCATGTACTAATTACCCGGGTAATTCGATGTGTGTCATAAATTTACGACTGGCAATCAGAAACTTGGTAATTATGAACCTCCTGAGAGAAAAAAATACATTCGCCATCTTTAAAAAGTGGCGCGAAGGTCTTGTCTTTCACGATAATTGATGGAGTATTATCGGAGCTTCCTATCGCATATATTGGTTACCCGTGTAATTCGGTGAATATTATAAATTTACGACTGGCAATCAGATACTTGGTTAGTATGGACCTCCTCATTGCGAAAATACGTGCGCCATCTTTGACAAGTGGTACAAGGGCCAGCTAGAGTCTAAGCGCCTGGTTCCACTCTAATTATTTATTTTCATTTTAATAAAGTTTGCTTTTTCTGATTAGTTTTTCTTTTAGCTTTAATTATTATCTCTTTAATTACCCCCTCGTACATGTGACACACACATAAACACGCACGCGCGCACACAAGGCGGACATGAATATCGAATTTTCACATCTTCTTTTCAAGAAAGTCTATCATTTAGGTCAATGCTGCCGTTTCGATACAATCGCACCATTTTTTAAATATGGCGAATATATTTTTGCACTCAGGGGGTTCATACTTACCAAGTTTATGATTGCCAGTCGTAAATTTGTGATACTCATCGAATCACAAGGGTAACTAGTACATGCGGTAGGAACAGCCGATATGCAGGCGCCGTCAATTATCATGAAAGGCAAGACGTTCTCACCACTTTTCAAAGATGGCGAATGTCTTTTCGCGCTAAGGAGGTTCATACTTACCAGGTTCCTGATTGCCATTCATGAACTTATCATTTTTTTATCTGACTTTTTTTGCGTAAACCTATGACTTATTTGTGACTTTTTTTTACTTTTACAAGTCATATTTCTTACACCTTTTGGGGCCTGCCGTACTCCCCTGCCCAAAAAAAGGGATGGCATGGTCATTTCTGTGCTCTACTGCCCCAAATTAACAACCATTCACACATTTTGGGAGTAAACCTATGACAGCCAATTAGTGGTCGGCGGGCTCCTAGTCTAATATTTGTGTCCTGCTAGGAGGGCCAATTTTTTTTATTAGATATTCAAAATTGGACGCACTCATTTGACAGATGAAGTTTTCGAAATATTCTGACGGCTCTTTTAGAAAATCTGCGAGCATATCTGATCCATTGTACCTGCATGCTTTACATCAAAATTAATTACAATTAATTCTAATCTTACCTTAAATCATAACTTCAAATAAACAGGAACTTGCCTTTATCGACCTCATGTGCGATCCCAGCCACCACCAACTTGTATGTTTTTTAACTTCTCTTGTAGCAATTTACCAGCAGCAATTACGCACAAAGTAGCAGCTCCAGTTATAACCGTTTGCCTATTTGCATTCATTGCGATCGACTGATCTATGCAGTTTTGACGAGCCTACAAATCACACGAAATCTGCATTGGTCACGCGCCGTATTGACACCTCTGGCTCGCTATTAGGCGAACCAGCGCGACTCGCGAGCTGAGCTCGTGGCTTCGCGAATCACGCGCCGTGTAATTGGGCCTTTAGGCGCATGGCCTCACTAAAGCTTTTTCCCTTTGGATCCTTGGTGACATCAGCCCAACGCTTTGGAAGACGTCCTCTTCGCCTTCGCCTCTTACCGTCTGATTTTCCCTGAACTATCAGTAAATATAGTACTTGAGTGTAGTGTTTAAATATTTTGGTGTTGGTGTTGGTGGAAACTATTTCAGAGGCAGCGCCAGTCCGAAGGTTCCAACCCCCTCCAGCATTAAATTGTGTCGGTTGCTAGACATTACATCGTTTACTTACAGAAAATTTAAAATTCCTTTGCTAATAGTTTTCCAACAATAATAGAAAAAACAGACAATATATATACATATACATATACATATACATATACATTATATATGGGGACAATTACTTTTTTTAACTTCCCCACAAAAAAATTGTGGGAGGTTACTAAAATTAGTCCAAATCTTTACGTTTTGAGATCCCAGGAACCCAAAAAAGTGGTTTTTCTGAAATCGATCGGGAATGTCTATATTTTTGGCGCGATTTTAGAGCGAAAAATGCACAATTCCAGTATTTTAGTCCGTTGCTAGGAAACTATCAGAAAACAGACCGGAAAAGATCCGTTGCCAAGCAACGATCAACAAAGCCGTACGGGAATGTTACTTCCCGGCCTAGGCCGGGAAGTAACATTCCCGTACGGTTTTTTATATATATTTTAATATGTTAATACTTTTGATTTTTATACGTTTAAAATAGTATTGATTGTAATTTCAGAAATTTTTTTTTTTAAATGTTTATATTTTTTATTTTTATCCGTTTAAAATGGTATTTATTGTGATTTCAGAAAAAATAGTATGTGTACTTCGGTGTGAAAGCACATTCCCAGACTTCGATGCATTGTTGCATCGTCGTCCGGGAATGTATCGCTTTCACACCTAGATACACAATATACTATTTTCTGAAATCAATCGGCAATGTCTACATTTTCGGCGCGATTTCAGATCGAAAAATGCACAATTCCAGTAGTTTAGGACGTTGCTAAGAAACTATCAGAGAACAGACCGGAACAGATTCGTTGCCAAGCAACGATCAACAAAACCGTACGGGAATGTTACTTTCCCGGCCTAGGCCGGGAAAGTAACATTCCCGTACGGTTTTTTATGTATATTTTAGACAGTAAATAAATACACGTAGACAAACCAACTCACATTAAATTTGCATTTATTAGTAAGCAGTTAGAATATAATGAAGAAATGTTATGCATTAATATAAATTCCTTAATTTATAATAATATTGATTGTGATTTCAGAAAAAATAGTATGTGTACTTCGGTGTGAAAGCACATTCCCGGACTTGCTTGTTGGCCTCGGCTAGCGCCTTGGCCAACAATTTGCATCGTCGTCCGGGAATGTATTGCTTTCACACCTAAATACACAATATACTATTTTGAAAATTGTGTGTATGTATGTATGTTAGCACGATAGCGGCGAAACTACTAATTGGATTTGGATGAAACTTTGCATGAGGGTTTCTTTAGTGCTCCAGAAGATCTCGAAAGGTTTTGGCTGAGATTGGATTACGTTTAGTGCCATTTTGGCACAACAAGTTGTTTATTTTATATTTTTCGTTGCCTTCATTGCCCCGGTGTCTTCGCGTCCACTCCAGTTGTATACTGTTGTGTTCCGCCAGTATCGCCAGGGATTCGAGGCAATCTTTTACCGTTTTGGAACGTATCTCTACTGCATTCTGAGCTTTGAGAGCTGCTTGACTATCAGTGATGATGCGGATTCTTTTGTCATATGACCTCCGTATCATTTCTTGTGCACATATTTCTATGGCTGTGACTTCTGCTTGGAACACAGTTGCGGTACTTCCCAGGTTCAGACTGATGTCTGTCCCTGGTTGGTCCCCCGTAACACCTGCTCCAGTACTTTTGACGTTTTCGATCCATCAGTATACCATATGGTATCATTTGGATGTCTTCGCACTTGCCTTGTTCCTTCCTCTTCCCTATCGGGTATGTATACCCTGAAGGTCTTTGCGAAGTTGTGGTTTGTGCTGATTCTATCTGACTGCATATCTATATCTAGTCGATTTCCTATTTGTTGGAATATTTCGGTATGGTATCCTATTCTTGGAATGGTCCCATGTCCGTTTGTTTTCAGCCCGTTCGCCGCCAACAGTGCCTCATTCTCCACTACTAATTGCAGTGGGGGCAGGCAAAGTAGCGCTTCCATGGCTGCGGTAGGCGTTGTTGACATTGCTCCCGTTATGCCTAGACATGCTAGTCTTTGTACTTTCCGTAGTTTTCTCATTGCCTCCCCTTTTCCGGCTTTATGCCACCAGATCAGGGAGGCATAGGTTACTATTGGTACTACAACCCTTCGGTACAGCCAGTGCACCATTCTTGGTTGTAGTCCCCAATTTTTACCTACCATTCTTCTGCTGGCCCATAAGGCCCGCGTAGCTTTGGTAGTCACTCTATCTAGATGAGCATTGAAATTTAATTTGGTGTCTAGAATCAGTCCCAAGTATTTGACTTCATTGCTCACCTGCAATTCATTTCCCCGGAGATATAATCTTCCCAGGTTGAGTTTCATCTTTCTTGTGAAGGCGACTACAGTGGTCTTCCCTGGACTCACGGAAAGACCTTCCCGGGTACACCATCCGTCTACCATAACGAGGGCTCGCTGCATCTTTTCCACTTAGTGCCCTCGTGTTTTCCTGTTACCAGGATGACGATATCGTCTGCAGAACCTTGCGCATATATTCCCCGCTGTTCCAGTCCAGATAGGAGCTCGTCCGCAACCAGGCACCACAGGAGAGGAGATAAGACCCCCCCTGCGGGCATCCTCTGGTCACGGACACCTCCTCTGTTGTGGATCCTAGCGTGGACTGAATTTTCCTAGTTCTGAGTGCTGAGTCGATCCATCTTGTTATTGACTTTTCGACTCCGCGCCTCTTCACTGCCTCACTTAGTGGGTCGAATGAGGTATTGTCTATGTCTAAGAAGGTTCCTATGGCCGTTTCTTTACTGTCTAGGGCTCTTTCTATTTATTGAGTAAGCTCATGTATTGCTAACTCACAAGATTTTCCTGTTTGGTAGGCATACTGGTTTCGATGTAGAGGTTTTGTACTCATTTTATCGTCCCTGGTGTGCCTATCAACCAGTTTCTTCAGGGTTTTCAGAAGAAATGATGTTAGACTGATAGGTCGGAAGGATTTGGCCTGGGCGTAGGAGTCACGCCCTGGTTTTGGTATGAATACCACCTTTATCTTCCGCCAGCTGGTTGGCACATAACCCAGGGCCAGACTGGCCCTGAATAGTCTGCACAAGGGTGTTGCAAGTATTTCCACTCCCTGTTGAAGTAGAGCTGGAAGTATTCCATCCAACCCTGGTGACTTGTATGGTTCAAATGAATTGATTGCCCATACAAGTCTTGAAGACGTCATACTAGTTGTGATATTTCACGAAAAAAGTGCAGTTAAAGTTAGTGATAGCTGTGTGAGGCGTACATAACCCATAAGGAGCCCATATGGTTATGGACGGTCCTTATCTGGGCCCAAAGTAAGTTTTTTGCCCAAAACTATTAAAAGAGACACTTGAATCCATTTCCGGCACAACTCCGGAAAAATTGCCGGTAATCACAACCCAAAAAACATTAACATAACCTAAAAACCAAACCAAGTGCAATACCAACCTAAAAATTTTCAACAACTGTCAAGAAATAAAATCCCCCAGCAAAGTTTAGAACCAGAATTTTTGACAGCTGTCAGTTTGACAGATTTAGAACTAACAAAGTTTAGCGACAAAAAATTTGACATCCGTCAGTTTGACTGCTGTCAAAAAATCTGCTTCTCTGAAACCTTTTGGCATCTGTCAATTTGACATCGGACATTAGTGACAAGCAACCAAACATCAACCTTCCCCAAACGATTTAGTGAAAAATCGGTCTAGGCCAGAAGATAAAAATAATATTTATCAGCTCAAATTGAAACGGTCCACTATGAATACTTCACAGGTCACAGCTGGCAGAGAAGCTGTCCACAAAGAAATTATATGGTTTTTAAAAATAAATAAAAAAATGTAATTAAATGAGATCGTTCATATTTTTTAGTGCTCTTTTTGGCTTCAAAGATCCACCGGCTAGGGAAGTTCCAGCCGCTTTCCGTAGCTGCCGATTTCTAAAAAAAATATTAGTTTTGACAATTTAGGCAAATCTGAAAAACGTTAACGCATATATAATGTACAAAGATCAAAGGATTTGGCAAACAGTGAGCACATTGTTTAATAACTATAAAAGTGGAGTTGATAATCGTAACAATCGTTCATTTTTTAATATTATTGCGGTATTTGGCCATTGCTGTAGTATTTTATGATAAATGTAATAGGATATAGTGACATTCTAAAAAAGCTAATTTATATTTACCGTCTTGGAGAATAGCGGCCTAAAACAGTTTCGGCGGTTATTTCATAAACCGATTATTATATGAAAAACGTTAGAAAAAATATAGAAAAAAAAAATTCCACAAAGAATATTCTTACAGTTTCTTTGTAACCTAATTGTTTTCGCACAATTACGCAGTGAAAATTTGGAATAGAGTACCACTTTAAATGAAACGAGTTTCCCTTCAGTGGCAGTCATTCTTGAGGGTACCTACATGAGAGAGAGCTTCTCCGTTTTCTCAGCACAGAACTAATAAAAAGAAAGAGCTAAAAGGAACTGGTTGTTATCACGAGAGAAAATCATTAGATACTTCAGCATGTTTTCATTAAGAAGCATGTGTTCAAATAACCATATGCCGATGTAGCTCTACAGAGGCACAAGAGAAGCGAGGAGCATTATATATTGGCAGTATACATCACCAAACTTTGGTAAAAACTCATCTACATGCAATTGAAATAACAAACTCTCTTCCCTTACCACTTCCTTACAGGGTGTGTACACTAATTCTTCTTTTTTTTGTCAGAGATAAACCCACAGCTTGGGGAACTCGAAAAAAGTGTCGATGAATCCACAGAACCTTCACTTCAAAACATGAAGTGGCTCCAGCAGTGCTAAAAACTGTTGAAATATTTACGATTTTGCTTTATGACGAACTCAACAATGACCATGGCATTGTTGAGACAAGATGTCATCTTTTCACTAAAAAGTAGAGAGCACTGGAACTATGCTTCCTACAAAAATGCCCTTGATAAATATCTACGGCAAGCAGCATTACAGGGATCATTTATCGGGGACCAGTGTCTGATTTCAAATTCACATATTTCAGATCCCACAAATCTTAAACGTACCAGTTTAAGTGTATGAGACGGACAGCGCTAAGTTTCATGCCCTTTCTAAACTTTCGTCGAAAAATAATACTAAATGTTTCTTTATCATAGGTACATATTATACCGTGCGTGTAATTTCCCATTAGGCATGTACATTCACGTAGCGCGAGAAATATGACAACACTGGCAGCCGTAAATTCGTCCGTCGGTGGACTGGTGGAGCATTCCAGCTCTGTTATTTCATTTCAGCCAGCTGGCACACGCGATGTTGTAATTCTTACTCCCCATGCCTAGCCCGCGACTACACACACGGTATCTAGCGTACCATAGATGGCGCACTAGACTGTTCTGACTTTTCAGTCTGGTTAGACTCTACACTTTTCAATGCAGCAACATAGAATTGAAAGTGTTAAAAGCTGATTGAAGCCCATTGCATAGTCATTCATTTCTCAACAGTGGCAGATGCCTTTCACCTTCCCAGGCTCATCAGTGCCACACGGAAAGAACGGACATACCAACGCTTTAACCAATTCTCCAAAAATTTCTTTACAGTTTTCTTGTATTATATATAACAATATAATATGATATATAATAATACTATTCAGATTCGGTTCTTTCACTACGTCTAGGTATTATCTAGACAGAACTGAGTTAACCCCCCCCCCCCCCCCCCCCCTCCCTTTTATTTCATTTTCCGATACCAGATTTACCAACAACAGCTTCCATTTTCCAGTGTAGAACTGACTTTGGCGTTGAAATTACAAAGAACAATTTGGTAATTTCCATTTGGAATGATGGGAAGTAATGTTTCTAGATGTTCATAGATAACTTCTCCTCTTCAGCAGCAGCTGTAGGTGCATATATTTGTGTCAAATTCACTATTGTTGAGTGTAGTAGTTTCCTTTTTTTCTGCACTTTTAATAACAGCCGCTTACTCTAATTCAGACGCTGGTTACAGCCGTGCACTTTGGGTCAGACGCTACTTTTAGTTCACAGGCACAAGAATTGCTGCACCTGCGCTCTTGAATATTTGGCATCAAGTCCTAAATGAAGTCGTTCTTCAGTAGCCACATTCCGATGATGGTGACACTGTTATTTACCATGACTCTGGTAAAAGGACCCTTATAGGTTACTACCATCCATGAAAGTGTTCTAAACAATGTGTTACAACAAAAAATACATTCAAGACTTGCCGAGGTCCACAGCAAAGTTAAATTTATAGAATATATTGGAGAAGTAGGTTAATGTCTGAATATGTAAATTGTTGTATGGATACCCACACTCTCGGATTAATAGGGCTGAGGTGAATTATCCTCTACATTATTTTAAAGTGTTCTCTATGTAGTTGAACGTGGAATATTCTAAGTATGCTATTAAAATCCTTTGTGTTGAGTGAGTAATTTATTTCGAAATAATTGGGAAGTCTTGATGATGCTGATAGTTGACAGTGGACATTTGTTGCTTCGTATATTAATATTTTTGAGGGATTTAAAGAAATATATTTATTTCTGGCACTTTCCGAAACATAAAACAAAAATATGATTAGGTTTTCGTAGTAAATGTGTATCTGAATAATACAAAATATGAACGATCTAGAAGATTTGCCTATGGATCGCGTGTACGTGACGTCACAGATCCGAAACCTTAGGAAAAATAAACCGAAATTCTTAAGCTGTCAAATGGCGACTGATTGAACTTTTCTTAATATTAGTATTGTGTACATTATATCATACAAAATTGCAAGTTTTTAGTGTATTATTAATTGTGGAAATGTGGCAACTCCAAACAATGCCAGTTTTTATAAAATAACCCCAATTTACAACCAGAAGAAGTTAAGTAAATAAGTTGTTGGATGTTAAAGTAAAAATATTTGGGAGTGAAAAAAGTAAAAGGGGTTTTCTTGCAACATCCAGTAGCATTTTAAAGCAAAAAATGCTTTAAAATGCTAGGAATCCTATAATGTAATTCAATACTTCGTCAACATTAGCTAGAACAGTAGTTGTTTTGATATGGTTCTCCAATGATTAGTGTTTTAAAATGTTTTCCTGTGTAGTATATTAGTGTGATCAGATTAAGGTACCAATATACAGAAAGTAGATAATTTCATATTAAATAAAAAAGTGTGAATGACTGAAATACAATAAATGATTTAAGTATTTTCAATATATTTTTTTGCTTTAAAATGCTAGGAATTCTATAATGTAATTCAATATTCGGTCAGTATTAGCTAAAAGAATAGTTGTTTTGATTGTATCTTCAATAATGAGTGTTTTAGAGTTTCACCTGACTAGTTTAGCGAGCCCAGATTAGGGCAACAATATACCGAAAGCTGGTAATTTCATAATAAATAAAAAAAGTACGTAAGTTGTGATTTGCATAATACCTAAACAATATTCTCTGAGGTTAAGTATTTGAGAAAACTTAGACAACATCCATTACCCACTCATTTTGCCAGTGTTGCAGCAAGGGAGCAAACTTAGTACACAATGTGGCGAAACATGCTCACCACTGACATACTTTAGACAGCTGGGCTACAATACCGTTGTCAATAAGCTTTAAAATTTGTATTAACATTTTTTGTATGATCCTTATTTTTCGAGTAAACCACGACAAATGCGTGTGAAAAATAAATTATTAAAAAGGGCTGAAAAAATAGTTTAAGAAAGGTTGAGTTAGGTTAGTGGTGCAATACTCTATTGTGTTTTGGGTTTTTATAAAGCTGGTTTTCTAGCCGCGATATTTTTTCTTCGGTTTTTTTCGGGTTTTTTCGGGACTTCTTTTTTTCGTTCTTCTATATTCAGATTTCGATGGAGCATTTTTGTTTATTAGAGCAGCGATTTCGTAAGTCTATCGTGTCGTTTTTTTTTTTTGGCGTAGAACCAGGTCAAACATGTTAGGTTCCTTTGAGTATGTCACCGGGCATATGAAATCATATTTTACGACATTTTTTTGTGGTCTCGAACTTTTTAAATCAATAAAAAGTGAAAAAAATGTATTTTTAAAGAAAATTGTTTTTTTTTTTGTTTCCACCGCCATATCTTTAAAACTATTAAAGGTACCGAAATTTGTTTTGTATCAAATTAAAGGTCACACTGTAGCGCTTTTACCAATATAAATGGTTTGGGTACAATTTGCACTTTCATTTCTCTAAAAATCAGATAAACTAAAAATATATATTTTATGTATTGAAATCTTCGCCAATGGATAAACTTTTTTATTTTTGAAAATATTTACATACATGCAGCGAAGAAAATAAAGCCTAATAATCACAAAAGTTTTTGAAACAATATATTTTTTCCTAAAGTGTACCGTTTGGCAACAGCGATTTTTTTTATCAGCGCTAAATGCGAAATTGGGACGCAATTAATACACCTCGCATGCTAGTTACAGTAACTATAGAGGTTTTAACTTCGGAATAATTTCATATTGAACGGATTTCGTTCATTTTTGGCAGTATAATAGTAAATGCTCCACAGAAAAGTTTCTATATCGTGCGGGGGCTTGCTGATTTATAGGGGGTGGCACTTAAAAAATATATATGTTTATTGGAGCTGAAATAGAATCAAATTTTAAGAAGAAAAGGTTCTATGCAATTTTTCACATAAATTGATAGTTTTCAAGTTATAACGACTGCAAAATTGCGATTTTAGCTTAAAAAAAAAGGTATTTCCAAACGGCTTTCGTCAAGTTTCTCGAAAAGTATTAGGTACTTTATCGAAAAAATGTTACAGACCAATTACAGAAAGTACAAACTGGGAATTAATTATATTATTTGTTTATTGATGTAGGATTAATAATTTCGGAGATATTTAAGTTTATATTTGGTAGTGTTCCGAAATTAAATTTAAAGTTTAAAATGCACTTTTTTCTAAAGCAAGTGCTTTAAATGAACAAAAAAATTTGAGCATCTAGGTAATGCTACATCTTAACGAAAAACTGTATTTGAGATAATTTTTCTAAATTACTGGCTAATTAGATTAACAAAATGGCGACCTTTTTATATAAAAAAAGCATAAATACGCACATTTTTCCGTCATAACTTCTTTATTTCTTATGCTACAGGAACGAGTAAAAAATAATTTAAAATCGCAATTAATTGTCTTTAATTTCATTTCTTAGCATGCGTGACGTAGGTGTCACAATTTCTGAAATATTGAACATTTAAACTGCATTTTTCGTCTTATAAACGTTCGAACGCCATTTGTAAACTTTCATATCTCCGAAACTATTAAATCTATGTAAATAAATTAACAAGCGAAATTCATTACCAGTTCTACGTCATGCTATATATCAACGAGGAACAGTGTTTGAAATTCCTTTTTTTAATTACTGGCTAATTACAGTAACAAAATGACGACGTTGATATTAAAAAAAATGTGTAGACGCACATTGCTTCGGTCATAACTTCTTTGTTTTTTATGCTACAGAAACAAATTAAAAAACAGTTGAAAGCTTAATTAATAACATATTATTCTACCTATTAGCACCCTTGACGTAGGTGTCACAGTTTCTGCGTTATTTAACTCTCATTCTAAAGAATTACCTTATGAACACTTGGATGCTAAATGTAAACTTAAATATCTCCGAAATTATTAATCCTACGTCAATAAACAAAAAATATAATTAATTCCCAGTTTGTAATTTCTGTATTTGGTCTGCAACATTTTTTCGATAAAGTAATACTTTTCGAGATACTTGACGAAAGCCGTTTGGAAATACCTTTTTTTTTTTAGCAGAAATCGCAATTTTGAAGTCGTTATAACTTAAAAACTATCAATTTATGTGAAAAATTGCATAGAACCTTTTCTTCTTAAAATTTGAATCTACTTCAGCTCCAATAAATATATATATTTGTTAAGTGCCACACCCTTAGGGGGTGGCATCCACCCCCTATAAATTAGCAAGCCTCCGCACAATATAGAAACTTTTCTGTGAAGCATTTACTATTATACTGCCAAAAATGAACGAAATCCTTTCAATATAACATTTTTCCGAAGTTTTGCATATTTTTTACCTCTAGGTACTGTAGTATGCAGGGTTGGTCAGATTAGTCGCGTAGAAGTGGCTGTTGTCGAAAATCATTAAGTATTCATTGTTCGGATAAAAATTGTGACAATCGAAAATGTGCTTGTTTTAAGGAAGGCCTAAAATGTTGCAACGAATGCAAATGTCGTCCCTGTAACAACATTATTAAAGATTTCGAGGCAGATACGAACAAATTAGAATGCTAGTAATGTAGGGCCTACATAAACTACATGCTACATATTTATCTATCCAAATAGAACATTTATTTCAACAATAAAAACTCATTTTATGCGTACGTTTTTACTTTCATTCATTTAAAAATGTCTAATAAACTTACTAATTAGATGGGTAGTTAGTAACACTGACTGATATTTATAGATTAGGTATTTATATCTACCTACGTCTTTTTATTATTAAAAGGAGACTATTTAATATTTTTTGTACAATTTCTTAATATTAACAACATATGATCAATACTACTGTACAATATATGAAATATTGAACAATAATATTGATCCCCTAGATGCTTTTGATCACTACTGGTTTTGTACCTATTGATATAAGTTAAACTACTACATACACCCCGACCGGAACCGTCAGATCGTTGCAGTCGGCAGGCTTGCTATAGCCGAGCGCGCAAGAATATGACTTTGGCCCGTTAAAAAAAAATCGCTGACTCAATACTATCAACGGGACTTGAAAAATTTTTATCCTAAAAACTTTTTTCAACTATTGGCTTCAATTTGTACGCAGCATGTATATACAAATTTTCATAAATAATTTTTTTTCTCGATTGCCTAAAATTACGCTACTGAAAATAACAAGTTTGAGTTTCCTATTATTTTACCAACTTAAAAAAATATAAATCGGGTTCACTTGGGACGTTGTTCGAAGCGCTATTGTGTCTACTTTAATCTAAAAAAAAAAATAGTCTGATAGCACAAATATTTTCAGAGATATCGCGGTGGAGACGTTAAAAAACATATTTCATTAAAAATCTATTTTTTTGAGTTTTTCCGAAATAAAAAAGTTCTCGACCACCAAAAAATGTCGTAAAAAATGATTTCGTGTACACGATTATCTTACTAAAGAATCCCACTAAGTCTGGTTTGGTTCTACGCCGGTTTTTTTTTCTCGAAAACTAAGCGACTTTACTTCCAGATTTTACTCTACTATATTAAGAGTCAGGAGCACTATCAACGACAGAGTGGCGCATTGTTTACTGTTAGGTCTGTCAGCCGTGTATGACCATTGACCATAATAGCCACAACGCACAAGCGGCTAACATGCTTCTCAAAGTCCACGTGGCTCGTGCCACGGAGTATTACGATAAGTGGACGATAGTCTGCACGAGCAGATTTACAGAAAATAAAATCTTATTTCCAATCTTGATAAGGGGCAACCGATTTCAGAGAGGGAGTGCGTGAAGTGCTTGGATTTACACTTAGACTACTTAGACAAATGGCTCACGTTTAACCGACATAAGGAAATTGCAAGGATAGTCTATTTCATGTCCAGGAGTCTGTACACGCTCTTGACAAGGAACAGCAGACCCAGCAGACAGAATAAAAAATTAATTTAAACCGTTGTTGTGACGCCCACCCTTACATATGCGGCACCGGAGTGATGCAGCACGTCGGTTACGACAATGAAAATACTAAAAGTTCTGGAACATAAATATGTGCGCCTCGTCTCAAATTCCTCTCGATACACCTCCGTAAGAGACTTCTATGCACGCTGTTACTAGAAGATTACATCAAAGTTACATCTCAAAAATGTTACCTGTTCAAACTTGGTGATAGCCAGCTTACAAACAACATTACTAAAAAACCGCTGCCCAAGGAATCACTACTTCCACATCCAGATTTTTTATCCAAGTCACTCACAAAGAAACAATTTTGTATGTGGAAATAATTGTTTATGGAATTTTAATAACATAATATTTGAAATCCTCTACCACAAAATCGTATAAAACGATACCCCACATCGGTAGCGGGGTGGGTGTGGTGATAGGGGGTGGTAGTGGGGGTGGATGAAGTAAAAAAACATTTTGAGGTTTCTGGTTCTTGTACACACATTAAATCACAATTTTTTTTCATCCCCTTTAATATTGGGGTGGGGGTGGTAATGGGGGTGCCTAATGTCAAAAAATTTTTTTTGAGACCTTAGCTTATCTTCTATATACTAAATACCAATTTTATGGACTCTTACCTGCTTGATTTACCTATTTTCCCCAAATTTACCCCAACCCTTCGACGGAACAAGGTGAAAATATAATCTAGTTCTAGATCTCGTTAAAGTACATATGTGTACCAAATTTCAAACGGTTCCAGAGTAAACGTGCGCACAAAAAAAGTTACAGACAGACCGACAGACAGACAGACCGACAGACAGAAATTTTGTTTTCGCTCAAACTTAAAATCTCGACGTTTCGTGACATTCTAAGCCTATTTGAATAATAAAAATTTTAAAAAATGTGGAGTAGATGTGGAAGTAATTAGAGAGCATAATGCACCTTGCTAAAACATAAATTACCATATCAGGCAATTGTCCATCTTTCAACAACCTATTTAGCCTCATCCCCTTTCCTCTATACTATAAAATCTATCAGATACAATTTCCGATTTATAACTCATTTCTTTCCTCTTCTTCGATTCTGTTTATTGCTATTTGTTCGTTCTCTGAATTTTCTCTTCCTAATCATATTGTAAATATCAAAATCTTCGGATACTTCAAATATTTTAAATCATAAATTGTGCGGTCTAGCATAGCCGCTGGCTCTTGCAATTACTTGAAACGGGTTTTTTGGTCAGTAATTTTCCCGTGTGGTCATCATATTTATCTCTGATACTTATTTATACACACGTCCTTTGTCTTTTTATTTCAATTATTTTTTATCTTCTATATCTTTTTACATCCGGGCCTCACTCCGTCCACTCCTTCAATTTCCACGACTACTGATGTCGTGGCTGTCTGACTGGCTCCGGAACGAATGTCTCGGGAGGGCGAAATGTTGTATTTAATTTTAAGTATAGTTTTGATTGATTAATTGATTGTGTTAGGCTTGGAACGATGAGATCCCGAGTTCGAATCCTGGCTAGGGTATAAATGTTTAGTGGCATTTTTAATGAGTTACGGGGATGGTAACAGTGTCCTCTATTGTGTGAAGTAATATGGCTTGTCGCTGTTATCTCTCCTGAGTTCGAGTCTCAGCTGTGGCATATGGCAATGTCGCTGAGAATGGTTGTTGTGTTATTGTCCGTGTGTGGGTATGTTATGATTGAGTAGTGGAATAGCTCTAGCTTAAGCTCTAACAGGATGTTGAAAGGAAAAAACATCATGAAGGTTTTAACCCATAGTAGTTCCGTTTCGTGGGAAAAATATCTAATTTTACTGTTTTAGAAGTGAACTTTATTTCTTTGTATATTGTGTTAAAACTAGAACTTGTGTTAAATCTTAAAATTAACCAACTATAAATAATAAATATTAATATTTAAATACATATTGCTTTAAAAAAAACGACAAAAAAGTAACATTTCTACTTTTTCTCATTGTAACAGGAAAGAGACCATTTGGTGTAACCATATTTTAAAACAGGAACGTAGTATTGTATAAATATATAAAATGATAACAAATAAACTAATTTATATTTTCGGATGCGAAGTTTTTGTGCAACCTAAAATGTAATATCCTGGAAAGTCTAATAACTCTCTTCTACAAATAGTCTTTTTAGAATTATAAAGCTGTTTCTGCCACACTTTATTGTTCTTATTTCCTCTAACCTACTTCTACCGGTTTGATCAATATAGTTGACTATGATTACTTCATGAAGTCTGAGGGAGAAACCACTTCTATTATTTATAATAACACTTATTACTTATTATCATTGGAGAATTTGCAATATACTAAAATAAAATGTTTTATAAATTCAGTATATAACGTATATGATTGAAAAAGTACAATGAACAGTCGAAATGTGTATTCGAAATGTGAATTTAATAAAATTGAAGATGCACATAAATAAAGTAGTAATCTGTTTATGAACAGATTAATGCTACCCAATAATTTCTTTACTTTACCTTAAAATTTGTTATATTTAATATAAATAACTACTAGCTGAGCCAGTCGAAATTCGTCGGAATTGGGATATTGAAAAATGTATCCTAGAAATTATTTTTATTTTGGACTTACATTTTCCAGAAATTCGCGACACTGTTTTAACATAATAATCCCACATCATCCGTCAAATGTTGACATGTTTACAGTCCAATTATTTATTTTATTCTTCTAGTGACCAACCCCGTATATCTTTTTCACTAAAACTAAAATAGGTTTAATGCTTAGCAATTATGTTAACTACATGTCAAATATTATTGTTTTCCGTAACATTTTTCCTTAATTATTTTTTTGGAGTGTTCAGCCTCTATATTCTTCGGTCAAAATATACCAGACTTCTTTTTATGGCAATAAGCTTATTTACCTGCCGAATATTATTTTTTTCAGTCAAATATTTTTTTAGATATAGAGCCAAGAGTTCACCCGACAGACGGAACGAATGTCTAAATTGAAATATCTAAATTTTTATAATTTAAATCTGAAACGCGAAAATCCCAGTCATCTGGAATAATTATTTTTTCACGATTACAATACTTCTCTTCGGTAAGCGAGGAATATAAAGAATTTGTAAAATTATTTGCAAAAATCTCCCGTCTCTATTTGACACCTTCTGTTCATTAATTGTCTCATTCGCTTCAGAGATCACTTTGTATAGTTTTTACCAAAATTGTTTATTGTACCTGTCAAATATTATTTTTATCCATCAACATTTCTTAAAGTGATTTTTTTACGATTATAATTAGCTACAAATAATACTTTCCGAACCCTAGCCAAAACTTTCTTCGTTGTTATCGTCTCCATGTAAAGTTGAAGTAGTCTTAATAGTGTGAGGGGTTAGCACGTTATGAGGGGGAGAGGAACGAATAGGCCGAGCAATTAGATCTCCCGTCTTTACTCCACTTACAGTGAGAATGAAGTGAGAGAGAGGATATCGATGTCGGCAACGAGGCGTGTAGGCGTAAACCGTTAGACTGTTATTTTTAATTCAGGACCGCACTTAGAGATATCGCAGTCGAGCTTATACTGTCGGGGGTGAAGATATAATTCGATAATTACTTTATATTTCTTTATTTGGTAATGTGTTTTTGAAAATAATTTTAGTAAGTTTTGTTAGCAATTCATAGCAGTGCTTTGGGGTGATATTGTAAGTGTAATATTATAAATTATTATTATTTTATATTTATTTATTTTTTAATATAAAATATATCTAATATATAAAAATTTCGTGTCACAGTGTTTGTCATCAAACTCCTCCGAAACGGCTTGACCGATTTTTATGAAATGTTTGGTGTATATTTGGTAGGTCTGAGAATAGGTCGTAGGCTATTTTTTATACCCCTAGGTGATACGGGTGGCCCTATTCAGAAAATTTCTTTTTATTTTTTGGACAAAAATTTATAATTTATATGGCAAAACAACGTTTGCTGGGTCAGCTATATAAAAATGTTTCGACCGTGTGAGGCATATACGTCTACATCTACTCGTGTTTGTGAAAATGAAAGGATAGTGGTTACAGTGATTACAGTAAGAAAAAAACGAGTACATTTGGACGTGGACGGAAAACAAATTTGCTTAAATGTTTACGACAGTATTTTGGAACGAAAAGCTAATGACCCTAATTCGGATGATTTAGATGTAATAGGTGAAACAGCATCTCTGATAAAAGTTCCCCGTTCGACAATACACAAACTGGTGAAAGAAGGTGCCCTCCCAAGAAAACAACGATCCGACGCCGATAAATCGAAAACTCTGGACCCATCTCTAGCAAAACTGTGTAGTTTACGACGCGTATCAAAAAAATTAAATTCCAACTCTTGACGTGATAGACAGAAAACTGAAGGAAATGAATTATCCTCTAAAATGTACCAAAAGAACTTTAGGAAATTGGATGAAAAAAATTGGATTTAAATATCAAACTACTAATAAACGAATGGCGATTATGGAAAGCAGACGAATAGTAGATTGGCGAAATTCATATCTAGAAGAGATAAAACAACTCGGGGAAAACAGACCACCCATTTATTATCTAGATGAAACTTGGTATGATACTCATGACACTGTAAAAAAAGGATGGACTGAGAAATGTCAACCAATCTCATTGCCCCCTAATAAAGGGACTCGGTTGATTATATTACACTGTGAATCAGTTGATGGATGGGTAAATGGTGCATTGAAACTGTGCGAAAAAAACATGGAAAACTGTAACGTGGATTACCACAAGAACGTAGAGGGAAAAATATTTGAGAAATGGTTTGAAACGACCCTAATTCCAAAATTAAAACCGAACAGCGTTGTTGTTCTTGATAATGCGAAATACCATTCGAGGCAAGACTATAAAATTCCTAACAAGAGTTCTACTAAGACGGAGTTATAATTTTTTTTTAATGGAACATGATCTCTGTTATGAGGAAAATTATAATAAAGCACAACTCCTGGAAGTCCTGCGAACGAAAAAATTTGGACACTGTAGTGGAGAAATATGGCCACAAAGCGTTGATATTACCGCTATATTTCTGCATTTTCAATCCGATTGAATCAATCTGGTGTGAATTGAAGAAAAATGTCAGAAAAGGAAATACTTTTCCGAAATTCGCCAAAAAAGTCGTAGAGTTAATTGAAAAAAGTGTCGAAAATTAATAAGGAAGATTGGGAAAAAAGAATTACGAAAGTAATTAAAATTGAAGACGAATGTTCAAAAATTGGTCAACTTCATATAAACGGTGGAAATAAATTTATTATAAATTTGAATAAAGATAGTAGTTCATCTGAAAATGAAGAAGAGGGTGAGGATTTAGAGGAAGATGCGATGTGAGGTGAGATAAAGTGAGATGAGGTAAAGTGAAGTGATGTGAAGTGAAGAAGTGAAATTTATTATATCCGCTGTATTATTTATTTCCGTTTTTGTGCTTTCGTAGTTCAGTGTTTCAGAAATATTATTTTTCAGTATATTATTGTTTATTAATGTTATTTTTTTAATTTTTCTGTTTTTACTGTAGCAATTACAGTTTATTTTTAGTTTATTTATTGAGAGAAATATTTGTTTCTGTTACTATTTTTAGAGTATATTTTTTGTTTTTATTTTGTTTTAAAGGTTTATTGTTACTTTTTAAATAATCTCTTTATTCTATATTAATATTCCATACTCATCCTTTCCTGGCGGGAAATGCTTATACCTCCTCGCGGTTCTTGCTGGGTAGTAACAATTTATATTAAGTGAATTGTAGATACTGTAACTACTATAGGTGTAGTCACTACTTTTATTTCGAGTTTTTTATACATTGAAGCAGTTTTGCAAAAAAAAAAATTTGTCAAATTTTGCAAAAAGTTTTAAAAATGAATTGAACACCACACAACAAATAGCCCAGTCAATGAACGTTCAATAAGGGGGTCTAGAGAGAAATGCCGAGATCACAATTTTTGACTTGAGAGCTGTGTTTGGACTATTTAGGACGTAAACATAAGGAAAGTCCCCGAACGTAGGAGGTAGGGGGATGCAGGGGGGCACGAAGAAGGTCCCTGTTTTTGGTTTTTCGCTCATACCTCGAAAACATCGATGATGAACAGTTAGCCCTATTCAAAAAGTGGCTATATGCAAAATTAAAGCTGACTAAATTTTCTACAATAATGTTTCTATTAATTTTTTTCATATCTATTATGGTTCAGTAATGAATTGTTATCACTATGTATTACAGATATGGCCCAATTTCAATAGGGATTATTGTAATATGCTCTTTTACTTATATTCCAAATTGTAATCAAATATTTTAAGTCTAACAGAAGCTATCGTGTTTACAAGAAGCGGTATACACGCACACATAGATATACACGCCCACACACACTTACAGACGCAAAGACATTTTTTATTTGATATTTCAGTTCAGTCTGTTGTGAAACGGATATCTGTACAAGAAATTTTTTTCTATGATGATTATTAAAATTTATTTTCAATTTATAATAAATTAATAATAAAGTTAGAATACAGTCAGAAGATATTCAATTCATTACTGAACCATAGCAGATATGAAAAAAAACTAGAGGAAGCATTATACTCTTCGCCGATTTACTGAGCTTTTTATATAATTGTTACACATTCTATGCATCTTCGCATTTTTCTTGTAAATAATGTTAGTTTTTGGACGTTCTAAATTTTGTGATACCAACTTTGTTGTGAAAAAAAAAATATATGAAAAAAATAATCACGATATGAGGGATCGAACCCGGGACCTTTGCATTTGTTGTTGTTGTTGCGAGACGAAACTCTTGCCGCTACACCACCATTTCTTATTACTAAAATTGTTAATGAGTAATATATACCATTAGAAAATTTATTGTGATTATTAGGAAACACACATTAGTAAAATGTATTAAAAAAAAATAGTGATAGGAAATAACATTTCGCAAGGTTTCTATTTATTACAAACCATAAAAAAATGTAAAAAATATTTTTTTTAAATTTTAAATTACTAATAACTTTTTTATTTACCAATCTATTTTCTGTAAAATAGGGTTCTTCCTCTAGCTAACACTAAGTTACTCTCCAAATTTCAATACAATCGGATTTTTCTTTCTTGAGTTATCGTGCTTACAAGAAACGTGACGGACGGACAGACGGACATTTTGAAAGTTGTTCAGAATTCGTTCACTAACATAACGATATAAAAATTTTTTCTCTACGAGCGATATTTACTGATTTAGAAATGTACCGATCAAATACAATATACTCTTCGTTTTTGCGAAGAGTATAATAATAGAAACATTATTGTAGAAAATTTAGTCAGCTTTAATTTTGAATATAGCCATTTTTTTTAATTAGGGCTAACTGTTTCCGAGATATGAGCGAAGAACCAAAAACCAGGACTTTCTTCGTGCCTCCCTGCATCCCCCCCCCACCTCCTACGTTCGGGGACTTTTGGTATGTTTACCTCCTAAATAGTCCAAAATTGTGATCTCAGCATTTCCCTCTAGAAACCATTCATTGATTGGACTAAAATGTAAAAAGACTTATGTAAATTCTATTACCCCTCAGGGGCTCACTGCGACAGTAGTAAGTACGGGCCTGGCAAACCCGAGGTACCGTCTCCCCGACGCAAAAGGGGCGGAACCCAAAATGTAACCCGGGCCGTGCTAACGGGTGAATGGCTCCACGAAAGCGAGTCGCAAACGGCGGACACCGGATACCTGGTCACCTCCGGTGTTAAGTAGACCTTGGCATGGTAAGGGCGCACTGCCATGTTCGACCTATACTTCGTCCCAACTCGTGGGAACAAAATGAGACCATTAATTTTAAATAAACCTTTAGGGGGTAGTGGAGAAAGCAGCGCTGCCTCTTTAAAACATACTGCTACAACGATGAGCCAAGAGACGGCGGATAACCCCCGGTTCTTGGTCATCAAGAAGATAGATGGAACTGACTTTTCCAGAGTCAGTCCATTCTTAATACATAAAACTGTATATGGTTTGATTGGTGAGGTAAAAATGATGAAAAAGACCTTTGAAGGTTTACTAGTAGAGACAACATCTAATGCTCAGAGTAAGAGATTACTTAAAGTTGAACGACTCGCGGACTCCCCAGTTACTGTTAGCCCTCACATCTCTTTAAATTCAAGTAAAGGAGTAATTTACTGTCGAGACCTTTTGAATTGTTCAGTCACAGAAATAGAAGAAAATCTAAAAGAAAATGGTGTAATTGGCGTTAAGAGAATTCAAGTTAGAAAAGAAGGAAGTTTAATTGATACACCAATTTTGATACTAACTTTTAATACTTCTAAATTACCTAAATACATAAACGCCGCGATGTACAGATTAGAAGTTAGACCATTCATACCAAGTCCAATTAGATGCTTCAGATGCCAACAGTTCGGCCTCCTCTAGATGCAACAAAGATGAAATTTGTTCTTGTGGGAAACCTAAACATGAAGACTCTCCATGTGAAACTCCAGTGTGTGTCAATTGTAAAGGAGATCATTTTGCAAAAGACAAGGGATGTCCGAAGTATAAGGAGGAAGAAGCAAAACAAAGAATTAAGATCATGGAAAATATTGATTATAGGGAAGCCAAAAAGAGAGCCGCAGTTGTTACTCCCACACCTGGAGTAACCTATGCTCAATCCGTACAGTCTACCATAAAAGAAAACATAAAAGGAGTAATTAATGAACTTATACCTGAAATAGTTAAAATATGCACCTCTCTTATCAAGGAAGAAAAACAATCTACGCCAGTGCTTCCAACTAGGAAAACACACAGTGGTAGTTTAAGTAAAACTACCTTGTCAAAATTTAAATCACTGGGCCCACTTACTCGATCTGTAACTTCTGATAAAAGAACTGCAGAAGACTCCGATGAATCTGAAGATATTCAGTCTTCATCCTCCCAGGCAACTAAAACAGTAAAGCGGAAACCAGGACGTCCACCTAAATCTAAAGCTCTACGCTTAAATCCCAGAACGGATTCTGAGATAGAATCCATAGACCTTTCACAAGGCATGAGTAGAGAGAACCCAACGCCCAGTCATTTATGTAACTAGTCATACTCTATTTAGTCATATTTAATTATTTATTTACTTATTTATTTATTTATATATTTATTTATTTATTTATTTATCTATTTATTTATTTATTTTAATTTAATTCTTTGTTTGTCTAATCAGCTATGTATTTACTTGTTCATTTGTTCTTTTACACTTAACTGTCTTATACACAATCAACTTTAATCTAATTACTTAAATCCAATGAGTAAAGAGAAACTACTAAACGTACTACAATGGAACTGTAACGGATTGAAAAACCATTACCCAGAAATTAAGACAGTAATCACAAGATCTTTACCCTTTTGCATATGCTTACAAGAGTCACACCTAAAACCAGGAGAAAACTTTCAATTTAGAGGTTATAATAGTTTTAGGTACGATGTAGAACCCGATAGAAGAGCAAGGGGTGGTGTAGCAACTTTTATTAAAGAAAACATTCCCTCACAACTAATACCACTACAAACAAACCTACAAGCTGTAGCCATAAAAGCAACTTATCCGTTTAATTTAACTATCTGCAATGTTTACCTGCCTGACTTTCTCTGGAATAGAGATGATCTCAATGCGCTAATCCAACAACTACCAAATCCCATCCTAATAGTAGGAGACTTTAACGCTCATAATCCCCTATGGGGGTCCACTAAAATTGACGCTCAAGGCAAAATTATCGAACAATGGATGGATGAAAATAATTTAATTCTACTTAATAATGGGAAAAATACTTACATTAATTCGAGATCCAATAACTTCTCTGCTATCGACCTTTCTTTCTGCTCTCCATCGCTTGGACATAGACTTCAATGGGACACTGAGGAGGATTCTTCTTCTGATCACATACCCATTATTATCGAATTTGCCAATCAATATCAGACAAACACTCAACCCCAAAAATGGCGACTGAAAGACGCCAACTGGCCTTTATATCAGGAGAAAGTTCAGCAAATGCAAACTCCAGATCTAGATATTGAGGGGATAGTTGAATATGTGTCCGACCAAATGATTAATGCAGCTGAATGCTCAGTTCCACATACTTCAGTTAACAGAAAACATAAGATAGTGCCATGGTGGAACCAAGAAGTTGCTAAAGCAATAGCAGAAAAGAAACGGGCGTTTAATACATTCAAACGTAATTCTACCCAGGCCAACCTCATAACTTTTAAACGTCTCCTTGCAAAGGCGAGAATTGCTGTTCTAAAAAGTAAAAAGGAAACCTGGGAAGCATTCGTTTCAACAATAACCAGAACAACACCAACTTCTGAAGTATGGCAAAAGATAAGATGCATATCTGGGAAAAGATTCCCCCAGACATCACTTACGTTAACTGTAAACGGATCGACCATATCCACCCCTACTGAATTAGCGAATGAGTTAGCTAGACACTTTTACATTGTAAGTTCCACAGGAAACTATAATCACACCTTCATAGAAATAAAAAATTCTAATGAGATAGAATTAGACTTCGATACGGACGAAGAGTACACATATAATGAAATCTTCACAATTTCGGAACTAATAGAAGCACTAGAAGTAACTAAAAATTCCGCACCCGGGCCAGACCAAATTGTGTATGAATTTCTGAAACAAATGCCCGGAAATAAGAAAACTCTGATTTTGGACTTATATAATAAAATATGGCAAGAAGGTGTCTTTCCTAGTAAATGGAGAGAGGCTATAATTATAGCCTTGCCAAAGCTGGGGAAGGATATAACACTCCCATCGAGTTATCGTCCAATTTCACTCACAAATTGTTTGAGCAAACTACTTGAAAAAATGGTAAGCAACAGACTCATTTGGTTCCTAGAAATAAACAACTTACTTAGCGAATCCCAAATGGGCTTTCGTAAATGGAGGTCCACTACGGACCAATTGATTTCTTTAGAACATTATATCCAAAATAGTTTTGCAAACAGACAGCACACAGTGGCGGTTTTTTTCGACTTGGAAAAAGCATATAACACCACATGGCGATACTCGATCATAAAAAGTCTTTATGAATGGGGATTACGTGGTAACCTACCTAAATTTATTAAAGGCTTTCTTATAGACCGCAAATTCAAAGTTAGAATTGGAAATACTTTTTCAGAAAGTCACCCGCTAGAAAATGATATTCCACAAGGATCAACATTAAGCGTTGTTCTTTTTACCATTGCTGTAAATTTTTTAGCAAATAATGTAGACAATAGGATACAAAAAAGCCTGTATGTAGATGACATGGCCATTTTTTTATCGGGAGAATCCATGGAAGACATACAAAACACACTTCAGGAAAGTATTAATAATATCGTAGAAGCAGCAGAGCAAAGGGGATTCCGTTTTTCGACGAGCAAGACAACAGTCGTGCATTTTTGTCGTCTAAGAAGAGCTCATGAAGACCCTATTTTAAAGATTAAAGGAAATACTATAAAGGTAGAACAAACAATAAAATTCTTGGGACTAACCTTTGATTCTAAGCTAATATGGGATAAGCATATAAATTGTCTGGTGGTAAAATGTAAAGCAGCTATTAATACTATGAGGTGTATGACGAGTATTAACTGGGGCTCCCACAGAGATGTCCTCATCAATATGTACAACAGCCTTATACTCAGCAAAATCGACTATGGTTCGGTAGTATATGGAGCAGCTAGAAAGTCCCACTTAAAACTCTTAGACTCTATACAGAGGACAGCACTCATCCTGGCTCTAGGTGCATTTAGAACAAGCCCTTACACTGCATTGTGCGTTGAAGCAAATACTTCTCCTTAAACCCTAAGAAGAGACCGTCTACTTCTTAATTATGGAACCAAGTTATGGGCACAACAATCTCACCCAAATCAAAGACTCTTCTTTGAAGACAAATTTGAAATATACGACGGGCGTGCTACAATAACAAAACCGGCAGGATATCGCTTTAAGCAAATTCTTAGAGGTGCCCAAATACCTGAAGTTGTGGCATACAAATACTCGATAATACCTCCATGGAGATTACCGCATCCAATAATTGATACTCATATGAAATGTTTCAGAAAGGGTGATATTGGAAACGGAATATTAAGGAAAACATTCAGTGAACATCTGAGTAAATACAAACAATATAAACAACTGTTTACAGATGGATCTAAAACAGAGGATGGTATAGGAAGTGCACTAGTTACCCCAGGTGGAAACCAATCATGGACTCTACATCCTGATGCGTCAGTGTTTACAGCTGAACTGCATGCCATCCAAGAGGCTTTGATCTACTGTCAAAACTCTAATGACCTCCATTTTATTATATGTTCAGACTCAGAGAGCAGTTTAACTTCGATAAAAAACAGACTAATAAAAGATCCATTAGTCCTAAAAATATTAACTTTGCTGCACGAATTAAAAATAACAAATAAAAATATAATCTTTATGTGGATACCGAGTCATGTGGGTATTCACGGAAATGAAGTGGCAGACCAAGAAGCACGACATGCAGCTCAGATGGAATGGACACGAGAGATAAAAATCCGCCCAGAAGATTTGATAATCACATGGAAAAAAAGGCAAAATTTTGAATGGCAAAATGCCTGGAATAGGGAACACACGGCTTTAAAACACATCCAACCATCAATAAATCCCTGGAAAATACCTAGGAACTTAGAAAGACGTGAACAAGTCACTATCGAGAGACTAAGAATAGGGCATACGAACTTAACAGCCATGCATCTACTACGAGGAGAACCACCTCCCAGATGCCAAGAATGTGACGAACTTCTTACGGTCGAACACTTTCTTCTGACCTGTCCGAGATATACAATAGAACGAGACAGAACGAAGTTAAAAAATACAATTAAAGAATACTTAACGACATAGAAATACAAAAATTACTTACGTACCTTAAAAATTGTAACCTGTTCTATAAAATCTGAAACTGTAAACTACAAGGCGAAATAATACAAATGTTTCAAAAAACAATATAACCACGGCTAATGACCTTAGCAGTCGATGCCGGGTTCACAACAAAGAAAAAAAAAATCTATTAAATATTGTTTTCCTCCTTTTTCTGAAAAAAAAAAACAAAATTTAAGTGAGTCTTTTTACAAAAACCTAGGGCGTACAACTCATTCTTAAAACTTTCTTTCGCAAATTTCGATGTAATTTTTTTTTGCAGAACTGCTTTATTTCATCTTGGTACTCATGTCACAAAATATGGCTTGGGTTCCATGACTCAATACTAAGAAGATTTGACCAATCTAATTTCACAAGCCGCGGCTGACAAATACCTACATTGAAAAAGTAAACGAGCGAATAATATAGTTAAATCCGGCTTTGCATTCTGCAACCATTGCGTTTTAACAACACCGCCCAGATAGGCGGTACGTCGATCACTATTGCGATTGCTTCCACTATACCATAATGAGTTCTAAAGATAATGAAAAAGTTGTACGTATTTTAGAGAATTTTGATCAATCGAACATTGATAAAAATGTTTTATTTAATAAGACACGTGGGTGAAAATTTTACACCTATTTACTTTGTGCTTTTTAGTAGTTCTTGGCTTTGAAATGTAACAAATGTTTCTTTGGTGGAGCATTATCTAGGTAGGGCTAGGGATACTAGAAAGAACACCTCGTCAGGGAGGTTTCTTATATTATATTGGCATGATCAGACTTCAGATCTTCAGTATATAGAAAGAATGGTTATTATCTTGTTATTTCATATTGAATGTTAGATATAGTAAGTGTATGAGAGAAGTTGTCTAGTTGGTTCGTAAGGGGACTTCTTGTTGATATTCTAGCTTAATCAGATTTAGATCAATGGTAAAAGAACGAATGGTTTCTTTGAAAGTTGTCTACTGAATATCCAAAATAATATTTTCTAACCTAAATAAATAATTAGAAAATAATTGACTATAGCAATGCAATGCAATTCAACATGACCAACGTATGCACCATATAACAAATTTTCACATTCAGTTAAATTATTAATGGGCTGTGTATAAGGTGGGTGACAAACAACAGGTTAGTTTCAGCTAATCTAGATACTACTCATATAAAACATAAAGGTAAATTAAAAAAATAAATCAAATAAATTCTTGAATTTTTTTTAAATCAATTATATTAAACCTTAAAATAAAAAATAAAAAAGATAATCTTCCTAATAAAGAATAATTCGAATTTGAAGATCAACCTGCTAATATAACCCTATAAAGCCTCAAATTTGAAACTCTTAAAAAAAAATAAAAATGGTAAATTTAAATTTAAATTAATAGATAAAAAAGGTATACATATTCATAAAAATAAAGCCAAAAATAAATTTATTAAAGGTGAAAAATAATATAAATTAAAATTAGATATAAAAGGAAAAGTTTGCTATTTAGAAAATAATTTAATTGCATCTCTAAAAGGTTGAACTAAACCTAAAAATCCTAATTTATTAGCCCCCCTACGAATTTGAATATATCCTAAAACCTTTCGTTCTAAAAGTGTTAAAAATGCAACCCTAACACAAATTAACAAAATTAAACTAGTTAAAATTCTTAAAATTAATTATTTTTTAAAAACAAGTATTATTTATAATTTAAAATCATATGAAAAGATTCTAAATCTATTGCACTAATCTGCCAAAATAATATTAATAATCAAAATTAAAATAATTTTTTTAATATTTGGCCCTTTCGTACTAAAATATTATTTTATATTAAAGATAAAAACCAACCTGGCTCACACCGATTTAAACTCAGATCATGTAAAATTTTAAAGGTCGAACTCACCTAATATTTTTAGCTTCTACACCAAAACTTAATTTTAATCCAACATCGAGGTCGCAATATCTCTTTTTTCGATTTGAACTCTCAAAAAAAATTACGCTGATATCCCTAAGGTAATTTTATCTTTTAATCATAATAAATGGATCAAATTTTCATAAATTATTGTATTTATAAATAAAAGTTTTATTAAATTTTCAATCACCCCAATTAAAAAAAATTATAAAAATAAAATATTAATTTACTAAAAAATTTTAGAATATAAATTTTATAAAACTCTATAGGGTCTTCTCGTCTTTTAAAAAAATTTAATCTTTTTAACTTAAAAATAAAATTCTTCATACAATTAAATAGAGACAGTCTTTTTCTCATCCGACACTTCATTCTAGCTTTCAATTAAAAAACTAATGATTATGTTACCTTTTCACAGTCAGTATACTGCGGCTGCTGGCACAAATTTAGTTAATATTTAAAATCATGCCTAAATATAAGTTTCATTAATAAATAAATTTCTCTACTGCGAATTAATTTTTATAAAAAAATATTTACGTTTTTTTTAATTTCTCGAAAAATCTTACATGTAAAATAAAATTTAACCTAACTTTAAAGCTAGAATAAAGCTTTTTTTAAAAAAAATATAAATATAAACATATTAATCTTGCCTCCCCTTAATTTCTGAATTAAGGAAAAACTTAGGCATCAAAATTCTAATATTTTTTAGTATTTCTTCACAACTTATAAAATTATCTACTAAAAACATTCCCTTATTTATATTCACTAAAATTAACTTTCAATAACATAAAATTGAATTTTTAATAAAATTTTTATTAATTTATATTAACCAATTAAATTTAATTTAATTTTCAAAAATAATTAATACTCAATCTTAGCTCTAACAGCAAATTCACCTAACCTAAATAAAACATACAACTAAAATCCCCCAATCTTAGCTCTAACAGCAAATTCACCTAACCTAAACAAAACATACAACTAAAATCCCCCAATCTTAACTCTAACAGCAAATTCTCCTAACCTGTTGTCATAATATTAAAAAAAATAAGCACAATTAACAAGTAAACAATTGCCGTCACCTAAAATGGGAATAACATGTCGTTCAATGATGAAAAGAGATATTCGACTGATTTACTCGGATTTCTTCGGTCCACTGCGACCTCTATATGCTCAGTTTGGGCGTACACCTATCGCTATAGTTCGAGAACTGCGGTTCATTTATCTATTTGAACTTGTATTTCGTTTTTACGTCTGAAAATAACAATTGAAGAACGTCTGAAAATAACAATTGAAGAAAATAAAAATTAGTGGTGACGCATCTGTCATCTGTCTGTGGATAAAGAGCTTTATTTAAAAAAAAATAATCATCAAAATCGGCGCTGGCGAAGCCGGAAAAGAAAACGGCTTGTGTTTTGAATATATTAAATTTTATTGATACCCTTTATTTATTAATAATAAAGGTGGTGGATAGTACTACTTTTTACTAGACCACAATGGCGGCTCCTTTGCATCTAGGGATCTACAATTTAGCGTAGCCTCCAAACAAAGGTCTTCGGTCACCCACCCCGAGTCATCTACCACCTTTCTGGCGGTTCAACGGCCCGAAGGTAATCACGTGGACAGCCACAGTCATTCCCCTCGTTGCTTAGTAGGTTGATAACCCGGAATTGTCTCTGTTGATAGCCCAACGACATTTAAATTATCTATGCTGTTAGATAAGATACTTGGGCCATCCATCCAAATTCCGGACTCGCTCAGCGTTGCTTACTATACTGATCGAGTGCCGAAATTTAAATTGGTGACCGTACCTCATCCCCTAGTGAAGGTAATACGTATACAACCATATAATATTTAATGAAAAGAAGGATACTCTTTAGCCAGATCTTCTACAAGTCATATAGAATGAAATTAGATGGACAGCCGTTTTCCATTAGAACGATGTTTTCACAGCATTCTTCAAAATGGGCACTGAGAAGTGGGAAAAGTGTAATTTTTCTTTAATCACAGGCACACAAAATAGAAAAAGTGATCTGTTCTTTTGACTAGACCAACGTATCTGTATTTATTTTGACGCGCTAAATTTAAATCCGGAGTCAGTATTGCTCCATCACACATCATTTTTTTGTGTCGCGAAAATAACCTAAAAAAACTCATAATTTTCGCGGTTTACTAAAAATTGGTGGGTGATTCCAAATTACCTTTAAAGTTTAAAATGCATTTTTTTAAAGCAGGTGCTTTAAAATAAGCAAAAAAATTTGAGCATCTAGGTAATGCTACATTTTAACGAAAAACTGTATTTGAGATTATTTTTTTTAAATTACTAGCTAATTAGAGTAAGAAAATGGCGACCTTTTTATATAAAAAAATATAAGTACGCACATTTTTCCGTCATAACTTCTTTATCTCTTATGCTACAGAAACGAGTAAAAAATAATTTGAAAGCGCAATTAATTGTCTTTAACTTCATTTCTTAGCATGCGTGACGTAGGCGTCACATTTCTGAAATATTTAACATTTAAACTGCATTTTTCGTCTCATAAACGTTCGGACTCAATTTGTAAACTTTCATATCTCCAAAACTATTAAATCTATGTAAATAAATAAAAAATCGAAATTCATTATTAGTTTATGAGCTTTATTTTTGGTCTCTACCCATTTTTCAATAAAACTAATATTTATTGAGATATTTGGAAAAGGAAAAGAGAAAATTACGTTTTATCGAAAATACCTTTATAGTTTAAACTGTAATTTTTTCTAAAGCAAGTGCTGTATACAAACAAACAAATTTGAGCATCTACGTCATGCTATATATTAATGATAAAAAGTGTGAAATTCCTTTTTTTTATTTACTGGCTAATTACAGAAACAAAATGGCGACATTGTTATTAAAAAAATGTGAAGACGCACATTGCTTCGGTCATAACTTCTTTGTTTTTTTACTACAGAGACAAATTAAAAAACAGTTGAAAGCTTGATTAATAACCTATTACTCTACCTATTAGCATTCTTGACGTAGGTGTCACAGTTTCTGAATATGTTGAAACGCATTGTTATAAATACTCTAAATAATTATCTTATGAACAGTTGGATGCCAAATATAAACTTAAATATCTCCGAAATTATTAATCCTTCATCAATAAACAAAAAATATATTTAATTCCCAGTTTGTACTTTCTGTAATTGGTATGTAACATTTTTTCGATAAAGCAATCCTTTTCGAGATACTTGACGAAAGCCGTTTGGAAATACTTTTTTTTTTAAGCTAAAATCGCAATTTCGAAGTCGTTATAGCTTAAAAAACTGTGAAAAATTGCGTAGAGCCTTTTCTTCTTAAAATTTAATTATTTTTCGGCTCAAATGAATATACATATTTTATAAGTGCCACCCCCTGAGAAGGGGTGGCATCCATCCCCTATAAATTACCAAACCCCCGCACAATATAGAAACTTTTCTGCGAAGCATTTACTATTATACTGCCAAAAATGAACGAAATCCGTTCAATACGACATTATTCCGAAGCTTTGCATATTTTTACCTCTAGGTACTGTACTATATGTATTAGAAGCCAAGGTCTCAAAATATTTTTGGCATCAACCACTCCTGTACCACCGCCGCCCCATTATTAGTGGGTGAAATTGAAATTGTTATTTATTGTGTATACAAGAACCAAAGACCTCAATTTTTTTGGCATTAGGTACCTCCTTTGCCATCAGTCCTATCAACCCCCACCTCATATTGAAAGGGTAATAAATAAATAAAATCCTGATTAAATGTGCATACAAAAACCAGTCTTCAATTTTTTTTGGCACAGCCACCTCCTCTACCACCCCCACCCCATTATAAAAGGGGGTAAAAAAATTAAATTGTTATTTATTCTGTGTACAAAAACTAAAGGTATCAAAAATTCTTTTGGCAACAGCATTTCGCTCTACCACCACCACTACCCTGTGGCAAATATTATACGTTGTTATTAAAGTTCTACGAATAATTATTTCTACATAGGATTGCAAATATAATATCGACATTTTTTTAGTGAATAACTTTTACTTTCATTTTTTTTTCTCTAAGATGAATCGTTTCTTCATATCGTACAAAAATTTTATAACAACGCGTTTTAACATATTCATAGATCGATATAAGCATATTGGCGAGAACCTTACGTTGTTGCAACAAAATAAGATATTTCATGATTATTAACAAGGTGTTTACTATCTTAAGGTCCTGATTAAATAAATGTTGTGGCTAGTGCATTGGTGGTCTGTTCATGAATATAAAAATATGTAGGACAAGTGGCATATTTAAATATTTATTCAGCTTAAAGTCACTTTAACTGAAAACTTCTCTGAAATTCTCTTATACAACTGAACCGAATGCCTTGTTCAAGTGCTGAAACAACGTACTCGTCAAGAAAGTACTTAATTATTCAGCCAGAGCAGTTTCTACATAATTCAGTTTTGTATTCTCGAATGTAAACTTTAATAATATAAACTTCATGTCTGTTATACAACCAGTCACGATGTGGTGATATTTGTCTATATTTTAAATGAATGAAACGAGGCATGGAAGACAAATGTTTTAGATTCCCAGAATTTTTAAGACTATTTTAACTTTTACTGAATAATTCAGTATGCGATATGTATTATAGTTATATGTTTATATTTAATTTAAAGAAATCATACGATATCAAAGACAGATAATTCGTGTACCCTGTATACTCATCCCAGGACTGCACTGCGTTCCTTTCACATCAAGAGAAATACATCTTTAAGTTACATCGAATAATACTCATTAAACCTAGACATGAAGTTTATATTATTAAAGTAAGAGATTTTGTGAAAAAGGTGTACCTATATTTCTTTAATATTGAACTTACATAGAGAATGCCTATCTAATATCCACAAATATCCCAAAAAGCATCTAGTCTAATCATTTAGTGGTCGAGATCGGTTCTACCTGGAAAGTTTTGGAGAAGTTCTGATTTTTTGTTCTTTTTTGTTTTTAGGAATTTCCACTTTTCCATCTCAAAAAAGAGTATGAGCGGGTAGCAATGTAAAAAGTGCCCCCGCACCTACGGAACTAAAATGGCTTCCATAAGATGTCTCGTATGCTGACTGTCTTGTGTACAAAGTTTTAAGCTCATGGACTCTGCATGGGGTGGAAAAAAAATAATTTACCCCTAAATGTTTTATTTTTTTTCTCACCTCCTATTTGACGGATCGCTTTGTAATTTGGCACAAATAATAATAGTGTCAAGAGAGTTTATCGCAAAAAATATTACTCTTCTACGATGATTGTATGCTTTAAAAAAAAATTAATACATTTTTTCAATGGCCTGAAGGGTGACTACCCTGTTTGACACTATTACCATTTTTTGGTATAATATGTATTTAAACTATAACTATAACATATAACAGTTATAGTTTTATTAATGCGGTGGAACAGGAAAAAATAAATAAAAATTATCTGAACTTGCAATATTACGAGTATATTATTTAATTTTTTACAATTAATTATTTTTTATTTATTTGGTTTTATCATGATTAGAGAATATTATTTAGGTATTATGCAAATCACAACTTACACATTTTTTATTTATTATGAAAATACCTACTTTCTGTATATTGTTGCCCTAATCTGGGCACGCTAATATACTAGTCAGAAAGTAGATAATTTTATATTAAATAAAAAAAGGTGTAAATGACTAAATATAAATAAATGATTTAAGTATTTTCAATATATTTTTTTCTTTAAAATGCTAAGAATCCTCTCATGTAATTTAATACTTCGTCAGTATTAGCTAGAAGAGTAGTTGTTTCGATTAGTTCTCCAATAATGAGTGTTTTAAAGTATTTACCTGACTGGTATATTAGCGTGCCCAGATTAGGGCAACAATATACAGAAAGTAGGTATTTTCATAATACATAAAAAAGTGTGTAAGTTGTGATTTGCATAATACCTAAATAATATTCTCTAACATTATTTAATATTAGATAGATAGGTCATCATATAATTAATTCAGACAATAGTAACTGAGTGATGCAGAAATTGTACCCATATTGCGAGCAAAAGAAGGGGGAACCCGACCAGAATGGAAGGATGTCTCAAACAAAGTAGTAGGATTGAAGGCTTTGTGGTCGTAATGGGATTCACTTAGAGCATTAGACGGGCTGTTATTATTATTACATACGAACAGCTATAAGACTTATTTCATTAACTATTAGGAACATGATAACTCATAAAAAACAAAATTATTTATCCAAGTCACTTTCCTCATCTAACTGTGGCAGTAAAGGAAGTTTTGTTGGTTGATTCGATTATAGTACCTCCGTTTTTTTTTACATATTATACATTGTTACTGTTTTTGCATTTTAAATAAGTGAGCTGATTTTGCTCTCAGAACTATTGCTATCAGTTGTAGAACTTTCCATTTCGTGCAAAACACGAACTACTATCTAAGATTTTTAAAAAGGGAAAAATTAAGTATTAGGTACAATACAAATAACATAAGAAAACCACGAGTACGATGCGCACACTTAAAATTCTGGAGATAAAATACTATATATGAGAATGTAACAGTATAAGATGGAGCTACGGAGATTTGTAAGACAGATGTGGCTGCGGCAGAGCGGGGGTGTGAGTAGCCAGCGGTCCGGCAGCCAATTGAAAAATGACTTATTTTGTATTTTTAGTGCCTCTTCAACTGTCACAGCACGCACTTCTGACCGCGGGGTGTCTTTAAAGGCAGCTTCTACTTCGAGGGCACGCACAAAAGCCTCGCTAATACTTTGATGCCGCGATATTCTAAGAATTCGTCTGACCTCTTCGGCCCTGATGCCATCTAAAAAGGCTTCTTACGGCTAGTTGTTCCTGAAATTCTCTTGGTGCACTCTGATATGCCAGGTGTGCCAGTCTTTCTATCGCAGCTTCGAATTCTTGTAAGCTTTCCCCAACCTTTTGCGTTCTTGATTTTAGCTGAGCCTGGTATACTTGGGCAAGGTGTTGGTCGCCATTTCTCAAGTCTAATGCAGCTTCCAAGACTTTCAAGTCCGTTTGCGGCGAGCGTAGAGGCGACTTCAATGTGAATATCAGTCGATATTCCGTTGAAGCAACGTCGAGCGCGGTTAGTACTTGGATGGGGTACCCATCTTGGGAAATACAGCGTTCTCGTCCCACCTTCTAGAGGCTTATATATCAGTGTATGCTCGGAAGTTACGTAATTTCAGACGAGGATTACGTAGTGCATATACCATCCTTCGGAGGGGATGTAAAGCAGGCGGTCCCTTGTCTATTAAATGTTAGGCAAGTAAAAGATACCTACTCTTCTTAAGGGAAGAGGTTCGGCAAAATTTCCAGGTTGGGGGTAGCTCGTCTCATGGCGTCGGTGATAGGCCCTGGTAACGGAAATAGGCCGACGTTAAATAGTTAAATAAATAAATTAAAAAAAAAAAAGCCGGTTTGCTTCTCCACCGGGATGGTCTGAAGTAACTCTTAGCGCCAGAAATAATGTCATAGCCTTTTCCTCGTTATCCCAGTTATTCGCACTTGCAGCCACCTCAAATGGTCTCTTGGACGTTGTCCATGAGGTTTGGCCGTCAAATGAGGGAGGTTTTAAACGAGGACCTGATGATGCTACCAGCTGGCCTCCTTTCTCTCTCTCAATTGTCGTTTAAGGCGCTCCACTTCTCCTTCGACCTCACTCATCTTTTCTTTGATGTCTCTTACTTCCCCTTTGATTTGATTGACTTCTGTCTTGACCACACCTACTTTATCTTCGACCTTGTTAATCTCTTCTTTGATTTCGTTAGTGATAGAATTCATAGCTCCTTGTTGGATTTTCATTTGATCGCTCAGGATTTTGCTCAGTTCTTCCTGGCGTCTTTCTTGTTCTTCTTTCTCAATTCGTGTCTTTCTTCTTGACGCCGCCTTTCTTCCTCTTGACGTCTTCTTTCTTGCACTTCTTTTTCCTCTCGACGTCACTTTTTTTGTTCTTATTTTTCTTTGCGATGTCTTATCTGAAGTGAAATAAGTAAACATGAATGAATTATATGATTACCTAAATACTATACTCGTAATATTGTTTAATTTTTATTTATTTTTATCCTGTTCCACCTCATTAATAAAACTGTAACTGTTATATATATAGTTATAGTTTAAATACATATTATATCAAAATATGGTAATAGTGTCAAACAGGGTAGTCACCCTTCAGGCCATTGAAAAAATATACTATTTTTTTTTTAATGTATATAATCATGGTAGAAGAGTAATAATTTTTAAAATGAACTACCCTAACACTAATATTATTTGTGCCAAATTACAAAGCGATCCGCCTAATAGGAGGTGAGAAAAAAATAAAACATTTAGGGGTAAATTATTTTTTTTTCCACCCCATGCAGAGTCCACGAGCTTGAAACTTTGTACACAAGACAGTCAGCATACGAGACATCTTATGGAAGCCATTTAAGTTCGGTAAGTGCGGGGGCACTTTTTACATTGCTACCCGCTCATACTCTTTCGGGAAATGTCATTAAACCATGCAATTTTTGATTAAAGTATTATGAAGAAAATCAATAGACAAAATTTCCTACAATTTGACCTCCCCTTCACCCCCATATTTTACTCCCCCTGTGTTTCATTTGTGATAGTGTGACTGTAGTTAAACAAAAGTAGTTAAATACATTTAGTGAAGCAAGTAAGCAAAGGAAGGATGGAAAAGGAGTCCATTTAAATGGAAAAAGATCAATTGAAGTTCACGAAAAATGCAGAAAACAGCACGTCAATAAAGAAATAATTGCTGCCCAGGCGAAGAGAGCACAACAGAGTGGTCAAATGCTTGAATTACGCTCGTCTGTACCTGGTCTTGACTTCATAGATCACTGTTTTTGTGTGGAATGCTGATAACACCAGAGTTTATACAGGAACACAAAAGGCTTTCTGCTTCTAAGCGAAATCCTGTGTATAGTGTTAGGCAGTTAAAAGTTGGAGAAAACGTTATACAACTCGCTGAAAAACGTAATGATGAATATGGACGAGCCATACTACGACGTGTTGGGCTAGTTCCTGACTTAATAACAGCTGATGGATCATCTTGTGAATGGAAAAAATTCCGAGGAATGTGGCTCCAGAAGCTATATTAAGAGTCGCGTTTCATGCAAATGTAAGGAAGGCCGCCGAAGGAATTGTGGCTGTAGAAAGGCAGGTCTTTATTGTTCGCAAATTTGTTTAAATTGTGAAGGAAACTGTGACAAATCCGATATAGACGAGGATGAGATCAAAAACTTGAAGTAGAATAATCCAAAGGTATTTTGAATACTACTTTTACGAACGCAACTTTGCATTCTTTAATATCCTACTTCCGATTGATTTATACCTTAGTAACACCTTGATAGAATTACATTGAATTAACAAAACTGTTCTACAGATTTTCTTCTTTTTCAGGCGAAAGAGTCAGAAGATATTTTTATTGATACATTTAATTTGCGAACACAACTATACATATCTTCTTTAATATTCCAATTGCCGTGGTTTTATACCTTAGCTTTGATACAGTCAGGTGGACCTAGCATTACATTTGTTTACGTCTTTTCTAGGAGAACGAAATTCTTGGGATGAAGAGAACAATGACTTCGGACAGCTAGGACCTTCTGCGATAAAGGGCCAAGACGATTCTAATAATCTGTTTAATTATTACAATATAGTACATATTTCTCTTGTATATTATATTCCTACACATTTAAGAAAATTATTAATAATATGTTGTCTGTAATGTTGTCTGCTTACTCTCTGTATTTTGTATTTGCAGGTACTAATTTTTCTCGAAAAGTACATAAGTTTTCATGACAAGGAAAAAATCGAAAAGTGAACTTTTTGTGTTTCTTTGAGATTTTTATATATTTTCCGGAAATTGTCGAACTGGCAAAGTACAGATTCGTAATCAACACCCTAAAAAGCATACAAAAACCAAAAATCAGAACTTTAAAAAAGGTTTTCAAAAGGAGAAAAAAAAAAAAGAAAAAGAGGCTTTTTTGTTTTTTGCTTTATTTGACATTTCCCGAAATTTTTCGAGGTGGCAAAGTGGAAATTCGTAATCAGCACGCCAAAAAAACATAAAAGAGCCAAAAATCAGAACTTCTCCAAAACTTTCCAAGTAAAAACTACCAAATGATTAGACTAATACACAGTATTATAAATATAAACTAAAAAATAGTGAAAAAATATATAAAGGTATTTATACAAAACTTTCATCTCTTACTAAAACTATATCAAATTTCTGGCAATAGTGACAACTACGTTACAAATGGCATTTTCATCTGTCATTTTATTGATAATGCTTTTAAAATGACCACTCTGTATATTTTTTATTAAAAGTATGTCAGATTTCCTCATCGGTAAAGTGTCAACTACATTTCAACTATTATTTCCACCATAGTTTCATCTTAGACCGTTTTATTATATTAATGTCCTACAAGTCTGTTATTTTACAATAACCACCCTATTTTGAGATACATTAAATGAAAAATAACGCCCTAGGGCGTTATGAATATCTATAACGCCCTAGGGCATTATAAAATTATAATACAACCCAAAACAAGCAAATTATGATAGCGTTATTGACAAACAAAATGTGTTGCTATGCAACGGCGGCGTTTACAAACAATTTTGATTTTTACTCTCTTTTAAATCAAATCGTTCTGAACATAATAGATGTCAAATTAACAAATCGTAAATGTCAAAAAAAAAAAAAATCGAATTAAATAACAGACTTGCAGGACATTAAACGTTGAAGGCACCACTGGTGTTATAGGATAATGACGCCCTCGTTCGACGTACATTCCCTCGGGCCAGAGGCCCTCGGGTTTGTACACTGCCGACCTCGGTGCGTTATCATCCTTATAACACCCTTGGTACCTTAATAACTATAACTGCATGTGAAATATTATTGTCCTCTATCGCATTTTTTTGATGGACAGACAAACAAACAGGCAGATGAACTGATGGTCAGACAGATAGATAGACGGACGGATATACTGGGCAGGCAGACTGGATAGATAGATAGATCGACAGACAGATAAATATACTGACGGAATTGAAAGACCTTAATTTTCGTAATCTATATAATCTGAAACCTGAAAATCCGAAGAAATCTCGGAAACTGTTTTTTGTTTTCACGATTTCAGTACTTCCCTCCAGAGAACGAAGAAAGTAAAATGTCAAGCAACAAATTAAGTTCAAACTTGTACAAAATGTACAACTGAAATCAATGACTTATTAGACAGTGACATTTTTTGCCTTATAAAATTTTCTGTGTTGTTTTGTAATACATTTTTCTTGAGTATTAGTTTTAATAAGATTACTAAAGTTTATTGAATACTTAGACAGATTAGTTTCATCAACTAACAAATAGTACAATAATAAAACACAAGTTATCTGTTATGTTATCTAGCAACTCATTAATGAAAATAAAAAACAACAGTGGACCTATAATAGAACCTTGAGCGACACCAATTTCCATATCAACGATATTAGATGTTTGCGAGATCATTGAAACTAAAATTTTTCTTCTTTAAAGAAAACCCAGCAAAATCATAAAGTTTTTAATGTACCAATTACGATATCAGTAGGCTTTAACATAAACCTCAAAATGACCTTACAAATAATTATTTAATTAAGTTATTTAATTTTTTGCATAAAAATGGTATTCTTAGATATAGAAAGAGCAATTACTTCAATATATTTTAATGAAACAATATCTGTTACATTAACTAGAAAACGTTTTTTAACAGACTTATACAAATTGCCGCCAATGACTGCGTTTTCTTTGTTGTCTTGAAAGATTAGCCACCTTTAAGCGGAGGTAGAATGTGAGTTTTAATCGAAATAGTGCATGAACTGCTTGTGGACAAAAAATCAGCTTTGTAGATTAATATTCCGCGGCGGAAAATGCAAAACTTCTTCGCGAACTGCAATAGCCCGGAGCCGTATTCTGTCAAAAGTCTTATTTTTTATGTTAGAGAAAAAATAAAAAAAAGGGTCGGAAAGCTAAATCAAGTCTCTTTATGTAAGCTGTCTACAAATTTTTCGAAAAAACCGATAATTATCGAGATACTCGAGGAAATGTAGGAAATTACACGTTTTCCTATAGAGTGTATGTAAATCTTAAAAAAATAATTTTTCTTAGAAACGTAAAGGGAAAGTCTTCCAGATAAACCTGATCGTAAATTGCACGGCGAAATTCGAAAATTCGGCTTGGCACGAACGAATCAAAAATAGCATTTTTGACATTTCAGCAAATCGATCTCTTTCTGTAACATGTTTAATTTTTTACTAATTTTTGCAACACTAAAAGTTTGGTAGACTTGTACTTTTATCATTGATACTGTTTAAGCTATCATGGGAAAAAAATTTAGCTTTTTAGATATTAACGAAAAATCTGTCCCTACCTCCCTGGTTACCACCTTCGTGTGTCGCGCTTTACGCCGATAGGACAGGCTAGGCATGAAGATAAAGGTGATTGGCTCTGTACCTAGCGTGAGTTATAATAACTCACTCATTATAACACGCTATTTGTTTATGGATACTATTAATATTTCAAAAGCAGAACATTAATTGGTATATAACCTAATAAGAGTAGATAAAAACTTTAATTCATTTTATCAATTAAATAGTCGAATAAAAACCGTACGTTCTTATCTCAATCCATTTTAAAGGTATAAGGCATTAAAATAGTAGAAAATATAATGGAACACCTGGTATAGCGAAGATAAAGGTACATCTTTCAGGGTTGAATTTAATAAAATACAATTTGCTGCAAGAAAATACACGTACGAGTATTGTGGAAGTTTAAATCTACACCAAATGTAATAATAAATCGTAATTATTATAGAACGCAATGAAACAGAAGTCTATCAATGCGAATACTCTGCGTCCATGAGGACACTGGTAAGAATTCATGCCTTATGGAGTCAAGCTTTAATCTATAAATTATAAAGAATGAATGTACATTAAAACGCAATGAAAATAATGCAATTTAATAATTGATTTATTAACTTAATTATAAGGGTGCCCGCTAATCACACAAATTATAACAAAAGAGTTTCCAGTGATACATAAATGAGTATATGTAAAAGTCATAATGGATTTCCGCTTTCTCGCTTTACTCCGATTTTAATTGAAATTTAAAATTTATGTGGATATAATTATGATTTATTCATTTGATTTTTAATTCGAGTAAATGAGAATATAAATTCCATTTGTGCAAGATTATCTGATAGTAACAGACACGTTACAGGAAATGTATATTATATATTTATTGCATATACATAATATACATGATTTATGTCCTGAAATGGCCAAAATTTTAATTTTAATTCTTATTCTACTTCTGAAAATTTATAGCCCTAAACGTATTGAGACAAACATTATAATAGCCAGGGAGGTAGCGACAGATTTTTCGCGTTAATATCTATAAAGCTAGATTTTCTCCCATGATAGCTTAGACAGTATCAATGATGAAGGTGCAGTTCTGCCAATCTATAAGTTCTGTAAAAATGAATAAAAAATTAAACAACATGTTGTAAAAAGAGATATCGATTTTCTGAAATGTCACAAAATGCCCTTTTTGATTCGTTCGTGCCGAGCCGAATTTTCGAATTTCGCCATGCAATTTACTGTCAGGTTTATCTGGAAGACTTCCTCTTTACGTCGCGACATCGTACGGACGTCCCAGTAGTGTTTTTGGAAATAAAAAATAAGGTCAAACGAGTATTTTCCACTACGAATCTTTTGCTTTCATCAGAATTTTGATTCTTTTTTTCGTTTCGGAGGTAACTACTGAAATGTCGGCCATGTATGGCAAAAAATCGCAAATTTCAAGTTTCTACAGTTCGCAACTTTTTAATCTTGGCTCCTACGCCAAAAGACTACTCTAGTTAATTTAACTATAATTAACTTTTCTAAAACATTTTTTTTTATTTTTTGAATTCCGACATAAATGAAGGAATTAGAGGGAGCGGGATTTGGTACTTTTTTTTTCGGTAAAATTTCTCGATTTTGTCACCGTAATTAATCGGTAATTAACTGAAATCGATCTCATAAGATGTTCACTTAATATCATGTACTACTTTGACGCTCCGTTAATCTCGGCCCTTCGAAACAAAGGATTCTGAGAAAAATTATTTTTTTAAGATTTACATACACTCTATAGGAAAACGTGTAATTTCCCACATTTCCTCGAATATCTCGATAATTATCGTTTTTTTCGAAAAATTTGAAGACAGCTTATGTAAAGCGAACTGATTGAGCTTTCCGACACATAAAAAGTATCAGTGATGAAAGTGCAAGTCTAAGGAAACTTTTAGTGTTGTAAAAATGAGTGAAAAATTAAACATGTTACAAAATGTTGCATAAATGTATTATATCTATAAGACTGAAATTTTACATAGTCACAAAAGACATAAAAACATACCGGAAAATAATATTCTACCGCGTCGGAAGCGTTGCCATGTCAGGTCTATCACCCACACAAAGTGTGGAAAAAACAAACATTTTTACTTATCTATTTAAAGCTGAAATTTTTTTCTGGAATAATTTATTTAATGAGACATCCAAACAATAGTCTACCGATCATCTCATGTTGCTGAAAACTCGGTAGACGTAATAGCATGCACGCGCGTGATTGCGGCCGGGCGCTCCGGGCTTTTACAGTTCACGGAGAAGTTTTGCATTTTCCGCCACGGAATATTAATCTACAAAGCTGATTTTTTTCTCTACAAGCAGTTTATGCACTATTTCGACTAAAAATCACATTCTGCCTCCGCTGAAAGGTGGCTAAATCTTTGGTAGACGTTGCCAAAATTGCAATACATAGTCAAATCATGACAATTATATTCTTCATTAATATTAAAGGACAGTTTTCTTACAGATGTGTTAGTAATCACTTTTATTTACTTTTTAATATTGTTGGTGGTAGAGCTGCAGACGATTGTGTAGCAGCACCAATGACTAATGCAGACATATCAAAAAAATTGTTGCATATGTTTTTGAGAAATGGTGCACAGTTTGTGATAATCGTTTTTGATACTTATTCCTCTCCTTCGATCAAATATCATGAACACGATTTGAAGGTCCATCGACACGCCCTTCCGACTTCATGTCTGCAATTTTGAAGAGCTTCAGCCACCATTTAATGTTCTCGTGCGATGCTTAGACACGATATATTGATAATAATGTTAAACAATACGAAATTTGTGCATCCTGAAGTGAAGGTGTGGATGGAAGTTGGCGTTGGCACTTCATTAAGGTGTATAAACCTTAGTAAATTGTACAGAGGTTGAGATCAAATATATGTATATTCGGTCATAAGTTTTTTGTTTTTTATGTTAGAGAAAAAAAAAGTGTCGGAAATCTCAATCAATTTTCTTTACATAAGCTGTCTACAAGTTTTTCGAAAAAAAAACCGATAATTATCGAGATATTCGAGGAAATTTAGGAAATTACACGTTTTCCTATAGAGTGTATGTAATTCTTAAAAAAATAATTTTCTCAAAAACCTTTGTTTCGAAGGGCTGAGATTAACGGAGCATCAAAGTAGTACATGATATTAAGTGAACATCGTATTAGATCGATTTCAGTTAATTACCGATTAATTACGGTGACAAAATGGAGAAATTTTACCGAAAAAAGAAAGTCCCAAATCCCGCCCCTTCCAATTCCTTCATATTTGTCGGAATTCAAAAAATAGAAAAAAGAATTTTAGCTTTAATTCTATTTAAATTACCTTATTAGTCTTTCGGCGTAGGAGCTAAGATTAACAAGTTTCCAACTGTAGAAGCTCGAAATTTGCGATTTTTTGCTGTACGTGACCGACGTTTCAGTAGTTATCTCCGAAATGAAAAAAAAAAAAAAAATCAAAATTCTGATGAAAGCAAAATATTCGTAGTGGAAAATACTCGCTTGACCTTATTTTTTATTTCGAGCTAACTCCCACCGTTTCGGAGATATCTGCGAAAAATAGTAAGAGACAGCTTGCATTTCGGAGCCGAAAAAATTGCAAAAACATGCAATCTTGACACGTTCATATTTTTCGTAAAACACCATTGGGGCATCCGTACGATATCGCGACGTAAAGAGGAAGTCTTCCAAATAAATCTGATCGTGAATTGCACGGCGAAATTCGAAAATTCGGCTCGGCCCGAACGAATCAAAAGTGGCATTTTGTGACATTTCAGAAAATCGATATCTCTTTTTGCAACCTGTTTAATTTTTTATTCATTTTTGTAGAACTTATAGATTGGCAGAATTGCACCTTCATCATTGATACTGTCTAAGCTATCATGGGAAAAAAATCTAGCATTATAGAAATGATTTCACGAAAACTGTCGCTACCTCCTTGTCTATTATTATTTAGGCATTAGGCAAAAGTCTGCCAAGACGTTACGAATAGGAAAAAGTTGAAGCCATTGCCATGAAAGGAACCTGATTCATAAGAGTTATCTTATTACCTATTAGGAACTAGCAAAATACCGGTACTTTGTACAGTAACCAATGAAGCGATATATCCTACTTTATTGGTTAGTAGACCACGGTTTGTCAAACCGAGACAGAGTTTATAGTACAGTCGAATTGATTTAATTAAATATCAAAATTTCAGCCGATTCCACCGAATCAACATTTTCGTGGGTTTTGTTCCGGGGTCCTTTCCGAGACAATTTAAAAAAGCTTGGATCAAACCGATATTTAAATCTGGAGACTCACTTGAAATGAAAAACTATCGGCCAATTTCCATTTTAAGTAATTTTACTAAAATAATGGAGAAATGTGTAAAAACTAGAATCCTTGAACATTTAAAAAAATATAACATTATCACCTTCCCAGTTTGGCTTCAGAGAGGGAACATCTACTGTTGACGCTATGCATAGTTTAACAAAAGAGGTCACAAGTGCATTAAATATGACAAGAAAGCCTTTGGCGATATTTTTAGATCTAGCCAAAGCTTTTGACACTGTCTCGCACCCTAAGCTTTTAGATAAATTAAACAAGTATGGTATTCGAGGTATATGCGGTGATCTAATTGAGGAGTATTTAACAAATAGAACACAAATTGTAACCATCGGTAATGAAAAAAGTAAGGTGTTCCCCAGGGAACTGTACTTGGTTCAATTTTGTTTCAAATATAAGTAAATGATATGTTAAATCTACCTATCCCTGGAAAAATCATCGCTTATGCCGACGATACGGTACTGTTTTTCGTTGATGCCACCTGGTAAGATGTCAAAATAAAAGTGGAAAGTGGCCTACATTTAGTAACAAACTGGTTAAAACAAAATCTATTAACACTGAATATAGAAAAAACTAAATTTATAAGCTTTTCTTCAACCGTTGCTGGAAAATCAACTTTTACCAGAATAAAATATCACAAGTGTAAAAATATAGCGAATTGTAAGTGTACAAAATATATTGAGGCACCAGAACAAATAAAATATCTTGGTATACACATAGACCAATTTTTAAAATGGAACATACATGTTGATATTCTAACAGGTAAGCTAAGAAAACTGTTATACAAATTCTATCAATTGAGTCAAATTTTCAAGAAACCAAAATTAATAAACATATATAAATCCCTCATCGAATCAGTTGTAAGTTATGGAATAGTGATATGGGGAGGAGCTTATGAATCAACTTTAAATAGTCTGTGTATAATTCAAAAATATTTAATTAAAATTATATTAGATAAACCAAAAACATTTCCGACTGAACAACTTTTTCATGAGTCAAGATTATTTGATTTACAGGGCTTATATATACTATCAACTTTACACTTTATTCACAAACATAACAATACGGGAAAATTAATAGATCCTAAGTAGGTATCGAATGCGTGCTAATATAAATAAAAATTATACTATGTTAAAACCTATAAGACATGCATTCTATAAATCTGTCCATTATATTGGTTTAAGGTTGTTTAATATTTTACCTCAGCATATTAAGAAATAAAATTAAGTTAAAAAATAAACTAAAATCGTATGTTTTAGAAAATATGTCAACTTTCAAAAATATTATTAATAAGTAGTAATATCAAATATTAACTTTTAAGTAGTAATATTAAATTTTAAATAAATTATAGTCATTACCGTAAGATCTACATTATACACATCACTTTTTATGTACACTCAAATATAAATGATATATTTTATTTGCTGACATCGTATATTATGTATCTAAATTTTATTTCCTGAAATATTAATGCTCTCTTGTGAGAATATATTATATATACATATTTAAATATTGAATGTATACGTATGTTGCACACATCAAGCTCGTACAGAGCTTATGTGCATAAAGTTTATATCTAAAATGAAATGTATATTTTTAAAAAATTTGGAAATAAACGTTATTATTATTATTATTTTTTTTTAGCGAGCTAAAAACCAGTCACCCTTCTCTGTGGCTCCGACCCTCACAGAGGAGAGCTGGTAGTACCGGTAGCCACTCCCCACGCCCGTGGGGTAAGTGACTACTGGGTCCGGGAATCGTGTGCCTTGAGCAGACGTAATGAACCGAGAATGACGGCCTTCTGCATTCGGCCGGCTAAGATCTCTGCCGAATTTCGGCATGCCGGTATGATCTTGAGTTCCGAAAGCAGTGTGTGTCTCGTTCCACCGAGGGCTCCTATAATCAGTACCACTATCTTAACAGTATGATCTGGATAGAGTCTGCGGAATTCGAAGAGCAGATCTCGATATTTTGTCCGTTTTTCCTCCTCCTTCAAGACAATGTTGTTCTCCGCGGGAGCCGAGAATTCCACGACGAACATTGTCTTGAGTTGATGGTCGAGGAGTACTACGTCAGGCTTGTTGGCTTGTATTTGCCTGACGGTGGGAAAAGAGTAGTTCCAATAAATTAGACACTTCTCGTTTCCCACAACGGACTCAATATCCCCCGGAGCGTAAGGCAGCACTGGTGTTTCGTCTATCCCATACGAGTGCCTTAAATGGTAATAAAGCACTTGTAATGCTTCGTCGTGCCTTTGGATATAGGCCGAGACTGCATATGTCGGGCAAGCGGACAGCAAGTGCATAAGAGTCTCTGGCGCCCTGCGGCAGGACCTGCAGCTGACATCAGGGACCTCTATACCCATGACACGACTACGATAGACGAGGGTGTTAAATACACCATCCTGGGAAGCCATTATGAATCCCTCGGTCTCAGACTTCAGCCCGGCTGACCTTAAGAAGGCAAAGGTGAGCCTTTCGGATAAGCCAAGGTTTTCTATATTTTTATAGAAAACTCCATGCATTGGCTTATCCGTGTGCAGCTGCAGAAAGTTGTTGTGTTCTGCAGCTTTAATTTCGGTTTTTCGCCGAGCAGGTTCCAACTCGGTGACAGAGTCGCGATTTACCCGCTCGACGTCGAAGGAGAGACCAAGTTCATCGGCTGCTCTCTGTGCTAAACAGAAAGGCTCCTACCCCTGCATTTTCATGATCTCGGACCATGCAGAGGAGGGGATCCGAACTCCTGATGACCTTACAGGCTCCATCCAGAACCATCCTATTATGGAGACTCTCCAAACTCAAGAGTCCACGGCCTCCCCGATGTCGTGGGAGATATAGCCGTGGAACGGACGATTTAGGATGCAAACTCCTATTGAGATGCATCTTCTTGCGGGTTCGTACGTCGAGTTGACGCAACTCTTCTTGAGTCCATTTCACTACTCCAAAGGAGTAGAGAAGGATCGGAACGGCAAGCATGTTGGTAGCAGACACCTTGTTCTTCCCCGACAGCTCTGAAGATCAGATCTGTCGGAGTCGGTGCTGATACTTGCCGCGGAGAGCGTTTTTCACTACACTCACTTCTTGGGTGGAGCGTTGCTCGACACCCAAGTAAGTGTACGACTCTCCGGCATCTAGATGATGTAAGATGCTTCCGTCCACGAGCTGCGCGTCCTCTCCGTAGTTCCCGCATCGTCCTCTCTTGAGATGGACCAGTGCACATTTGTCTAACCCGAACTCCATGCCGACAGCCTGCGTGTACTCCTGTACCACCCTGAGGGACTGGTGTAGGTCCCTCTCTCCGGGGGCATAAAGTTTAAGGCCATCCATATAAAACAGATGGGTGACCTTATGCCTCCTATCGCTAGGGGTACCGCAGTTGTATCCGCGGGTTGTCCGGAGCGAAACGGATAATGGCAGTAGTGAGATGCAAAATAGAAGGGGGCTGAGGGAGTCTCCCTGAAATACTCCCCTTCTGAATGTTACCGACTCCGTCTGGACTCTATCATTACCCGATGTAATGGTAAAGCGAGTCCTCCAGATCGGCATCAGTTCTTCGATGCATCTCACTACGGAACCAGGTACCGCAAGACATCGGAGCAAGTGTACAATAAGCTCGTGCGATGTCATGTCAAATGCCTTGCGGTAATCGATCCAGGCCATGGAGAGGTTACGCTTATACTGCATGGAGTCCTGCGTGACACACCTGTCAATCAGCAGGTTCTCCTTCCAGCCAGCGACACCTCTCTTTGACCCTCGTTGCTCATATATCCGCTCGTAAACCGGTTCAACTGCGTGGAGCACTCGCATGTACAAGATGCGCGTAAACACCTTGTAACATGCGTTTAAACAGGTTATCGGCCGGTAGTTCTTTGGGTTTGACAAATCTCCGTTCTTCGGGATCAGCACTGTCCGCCCCTCGACAACCCAAGAAGGAATTTGCTGCTCCCCATTTAGCCATGAATTGAAAATTCTGGCTAAATGGTGGTGGGTAGTGGATAATTTTTTCCACCAAAAGTTATTGATCCCGTCGGGACCTGGAGCAGCAAAGTTCTTAGAGCCCTCAAGAGTTCTTCGAACCTCTTCTGGGGTTATCGGTTGGCACACCTGTTGTGCTTGCTGAAACCTTTGACAAAAGGTTTCAAAGTGTGCCAGGGCTGGAGAGTCTCTGTTGAGTGGAAGCTTCTGTTCGTACAACGTTTTCCAGAAGTTTTCCACCTGATCTGCAGTCGGCGGATTTTCAGCAACACGCTGAGGCGGTTCAAAGAGGCGCAAGGGCTTTTTGCGGAAAAGTTGATTTTCCGCTAGCCCCCTCGCCCGCCTCACTAGTGACTTCTTACAAGACACTAGCATCCGTATCCTGTCGAGGCAGTGCTGTTTGGTGGTTTGCAGCACTGCCCCATTGAGTGTGTGATGGACGCGTCTTAATTTGGCAGCTACTCGCCGCACTTTAGGCGTGAAAGGCCTATTGGCCGCCATATAGTCCATCACACATTGGATACGGGATGCGTGTTGCCTCGCCGACCGGATCTTGGCTTCCATCTTGTGTATGCGCCGTCTCGCTCTCTCTTGTGGAGAAGCACTGTTCCGCCTCTCTACCTGAGACAAGCATTGAGCGGCAGCATACACGGCACAATTTATGTGCCAGATGTCAGCCTCTTCTGGTAGCGCTGCATGAAGTTCTGCATCCACTCTGGCCAGATCTTGTGGCCCGGGGGGTTTTATGTTGTGCAACCCCCTTCTGGTACTGAGGCCCTCTGGTACTGGTGGAACGACTGGGACTGCAACCCCAACCGGTTCATTCGGTGGACCTTCGGCCACCTCATTCATCGGCTGAGGAGCAGTTCTCACGTAGCCCCTGCGACGAAGGTGGGACACATAATCACGCAGGTTTTGTGGCGTGAAGGCGTTGTGTTCTGGGTGCCTTGCACACCACAGAACATGCATTCGCCCCATGTATCCCCTTCGTGCGGGCTCACTGCTTTCGTAGCACTGCATAAGGTCGTCCCTCAGTTCATCTGTCCACTCAAAGCGTCCTTGTTCGTCGCGGTCGTCAACAATGGGCTGTCGATCTTGTTGGGCCCCACCACATTGCCCTTGACCCCTATCCGAACGGGGTCGATCGTGGGGGCCCTGCCCTCGGCCAATAGGAACCGGAGGTTTGGGCTTGTGGGTGGTTAGCCCAGCAAGCCCACGACCGACACCAGAGGGGAAGACGCTATCCCCTTCCGGATGCGCTAGGGCTGCCGGTTCGATTTTGCATCCCCAGCTGGAGTAAGTGGTGGCGCTACTCACCAAAGGCTAGATAGATGACGGTTAGCCCCTCCTGCTTATCACAGCTTATTATTATTATTATTATTATTATTATTATTATTATTGTTATTATTATTAGAGTTCAATCGTAATGAAAATTTGTGAATCAAGCGAAAGTTTTCACAATGTTTAACCCGAACTTAAAGATTCTCCTCGAAGTAGGAATCAATTGCAATTTAGCAATGTATAATTTTAAAGAAGACAGGAATCCAATTAACACCAACTCAGAAATTTATTCAGTTTTTTTTTAGATTCACAAGTTTTGTCTCTAAAAATTAATCCAAATTAAAATCCGCTCTTCCTAAAAAAACAAACAAGAAACTCTCGAATGTTCGCTTGATCTTTCAAGTTTGCCACAAACTGCAGATGCTATAGAAAAACATGTTAAAACAGTGTACTATCAAATGTAAGTGTGCATAAGTGTGCTGCATTTAAATATTTCAATAATTTATTGATGTTTTATTTTTCCATTTCTCCGCCACATCCTGTATTCTAATGTATGCAGATGATGTCAATCCAGGATTTAGTGCAGAAAATCCAGCGGATCTCCAAGATGAGTTTACGTTATTTCCAATCAATTGACCAATTGTTGTTGGATAAATGGTTAATGCGAATAAAATAGTTGCCATGAATTTTTACAACAGAAAAAGAGTAAGCATCAAATTGATATAAAAATCAATAACATAATAACAGAAATCTCGTCCTAAATAAATTTTTAGGTGGTTATTTTTTCATTGAAATCTACAGACTTATTATTCCGAAAATACAAAACATAACTTTTCCATGTCTTCTTCATTCGCAAAAAAGAATATTAGTAAGTTTCAAGGTAATGCCGCCAACCATAATTAGTTCACGAGATAAGGTTCTTTCACAAAATTTCCCGAACATAATTCTTGTTTGTATGAAAAAACCTCATCTCATGCTGGAAGTAAATTTTATAATCAGCTGCCTGAATATACAAAATTAACAATTCCACTGCACCAGTTAAAAATAAATTATTTTTGGTTAGTAAATCTTATTATTCATTGATGATTATCTGGATGATGTGTGATCTACAGTTCTGTGATAATTAGTTGTACTAATATATTTTCATGATAGAATAGTTCGGACAGAGTAAAATTGTATTGTAATGATAAAGTAAAGTTGTTATCTACATATTTAAACAATTGATGTTTTTAAATAATTTACTGTTTACTTAGAGTACAATGAGTGTAATATTACTTCCACATCCAGTGGAAATATAGGACCTAACGACAAAAAAAAAAATTAGAAAATTTTTATTGTTCAAATAGGTTTAGAATATCATGAAACGTCGAGATTTTAAGTTTGAGCAAAAAAATTTTGTCTGTCTGTAACTTTTTTTGTGCACACGATTACTCTGGAACCGTTTAAGATATTGACTTGAAATTTGGTACACATACGTATATTAACGAGATCTGTTTACATCTTATTCCGTTGAAGGGATAAATTGGGGTAAATAGATAAATCAAGCAACTAAGAGTCCATAAAATTGGTATTTAGTATATACAAGAGAGCTGTGAAACTTCGATTATTACCTGTGCGCTCCAAACTACTACCTCTCTGTTCAGACGCTGTTAGCGCGAAATAGGTGAGGATGAGCTACAATGTTAATAGGACATTTTTTATGCGGAACTTAACGACAATTTTTTTTATTTCCTATACTTTTTTCTCTTCCGACGAACGGTTTACAAAAGGAAAGTGAAAAACCAGCTTTAAGTCCCCGTTGGGTGTGATTTCTTGCAAAAAAAAGGACGTTCCACCTCTAAATTGGGGAGGAACTTTTCGGGTATCTATTCCTAACCTTATCTAGAGTACGCATCTCAAATATTATTACTTTAACTATATCAATAATGCACATAGTAACAGGATAACTACAAAATATCAACAGAATAATTATTATACCTGAATGGTACGTTTGGATCAGACAAAGAAGCCATTCTTATGTCAAGCACACGTCTCAAAACAAGTTAAGAAATATGGCGTCTACAAAGAAAATACAGGATATCAATTCTTAACATTTATTTAAACATTGCAGCGGTCCCATTTAAATAACCCATATTGGATGTTGTGCATAAATTTTATGCTTAAAATATTTAAACAAAAAAACATTCTGAGAAAACAGGTAACGCGTAAACCTGTTTGCGGCATGGGTCCGATTCTCTGATTTATCCAAAATTTTCACATAAATTATTCCTAGTAGGATGGGACATTTTCATAGGGTGGGCCACAAAAAAGAAGTTCACCCCTCTAGAGATGGGCCACTCTAATCTGCAGCTAATATTATCAATTTCTTTAGGTAGACTAAAACACGTACGTCGACGTCGTACATCTTAATTTTTAATTAAAACTTATGCTACTTATAGAGCTTATTATAAAACTCGTGCTTCTTAGGGAATAATTGAAATGTAGAAAAATTATAAAAAGGTCGAGTATGCTCTAAGAATACTTCATAAGAAAACTTATTAAATTATGAAAGGTAACAAAAGTTATTAAAGAAACTTGTAAAGACTTTTCATTATAAAGAATTCGTATTATACTTAATATTATTTAAGGTCTTTACATCTTATTACACAATGAGTAAGTAGTTTTAAAAATTTGCAGCACAACGATATAAATAAATGAAAAAAATATGTATACACTACGATAAAAATATTTATTTCCTATTTTACTTGTCAGCTTCAATAATAGTACAGTAACTTGAGATCTTAACTTATGAACACAGCATGAATTAAATTTCGCTTTTTTTATAATTTAATAGTAATTACATGAAATAAACCTCTCAGACGGAAATTTGCTAATTCATAGGGCGTGAATCCCTTTTGAGAGGGTGGCACAAAAATAACCATTAAAACTTAAAAATGCTAGCGATCAATAAGAAGGATCAAAGAACTGAGGGTGAATTTTGCGTTTTTCTCTAATTTCTATAGAATTAACGGTTTAGTTTTTAATTAATTCAAATATTAAATATTTCACAAGCTATGATGCTTACATCAAAACTGCTGATTACAAAAATAAAAATGTATTAAATAGGCTTTGAAACAATTTTTTCACTGTTTCTGTAGCATAAAAAATAAAGAAGTTATGACAGAAACAATGTACGTCTTCATATTTTTTTAATAAAAACCTCGACATTATGTTACTTTAAGTAGACAGTAATTAAAAAAATACAATTCTCAAATACTTTTTTCGTTAACACGAATGACCTAGATGGTCAAATTTTTTCGTTCATGCACAGCACTTGCCTTAGAAATAAATTGCACTTTAAAAAACGAAAAATTGTTGTTCCTTTGCAAATATCTCAATAAATATTACTTTTAGCGCAGAAATGGAGGACGGAAACAAAGCGTATAAACCAAGAATGATTTTGGTTTTTTTTTACATTATGTAGAATTTCGGTGATATGGAAATTTAAATATGCCGACCGAACGCTTATAGGATGAAATATTTAGTTTAAATAATTCTGATTATAAGAAAATTTGCTTTTTAATGTTTCAAAATAAGTACGTATTTTGATACTTGCTATACATATGTTTCGGCTTGTTAGGTCTTTCTCGAGAATAAATACAAAGATTACTGTAATCTTTGTATTTGTACAGTAATCTTTGTATTTACTTTTGACAAAGGCCTAATAAGCCGAAATATATGTAGAGTATCAATATACTTTAGTAATTTGTGCAACAAGAGTGGATATGATATCCATATCGCACGATAAAGAAGTTTGAGCACGACTCCGTAGGCGGAGTGCTTCAAATCTTTTGAGTGCGATATGGATAATCCACTCGAGTTGTACAGTATACTTTTTCTACGACCAGCTTAAAAAAACTACAAACTTTATTAAACATTAATATATTACGCAAATACACACTGACAGTACGCACTGACAGTTACTTTGACAGCTTACGCACTAATTTGATTTTAAAACGAATAGTTGTCTATGTACTTAATACACGAACTGTGATTGGTTGGTTTGATTTCATATCCATCCTAGAACTGATATGAAATATATCCGTTCAGTTAATACTTATCCATTCTACAGACTGTACAGAAAACAGCAAATTTACATAAGGGAGTAGAAAATAGTAGTTTGTGCAACAAGAGTGGATATGATATCCATATCGCACGATAAAGAAGTTTGAGCACGGCGCCGTAGGCGGAGTGCTTCAACTCTTTTGAGTGCGATATGGATAATCCACTCGAGTTGTACAGTATACTTTTTCTACGACCAGCTTAAAAAAACTACAAAATTTATTAAACATTAATATATTACACCAGTACACACTGACAGTTACTTTGACAGCTTACGCACTAATTTGATTTTAAGTTGTCTATGCACTTAATACACGAACTGTGATTGGTCGGTTTCATTTCATATCCATCCTAGAACTGATATGAAATATATCCGTTCAGTTAACTGTAATTGCCTTCTTATCCATTCTACAGTCTGTACAGAAAACAGTAAATTTACATAAGGGAGTAGAAAAACGTATTTTGAAATATTAAAAAGCAAGTTTTCTTGTAATTAGAATTATTTATAAAATGTTTCACAAGGAATCAACCACAAATTCAGTTAAATGTATTTAGTTTCAATGTTGAATATCTTAGAAACTATGGCACTTGCGGCAAGAATAGTGAGGACCAGAATCAAAGATACTTAATGAAGGTAACTCACTTGCCTGCGGCTCGTGCTGTAAACTTCATCTGCGTGAGTTATTACCTACATTACCGCTCGTTGAATAATATACTATTTCCGTTAATATCATCATCATATCCTCATCAAGATGCTCATGTTTTGTCCGTTTAAAACACATTCTTTAGAAAAAAATTCCATCCGCCATAATGGAATACCCATTGAATTTTTAAAATTTGATTTGATTCGTAATCAGCGATCTCAAAAACTTAAATACTACGTTTCATAAATAAATTAATAATGCTTTTTCAAGTATTAAATATTTAAATAAAATGAAAGAAATTTCCCAAGATATTATTTTTATGGAAAATTAACCTCATTTAAAACAGCAATAATTTTCTAATTGTTTGATGTAATCGCAGGTACATTTTGCGAAAAAAAAAATACTTACAATTATACTGTTGTGGCTTCCGATTACAAAGTAGGCATCCTATTTTTTTTTTAAATTTATTTAACGTCGGCTTATTTCCGCTACTAAGGCCTATCATCGACGCCAGGAGATGAATTACTCTCAAGCTGGAAATTTTGCCGAAACTCTTCTCTATCGAAGTGCAAGGAGGGATCTTTTACTTGCAAACCATTTCATAGACAAGGGACCGACTGCTTTATAGTTGACTGAATATAGTTTTCAAAAAAAGAGAACACATAAAGAGAACTTTTTCCAACAAATGAAAGTTGTGAACAAAAATGAGCATTCAATAAAACACTAAAAGGACTTTTTATTTTTACATATCAAGTTGAATGTAATATCTTTTCTTTTTTTCTTTTTGTTATCTCTGTTCTGGAGGAGTAACTCTCCATCATATCCTTCCTCCTTATCGGCTCAGAAATTTAGGAACATGGACGGTTTTATTGTTTTAAATGTTAAGAGTGCCGTGAAATTAACTGTCAATATGTATTGTTTTATTTATTTCGTCATTGCTTTCATGACAAAAGTGATTGTTGTTATTTTCTGTGGAGTTTGTTAGTTTTTCTTGTTTAAATAATTTAATTCATACTAAAGTTTCCTTATTTCATATCTTTGCTTTTAATGGTTAGAATACTTTTAACTGCTGATGAAAAAATTGAAATAATAAAGATAGTCGGTGAAAATGTACGGTCTTCAAGAGAAGCAGCAGAAGAATTTAATTTAAGACATCCTCTAAGACAATCAATACACCATGGTACCGTAGCAAGAATATGTCACTTGTTCAATAGAGCTGGCAATGTGCTTAAACCGAGAGTACATCTTAATCGAAATCACGGAAATGATAATGTTATATTAGCGGCGTTTAACGCCAATCCCACTACCAGTCTTCGAAATATGGCTCGTGACCTTAATTTGTCAGCATCAAAAATTTGGAGCTACAACCGTTTAAACCAAAATTTTTACATACCTTGGAGGAAGGTGATGAAGAGAGAAGACTAGAATATTGTTTATGGATCCAAGGTAATTATTTAAACAATAGAGACTTCTTGAAGAAAGTAATTTTCACGGATGAGGCAACTTTCTCCACCAACGGAGTTAGTGTCATCACAAAACTCTAGGTTCTGGGCAGTAGAAAATCCTGATTGGATAATAAATTATAAAAGGCAATATTCCCAGAAGGTAAATGTGTGGTGCGGAATTTTTAACGAAACAATAATAGGGCCGTTTTTCTTTTTTCAAAATATAAATGCGTTAAATTTGCTAGAATTTTTAAATAATGATCTTTGGAATGCAATAGTTGATTTTCCTTTAGAACAATTGTATTTTCAACTCGACGGAGCATCTATCCACAATTCCGTAGTAGTGAGAGCATGAATGAATGAACATTTCCCCCAAAGATGGATAGGACGAAATAGCCCTCTAATACATTGGCCACCCAGATCACCTGATCTCACTCCAATGGATTTTTATTTTTGGGGTCACATTAAAAACAAAGTTTATATGACCAGACCTCAAAATGTAGAGCAGCTTTGTGAGAGGATAAGGCAAGCGTGTTTAGAAGTTACAGCTCAAGAACTGCGAAGAGTTGTAATAAATAACAGAAAAAGTGTATTACACTTGAGGGTGGGTTAGTGGAAAGGGGCCCAATATAATAAATAAGTAAAAAAAAACCATTAACTTCTTTTATTTTTGAACTTTTCTAACACTGCGGCTTTTGCTTTATCTGTATTTTTTTCCGACAATATTATCATTCATTATTAGTAGTCCTCTCTGTAAAAACAACGGCCCTTTTCAGGGCCACCAATTTAATTCAAAAATAATTCGTTATCTGACAGCATCCTACCAACCTACATATTCTTGACAGATGTTAAAACTCATTAAAGTAATTAGATTTTAATTTTAATTATTCTAAGGCCGGCGTTTTAGATTTAGACGACATGGGGCATATGAAGTGATCCTGAACAACTTTCATTAACAAAATTTTTGTCTATCTCTAAGCCTAACTATGATTTCTCGAAAATTGACATTTTCTTTTTATCGCAGTAGGCCGGCGTTTTAGATTTAGACGGCATTTATGTGTTAAATAAAGTCACCTTATGGAGTTGTATGGCTGATAAAAATTTGAAATTAATTCGGCCACAAATAAAAAAGATACAGGGGTGTCTTAACGAGAAGTGAAACAAAAAATTTTTCTTTTTAAATATTCCGATTTTCACAAAATTTTACAGAGGGGCATATGAAGTGATCCTGAACAACTTTCATTAACAAAATTTTTGTCTACCTCTAAGCCTACTATGATTTCTCGAAAATTGACATTTTCTTTTTATCGCAGTAGGCCGGAGTTTTAGATTTAGACGGCATTTATGTGTTGAATAAAGTCGTCTTATGGACTTGTATTTGTATGGCTGATAAAAATTTGAAATTAATTCGGCCACAAATAAAAAAGATACAGGGGTGTCTTCACGAGAAGTGAAACAAAAAATTTTTTTTTGAAAATATTCCGATTTTCACAAAATTTTACAGAGGGGCATATGAAGTGATCCTGAACAACTTTCTTCAACAAAATTTTTGTCTATCTCTAAGCCTACTATGATTTCTCGAAAATTGACATTTTCTTTTTATCGCAGTAGGCCGGCGTTTTAGATTTAGACGGCATTTATGTGTTGAATAAAGTCGTCTTATGGACTTGTATGGCTGATAAAAATTTGAAATTAATTCGGCCACAAATAAAAAAGATACAGGGGTGTCTTTACCAGAAGTGAAACACACTGTATACAGTGTGTCTAATTTTTGCTTGGAGTCACCCCCATAAAAGTTTATGTTAAGTCCAATTTACATCGTTTCTTTTTTAACGTGGATCTCTGAGAAGTGCATTCTTGTAATACATTACATTTTATAAAACATAAAAGCTCGGCCTACGGTTTTTGGGAAACACCAAAAATGAAGAAATCTTATTAACGATTTTTCATTTCTAATCTGAGTACTCCAGTGGATTTTGCATCCTCCTCCAATCCTCAAATGGATTTATTGTGAAAGGATACCTGTTTTGGATTTTTCCCGTTAGAAATAAGAATTCTGAAAATGCCAATAAAAATCGACTGTTGCACTGGATTGTGTATTTAAAAGAGTGCCTTGACTCAAACGGCTGACAAAGGAATGTTTCATCTAAAAATACTAACTCTCTATGAAAAGGTGAATTACTTCCACATCCAGTGGAAGTATAGTAACGACTATTTCACTCCTATAAATTTCATCCAATCAAAATCGATCATTTTCATCAAAAAAACCGCTACCCAAGGAATCACTACTTCCACATCCAGATTTTCTATCCAAGTCACTCACAACGAAAAAATTTTGTATGTGGAAATAATTGCTTATGGAACTTTAATAAAATAATATTTGAAATCATCTACCCCAAAAACCTATAAAACGATACCCCATATAGGTAGTGGGGTGGGGGTGGTAGTGGGGGTGGATCAAGTAAAAAAATATTTTGAGGTTTCTGGTTCTTGTACACACACTAAATCACATTTTTTTTCATCCCCTTTAATAATGGGGGTGGTAATGGCTAACACCAAAAATTTTTTTGAGACCTTAGCTTCTCTATAATATACTAAATACCAATTTTCTGGACTCTTATCTGCTTAATTTACCTATTTACCCCAAATTTACCCCAATTTACCCCCAACCCTTCGAGGGAACAAGATAAAAATACAATCCAGATCACGTTAAAATACATACGTGTACCAAATTTCAAGTCAATATCTTAAACGGTTCCAGAGTAAACGTGCGCACAAAAAAAAATTACAGTCCGACAGACAGACAGAAATTTTTTTCGCTCAAACTTAAAATCTCGACGTTTCATGACATTCTAAGCCTATTTGAACAATAAAAATTTTTAAAAATTTTTTTTGTCGTTACTATACTTACACTGGATGTGGAAGTAATAGTTTTATATCGACAAAATTTAACATTTAAAATTTTGCCAGGGTTGCTCAACCAATGAAAAGCCAGAATGAAGCAACCAACCTCTTTTTCTTTTTCAGCGGCTAATTTTCCTTTGTTTTTTGAAAACATAGTAACCGATTCAACAAGTGGGGAGCCATTACAATAATTTTTGCAAACGTCAGTTCACGTCAGTTGTGCGAGAATAGGGCATCTGCACGTGACGTCACAGCTAACCTCAAAAATATGTGTTTCTTAAGATTTAAGAGTATTACGCAGCTATTATTATTTGCATGGTTCCCGTATTTTCAACTAAAATCTAGTTCAGTGTAATGTCTATGAAGTTCTAAATACTTTGTCCTAATAAAATAGCACTCTTTTTGTAGGTTGGAAATCTAACCTGTAATTAGCAGTCTATTTTTATTAATCAACAATACTGAAAAATTATTTACGTGAATTTTTAAATATTTGCATGGAGCCAGTACGGCTCCAAGCTAAAAATGCGTATACAAACATTAAAAATGAGATTAAACTTGAAAAACTTAAAATCCAAGGTTATGTTGGTTGCATGATGCAGATGCCCTATAACGGCCCCCAATGTTCAAGATTTGGTGATTTATGTATTTATTTTTTTTAATTTACTTCCTATATCTAAAAAATTTTTTGCCTAAATTTTTATTCATGAAATAGTCATGACGATATACCATTCGTGATATAATTTCGTTTGGCAAAATTTAATGATTATTCTACTCGAGTTTGTTGCTTTGGAAATTTCGCTCTTGACATTGACAAAAATAACTCGCCTGACGGCTCGTTATTTTTATCTGTCAATGTCAATCGCGAAATTGCCAAGCAACAAACTCTTAATACTCACTAAATTTTGCCGTCAAAATTATATCACTAAGCCAAGGTTACGATTGTTACAATAATCGTAACCATGGATTTTGATCTTGGATCAAGCTGAACTTGGCTCAACTTAGTTCGTACAACTGGCCCTTATGATATTATATATGACAAAAAAATTTTTGAGAATTTTTATTGTTCAAATAACTTGTTTAAAAAAATTTCTGTCTGTCTGTCAGTCTGTCTGTCGGTCCGTCGAAGGGTTGGGGGGTAAAATGGGGTAAATGGGGGGTAAATAGGTAAATCAAGTAGGTAAGAGTCCATAAAATTGGTATTTGGTGTATACAAGAGAAGCTAAGGTTTCAAAAACATTTTTGGCATTTTAAAGGGGATGAAAAAAAAATTGTGATTTAGTGTGTGTACTGTCGTGCGCAAAAAAATTGGACAAGTCTTATAACGTATATTTGCTCAAATCTAGTTGTGTACATCTAACTTTAATTTTTGTGACATTGTCAGTTATTTGTCAAAATTCATTGTAAGTGTGCAAATAGAGACAGATTTACATTAGAAAAAAATAGTTGTCCTATTTTTTTTGCTCACGACAGTACAAGAACCAAAAGCCTCAAAATATTTTTTTACTTCATCCACCCCCACTACCGTGTGGAATATCGTTTTATGGGTTTTTGGGGTAGACGGTTTCAAATATTATATTGTTAAAGTTCTATAAATTATTTCCACATACAAAATTTTTCCGTTATGAGAGACTTGGATAGAAAATCTGGATGTGGAAGTAGTGATTCTTTGGGCAGCGGTTTTTTTATTTTCTTTGTATTTCTGAGATATTCGGACCTTCTGGCAGCAACATTTGTCTTCTCCATTAAAGCTCGTCTATTGTCATCTCTTTTAAATTTAAACGAAATGTAGAAGGAGTGTTCGTAAAATATCATATGCCCAATACCAATATGTCAACAATATATTTGGTACGAAGTTCTTTTTGCAGGGTTTTTAATGTAACACGCCTTTGTGGAAAATTTGTTTATAAAACACACTACAGATAGTAGACAACCTCCAAATCTAAAACCAAAGCTGTGCGGAAGGAGTTGCACATTTGGAAAAACGCGGACAGCATACCCCCCGGTATTGTCAGTGCCGGGGCTAACGCTCGAACCCAGAACGCCATAGCCAGTGCGACCAGCATATTCTCCACCCAATACACCTTAGCCGACTGCCGGTAGGATAAACATAGGTATATATTTTAATTTACCATGTGTTTTTCTTCTTAGTTTTTTCATATATGGTATGTATTGTATTGCGAACTTCACATTTTCTTGCCTCATTTAAATCTCTTGCCAGGGCTTTTTTCGAGTTCGAAAAATCCCTGGAGTGCTGAGGACTTATTTCTCTCCATTTGTATTTTTATATTAGACACAGTATGTAGACTAATCTTCAAAGCTACTTGCTAAAATAACTTATAAGTAATAAGAAATATAAAATATCATTGGACAGTGGCCGTGAAAGCCTGCATTCTACTGATAAGAGACATGTACAATAAATTTAAATAATTACCTCTCCGACAGCCTCGACAGAAATCAGTGGAGCGTTGTTTTCTTTCTCTAATATAAAATAAAATATTAAATTAGCTACCGGATTTCTAGCTTCCGTTTTAAACATTTTCTAGGCATAATAAATTAAATGAATTAATTGCGTTAAGTAAACAATATGTGTGCCACTGACGATTAATACACGATACTGATGTGCTGTTATGCCGTCTAGACGTACGCGTTACCATTATTCTCAAATCTAATGCGCAGGATAAGCATACGTAGGTCGTAGACTGTGCAAGACACACACCTTACGTCAATTTCAGGCAGTTCGATTGCAAGAAGTGAGACGCCAACATACAACCAATAGTCTTTGCTTGCTTCCCGAGTTAGTGACGTCCGTTCAAAGATAACTTGATTCGACTATACATCTCCTCCGAAAGGTGGTATATCCACTACGTAATCCTCGTCTCAGATTATATGGGTTCTAGGTGTACGCTAACATACAAGCCACTAGGGGGCGAGCGTAGAGGCGACTTCAATGTGAATGTCAGTCGATATTCCGTTGAAGCAACGTCGAGCGCGGTTAGTACTTGGATGGGTGGACCCATCTTGGGAAATACAGCGTTCTCGTCCCACCTTCTAGTGGCTTGTATATCAGTGTATACGCGGAAGCTACGTAATTTCCGACGGGGATTACGTAGTGGATATACCATCCTTCGGAGTGGATGTAAAGCAGGCGGTTCCTCGTCTATTAAATGTTAGGCAAGTAAAAGATCCCTACTTTTCTTAAGGGAAGAGGTTCGGCAAAATTTCCAGGTTGGGGGTAGCTCGTCTCCTGGCGTCGTTGATAGGCCTTGGTAGCGGAAATAGGCCGACATTAAATAAATAGATTAAAAAAAGCCACTAGAATGTGGGACGAGATCGTCGTGGTAACCCATCTAAGTACTAACTGCGATGGACGTTGCTTAACTTTATGTATCGAAATATAGAAGAAGAAGAAGAAGAAGAAGAAAATAGATTTATTAAATATTAAGCATATGAATAGTGCTTCCCCGGATGCTGGCCATATTCAGACAAGACGCTTCTAAGCTCACCCCCTTCTTATTTTAAATATGAAAGTTGTTAGAAAATGACTACATATTGAAACACTCGTATTTGGTTTTGGAAAAATTATGATTGTTTATACCTGGTTTTGACAATAAATACAAATATTTCAACCAAATCACAAACACGGCGGCTAACGGCTGATTTTATGCCGGGCTGGGTGCGCGGAACCGGCTTTTTTTATGAATAAGAGAGATAACCAATAATTTTACAGGTATTTGCCCAACTAGTTTGTTTCGCGAACAAAAAGGGAGTAAACATATAGATCTTAATAAAAAGGGCGACATCCATACTGAAATTGATAATAAATTAGTAAACAACCCTCCTTAATCGCAAAACAGACTGCTGTGGAAAAGCCTGATAATAAGACAGACACAAACAAATTAAAAAGATGTAAATTTTAAGATAACTTGTATCATTTATTAAACATCCTTTAAATAACTTGATTGACAAAATCAATGAATCAAAAATGTTATAATATATATTTGACCATCAAGGTCAAAACAAGTTTAATTAATTTAAGTCATATCAAGAAATTACTAAATATATTGTAAAGGTAAACACACCATAAAATATGTATAACAATAAATTAATAAATAATTAAATATCGATCAAAAATACCATGAGTATGTGTTGTAATAAATAGCAACAGTACAAAATCAAAAATAGCACTTTCTCACCACCTGATGATAACGACCACTTTACAGACGAAAGCCTCGTGAAGTTAGCCGTTACCAAATTGTCTCTTATAACGCCAGTAAACTGCATAAGAGGGCGGCCAATTATCTGCTATTTTGGAACAGTTTTGCTAAGCGCGATTTGAACTTGAATAGCTCCAAAAGACTCTACTCAACTAAACTGGACTGGATTCAAGTTAACTTAACCATTACTGACTTAATAGTCCAGGGATTTTAGTTCTTGACCAGGAATTAATTATTGTAAAGCTGAAAATTTGTAGGATTGTAGTTTTGGTCCAGGACAACACGTACCAAAAAGTAGCCTACTCTCCCCCTACTCTCCCCTACTCTCCCCCGTCGGCTTCCCTGTTTTGTCGGAGCAACAAGGGCCTAAGTCGCAAAAATTGCAGAACTGGCTATAAAGTGACAGATAGGTCAGTACTGGTCCGATTTAGGTCAAAATGATCATAAAATATTAGGAGAAGCATATCCGTTCAGATGTTCCATGCATATGTTTATTCATAATTTTCCGTTCCAATTCTGTCAACATTTCAAAAATACAAAGAATTTTTTTTAAAATTGAAAAAATTCCGAAATGGCGCCATTACGGTTAAATGAAGACTCGGAGGGGAAAACGTACCCCAATAAACATTTCTCTTCATACTTTGGGCTTTCCATTAGTATGTCTACCTTCTCTGTAGCGTCACTTAAGTGTGTTCATTGTTGCATCTATCACGTCTAGTCTAAATAATCAAGAAGGCGCAGGACGAGCTATACCCTGAGTTCATTAACTCTGACAGTTCTCTAAGTGTATGCATTGGTTCATTGGTGCGGCAAAATTGAGTGATCTTAGTTAAGCCATGTAGCAGAGGAAATTTAGTTTTTGACTTTGAATTAATTATTGTAAAGCTGAAAATTTGCAGGATTGTAGTTTTGGTTGAAGACAACATATACCAAAAGTCCCCTACTCTCCTCCGTCGGCTTCTCTGTTTTTGGGGAGCAACAAGGGCCTAAGTCGCAGAACTTGTAGAGCTGGCTATAAAGTGCAGCAAAAAGGTTGTTACTGGTCCGATTTGGATCGAAATGATCATAAGAGCTTCAGGCAAGCATATCCGTTCGTATTTCACATGTTCCATGCATATTTATAATTTTCCGTTCTAGTGCTGTCAAAACTTCAAAAATTGAAAAAATTCCGAAATGGTTCCATTGCAGATAAATGAAGACTCGGAGGGGAAAACATACCCGAATAAACATTTCTCTTCATACTTTGGGCTTTCCATTGGTGTTTCTACCTTTTCTGTAGCGTTACCCGTTATGGAGCTACGCTACTTTGAGTCTCACCGCGCGGCGGCCGCGCCCATCAAGTTCCCGGTGGAACTGCCCTGGCTGCGCTGATGAGACCAGTTGCGAATTCCTGTTTATATATTATTGGTGTTTTATAAGGTTTATTGAATGAAATTTAACTTGTCAGATTCAGAAAATGACTTTATTCGGCTAGACAATTGACATTATTGATCTACTGGGAAGTAGGGTCGTCCGGATCATCATCTTTACAATAATTAATTTCGGGTAGAAGCGATATATTAACTAAAACTTCTGCGCTATAACATTTAGTATTTAAGATTCCAAATTGGTTTAATTTTTTTGGACCCATCTCGTTTCAATAAATACATTGATACTCGAAAACTACTTGTTTCCAAAATAAATATAAGTTGGTACAACTTATATATCCAAATATTAAATGGATTTCCCATAATCTTGATAGTAAAAGAACAATTTCTATACAAGAAGATTTATTTCAACAGCAAAACTCTGCGTTAGGAAAGAAAGAAAAAACGCTTATTAGCACATGCTTGTAAGATAAAGGTTATCACATCAATTAAATTAAATGAGTTTACACATTTGAAAAATATGACCTAGTCACTAAATATCGGGTAGAGAAATCAATTAAATAAATTTAATTACCTGAATCTCATGTGATGTACTATGTAAATTCAGATAACTACAAAGATGACAGGGTATGTTTCTACCGATTATCTTAAATTTGAGTGTGGCTTTACTATGCCGCTGCAGACATGGAAATGATCTTCAGTCTACACAGCTGACATAAATATATTTTCGTCGAACTCGTAAACCGATCTTAACTTAAACACAACTTGTGTAGGTAAAAACAATTCGAATAATGTTTGTAGCACTGTCGATTAATATCACGAGTACTTATTAGTATAGTATATATAGTATATATTAACTCATTCGTTCGAATACAATTTACAAGTTTTTTAAAACCTGGCAGAAGAGAAGAGTATTTTACAACATTGTTTATAGAGTAATTTTTAAAACTGTTTAGTTGTGAGAAGAGCCAGACGAACTTTAAAGTTCTTCAGCTAAGATGTATCAGTGGATACTTTGTTAACTCTCTGAGTGCTCCTGAATTATAAAAGCAATTTCCAATGTTATTTATTTCTAAGTTGTAATGTATGGTGTTACTTTATTCACGTACTATTATGGTGTAGCTGCCATTACATACATCTCAATACGTGTAGCAAATACTGTTTTATAATCATATGTAACTGCGTGATCCAAAATGATTGACTGCTTTATTAAAACTTGTGTACTAACTATAGTTTTTGTTTCAGATTTGGAACGAGGTAATAGGAGATTGTATTCTAGGGGTGAGTTGTTGAATACATTACTCGAGATTCGAATTTCTATCTTTGCACATTTAATAATTTCAATATCCATAATGAATGACTCGACGTACAAATATTGGAAAATTAATTAATACGATAATTCACTACAGCAATGCATAGTGAAATGTAAAGTACATTAATCGTCACTGAATGCGTATTGATTGGTAATGATGAGTTTTATATAGCGTACGTATATTTTTGTTAATAAATTAAATGCAAAATATTAATAACAATATAGAATTGACTAAGTTTTTCGACTTTTAGATTTGTAAAATGTGAATCGACATTATATGCAAGGCATTCCTGTAGTAGTGTATTTAAATTTAGGGAGACTTCTGTGTCAAAAAATAAGAAAAACGTTCACTTAAATGTTCACTGTTTAAACGCTTTAGGAAATTTCGGCCTAAAATAGGTCAAAATAAAGTAAAAACTGGATTTTAGATAGGAAAAACAAAACACATTTTACAGCCAGTTAAAGCTGAAATTTCAAACAACCCTGCGATGAAGAGTGTTTAATGCTTTCTAAACTTGTTATTGTTAGTGTTAGTGACAAGTCCTATTATTGTCCAGGTGCATATCATCAGTCACCTTGGATATCCAAGGCAATTTACTCTCTTAAAATATTATTCTTTCAAGATCAATTTAAACCAACTCGCCAGCCATTGACAAAGAATTATTTCAAGCTGCAAGTAATAAAATAGTGAACCATTTGTGGTACCTAAATCCAATGGATGTTGGTTAATCATCCTTTGATAACGATATTTCGGTCATCACCAAGAGAGAGAGAGAGAGAGAGCTATGGTTGAACGTTCAAGCTTTGAATAAAAAAAATCATAGAATTCGCCACCAAGCAAAGTTCTGACACATTGGAAATGAACATAGTTATCATGAAGAAAATAAAACACCACATCACTGCTACATGAATTGATTTATTAAACACATACATAGATAGGAACAGTTGAACGTGAGGATCAGAACCATCAAACCTTATAGCTGTTTGATTGCAAATTTACAAGGAATTCAAATATGTAGAAATATACAGAGGGGGGGGCTCCTTATGTATTACTGCTCGATGCATGATCACCCTGTATATTACCCACTATTTTTAAATTGAAGCTGAATCACCCTACATATTTGTTTCTTCGATTAAGTTACTAAGTTGAGAAATAAACCCAGTATTCAACTTTACCACGCTATTGACTCACCCTGTATGTAAATATCCTATTAGGTCGCTTCCTCTGCCTTTCATCGTATTCAGCTTACCGTACCGTACAGTACATACATCAACCCCATAAAACATATCACAAGAACATAACGAGTAGAGGTTGCAGTCGAGCGTAGCCGACTGCGAATACCTATTTGATTCATATTTTACACGAACACGACACAAATCATTTTCCAAAAATTAACTGCACAATCAACATATTTTTTAATTTCATTGTTCCAATAGTTTGCAAGGTTTGACTGCAGCAACTCTCATTTGTTTCGTAATAAGCTTTATAAATTTTAGAGTGAAATTGATCTATCGTAAAGTTTATTCAAACCTGAGGGGCATGCTCTATGTTAAAGTTCCAATATATTATACATTTTCGTATTTCTTGTGGTTAATTAAAAGCCTTAGTAACATTTTGTTCTCAAATTCTAATAAAACATTATCTATATACAGCAAGACAGTTTACACTCCTCTGGCGATCACCCTGTATGACGGATATGGCTCAATTTCAATAAGGGTATTCTACCATGCTATACTATAGATAACATTATTATATCAGGAGACATTGCGTTTGATAGCAACGCCCGGTTGCAATTCAGTTCATATTGTCTTAATGTCAATTAGAGCAGCGATTTCGTAAGTCTATCGTGTCGTTTTTTTTTTTGGCGTAGAACCAGGTCAAACATATTAGGTTCCTTTGAGTATGTCACCGGGCATATGAAATCATATTTTACGACATTTTTTTGTGGTCTCGAACTTTTTAAATCAATAAAAAGTGAAAAAAATGTATTTTTAAAGAAAATTGTTTTCTTTTGTTTCCACCGCCATATCTTTAATACTATTAAAGGCACCGAAATTTGCTTTGTGTCAAATTAAAGCACACACTGTAGCGCTTTTACCAATATAAACGGTTTGGGCACAATTCGCATTTCTCTAAAAATCAAATAAACTAAAAATACATATTTTGTGTATTGAAATCTTCACCAATCGATAAACTTTTTTATTTTTGAAAATATTTGCATACATGCAGCGAAGAAAATAAAGCCTAATAATCACAAAAGTTTTTGAAACAAATGTTTTTTCCTAAAGTGTACCGTTTGGCAACAGCGATTTTTTTTATCAGCGCTAAACGCGACATTGGGACGCAATTAATATACCTCGCATGCAGGGTTGCTCGGTTTAGTCGCGTAGAAGTAGCGTTAGTTGAATCTAGATTAATATATAGCATTCTAGGTTGGGGTGGAGTTGCTTACTGTCATCTAAAAAATTAGATATCATTCATAAAAAATGTGCCACCCCCTCTCAGGGGGTGGCACTTAAAAAATATATATATTTATTGGAGCTGAAATAGAATCAAATTTTAAGAAGAAATAGTTCCATGCAATTTTTCACATAAATTGATAGTTTTTAAGTTATAACGACTTCAAAATTGCGATTTTAGCTTAAAATAAAAGCTTTTAAAAAAGGTATTTTCAAACGGCTTTCGTCAAGTATCTCGAAAAGTATTACTTTATCGAAAAAATGTTATAGACCAATTACAGAAAGCACCCTACAAACTGGGAATTAATTATATTTTTTGTTTATTGATGTAGGATTAATAATTTCGGAAATATTTAAGTTTATATTTGGTATCCAAGGGTTTCGAAATTACCTTTAAAGTTTAAAATGCATTTTTTTTCTAAAGCAAGTGCTTTAAATGAGCAAAAAAGAATTTGAGTATTTAGGTAATGCTACATTTTAACCAAAAACTGTATTTGAGATAATTTTTTTAAATTATTGGCTAATTAGAGTAACCAAACGAGTAAAAAATAATTTGAAAGCGCAATTAATTGTCTTTAATTTCCTTTCTTAGCATGCGTCACAATTCTGAGATATTTAACATTTAAACTGCATTTTTCGTCTTATATCTCCGAAACTATTAAATCTATGTAAATAAATAAACAAGCGAAATTCATTATTAGTTTATGAGCTCATTTTTGGTTTCTATACATTTTTGAACAAAACTAATATTTATTGAGATATTTGGAATAGGAAAAAAAATACGTTTTATCGAAAATACCTTTATAGTTTAAACTGTATTTTTTCTAAAGCAAGTGCTGTATACGAACCAAAAAATTTGAGCATCTACGTCATGCTGTATATTAATGAGAAACCGTGTTTGAAATTAATTTTTTTTTTTAATTACTGACTAATTACAGTAACAAAATGGCGACGTTGTTATTAAAATAATGTGTAGACGGACATTGCTTCGGTCATAACTTCTTTGTTTTTTATGCTACATAAACAAATAAAAAATAGTTAAAAGCTTAATTAATAACCTATTATTGTATCTATTAGTATCCTTGGCGTAGGTGTCACAGTTTCTGAGATATTTAACTCTCACTCTAAATAGTTATCTTACGAACACTTGGATGCCAAATGTAAACTTAAATATCTCCGAAACTATTAATCCTACATCAATAAACAAAAAATATAATTAATTCCCAGTTTGTACTTTCTGTAATTGGTCTATAACATTTTTTCGATAAAGTAATACTTTTTGAGATACTTGACGAAAGCCGTTTAGAAATACCTTTTTTTAAGCTAAAATCGCAATTTTGAAGTCGTTATAACTTAAAAACTATTAATTTATGTGAAAAATTGCATAGAACCTTTTCTTCTTAAAATATGATTGTACTTTATATATATTTTTTTTGAGGGGGAAAAATATAAATAAATTAACAAGCCCCCGCTCAATATAGAAACTTTTCTGTGAAATATTTATTATTATACTGCCAAAAATGAACGAAATCCGTTCGATATGACATTACTTCGAAGTTTTGCATATTTTTTACCTCTAGGTACTGTACTACTACCACCTGTCTTTTTATTATTAAAAGGAGACTATTTAATATTTATTATACAATTTCTTAATATTAACAACATATGATCAATACTACTGTACAATATATGAAATATTGAACAATAATATTGATCCCCTAGATGCTTTTGATCACTACTGGTTTTGTACTTATTGATATAAGTTAAACTACTATATACACCCCGACCGGGATCGTCAGATCGTTGTAGTAGGCAGGCTTGCTACAGCCGAGCGCGCAAGAATATGACTTTGGCCCGTTAAAAAAAATCGCTGACTCAATACTATGAACGGGACATGAAAAATTTTTATCCTAAAAACTTTTTTCAACTATTGGCTTTAATTTGTACGCAGCATGTATATACAAATTTTCATAAATAAACTTTTTTCTCGATTGCCTAAAATTACGCTACTGAAAATAACAAGTTTGAGTTTCCTATTATTTTACCAACTTAAAAAAAAATAAATCGAGTTCACGTGGGACGTTGTTCGAAGCGCTATTGTGTCTTCTTTAATCTAAAAAAAAAATAGCTTGATAGCACAAATATTTTCAGAGATATAGCGGTGGAGACGTTAAAAAACATATTTCATTAAAAATCTATTTTTTTGAGTTTTTCCGAAATAAAAAAGTTCTCGACCATCGAAAAATGTCGTAAAAAACGATTTCGTGTACACGATTATCTTACTAAAGAATCCCACTAAGTCTGGTTTGGTTCTACGCCGATTTTTTTTTTCTCGAAAACTAAGCGACTTTACTTCCAGATTTTACTCTACTAAATAGTCTCAATAGCAATACCTTATTAACATGTTAAGATAAAACTGATGAACAATCCAACTTCCGTAAAATTCGCTCGAACCAGAAGGAAGTATTGTATATAGCAATTTAGATATCTTGTACAACTTTGTAGGTTTACACCTTAGGATCATTTTGATCTAAAATTATGAAAACACATAATTTATGTAAAATATGATAGTTTCCACGCCTCTGACGATTGCCCTATTTGACGAATATGACCCACGCTATTTTTTTATCTATTTATTCAAAGTTGGCCTATTTCCGCTACCAGGGCCTATCACCGATGCCAGGAGCTACCTCCAACCTGGAAATTTTGCCGAACTTCTTCTCGTAAGAAGAGTAGGGACCTTTACTTACCTAACATTTAATAGACAAGGGACCACCTGCTTTACATCCCCTCCGAAGGATGGCATATCCACTACGTAATCATCGTCTTAAAATTACATAGCTTCCACGTATACACTGATATACAAATCGCTAGAAGGTGGGACGAGATCGTTGTGTTTCCCAAGATAGATTTCACCCATCCAAGTTCTAACCGCGCTCCACGTTGTTTCACTGGAGTATCGAGATAGATACCCAGTGAAGACGCATCTACGCTCGCCCCCCATGCTTTTTAATATGTGTAAAAATTTTGAAATACAAATTTCAAGTTCAACTACGGCTCATGTCATAATTCTAATGCTCGTGTCTTAATAGCCATCATTAAATGGTCGTTGCATAATATATTATTATGAATACACAGATTGAACCATAATAAGAGTAGAATTATAAATGTTCATTCAATAATATTGAATGTCTCCCTTGTATTTTAAATTTATTTCTTTTCAACGTTACTTTTCTCGATTTTCTTATTCTCTACATTTTAACCAATCTGAGTTTGTAATTTAATTATTACATTATACATTAATTCTAACTGAAATAACTTCAATGGTGCAAACTAGTTTTTGTGATACTACTTATTTAAATGGTACGTAGACTGCTTTATGAGAGAATTAACAAAAGAGAAATCATTATGAAGCTTTTCAGTTTTAATTTATTTTATCTCCTGCTTCTAAGCTTAATAATTTATTACGACTGGAGCAGAAAGAGAAGAATGTTTTTATTTAGAATTTAAATAGATAAGAGGAGATTAAAAGTCAGTAAGTCAAATTAAATTTTGCCGTTTCATAGAGATAATCATAAGGGAATTATGCTTAAGGTGCCGTATATTTTAGGGAAACACAAATTTATGTTTCATTTGCCTTGTAAATTCAGTTGTAGTGTTTTTTCACTTGATAAGTAACATATTATAGCAAGGGAAGTAGCGACAGTTTTCGTGAAATCTTTTGTATAAAGCTACATTTTTTCCCATGATAGCTTTAGCCCTGTCAATGCACGTTCAATAAGGGTGTCTAGAGGGAAATGCCGAGATCAAAATTTTTTACTTGAGGGCTGTGTTTGGACTATTAAGGAGGTAAACGTACCAAAAGTCCCCGAACGTGGGAGGTTGGGGGGGGGGCGCAGGGGGGCACGAGGAAGGTACCGGTTTTTGGTTTTTCGCTCATATCTCGAAAACGTTTAGCCCTAATCAAAAAGTGGCTAGATGCAAAATTAAAGCTGACTAAATTTTCTACAATAATGTTTCTATTAATTTTTTTCGTATCTGTTATGGTTCAGTAATGAATTGTATATCTTTTGACTGTATTTTAACTTTGCGTCTGTAAGTGTGTGTGTACGTATATATGCATGTGTGCGTGAATACCGTTTCTTGTAAACACGATAACTTCTGTTAGACTTAAAATATTCAATTACAATTTGGAACATATGTAAAACAGCATATTGTAATAATCCTTATTGAAATTGGGCCATATTTGTAATACCTGGAGGCCTACAAACTCTCATACGTAAAATAAGTTTTATTTTAATTTTCGAGCAAAATATTATTTTTGATTAAGCATACAAAAATAAGAAGATGTATAAGATTTATTAACCGCAATATACCGGGTCCAACTTTATTTAAATTAGATGATATATCAATGTTATAACAAAATATGGAACATGGTATTTGTAATAAGATTATTATGAAGTGAGAGTTTGTAGGCCTCTGGTTATCACCATGTATTACAGATATGGCCCAATTTCAATAGGGATTATTTTAATATGCTGTTTTAAATATATTCCAAATTGTAATTAAATATTTTAAGTCTAACAGAAGTTATCGTGTTTACAAGAAACGGTATACAAGAACACATAATATGTACACACGCACACACACTTACAGACCTAAAGACGTTTTTTATTCGATATTTGAGTTCAGTCTGCTGTGAAACGGATATCTGTACAAGAAATTTTTTTTACGATGATTATTATTTTTTTTTTCAATTTATAATAAATTTATAATAAAGTTAGAATACAATCAAAAGACATACATTACTGAACTATAACAGATACGAAAAAAATTAATAGAAACATTATTGTAGAAAATTTAGTCAGCTTTAATTTTGCATATAGCCACTTTTTGATTAGGGCTAAATGTTTTCGAGATAATATGAGCGAAAAACCAAGAACCGGGACCTTCTTCGTGCTCCCCTGCAGCCCCCCACCTCCTAGGTTCGGGGACTTTTGATATGTTTACCTCCTAATTAGTCCAAACACCGCCCTTAAGTCAAAAATTGTGATCCCGGCATTTCCCCTCTAGAAACCATTACTATGGGAGCCCACTCTAAGTGTCCGTACATCCCCCCCCCCCCGATCCTTTGGGACAATATTTTTCATAAAGATTAAAGCCTAAAGAACAATTTAAAACATGTCCCCAAAAAAAAAAATTGGCGGCACACTCAAAATGCTGTCGTGTCGTTAAAAAAAAAAAAATTTGCAAATATTGTTTTTGTCATTTAACACAAAAACTAAAAAAGATGGAGAAAAACTTTCTACACAAAAAACAAAGCGCATAAAATTTTTCTATAATTTTGTTCCTATACAATATTTCGATAGGAGTTATCATTTTCCAGATAAATGATTCAACTCTTAAAATAAAATATAAAATTCAATATAAAACGTAATACTACGGGAACCCACCCTAACTGTCCCCGTTTCTTGGGGACAATGTTTTTCATAAAGATTAAAGCCTAAGAAACAATTTAAGACATGTCCCCAAAAAGAAAAACTGGCTGTACTTTCAAAATTGCGTCCTTTAAAAAAAAAATGCAAATATTGTTTTGGTCATTTAACACAAAAACTAAAAAATGGAGAAAAACTTTCTACACAAAACACAAAGTGCATAAAATTTTCTACAATTTTGTTCCTATACAATATTTGGATATGAGTTACCATTTTCCAGATACCACTATTACCGTTTTCGAGATAAATGTCTGCAAATTATAATATTATTATTATTAATTTTTTTTCAGTTTATTTTATTTTTTGTTATGTTAATAATATAAAGTTATATTATATGCCGTACAATAATTTTCACAGTTATTTGCTCTAAGTGATTTACCGATATATGAATTTCCATGTTTTCTTAATTTTGGACTCATTTATCTGGAAAATGGTAACTCACTCCTATCAAAATTGTAGAAAATTTTATGCACGTTGTTTTTTGTCAAAAAAGTTTTTGTTCATCTTTTTTAGTTTTTGTGTTAAATGACAAAAACAACATTGGCAACAGTTTTTTTTAACATATGGCCGCCATTTTGAAAGTACAGCCAGTTTTTTTTTAGGACATGTCTTAAATTGTTCCTTAGGCTTTAATCTTTATGAAAAACATTGTCCCCAAAGATCGGGAGGGAGGTGCTCGTACAGCTAGGTAGGGCTCCCCGACTACATTCGTTGACAGCGCTACTTAGACAGTTTAATGATGTAGGTGCAATTCTGCCAATCTATAAGTCCTGCAAAAATTAGTAAAAAACTAAATAACATGTTGCAAAAAGAGATATCGATTTTCTGAAATGTCACAAATGTCACAGAATGTCACTTTTGATTCGTTCGTGCAATTTACGATCAGGTTTATCTGGAAGACTTCCTCTTTACGTCGCGACATCGTACGTCCGTCTCATTGCTGTTTTGCGAAAAATATGAACGTGTCAAGATTGCATGCTTTCTTCGTCGAAATGCAAGCTGTTTTTTGCCATTTTTCCCAGATATCTCCAAAACGGTCGGAGTTAGCTCGAAATAAAAAATAAAGTCAACGAGTATTTTCCACTATGAATCTTTTGCTTCCATAAGAATTTTGATTTTTTTTTTTCGTTTCGGAGATAACTGCTGAAATGTCGGCCATGTACGGCAAAAAATCGCAAATTTTGAGCTTCTGACAACTTTTTAATTTTGGCTCCTACGTCAAAGACTACTCTAGCTATTTTAAATAGAATTAAATTTGCTAAAATCTTTTTTCTATTTTTTGAATTCCGGCAAAAATGAAGGAATTAGAGGGGGCGGGATTTGGGACTTTTTTTTTCGCTAAAATTTCTGCATCTTGTAATTAATCGGTAATTAACTGAAATCGATTTCATATACGATGTTCACTTAATATCATGTACTACTTTGACGCACCGCTAATCTCGGCCCAAAACAAAGGTTTCTAAGAAAAAATATTTTTTTAAGATTTACATACATACCTACACTCTATAGGAAAACGTGTAATTTCCTACATTTCCTCGAATATCTCGATAACACAGCCCCACAAAAAGAAAGTGGTCTGTCCGGCGGATCAGACGAGTGCACCCTTATGTACTTGGACCCGCTGAAACCGAATCCGAAGTCAGAATTGTCAGATTGGCTCGTTTTTCACCCCTACACCAAAAAACACCCTCCTAAAAAAATGGTCTGTCCGGCGGACCAGATCACTGTACTCTTATGTATTTGGACCTGCTGAAACCGAATCCGAAGTCAGAATTGTCAGATTGGCTCGTTTTTCACCCCCAACCCCAAAAGAACACCCCCAAAACAAAAAAAGTGGTCTGTCCGGCGGACTATACCAGCATATTCTTATGTATTCTGACTCGCTGAATCCGAGTTCGAACTTAGAATTGACAGGTTGGCTCGTTTCTCGCCTCTGACCCGCCAAAAACACCTCCCCTCTAAAAAATGGTCTGTCCGGCAGACCACATCAGTGTATCTTTATGTTTTTGCATCCGCTGAAACCGAATCCGAAGTAAGAATTGTCAGGTTGGCTCGTTTTTCACCCCCCAACCCCAAAAAACACCCCCAAAACAAAAAAGTGATCTATCCGGCAGACTAGACTAGTGTATCCTTATGTATTTTTTTCCAGTTGAATCCGAAGTCTAAATTGTTAGATTGGCTCGCTTTTCACCCCTAACCCCCAAAAAACACCCTCCCCCCAAATGGTCTGTCCGGCGGACAATACCAGTGTACCTATCCTTACGTATTTGATAAGAATACACTAGTATGGTCTGCCGGCAGACCACTTTTTTTGTTTCGGGCGCGTTTTTTGGGGGTTGGGGATACAAAACGAACCAATCTTACAATTCTGACATTCGGATTCAGCTTGTCAAAATACATGCGGATACACTGGTGTGGTCTGCCGGACAGACCACTCTTTTTTTGAGATTAGATTAGATTAGATTAGATTAGTCTTTATTAGTTCAATGTATAATGTTAAAACATTACAAAATACCCAGTGGGTGCTGAACATGTCATATGTGTACCTATTACTAAATTACTAAATTTTAAATATGTCAACGTATAAAATTACTAAATTTTAAAAATGACAATGTATAAAACAAAACACTTAACTGAACATAATACAGTCTGTACAAACGGACAAAGTTTAGGATACAAATATCTGTATATAAACATAAACGATTAAAAATTAATGTAAGCCATTTGATTTAGAACTCAGTTTAAACATTTTATATCACCATCATTAAAATACTCGTCTATTGCGTAGTAGGCTTTATTTATTAGAATTCTCTTTAATTGTAGCTTCAGTTTCATCACTGGGAGAGTTCTAATTTCATTTGGGAGCTTATTAAATATTTTTATTAGGGAGGATTGTACATTTTTTTGAATATAATTGAAGTTGGGGATATTTGGTTCTATTAGTTCATGTTTATTTCTGGTATTATATGTCTTCTATCGCAGTCATTAAATAATGTTTTATTTTCTGAAACAAAAGTCACCGCTTCTAAGATGTACTGACTAGTAATAGTCAGAATTCCTTTTTCTATAAATATTAGTCTACAGCTATCTGTCTGCTTCATATTTAAGATGTTTCTAAGGCATCTCTTTTGAAGAATAAGTACTTTGTTTACATTTGAGGAGTTTCCCCAGAAAATAATACCATATCGTATGCGGGATTGTATGTAAGCATGATATGCAACAAATGCAGTTTCACAGTTGATGTTTTGTGATATAATTTTAAGGGCATAGCAGTATTTTTCCATATTGGTTGATAAGCATTCTATGTGGTATTTCCAATCTAGTCTCGAATCTATTTTTATTCCCAAAAACGAGGTGTTCTTTACCGTGGTCAAAGATGTATTTCCATTTGAAAACACTATATCATTGTTTGATGTTTTGTTAGAAAAATTGATTATCTGTGTTTTATCCGTATTGAGCTTGAGATTGAGTGGTGTAAAATATTGTTCTAATGTATCTATGGCATTAAATATTTTATTGTCTAAGTCTCCCTCATTTTCTTCACTAATAATTAGAGAAGTATCGTCTGCATATTGAACTATATTGTCAATTATGAGAGGTAAATCGTTAGTATACAAAATGTATAATAGAGGGCCCAGTATGGATCCTTGAGGTACTCCTCTTTGAATCAATACTGGGTTTGTTTTCATCCGTCTCAATCACACATTGGCTTCGATTACTTAGGTATGATCTAATTAGTTGTAAAGGAATTCCCCTGATTCCATAATTTTCTATTTTTCTCATTAAGATGTCATGTTCGACACTGTCAAAAGCTTTTGACAAATCTATACTTATTGCAACTGTATGTAACTTATTATTCATAGAATCCAGAATTTTGCATAACGCCGGATATGCCGCACGTGTTGTGGATTTTCTTTTTCTAAAGCCATTTTGAGTATCTGACAGGACTTGATGATTTTCTAGAAAGTCTATAAAGCGATTGTATATTATTTTTTCAAAGATCTTGCTAACATTTGATAGTAACGCTATAGCTCTATAGTTGCTAATTATATCTTTTTCGCCTTTTTTATATATTGCTTTGACTTGTGCTGATTTGAGAATGTCAGGAAATATGCCTGTGTTTAATGCCAAGTTGATTATGTGTGCCAGTGGATGTGATATTTCCTCTGCTACATATTTTAATAATTTAACAGGTATTTCATCACTACCCACAGATTTTGTATTTTTTAGGTTTATGATAGTATTGTACACCTCATGGTAATTAGTTCTTTCTAAAAATAAACTCGATTCTAAGATTGGACTGATATTTTCACTGACTATATTTGTTTGCACTGTTGGACATTGATTTATAAAAAAGTTATTTATGTTATTTAAGACGGATTTCTTGTCTTTATTATGTGCATCTATATTATTTAATACGGTATTCTTATTTTGTGTTTTTGTGCCATTGTAATGTTTGACCAGATTCCAGATCGCTTTGCTTTTATTTTTTGAGGAAGTTATGTAGGAGATGTTTGATAGTTTTTTAGCTTCTGCTATGACCTTTTTTAAGATATTTTTATATGTATTATATTCTCCTCTAGATATTTCTCCTCTCAATAGCTGCGAATATAATTTTCTTTTTGTTTTACATGAAATCTTAATTCCTTGTGTGATCCATACCTTGTGCTTATTTTTCATATTTACAGATTTGACTGGAAATATCAAGTTTAGTAAATTTGATATAACACTATTAAATTTTTCATAAGCCAAATTTGGATCTACACAAGAAAAGATTTCGTCCCAATTTACATTCTGTAATTCATATTTATAGTGCTGTAATTTGGCCTCCGAATAAATTATTTTTTTCCCTACATTCTTAACATTATCAGTTATTTCATCAGATGTTTCTACTCTTAATATTTGGCCTTCATGATCTGACAGTGCGGTAGTAATGACTTCTCCTTTATAGTAGTTTTCAGAATTAATAAATATATTATCTAATAGTGAACTAGAGTTTTTTGTTATTCTCGTAGATGAAAAAATTGTCTGGGATAGGTTGTATGACATTAATAAGGTTTGAAATGCTTGAGTGATATTATTTACATGCTCCAGATTTAGATTAAAATCTCCACAGAGAATAACTTTATATTTTTTAAAACTATTTTGGCATAATTCTAACATTCCAGTTAAAATGTCAAAGAATGTGTCTAAGTTACCTGTAGGCGGTCTGTAAATACATATAATGATGGTTTTTAAAGCTCAACACACAACTGACGACCATTCAATATGCCCTTCTATACTGTTGTTTTTTATATCTTCGAATTCATCAGCTTCTAAGCCATTTTTTACAGGAGCCTCCATGCATCATGTTTTTTCGGGACCATGTCGACTTCATTGTATAGGTTTCTAGTTGCAGTAAATGTTCTTCTGGAGCGATATACCAATGTTCTGTCAGGCAAATAAATAAGGGGTTGATCTTTGTGTGATGTTCTGATGGAAAACAGTAAATGTATTGATTATTTTTTGGGGATTCGAATTCATTTTTTTGATCATGTTAGTATCTTGGTTACTGCCACCACCGTTATCTATAAAAAATCGGTTTTGCTCTTCTTAATCTCCAAGTCCCCCAAATATGCTGGGCACTCTTTACTCCATGTGTGATGATGAAAATCCACTCGCTTCATGTTAAGTTTTTCTACTGCATATTTGCAGTTTACACATATAGCTTCATTGTCCACAACATCACACTCAAGAGTATTGTGTGACGCTCCACATTTGGCACACACTGTCTGCTTATTGCACTGTTTTGCAATGTGGTTAAAGCCACAACATTTAAAACAAATTGGAACATCTACTGCATCATATACTGCACATCTATCCCATCCAATATTGATTTTTCCACTTTTCAAAACATAACTTTCGCTATCCATTTGTATATATGCAATAAAACTTCTTTTATTTCTTTTACTTGGACCAACATGTGTTACTTTAATTTCTGATTTTTCTTTTGATAAGATATCTTCATTCTGTACATGCAATAAATCTTCTATTTCTTCTGGTACATTCGTTTCTGTAATTCCTACTATCTTTATCTTAGGAAGATGTTTTTTTGGCTCACTTATATGATACTTTTCACCCATTTTACTAGATTCTTCGGCCTTGAGTCTTTCTGCTGCTAATTTGCTTTTGCATTCAATTATCACTCCTCCATTACCGTTTTATTACCTTACTAATGTTACTTTTGATTTTATTATTTTTAATATTTATGGCCACTGAAAGGCTTTCAATAATTTTTCCTTGAGTTTCAATGATGCTTCCTTGTTTTTCAATTGTATTTTTCTGCATTTTAAACTCATTTTGGATATCATTTAATTTACAAATTACTTCTTCTAGCAGTTTGCTGGTAGAGTTATCCTCACTTATTTTTTCCTCAAACTTCTGTTTACATTCTGCACATAAAAATATAAGCAATCGTTTTTTTAATGTGAAAGTTCTAACTTCAGACGCAGTTAGTTTGGTACATTTTTGGCATTGAGTTGTTTCACACCAATCACATGGTATTAATTCACTCTCCTTTTCTTTACAAGCACCACAATGAGTCATTGTAAAGAAACATTTACAAAATTACATTCAAATATCCGGTCCGGTCCTGCTTTATTTTAATCAATTAATGGGTAAATAAAATGCACAAAAACTGAATATCAGAGAAGCAGATTAACTGATAATTTTTTTGCTAATGTCCATACAATAAATTTCAGTTCAGCACTTTCAATTTCCCTTCATATATTGCATAAAATGCAGTCTTTGTGGAAACATTAATTAACACACCATTTAAGAAGCCTTTGGTTCCACTGCGAGTCAAAAAACCTAATTTTTTAACAACTTTTAACCTTGTTAAAACTTGAAAAAACTGTAGAAACACTTTACTCTCTTTACTTTACTTAATCTTTTTGTTTTGGGCGTGTCTTTTGGAGTTGGGGGTGAAAACCGAGCCAATCTTACAATTCTGACATCGGATTCGGTTTCAGCGGGTCCAAATACATATGGGTACACTGGTCTAGTCCGCCGGACAGACCACTTTTTTTTTGTGAGGCTGTGTAATTATCGTTTTTTTCGAAAAATTTGTAGGCAGCTTATGTAAAGAGAATTGATTGAGCTTATTTTTTCTATAACATAAAAAGTATCAATGATGAAAGTGCAAGTCTACCAAGCTTTTAGTGTTGCAAAAGTGAGTAAAAAATTAAGCAACATGTTACAAAAAGTTTCATAAATGTATTATCCCCCCTAGACCCCCTTATTGAACGTTCATTGACAGGGCTATGAGATATCTCATAGCATATATCAACAGTAAAATTTCAATTTTCAATTTCAATCTTCGAAATTTTCTAATTTTACTTAGACAGAAACTACTAAAGAAATAATTAATCTTTTTTAATGAAACTTCGTGAAATAGGTGTAAGCTATTATGGAAAATTACAAATAAAGATTTTATTATTTTCCATATAAAACGAGTTTTTTGAAAATGTTTTGAAGCTTCATAAAAAAGTGCCATTTGGTCACACTCAGATTTTTCCTTAAATTGCAGCTTTTTGAACGTGTCTTATAATGGTGATAGAAATAATTTTTTTATGTTATTTTAAAGTTACATTTCGTGCATTTTTTTAATGCATTTTTCTTATAAAAAAATCTATTCAGCAAAATACTTTTTACATTTGTTAAAATTAAAAAAATCCACATTAATTACACAGGCACACAAAATTTAAAAAAAGTCTAAACCCAGAGGGTAGACCCCTTACCCCTATGTGTTTTGGGACGCTGAAACCGAATATGATAATAAAAAAAGGTTTTAATTATCCAATTTTCCCCTAGTACCCCCTTACAACCGTCCTGGGGGATTGAAATTCCACTTGTTCTAAACATTTAAAAAGTAGGTTTTTTGGAGCTCCGAAACTGAATATGACTATGAAAACTGATTTGAATCACCCAGTCACCCCCTAGCACTCCCTACAAGCCCTAGAAGGGGTTGAAATTCCACTTATTCTAAGCATTTAAAAAGTATGTTTAATCTCAGGTTGTTTGGTGCGCTGAAACCGAATATGACGATAAAACTTATTTCAACCCCCCAGTTACCCCCTAGCATCCCCTTACATTTTTTATGTGTTCCGTAATTCATTAGATCCGCAAATGTTTTATGGTCATAGCCCAGTGGTTAATATGAGAATTCTCATGCGTTCAAATCCTGAACACAAGTTTTTTAATATTTCAAAATGATATAATAGTACAGTAACTAGAGGTTTTAACTTCGGAATAATGTCATATTGAACGGATTTCGTGCACTTTTGGCAGTATTATAGTAAATACTTCACAAAAAAGTTTCTATATTGTGCGGGGGCTTACTAATTTAAGAAGAAAAGGTTCTATGCAATTTTTCACATAAATTGATAGTTTTTGAGTTATAACGATTTCAAAATTGCTTAAAAAAAAGGTATTTCCAAACGGCTTTTGTCAAGTATCTCTAAAAGTATTACTTTATCGACAAAATGTTACAAACCAATTACAGAAAGTACAAACTGGGAATTAATTATATTTTTTGTTTATTAATGTAGGATTAATAATTTCGGAGATATTTACGTTTATATTTGGTATCCAAGTGTTTCGAAATTGCCTTTAAAGTTTAAAATGCATTTTTTTCTAAAGCAAGTGCTTTAAATGAGCAAAAAAATTTGAGCATCTAGGTAATGCTACATCTTAAAGAAAAACTGTGTTTGAGATAATTTTTCTTAATTACTGGCTAATTAAAGTAACAAAATGGCGACCTTTTTATATAAAAAAATATAAATACGCACATTTTTCCGTCATAATTTCTTTATTTATTATGCTACAGGAACGAGTAAAAAATAATTTGAAAGCGCAATTAATTGTCTTTAATTCCATTTCTTAGCATGCGTGACGTAAGTGTCACAATTTCTGAGATATTTAACATTTAAACTACATTTTTCGTCTTAGAAACGTTCAGACGCCATTTGTAAACTTTCATATCTCCGAAACTATTAAATCTATGTAAATAAATAAACAAGCGAAATTCATTATCAGTTTATGAGCTTTATTCTTGGTCTCTACCTATTTTTCAATAAAACTAATATTTATTGAGATATTTGGAAAAGGAAAAAAAAAATACGTTCTATCGAAAATACCTTTATAGTTTAAATTGTATTTTTTTTCTAAGCAAGTGCTGTATACAAATCAAAAAATTTGAGCATTTACGTCATGCTATATATTAATGAGAAACAGTGTTTGAAATTCCTTTTTCTTAATTACTGGCTAATTATAGTAACAAAATGGCGACGTTGTTATTAAAAAAATGTGTAGACGCACGTTGCTTCGGTCATAACTTTTTTGTTTTTTATGCTACAGAAACAAATAAAAAAACAATTGAAAGCTACTATTATTCTACCTATTACCATCCTTGACGTATGTGTCACAGTTTCTGAAATATTTAACTCTCACTCTAAATAATTATCTTATGAACACTTAGATGCCAAATGTAAACTTAAATATCTCCGAAATTATTAATCCTACATCAATAAAAAAAATATATATAATTAATTCCCAGTTCTTACCTTCTGTAATTGGTCTGTAACATTTTTTCGATAAAGTAATACTTTTCGAGATACTTGACGAAAGCCGTTTGGAAATACCTTTTTTTAAGCTAAAATCGCAATTTTGAAGTCGTTATAACTTAAAAACTATCAATTTATGTGAAAAATTGCACAGAACCTTTTCTTCTTAAAATTTGATTCTACTTCAGCTCCAATAAATATATATATATATTTTTAAGTGCCACCCCCTGAGAGGGGGTGGCATCCACTCCTTATGAATTAGCAAGCCCCCTCACAATATAGAAACTTTTCTGTGAAGCATTTACTATTATACTGTCAAAAATGAACGAAATCCATTCAATATGACATTATTCCGAAGTTTTACATATTTTTTACCTCTAGGTACTGCACTCTAAAAAGATAATCACCATTTCAAAGGATGTTCAGAAAGCTACAATTTAAGAAAAAGAAAGTAACTAAATGGCAGTTTTTTATGTTTCAAAAATGTTTCAATAGTCTCGTTTTTTTTAGAGAAAAGAAATAATATTTTTATTTGTAATTTTCCATAATAGTTTACATCTGCAAGACCTATAATTTAACCAAATTTAATTAAAAAGAAAAAAGGGTCTTTTTCTAAAGTTCTGATCTAACTTTCCGAAGTATTTTGTCGTGCTGAAGCCAATTTTAGACAAAAAAAAAAAAAAAATTCTGTCGTGTCAGTTTCTTAGGGAATAAAAGGGAAACTAACACGATAAAAAAAATGTTGTCCAAAATTGGCTTCAGAGCGTCAAAATATTTCAGAAAACTTAGATCAAAACGTTAGGACAAGCAAGATCTGTTTTTAGCCTTTTTTTAGGGGATAAAAAGGGGTTAGTAGAGCGAAACTGAGACACTAGAGAAACTTTTTTTTTCCAAAATTGGATTCAGCGCGTCAAAATACTTTAAAAAAGTTAAATGAGAACCTTAGGACAAGACCTTTTTTTTTGTAGACCTGTGTTATTTTTTTTAGTAATTTCGGTTTATGTATAATTAGGAATTTCCGTAGTTTTTATTTTTTTTTTGTAAAAAAGGAAATGGCAAGCTGGATTTTGAAGCTATGCAGTTTTATTCATAATGTATTTACATTTTGATGTGTTTGGCCAGATTCGATGAACAGAATTCGAGATATTAAAAAATAACGAACCAAAAAAAACAAAATTAAAACTTAATTTCCAAAAAAAAAAAACGCTCACTTCCCAGATGGGAAAAGACTTTACTGTAACTTTCCGATAACATACAGATTACATTTCCACAAAAAGTTGCCCCCAAACAGTGGGGTATTTTTCATTTTTTTAAATTTAGTTTTGATGATATATATCAAGTAATGTTATTATTTTAACAATTACTGCATAATCAATTTAAACCAAAACAATAATTTCTTAAATAAGAATAAGAAATAAGAATACGCCCGTCTAGACACAGATTACAAATGATTTTATTTGGCGGGAAATAATTTAACGAATCACAGACAACTTTCGCTTAGACTGTAACTATCTTATATGAATGCCAAATTGTGTATTTACTTTACATTATTTTACCTATAACACTTTTATTTTTCTCAATATCTTGAATATTAATAAATATTATATACATGTACTTAAAAGGAATTAAACGGTATTTATATTTGTTATTATGTAGAAGTTATCTTAAAAATGTAAACAAAACTCACGGCGAGGATTATGTGGCAACATTTCTTGTGTGCCGCCAGCTGTCACTTCTTGTCACAATACAAGTGTATTGGTTAGATATATTTGTTGTTTGTTTATGTGGCGTTTGAATTTTACTTTATCAATAAACTATTAAGATGGAGTTGAATTTTGTGAAAGGAGATTCGTCCAATTTGCCCAAAGTTGATTATAACTTGATAGATTCTTTCTATAACAAAATATTGATTTTTTAAGGGATGGGATCAAAAATATTAGAAGCTTGCCACATATTTTTCGAATATCAATTTTTTCGGAACAGTTACAAATTTTTTTTCGAAGTCCTTATATTTGTGTTTCCACAACTTTTTATAAAATACCTTTTAAATGACATTATTTAGTATTTGTAAATTACAGCAAATACATCGATGAAAGAAACTTTCAAATCAACACGACGGCGACGTTAAATACATCTGTCATTTGACTAGCTGTTGACATTGTTGTCATGTTTTGCTAAATTAGGGTGACCAGATGTTTGTAGTTTGAAAGCTGTAAGGGGGGGGGGGATCCGAAAAAAAAAAATTTGATACCAACATTGCCTGACAAGCGGGGGGGAAGATATCCGAAAAAAAAAATTCCAACCAAAACGTAATGCTGTACGTCTTGCTGTAAATGCCATTAAAATTCCGAACAATACAGCGAAATTCCGTACGTATGGTCAGCCTATGCTAAATATGTTTTTAAAAATCTAATCGGCATTAAAAATTATTTAAAATATTTAATAATTCACGCCTATTATTATTTTTTACATGAGAAAATTAAATTTTGTGGATAAATATTTAAAACACCTTATTTTAACTTCTGTTTTCTCAAAAAATTGATAATTATTTTTGCGGAAATCTCTGTTGGAAGGCGTGTTTGTACAATTGTACATATTCAATAAAAAAAATAGGAAAATACCCCATCGTGTTTTTGATATTTAATTTTATTCGGCTATAAGGGTTTTAATATGCTTGGAATATTCATTATTGGTAATATATATTTTTTTTTTAAGTAAGGAAGCTGAACAGGTGATTTCACAGACCAAGTACCTACTTGTTTTTATTTTTATTTGTTTTCTTTGTAACAAATTTATATTTGAGGCAAAACTTAATCCACAGATATACTGATGACTTTCGTGAATTCCCTAATTTTAGTCTCTACAGACAAGTCGACATATTTATCAGCTATGCGGACAATCAATCCTCCAACAATGCTTGGGTCTATTTTGGTAATTAGATGAATAGATTGACCTGGCTTTAAAAGTGTCTTCAAGGCTCCTAGCAACTTTTCTTTTTGGTCAGCGTCTAATTCCTTTATAGTAGTTACTTCGCAGGGAACCTTAAATATGAAGAATGTTGAGCACAGGATTTCCTTCGAGTGTTACACAAAAAGAAAATAATAAGATAAAGTGCATTATTACAGAAAACTGTGTCATTATTATTCCACGTAAATTAGATATTTTAGAAGAAATAATTTATAAAGTAATAATATTTGGGATACGTACTCTAGATAAGGTTAGAAATAGATACCAGAAAAGTTCCCCCCCAGTTTAGGAGCTTAGTTTTTGCAAAAAACCACCCCCAACGGAGACTTAACGCTGGTTCTTCACTTTTATCTTGTAAACCGTTCGTCGGAAGAGAAAAAGGTATAGGAAATAAAAAATTTGTCATTAAATTCTGCATAAAAAATATCCTATTAACCTTGTAGCTTGTCCTCCCCTATTTCGCGCTAACAGCGTCCGAACAGAGAGGTAGTTTAGGGCGCAGAGGTAAAAATCGATCCTGTTCCAAGTTTCACAGCGAATATCTTGAAATCGGAACGTCGGCCTATTTCCGCTACCAGGGCCTATCCACCGACGCCAGGAGACGAGCTACACCCAACTTGGAAATTTTGAAGAACCTCTTCCCTTAAGAAGAGTAGGGATCTTTTACTTGCCTAACATTTAATAGACAAGGGACCGCCTGCTTTACATCCCCTCCGAAGGATGGTATATCCACTACGTAATCCTCGTCTGAAATTACGTAACTTCCGCGTATACACTGATATACAAGCCGCTAGAAGGTGGGACGAGAACGCTGTATTTCCCAAGATAGGTGGGTCACCCATCCAAGTACTAACCGCGCTCGACGTTGCTTCAACGGAATATCGACCGATATTCACATTGAAGTCGCCTCTACGCTCGCCCCGAGGAATGAATTTATAGAGCAGAATTTTCTCGATAAGATGCATATATAGCGGGTTTTGACGTAAGTGATTTTTATGTATTTTCCCCTTTTTTTCCACAAAGCTGTTTTTCAATTTGAGCTCGTTTCCACACCACGAGATAGAGCTTTCGGTGCGTTTTTTTTAAAGGTGGTTTCCCTGTAGGCCTATTCCATTAAAATTCTTTCCAATTTTACTCATTAAGAGTAATTAAGGGTATCCTCATCAACGAACTCTTCTTCGAATTCAGAATTTACACATCCTTGCCTATGGCAATTAGAGCACATTGTTGTGCAGCGCAATCCAACCTTAACACAGCTGCATATTTTTCCGTAACCCTTTTTGCAGCTGCAGAATATTAGCTTTAGGGTGTAAATTGGTTCTGATAACTCGGAGGTATAAATGGGTGCTAAAATGTTGCCTACTTTCTTTCAACCCCATTCCTTGGTTCCAAGTTTTCTCCTCGGCAAGCATGAATGTTGACGTAATGCCTCAAATGTTGGTGGCAGTTTTGGTAGAATCCCAGCAGTACTAGATTGGCCGACTAACTTATTGAAGATAATGAATCTTTGATGATTCAAAGATGTCTCTTTTTGGGGGGCTTTGTATACTGCTAGTGCGAATTGCTCTCTAGCACTTGTAATTTCTGTTTTCGTTGAGCTACGGTTGTTGAATATACGGACAACCTCTTCGAGATCTTTTCTTTCTTTTATTGACGTATTCCACCGTTTGCACTTTTCTTTTATCAAAGAAAGCTGAAGTGGTATCACATTCACTGAACGCGTGGACAAACAAAACTGTCTCCTTGCAGCTTTTTAAAACTTCCGAGGACTGCAAGTCACGAGAACTTAAGCTTTATTTTTTATTTTTCCCTGAGCTTCTCTTAAGAAACGGATATCTTTATCTTCAGGTGCGAGAGTGATAATCAATGCGAGAAGATCAATATCTTGTCCGACGATGACCACTGTATCGTTTTCATGAGATTTGAACTGATTACGTCAGCGTCGTCTACAGCAGTAATTGTTTTGATTCTCCTCATTTTTAAATCTCTCCACCAATTGCGAAATAAACCATTCCTTGTTTGTGAGATTGTTTATCATCTTATTTTGCTTTTCAGTCAGTGGCGTGTTCTCATTAAAAATAATTTCTGGTGAAATGCGTTTCAAAAGTCGCTGCTGTCTTTCGATGCTCTTCGTACTGCAGGCATTGTCAACACATCCGTCAAACACTACAGTCACTTTTTGGCCGTAATGATTACGGATAAAGCGAACGTAGGCCGTATAAACGCCGTCAAAGGTACCCTGCTTCGGTCGGACTACACGGTGAATCAAACTGTTGCCATTAACAATGCACTGGCAATCGGAAAAATCTATTGGCCTCTCTCGTACAGCACTGGAAATATCATATGCATCTTATATAGAAAATTCCGCTCTATAAATTCATTCCTGAGCATTTTTCTCGTTGAAGTAACTGGTTTTAAGATATTCGCTGTGAAACTTGGAACAGGATCGATTTTTACTTATGCGCCCCAAACTCTGTTCGGACGCTGTTAGCGCGAAATAGGTGAGGATAAGTTGCAAGGTTAATAGCATAATTATGCAGAGTTTAACGAAATTGTTTTTATTTCCTATACTTTTTTCTCTTCCGACGAACGGTTTACAAGATAAAAGTGAAAAATCAACGTTAAGTCCCCGTTGGGGGTAGTTTTTTGCAAAAAAGGGACGTTCCACCCCTAAATTGGGGGGGAACTTTTCGGGCATCTATATCTAGAGTACGCATTCCAAATACTATTACTTTATAAATTATTTCTCCTATTCAGAGTTTTTTAATCTAATTTGCGTGTACTATATGCCCCGAAAGAAATCACGAACAAATAATAATAGTCACAAACCTCTCCACGATGAGCGATCATAAGAATCTTGAAAGAATTGATAACTCTATTAATCATATGTAAACGTCCATTTTTTGCTAAGAGTGCCAATAAATTTACCGACTCTGGCTTAAGGGAAGTCTTTTCCGCTAAAGCTTTCAGCACAGCTGATTTTTTGGAACGTACGATAGATCGGTTTTCGATAAAATCACGCAATTTGACATCTGTCTTGACTAAGTCTTGAAATTTCTGTAAATCTTTTTCGACTGCTTCGAGTGTTTTCTGTTTGCTGGCGGCTGAGTAAAGAGCAGAGGCATAGCGTCCTGCGATGCCGAAAACCTGTACTGGAGGCTTTACAAGTTGTCTAATTGCGTTACTGGTGCTAAATCTGCGTACCTTAAAAACGGATCATGATTATAACCTGATTGAATTATGAAACACAGTTTTTAGTGGCAAATCATCATAAAACTGCAAGTCGTGAGTAGCTGTAATTTCATCTAATACTCACAGCCATGGGAATCTGTTGACAGGCCATTTCAGTATTGGAGTAGGTACGTGAAAATTAGCAAGAATTTATGGGTGAAACTAAATTAAATTTTTACAAGTCGCGAATCAGACTGACACTGTGACTGACATTAACTGTTAGGGATTTTAAAGAAAATTATTTCATTTCATAATTTTTCAATTTGTCAAATATTAATAGTTATATTAAGTAAATAATTTATTGTTATTAAAATTAATTAGAATAATAAAAAGTTTTGAATAATAAAGTAATATCTAATACATATGTTATATGTATATACAGATATTTGAATTGCTTATTTTTTCTAATACTGGTAACAGTGTTTTAGAGAAGGGGAATATTGACATTGTGTTGTGTGGGAGAAATTAAATGTGCATTTTATTTTTCACTAAACCACAGAAGACGAGAACTATAGTTCCTGTCTTCTGTGACTAAACTGTAACTTTATTTTTTCCAATTGGAAAACCTATTTCATTTTGTCTTTCCATTTTCTTGATTTGAAAAAAATTAATTTGAATGTGTCGTTTTTCTAAACAAAACGAAATAGCAAGCACGTCCCAAATCAAACCAAATTAGATTTATTTCATATGTCCAATGCAATTAGGTTTATACCTCGGAACCCAGCTATAGTGAATAGATTTGAATGATTCTTTTTTTGTTGGATTCCTAATGCCATGAACTAAAAAATTTACCCGTTGAAAATTACCGCAATTTCGAAAATTCGTAAATTAAAAAAATATTTGAATTTTTAGAAATCTCAACAAGAAATACAATTATCGAAATTTTTAAATATTTCTTTTAAGAAAATAATTATTGTTATAGTTTTCGAGGTTGTTTATAAAGAATTTGTAAAAAAGTGAAACTTTAATCTGTAATTTTTAAAATTTATATTGTCGCATTACCAGCTTTTTATTTTTAAGTGTGGAATCCAACCCTAAAAACTGAAAAATTAATTACTCTTCTAATTTCACGAATAAATTAACGAAAATCCACAAACTTATGTTTTTGAGGTCGCTGAATATGGCTGTGAGATTAAAACTTATGAGACGAAAATATCAAGGGTTGAAATCACCCTTAAATACTGAAAAATTAATAATTCTTCTAATGTTACAAATAAATTCATGAAAATCTATAAACTAATGATTTTTAGGTAGCTGAATATGATTATGAGATCTAATTTTGCAAAAAAAAATGGTGGATTAAAAATGGTCACAAAAGAGTATAGTAATATGTGTAATTTTATTAAAAATATAGATTGTTATAAATAAATCAAATTAATACAATTAAATAAACTAATTAAATAACATTTTTAATCTGCACTCTAAACATGCTAAAGTGCAATGCAACCTGCTTTTTCTGCGTATTCCTCGAAAAATAGACGGCTATTGCTCGTTTCTCTACCTACTATAGACATTTAAAATGCGCGTACAAACTGAAAAGTTTCAGCATTATTTCAAACTGTCATATCTATGGAACAGTTTGTCGTAGGAAAAAGAAATAAAAAAACAAACTCTTCGTTTTTTTTATAAGCTTCGTTTCATTTTATATCATGATTTGTTTTTGAGATATTTCAATTTTAAATACATAATTTTCTTGCGTATGCGCTCAAGCGCCATCTTTGTCGTAGGAAAGTAAAAAAAAAACAAACTATTCGTTTTTTTATAAGCTTCATTTTTGTACCCTTACCATTTTTTATAAAAAAATATTTTCTAAGCAATTTCCAAAAACCCGATCTTTTTCAAAAAATTATGAAAATTTTAATTATTGAAAATGGATACAGAATGAAAAATAATTATTTTAAAAAAATTGAGAATGTTAGTAATAATATGCATTAACAATATATAGAAGGATTTAAAAAAATTTGAATCAATAAGAAATTGGAGCAATAAGTCTAAAAAAAATGGCGCTTAAATTTTTAAATGCGCTACTTTTTTAGTTTTCAGTATAAAAGGTCGTAATACGTCTCAATCGAAACAAAATTGTAATACCTTTAATTTTTATAAGAATAACAATTTTTCTCATAGTTGTAGATTTTGAGTAATTTTAGATTTTAACGTCGTATATTTTTTCTAAACGTTTTGGCGCCATTTTGAAAATGCCATATTTCCAAAACTAAACATTGGAGAAGAAAAAAAAGAAAAAACCATTCGATTTGTTTTTGTAAAAGCTTTAATTTTGTACTCTTGCATTTTTTTTAAAGTCCACATTTTTCGAGTAATTTAAAAAAGAAACGCCTAGGAATGCTGATTTTAGGGGGTGAAAATAGCAATTTTCAGTTCGCAATATCTCGAAAAATATGAATTTTAGAAAAAAAAGTGTGTAAGACCTTTCTTTCTTATAATTTGATTCTCTAGTAGATTATGTGTGTTTTTTTTTGCGACACCCCTAATCAAAAAGCAGGAAAAATGACAATATATATTCTTATGTACATACTTTATGAAGCATATTGAAGAAACAAATTTGGAAATTCATCACATCGTTTTCGGGCTAGGATTTAAAAGCTTCACTAACTGTACCATTCATTTATTTCGCTTTTTGGAGCTTCTGCTATCTTCAAATTTATTTTAAAAAGTTTAATTTTTTTACAAATTCTTTATAAACAACCTTGAAAACTATAACAACCATTATTTTATTAAAAGAAATATTAAAAAATCCCGATGATTTTATTTTTCGTTGAGATTTCTAAAAATTACATTATTTTTTTTTTAATTTACGGATTTTCGAAATTGCGGTAATTTACAATGGGTAAACTTTTTAGTATCTGGCATTAGAAGTCCAACAAAAAAAATCATTCAAATCCATTCACTATAGCTGGGTTCCGTCATTTTTAATTTAAAATGACTAATTGCACTGGACTAATAATTAAGAATACAATTTCTTCTCGACACTCGTTTCCGTATCCAGCCGGACATCCGGTAGCAAGGCTTCACGGCAGTTGAAGAGCTGGCGGGAACGAGGTTGAGGTAGAATAAAATAAATTGTTACATTTACCCTACTCCTACCTACCTAGCAGGTAAATTTTAAATTTGGATTGCTGAGATAGGAAATCAACCCACTAAAAGTACGTGCTTTAGACAATGAAATACAATGAAATAAAAGAGAGTGGCTATGCCAAGCCGTTGAACTTTTTGTAATTATTAAGTTTTGGTACCAAATGTTTTTGAATTTCTAAATAATTATGATTGTTTTCAAATGTGGAATAATAATTTAGAAACAAAAATAAATAGGCAAATAGAAACAAAAATTACAGAAAGAAAAGAAGAAAAAGTGTTGAAAACATTGGGAGAGGTTGGGTAATAAGTTTAGTTTTAGTAAAAGAAGAAGTAGCTATAAGGGCTGCCGAAAAATGGACAATGCCTAATATGATAATTTGGCAAGCACGCCCCGCTGCTTCCCTCACCAATAGGTTTTTTGATGCGACGCTGGCAACACTGTACTGGACCTGTTCGGGTTTTTGTAAAATATACCTTGACACAGTGCAGACCACGCCCACAACCGTGTTAATAGTTATTTATGTACCAAGTCAGTAAAGTGAGTCTTTATCGAACGAGGCTGAGATTATAAGTCGAGCGAGCGAAGCGAGCGAGGCGAGTATCAGGTGAGTTCGATAAAGACACTTTACTGATGTGGTGCATACAAAATTTTATCGCCAACCGTAAAAATTTATAATTTAAAACAATTGAGATATCATAACTTATCACATTTTATTATGAAAAAGTAAACAACAAATCTACTTATTTTTTGTTATATTAAACGTGAACGTACACCCTGACGTATTGTAAAAATTAATTCCTGAATTCGAAGGAGTGTCAATTGAAAATGTTTCAGGATTATTATCCATGTTAACAATGTGTAAATCTTCTTTAGTAGAATTATCATTGATAACAACTATGTTCTCAGTTTGACCGTCGCCTAAAATCGTCTTTGCGATTTTTGTTTTATTGAGCACAGATTCTTCAACATAGGACTCTGCAATCGTGTCGCTTTTCCACCCGTGACGTTTTAAATTTTCTTTACTGCCGTTGGCAAAGAGAGTGGCGGATGTTCGACGGAAACAATGTCCAGTATAAAGTGATGGTCCTGGTAGATGCAGATAGTTGGTAATTTTGCTTGGTACACTTCCAATATTACGGATTCCAACTGGCTGAACTGTGCATTTACCGTTTCTGTAGGTTAGGAAAAATCGATCGTGGGGCGTCTGATTAGGACGCAGAGGTGGTGTATTTGTTAAATAATTCTATGGATTTCACTTTTCTTTCAAACTCTGCAGTGATCACAAATAAACGAGGCTTGTTGGTCTTTGTTTTGGCTACATGAACAACCAGAATTGTATCTTTGCGCTCTATGTCACCTACTTTTAAATTCAAAAGTTCTTCATTACGTAAAGCCCCAGCAATTCCAAACATAACACAAATCTAAAATAATGACTACATTATATCAAATTGGTTTTGAAAATTTCACAAATTACCTTCATCATCAAGTAGATTTCATCCGGTGCATCTAGTAAAAATTTAAGTATTTCTTCTTGTAAAAGGATTGGATTTTTTTGGAATATGATTTCTTCCTTTTTGTTTTAAAAAAGCCGTAAGTTTTCTATATTCAGTAATGTTAACCTCTTGCTTTGCTGAAAGGGTTGCTTTAAGCATGGAATAATACGACCACATTGAAGAAGGACAATACTTCTTTGATAAATCGGAAAAATATGCCAGTAACACGTTTTCACTGTATTTTTTTATTTCGTGTTTCTTGCACCATTCCATAAATATGTCGTACTGACGATTATATGTTTCTAATGATTTTTCTGGCAGAAGTTCCAAAGACGTCTCTAATGACTTCTTTTGAATTTCAGGCGTGCACTGTATATCTTCCATTATTTTTTATAAATAATCCGTGAGAAAACTTTTATTGTGGAGCTGTGACAGGCGTGAGAAGCGTGACAGTGACAAACGATTTCTGTTTAATGTCAAAGTCATGGCTATGTTAATAAATATTTGCGGCAGGTAATAGTTGTTTTATACCAAGGCCGCGAAATTCCTTTTTTCGTACCGAGAAAAAAATTATCGCCGAGGCCGCTTGCGGCCGAGGCAAGATAATCTCGAGGGCGCTAAAAAATTTCGCGGCCATGGTATAAACACTATTTTTTGTGCAACCGTAAATTGTAGTTAGTATAGATGGTGAAAATGACACCACCGTTTATGTTATATTTTGCTAAATAAACGCGGTGGCCTTAACGTCAGAACGTTTCTATGGAAACGGTATATTTTGAATGTATGCTTGACAGTTTTCGAATAATCGTAAAAATGTCTGAGAGCGTTAATGAGATTTCAATTTTTTGTACTTTTCCAGAGTTAAAAAGTATTATAAATTCGGCGCTTGCCGATTTAAAACCAGAAATATCCAAACGAATATACGAAAAATGTTATGTACTAATTCTGTTTAATAAAATATAAGAATTTTTGTTTGTCATATTTTAGAAATGTCAATTATGAAGTGACTTAAACGATAGTTACTATGAAAGTGATTTTTAGTTTTTCGGCCGTTACTAAGGGTAACGGCCGTGAAACTAAATTTCTCGGACTGTTTTGAGAACGCGAAATACTCATTTCACGTACGGCTGCACAAAAAATACTTTATTTTACAGTAAAATAAAGTGTTTGTTTACTTCCGAAAATCGCTATGGTAATGTATGGTTTTACTGACGGTTGGCGATAAAGTAAATTATACGCGGCCACAGTGGCTAAATTAAATTTTATATTTTCTGCAGTGTTGCTAACTTTTCAAGTAGGTACCTACCTTTATCAGTGAGTGAATGTTGATAAATTCACAATAATGGACGACATCAAAAAGAAATTATTAGTAATCTGTGACAATGCGAATTTCCGGATGAAATCTTTGTTAATGACAGAGATTTTAGGGTGTTAGTGCGAAAGAAATATAATCTTGAATGATTTTGTGTGCCAAGGACGTTGAAAAAGTTTCTCTAATTTCGGTGCAGTTTTGATTTTTAAATTTTCTGCGCACTTTTGACTTTTTTATTTATGGTGTCATACGTTGTCGGGGACCGTAAGAATATTTAAAATAAAGTCGTCGTACTTTTGACTTCCTCGGCGTAGTTCCCAAAAAAATATATTGTGATCTGCAATAAATTGAGGCATTTTTCCAAGATAATTTTTTATCAGTATCGACTTAGATTGATTTTCCAGGCTACTATAACAATCTCCCTGGCCACATACTCTAAAAGCTGCCCCTGCATTTTGCATATTTTGCCCTCTTGTGTGTCCATCCCCAAGAACGTATCTTGTACAAAGGCAGATTTCTTAAAATAATAACTTAACTATAATAATTGACGCCTACACTAATCGACGTAGAAATAAGGCCAAGAACGATGACCCATGGACACCGTAAAAATTATCTGGCGCCAAGCTCGTCTGCAACAAATATACACCCTCTTTGTTTTGCTGTTTTGGTTTTTTGCGCTTCTTGCGAGTTCTTACGTATTTAATAAATTTCTGCCAGTTATCCAGTATAAAATTAGGTGGATAAATAAGCACATAAATGGTATTAATGCATTTGCTATCAGCGACCCAGTTTCGTTAAAAATTAGGTTCACTACATAATAGCCTTCTTAAAGCTTGCGTGTCTGGGAGGCAGAAAAAGACTTTTTAGTCTGTCGATTAATCATTTTTTTATGGTGACTTTCGATTCTGTCATGCGAATAAACTGCCAATAGTGATCATTGATTTCATAAAAATAAATGCACTTTGAGAGTGATGTATGATGATACCATCCTCTACAAAACTATAAATGAGCCCCCAGGCGAAATAATTTTGACAAAGCTTACCTCAATCAATAAACATAGGAAGAATGTGACGTTTTAAGTAAATACTACGATTTCATTTTATTTTATAGTCCTATTGGATTTAACTGTATCTCTCCCTTCTGTGTATAAAAAATATTTTAGATTCAGTAAAAATCTTACGTACAAAAAAAAAATGAAAGTAAAATATGTTTTTCATCATTATTAAGGGAACAAATGAAATGTAATATTTACGTGGGTAAGTTTTTGCGTATGTGCCTCCAGCACGATTTTTCTTAGCATGAATATTAGTCTATGTAATGAAGGCAAAACTAGTGTAAATATTTCGTGCAAACACGAGATTACCTTTCCCCCCCGTTTTCTGAACACGATGGAAGTGGTGGGAGAAGTTTTTGACCGCCGCACGGCCAAAAACCACCCCTTTTATGGAGATCCCTTTATGTTTTCATACATAAACGGGTCTGGGGAGTGACTTATCGATGGGTTATATACATTTGAAATAACATGTAAGGGGGTTATAGAGTAAGTGGAATCCAGACAGCAGACCTAGGGGGTTGATTAAATCCTCCCGAGGGCTGGAAAATCTTTTTTTTTTTAATTATTCGGTCCAAACGCTACCTCTCATTTTCGGTATTGCTGATCACGGCAAAAATATTCATTTTTAGTTCCAACCCCTCCTCATCCCTCAATGGGCACAAACCACAAAGCATGCTATCCAGGATTTACAGGTTTTTCGGCATATGATCGTTACTCCTGTGTATATCCCTTTATTTTTCACTGAAGAGAAGGTGGTAGCGATCTCGTTTCAACCTTTCCAAGACGTGTAAAATTCATTAATTATATTCTTATCGTGATCAGCGCCTGCGAAAACGGGGAAAGGAGTATTGACGATCCAAAGTGTAATTAATGAATTTTGCACCTTTTAGAAGGGTTGAAGCAGCCCCCGAGGTCGCTACCACCTTCTCTTCCGTGAAAAATGAAGGGATATGCCTAGGAATAACGATCATGTGCCGAAAAACCTATAAATCCTGGATAGGTGAGTGAGGGGTGATTTATGCCCGTTTGAGGGATGAGGAGGGGTTGGAGCTAAAAATGAATATTTTTCTCGTGATCAGCGACCACGAAAACGGGGGATAAGCGTTTGAACCGAATCATTAAAAAAAAATTCCACCTCTCGGGAGGGTTTAATCAACCCCCCTAGGCCTGCTCTCTGGAATCCACTTACTCTATATCCCCCTTCTATATTATATTAGTATAACCCGTCGATAAATCACTCCCCAGACCCGTTTATATATGAAAACATAAAGGGATCCCCATGAAAAGGGTGGTTTTTGGCCGTTTCAGGGGGTTGCGGTGGTCAAAAACTTCTCCCACCACTTCCATCGTGTTCAGCACCCTCGAAAACGGGGGGAAAGGTAATCTCGTCTTTGCACGAAATATTTACAAAAAACTCGTCAAATAATGCTTCATTACATAGACTATATGTCTTTCACAACAATTAAGAGAAAGTAGTCTGCCGGATTTTTCATAAGAGATAAAGTTATTAACAGTTGTATGAACAAAAAACGCAATAGTTTCTCCTATATCTCGAAAAATAAGATAATAGTATACAGTGTGTCCCCGGATGGAGATGACAAGAGGAAAACCATCTCTATTATTGATTTTACGACGAAAAGTCATTCCTAATAAAAATTTCTGCTTGTCGAAGAAATGAATTTACCATATAAAAATCTTAGATCAGATGTACGGGGTGTTAATAAATTAAGAAAACATCAAAATGCCTCAAGAGAGAAGTACCTTTATTTATTATTTTAAACAAAATGTTTATAAAACAAAGTTGTTTATAATCCAAAATAAAGCCTAAATGCAAATTATGAAGTCTAAATGTTTTGACTTTTACATTTATGCCAACTTACATTTTTTTTCAAACATTAACATAACATAATAACATTAACTTCAACGATTGTGGAAAAACGATTTATTATACTTAGCCTCCTCTAACCTCAACACATTTCTCCATCCTTTTATTAAATTCACCATAGATCTTACGAATGGTTGAGGGTACATTCACTTCATTCACCGCGTCTTGCATTCGTGCTTTTAGTGTTTCTCGATCATGCGGCAGGTCATCTGCATAAACTTTCTGTTTTAAAACACCCCACAGAAAAAAATTCATTGGTGCAAGGTCTGGTGATCTTGAAGAAAAATTAATTGGAGCATATCTTCCCATCCATCTGGCTCCGAAGTGATCTGTCAACCACTGCCATACCAAAACTAAGGAACGAGCTGGGCAAAAAATGTTACGCGTTATTTCCGGTTGCAGCGTGTTTATAAATGGCAATACAAAGTTTTCCAAAAGGTCCAAATAAACATGCTAATTTAAATTTTCTTCTAAGAAATATGGACCAACGATTCGATCATAAAAAATCCCACACCATACATTCACTTTTTTATAACGTTGACTTCGTTTGTGAATGACATTGTTTGGATTTTCAAAAGCCCAATAACGACTGTTTTGTGATGAAACGTGGCCATCGGTACAAAATGTTGCTTCATCAGTAAAAAAAAAAAAACATTCTGTGAAAACTTCTATCTACGAGGTAATTCTCACCGACCCATAAACAAAAATCCAATCGCTTCTCTTCATCTCCATTTTCAAGTGTATGTCTGAACCTTGGCTTAAACGGTCGAACTTTGTTTTCCATATAAATTCTCTGTAAATGACTTTTACTTACTTCCAGTCTTTGTAAGCGTTTCCGTAAAGATAATTTCGGGTTTTCTATTACTGAATTTATTGTCAAAAGTGTTCCCGCTTCGTTTTCATTGTACTTTTTCTTGGGTTTTTTGACATCCAATACAGATCCAGTTTCATTGAATTTTTTTACAAGTTTGCGCAATGATTGACGCGATACCGCTGTGTTGGGGAACTTTTGGTGGAAAAGGTTAATTGCATATTGATAAGAGACGTCTCCAATCCCATAACATTTGATCAAATAAATTCTTTCTTGTTTGGTAAACATTTTTTAAATGATCAACAAAACAATAATAAATGCAAATGTAAGATAGTAATATTTTACACAATGTCATAATGACGTTTGTCAAATCAATATTATCGACAGCATACTCTGTTTCTTAATTTGATTTATAAATTCAACGTAAAAAGATAAACACAATAAAAACATAAAAGTCAAAATACAGACTTCATAATTTGTATTTAGGCTTTATTTTGGATTATAAACAACTGTTTTATAAACATTTTGTTCAAAATAATAAATGAAGGTACTTCTTTCTTGAGGCATTTTGATGTTTGCTTAATTTATTAACACCCGGTACATCTGATCTAGGATTTTTACATGGTAAATAAATTTTTTCGACAAGCAGAATTTTTTATAAAGAATGACTGTTCGTCGTAAAATCAATAATAGAGATGTTTTTCCTTTTGTCAACTCCATCCGGGGACACACTGTATTATTCAACGAGGGTGTAATGATGGCTATTACTCATGAGGATGACGTATATGGTACGAGCCGAAGGCGAGTGTCGTAATTCATACATGTGAGTAATAGATATTACTGGCGAATAGAATACTATATTTTCTCTGCGACTATTCAACAGGAAATTTGTCGAAAATAATAAGAATATTACATAATGTTTAATACAACAAATTATTAATAAAATTAGTTATGGTATATAACTTTTTTAAAACAAACTTATGCAAATTAGTAAAAAAACCCGACAGTAATTTTAAAATTTAAATAAACCTATATTATATGCATGACAGATTGAATTGAGTTATAGCATATCCGCTATCCGATGTTTATGAACTTTAAATCGTCTTTTGTGATTGCTACACGAAAACTGTTGAGTAATGAAATTAACTCGTTTATTCGCTATAAGCAATATTTATTAAGATTTGGCAAAAAGAGAAAAAAAAACAAGTTTTCTTGAAAATGCGTCCATATTCAAAGTGTTTTTTTTTTCTGAAACGAGTGCTCGAAACGGCCAAAATTTATTGAGCATCTAGGTAATATGTTAGGTATATTAACGGAAAACGGTAGTTGAGTAGGTAGTAATTTTTTTTTTATTAACGGTAACGGTAATAAAATGGTCAGATTTTTATGTAAAAATGCGAAGACGCACATTGTATAGGAGAAAAAATTAAGAAACGGTTTTTAGCTTAGTCTATAATCTTTAAGTTAGTATTTTAACTCTTTTGACGCAAGGGCCATAGTTTCTGAGATGTTTAACTTTTACACCCGGTTTTACAATCACTGGTTAACTGTCAGTCAGAGTTAACTTTCAGGTTATTATAGAAATTGGGTTTTACCTCCGATTAAAGAACTATATCTAGATACATGATGGCATGAATTTTATGATCCCGAAAAACTCCCAATCTAAGGCACTTCTTCCCATAAGTTGCTGATTGGCCCATCGGCGTATTCGCGGCCGCTCGTACACGGTCGGCTTCAGTTCGATTATCATAATCTCAGTTTGACAGTTTTGACAGTATACGTCATTAATGTTAATAAGTGTTTTTCGTGTTTTTCGATCAAAATGTGGTGAAGAAGTCTTTCTATTTTAAGTTGTGATTTGCCTAATACCTAAATAATATTCTCTGTTTATATTTAGACAGTTTAGTGACAATTTAGTGCAACATGCAACAGTGCTGTGCCATTTGCAGAAATCGATCGTTTCATAAGTAAGTAGGTCATAGTCGTAACATGATGAGGTTCAGTTTATAGTTTTAATAATAATATTATAAATAATATCCTTCCAATGCATATTTCCCTTGAATAAAACATCTTTACCTATTGTATTTTTTCAATCTGCGTTAATATTCCTAGAAGTTAACCAATAATTATCACATAAAATAGGTACAATATTGTACATTTTCCCTTCTACACATACCCGCCTCTGTTGCCTATGGGATGTGATGTTCATTTATCCATTTTAATGGACATATAATGTGACTATGTTAGGAGCAAATGAGGTATATGAAGAAAAGGTAGCCATAATGTATCTAGATATAAGTTCTTTAATCGGAGGGTTTTACAATAGCTGGGCATTTTCAAGGTCGTAGTTATCTAGTAGTTAACTTTACTAGAAGATAAGATGTGAGTAAACTAGAAGTTGGTAGTTTACTAGCCATTTATAACCTATAAAATAACTACCACAAAATAATGTTTTGATATTTTGTTTAAACATGGATACGTACGAAGTAAATGCATGGGTATAGCAGTGATGAGGAGCCAAGAAAGCCCAAGGTAATCCGGTATAGACCTAACTTTTTTGAAGAATATATCTTGATTCCTATAATATTTCTATACTTTTCTAATAAATTTACAAGAATATCCTCGTCATCGGCAGAAATATTTGCGCACCTTTTATTATCCATGATGTAATACTTAAAATAAAACACATTTTAATTGTTAAAATAAACGTTTCCATGTTTTGTAATAGAATATAGAATAAATTATATAAATATGAATTTATAAAAAATTGTAAACATTAAACACTACATACGTACTTAATAATAAACCACTAAGTCAGAAATCACTTCTGACATTTATATTTGAAGTAAGTGACGTGCGACTGACAAAAATTCATACATTTTTCTACTACCAACCTAATCAATTTTATTCACAACCTCTCGTTTACAAATCATGACTTAACGTTCGACACCACTTTAACTTTCATATCTCATATCATATCATATCATATCAAATTTTAAAAACGGTAAATTGTTCTTCAGTTTATGAATTTTTCCTTAGAGATTTTTTATTTTTTATATGTGAGTTGAAGGGCCATATGATGTCATTATGGAAAGAGGGGGAATTGCTTTTGATGTATAGTTGTCTACAAATGTATAGAGCACATAAAAAGGCTAGAAAAAACGGCCATAAAAATATCAAAATCGGCGCTATTATATGCTGACAAGAGTAGTACAGAGCCATACTTCAAATTTTTGCGTATTAGAATGAATAAAATAATACTAGAGATTTAAAAATCGTGTTTTCATTAGAAGTTTAAGTGGTAGTAGGGGTGGATGAAGTAAAAACAATATTTTTTTCACCCCCTTTGGTGGCTAATGCTAAAAAAAATTTTGAGACCTTAGTTTCTCTTTTATATACTAAACGCCAATTTTATGGATTCTTACCTGCTTGATTTACCTATTTACCCCCCATTTACCCGCTAACCCTTCGACGGAATAAGATGAAAATATAATCTGGTTCCAGATCCCGTCAAATACATGTAGCGATGTCTATCATGATTTTCTGTCTGTCTGTCTGTAACTTTTTTTGTGCGCACGTTTACTCTGGAACCGTTTAAGATATTGAATTGAAATTTGGTTCACAATATGTATTTTAACGAGATCTGGAACTTGATTATATTTTCATCTTATTGTGGTAAATTTGGGGTAAATGGGTAAATCAAGCAGGCAAAAGTCCATAAAATTGGTATTTAGTATACAAGAGAAGCTAAGGTCTCAAAAAATTTTTTGGCATTAGCCACCCCCATTACCACCCTCATCCCCCTATTAAAGGGGATGAAAAAAATTGTGATTTAGGGTATGTAGAAGAACCAGAAACCTCAAAATATTTTCTTACTTCATCCACCCCCACTACCACCACCACCACTCGCACCCCACTACCGATGTGGGGTATCGTTTTATGGGTTTTTGGGTAGAGGATTTCAAATATTATATTATTAAAGTTCCATAAAAATGGCGGACTCAGTAAAAGTCGATCTTAATAAGTTGAAGTGAACTTATAGACATAATAATTAAACAAAAAACGGAGGAAAGTGTTAATTATAGTGTTGATAATAGTGAAGTCATAAAAGAATAAAGTGATATAGCGAGGCACTTGATAATGAATACTTTTACGACTCACAAGATAACTTACTGATAAATGGCCACTGTGATAAGCCGGCCTGTGTAAAGGTAAATTTTCAATTTACTTCTATTAAAAATGAAGTACAAACACTTCAAATATTAATTAATCATATGGAAAAGAGATTAGCAGATCAAGAAGAAATTATACGCCTATTAAAGTTACACAATATGACAAATTTTGGTCAGAAAAATAACATAAAGGCAAATCATATGCCATCTACCAACAAGAAGACCAATGACTTGAGAAATTCCACCGCGAACATATCACAAGTCTCCAACACTTCTTTGCAGAACAAAAACATAGTGGTTGGTAAAACTTACTCACAAGCAATAAAATCTGCTTCACAAAAACATACAAATACGATAACAGCTGATCAAGTGAGCAAAGCTATTAAAAACGCTCAAGATTCCACAAAAACTCAGAAGAGTTCATTGACCCAAAACAATGTAAATAAAACGAAACGGGGTAAACCAATAACAGGCACGAACAATAATTTAAAGCAAATTCCCAAATTGGGATGTTTACATGTTTATAGGCTTGGACCTGAAACTACTGAAGACATACTTATGAACTGTCTAACAGAAAAGCACCTAATATAAGTTTTTCTTGTGAGAGGCTGGAAAAAAAAGATAATTCAACAGCATCGTTTAAGGTGACGTTTCCAATTACATATTGCCATAAAGTAGGCCAGATATTTGGCCGGATGGTGCCGCCGTTGCCAGATTTAGATTTCCTAGGAAAGCAAATTTTCAACAAGCCCTGCAATCCCAGTCGCCCCCTTAGTTCCAGTAAAGTTTAATCACCAGCCAGGCAACAACTTGTAGAGTATTCTACACATTAACATACAATGTATGTCAAATAAAATTAATTTACTTGAATTGTTTCTTACCAAATATAGTCCAAGCTTCTTGTGTCTTAGTGAGCACTGGCTCTCTAAAGAAAAACTGTATTTAACTGACATTAATCAGTATGCAATTATCAGCGATTATTGTCGCGAAACGCGTATACACGGTGGAAGGGTTATATTTGTTAAGAAAGATATTGCATCTGATTGTAAACCTATAAAATATATTAACAATTATTCAATTGAGCTATGTATTGAATGTTCTGCTGTAGTGTATAAAAATCAGTACTGTATTATTAACATTTATAGACCTCCATCAGGAGATTTTGAAAATTTTCTTATGCAGTTGTCTCAACTCTTAACCAAAGCAGTAAATGACTTTAGATTTATTATAATTTGTGGAGAACTTAACATAAATAATACAAATCAAACTCGAGAATCAAAACTTTTAGCGGATATATTTTCATCACTTAACTTAATTTCTCTAATTTTTGAACCCACTAGAGTGGCAACCAGTGGCAATTCTACTACTCAATCATGCATTGATTATGTGGTTACGAGTGATACCCAATTTACTAAATGTATAAATTTTAATCCTGGACTATCTGACCACTATTGTCAATATTGTCAATCAACAATCCCTCTATTCTTAAAGAACACGATAACTTGGCCAATAACCCTTCAAAACTTTTTAGAAAAATAAACAGCAATTCTATAAATGAATTTAAATTTCTATTTAGATCGTTCTCATTAAACAAAACCTCAAATGATATCGACATTATATTTAATGATTTCTTTGAATACTTCATGTGGTGTTTTAATACATCCTGCATTAAAAAATTATGTTCCAATAAAACATATAACAATGGAAAAATCAAATTCTCACAAAAATTAGAGGAAGATAAAAGAGAACTAGAAAAGCTAAACTAGTTAAAAAATAATTTACCCGATGAAAATATAAAAGTAAAATATAAAAACTTAAAGAGATTATTTCACTCATTAAGGCTATAGCCAATGAGAGTCTGTTTTTTCACAACATTGCACCAATCAAACGTCATTATTAGTGGTAATTCAAGCTAGATCTGCTTTTGATAGTACCAACATGCAAAATTTATCGCTCTAATTTTTTAGGTCGCTGCAGCGGCAAATATTGCGAAAATTTTTTGACGTTTTGTGTCGTGACATGTTTTCGGCAAATAGGACAAATCGTGCTTTTAAATGTTATCTATAAATATCTTCTCTAGCTTATTACTAATTGTTAACGTAAATTGTAGTATTGTATTAATAACCTAAAAAGCCAATGCTGTGTGGAACTTATATAGGTTCGGGACAAATTATAGGTACACAGCTTTCAATGGCTTAATACCTAACATAATTACAAAATAATTTTCACAACTAAAATTAAATATGAATATCTACGAAGCACACAAATCAGTTATTTCATGATAAATACACAAATGTAGGTACTTACGTATGGTAATTCATCAATCATTACAAAGCAGCTAACACTTATTTGGAAAATCAAAACTCTGCAGTATCACTATATACATTATAATTCGTTGTACTTAAAGTCTCTCTACTTAAACAAGTAAACCTTAACTAAACTATCAAACTTCTCAATTTAGAAACAAGGATTAAATACATAAATATATATTAATAAACACTTTAATATAATAATTCACTGTTCAGGCTAGTAACTAAGTTAAGCTAGCGTTACTAGATGGCGGTACCATACCATCTGAGCCGGCAGCCTTAGAACGTAAAAGGAATAGATTGGTAATATGCAATTTGTGTGATTTCACCGGTAATGTGATTGGTCGAAGCGTGCTTTGTTGTGATGACTAGTCTTATAAGTTACAGTACCTATGGTTTAACGTATATTGTTTTTCTTGATTGTCATAATTTAAACCTACTTTGTTTTTTATTAGATGAGTCGCTTTGGAAATGCATTTTTATGTGACGTAAATGATGAAATTGAAGATAAAGGTGAGTGAGTAATCTCTAAAAAGCAACAAGGAAACGTCTGAAGGCAATTAATTACTGAACATGATATTGAAGATATACTTAATGAATTATTTATTCGTGAAATATTCTCCACAAATACCACTCGTGCTTTAAATTTTATCTAAAAATTTTTTCTCAAGCTAAGTCGCCCCTAGTTAATATAACTCGTGCAAATTGGCAGTTTATTATCAAAGATTAAATCCCTCCCGCTAAAGCGGTCGGGATTTAATCAGATAATAAACTGCCAATTTGCACTCTTTATATTACCAGGCAACACGCTTTCGAAAAAATGTTCGATAAAATTTTAAGCACTAGTGATATTACATACGATTATTTCACTCATTAACGCTATAGCCAATGAGAGCCCGTTTTTTCAAAACATTGCACCAATCAAACGTCATTATTAGTGGTAATTCAAGCTAGATCGGCTTTTGACAGGACCAACATGCAAAATTTATCGCTCTAATTTTTTAGGTCGCTGCAGCGGCAAATATGCGAAAATTTTTTGACGTTTTTTGTCGAGCTTTTAAGTTTTATCTATAAATATCTTCTCTAGCTTATTACTAAGTAATTGTTAACGTACTTACCTTGTAAATTGTAATATTGTATTATGTAGTAGCAAACAAAAACACACCTCAATTCCAAAGCGAATCTTGTCTGAAATATATAGGCTGTAACTTTTGTCTATCTGTAACTATGACAGTTTTCCTAGTGTTCAATCAGGTAACAATTACACACAAAGATTGTACTTAATATAGCTCATAATACAGGAACAAGTCAAGTACAGCTTTCAATAGCTCGATAACGTAGTTACAAAGGTAAGCAAATCATTTATTATAAATGTCAAGTACACATTCGCTCTGGAACAAACTAAAAATGTATAGTACTTACATATGATAATCTACCAAAAAGTAACTCGTTGAATCAAAGCTGTGCATCAAACATTATAATTTGTTGTATTTAAAATTATCTTTGCTTAACAAAGCAAACCTCAACATAATTCATAAATTTCGTAAGTTAAAAGTAAGGATTAAATACCTAAATATGAGTCGATGAACATTTATTTATTATGGAATATAACTTGTAGCGCTAGATGGCGCTCTCTATGTCAATCTCGGAACCATGGGTGTACATTTTATTTGGGCGAGACATCGGTACTAAAGTAGTGCTCTCTCTATCGTTCCTCGTCGTATTGCACCTCAGAAACGCCTGAAAGGTGTTAAGCCAGTCTATATATTATAATATCTAAGGTTTCAACTCGTTTTATTTACTAGTTGCCATGGAAACGTCACTAGATTATTTTAAAATATAGCGAATCTCCGTTGTTTCTACTGCGTTTGTTTCAGATTTGCTGTTTTGACAATATGAGTCGGTTTGGAAATATTTCTGTATATCAAATTAGTGATGAAATTGAAAATAAAGGTCAGTAAACTCCAAAAAGTGACAAGAAAACGTCTGAAGGCAGTTAATGAGAAAACATAATATTGAAGATGTACTTAATGAATTATTTATTCGTGAAATATTCTCCTCAAATACCACTCGTGCTTTAAATTTTATCTAAAAATTTTTTCTCAAGCTAAGTCGCCCCTAGTTAATATAACTCGTGCAAATTGGCAGTTTATTATCAAAGATTAAATCCCTCCCGCTAAAGCGGTCGGGATTTAATCAGATAATAAACTGCCAATTTGCACTCTTTATATTACCAGGCAACACGCTTTCGAAAAAATTTTCGATAAAATTTTAAGCACTAGTGATATTACATACGAAAATTGCAGAAAAATATTCGTGTTGAGAAATCAGCTCATTATGAAAATATTATTAGAAATTCTAGTAATAAAACCAAAACGGTGTGGAATATTGTTAATAATCTTAAATCAAATGTTCGTGAAAAAAAGCAAATTACTCTACTTGATACTGATGGTGGAATCGTCCAGGATCCACTAGAGGTTGCAAATATATTCGGGGATTACCTCGCTACTGCCATTGATATTAAAATTATTGATCATTTTGGAAATAATATCTCGCATACATGCACTTCTCCCGCGTTTAACATAAATGCAATGTTTTTTGAGCCAGTTACTAAAGATGAGGTGGAGTCGGTGATTAAAAATCTTGCAAATAAAAAATCAACTGGCTTAGATGAAATACCGGTTAAACTAATTAAAGAATGAAAAGTAGACTTGTCACAAGTACTTGCCGATATAATAAATCTATCTATCTCTCTTGGACAGTTTCCTACCGTGCTAAAGCAAGCTGTAGTCATTCTGATATTTAAAAAGAGGGACCCACATAGTGTTGAAAATTATCGACCTATATCATTATTAAGTGTATTTTCAAAAATTATTGAAAAGGTCATATACAATCGTATTCTCCATTTCTTGAATCAAAATAATGTCAGCATGGTTTCAGACATGGCCACTCCACGGAATCCGGCACTATCGACTTCATTCAGCACGTGTATTCGGAAATAGACGAGAACAAATACGTAACAGCCTTTTTATTTGACCTTACGAGGGCATTTGATACCATCGACAAAGATTTTCTGTCCGCGAAACTTTATAATTTAGAACTGCGTGGACCAATAAATGAGTGGGTAAGGTCCTTCCTGTCTGATAGACAAATAAAAACAAAAATTAATGAAACTGAATCAGACACTTTCGATATGAATATTGGAACACCGCAAGGGAGTGTACTAGGTCCTTTATTATTCCTATTATTTATAAATGACTTGCCGAAGCATATTACAGAAGGTAAAGTTTTTATGTATGCGGACGATACGACCATCGTCGTATCCGGTTCTAAACCTGACATTGTTCTAGACAAGGCAAAATTAATACTTGCCTGGGAATAACACTGGACAGTAATCTTCTCTGGGAACAACATGTAGACAAAACTTCATCTAAACTAAATAAAAATTTTTATGTTATCAGCTCATTAAAAAATAGTTTAAATAAGGAGGCTCTCTTAAGCGTTTACTATGCTTTTGTACATTCCGCTATTGGATACAATATTGTTGTCTGGGGGCAAGCGAGTGAGGTCTCTAGAATATTTATTCATCAAAAAAGGATTATTCGACTTACTTCAATCTTGATTACAGGGAATCCTATCGTGACACTTTTAAAAAATACAAAATATTGACAGTGGTGTCTATATATCTGCTAAAGCTTTTGACCTACATTTATTTATAACAGCAAAAATAAATATATAAGAAACAGGGATTTCCATAATTACTTCACGAGAGGAAGAGACGACATATCCCTCTGTCAACACAAACACGAGTTCTTTAAGAAATCACCTGTAAATGCTGGGTGTCGTATTTATAATCAATTACCAGATGAAATAAAAAATAGTAACTCTCAAGTTATTTTTAAAAATAAACTTAAGAAACTTTTACTGTGTCAGACTTTTTATACAATTAATGAATTTTGTGATTTTATTCGAACTTTTTAATGTTCTTCACATCTTTTTGTCTGTTTTGTGTAATTTTAAATTTATTTATTGACTAAACTTAAAAATGTGTATACATATATTTTAAATTTTACTTTATTTTATTTATATCTTCTTACTAGGTATATATGTTATCATTGTAAGCCCATGCAAGGGCATGTTTGACTGGTCTTATCCATGTAGTTTATATGGCAAAGAGATGAATAAAGCTTATTATTATTATTATTATTATTTCCACATACAAAGTTTTTTCGTTGTAAGTGACTGGGATAGAGAATCTGGATGTGGAAGTAGTGATTCCTTGGGCAGCGGTTTTTTTTATTCGAGATTTAGAATTCCAGGCCGTACAGAGAAAGTGCTTTAACTGAAATTATGACAATATAACTATTGTTTTCTCGACCCGATATCGAGATGTCTTTTTTGTAAAGAGTTTTATAGTTTTATGCTTAACAAGAGAGGTGAAATCGGATTAGGCTCAAATTCTGAGAGAGGACTTTGAAAAACAGAAAATGGAAATGCTCTAAAACCATATCTCTTGACGTGACTATCTTTAAGCCCATCAGCGAAGAATATAGATCTATAACTTGCAAGTTGAGCAAAATTTGGCGTGACCGTTTCTTACGAATCCCTTGGACTGCTTGGAAAGATATATTTCGTATTAATATTTGTTATATTCACTTAAAAAAAAAACAAAAAATAGAAAAGTAGCATTGTTCTTTCGTCTGTAGCTCTTAAACGAAAAATTTTCTGGGAAAATGTCAAGAATATTAAAATGTTCAACTTTTCTATCTCTTGATATATTTTCGAACAATGCTTCATTTACGAGTTATATTGCAAATAAAGCGATAAATGGCAAAAAATGGACGATTTTTTTAATTTTAAAGTGTGTTGCCCCACCTGTCATGCGTGCGGATAGTTGGCATACGTTTGTGGACATCCCAAACTATACTTTAAGAAAAAAATGCAGGTAAACGACATTTCGTAAAATGATCCTTTTGCCATCTATTTCGACTGGCTTAATATTAAATGCAAGGTAGTCAATGTGAAACGATTATTTAGGTATTCTCATCAACGTAATCTTCAAAATCATTATCAAAATCTCATATACTGTGTTCACGAGACAACCCTTGATACGTAGCGCATATTAGCTAACATCGCAGTCCTGCTTTCATGTATCCGCAGTGTTTGTTAGAGCCATGATCTTTTGTAAGCGCATTACAGTACTTTTAATAATTCTGGTGGTGCAGGCTTTTTGATAGAAATCACAGGAACTAGACCATTATTTTTATTACTTCACCCTCATAATGTTGGCTTCATTATTTCTATGCACTTGTAAGTACATATAGTAAGAGTATTGTTTATCCGAATTACTGATTGGTTATAGTGCTGCAAAATCGAATGATTGATTTTATTTAGATATTACTATATTACTATACCCTCTTTTTTGAGAGGAGGGGAATTCCTTACGGACTGGTTGTATGGGGTGTGTCAGACTCAAACTGACTAAAACCCCTCCTCATGCTCTTAGGTGCGCAGCGGGATCACTTTTCAGTATTGCTTCACTCCGCCCTAGCCTTTCTATTCCAGGTTATTCTCTTCTTTCTTCTTCTTCCTTGCCGCTTAGAATGCTGGTAATCATCTTCTCTACAACTTTCCACTTGGTCTCACTTTTTAGCATGTGCCTGACAATGTTTCCAGCTGTCAGCTGTTCACCGACCTTGTTTGTTCCCCTTTCCATTATTTCGTTCCATCTAATACATCTAGTATTGTGTGCTCTGGTGTGTCTTGTTCACCGCAAGGTACACTCATCATTTTCAGTTATTTTGAAACGTAACCAATAAGATTTAAAACAGCCGTGTCCGGATAAAAATTGCCTGTGGTAGTACCCAACCTTGCCGTGCTTGCGCTTTACCCAGGGGTTACATCTGGTATTAGCCTTTTGGTCCATTGGGATGTATCAATTTCTTGTGTCCATTCGTGTTGCCATTTTCACTCAAAGAAATAGTATGGGTAAATTCAACAAAAAAAAATGGTTAACTAACAGTATCGTTAATTTTGTTAAACAAAACTATATTGATGGTATTTTTAAACAAGAGGTGATTGTTATTTTAATTGATAAATAGCTGTCGTACAACAAAACAAACATTAACTTAAAAAATAGATGAATAAGACTATTATTTTGTTCGTCTAACTATTATTTTGTTGAATTCTGTCAAATTAAACTAGATAATAGTATATTTTATTTTTAACTATTATCGTATTGTAATTCTAACCCAGTATTAGTTCGCTGTATTATTGTACTTGGTAGACAAACCAATATTATTGTCGTCTTCTAGAAGTTCTAAAAGAATTACCATAAAATTTGCTTGCTTACCACGTAGTCTATTACAGAAATTATTCCCAGATGACGCCACATACAAATCACTGACAATAATCAGTCATGAATTACCTTATACTCTTATGAATTTATAGAAAATTAATGACATGATTGCAATGTTCAAATTCTCTCAGGGATCATCGATATATTTGGATGGATCTTATAAACGACCTCTAATCTTTGGTTTGGGTGGTCTGATGTCTCAATACTGAGATTTTGGCTAATCAAAAAAAAAAAACTTCATCATACAATAAAGCGTAGATCAACCTAAAAATTAGTTGGTGAACAAAAAACAAAGTCGTTGTACTATTTAATTGTAGACCAAATTGAAAATGGTTAGTGAACATAAAAAAATGTCATTGTACTATTTAATTTGTTACAAGAAGATATTATTATTGAACTACTATTTGTTTACGAAAACAAATAAAGTTGTATGGCTATTCTTTTTTGATTGATTTAACTATGAAACTAGATAGGCGCGATTTCATATGAACTTTTTGGTTGAATTTACCTATCATTTTCTTTGAGTGTTGTCATCGTAATCTCTCTTTTCCTTATCTTCTATCTTATCATATTCCCCTTCGTTTCATATGTATGTTCTTCTATCAATAAGTGTATGGGGACCACGCCTGCGATAACACGTATTGCTTTCGTTGCTACAGTTCTGTAGGCACTTGCTATCCTAATTGCCACTTTTCTTTGTACTCTTTCTAACAGCTTTTTATAGATTGCTCTACCCACCCAGTCTTTCCATGCAGACGCCCAATACGTGATGGTGGAGTTTATAACACTGCCGATATTCGGCATTAGCCGGCTTAGTGTCATGACTGCCCTAGTTGCCTTCTCAGCCATCATTCTTATGTGCATCCCTATATTCATATTATGGCCTATTTGCAACCCAAGATATTTTAGGGATTTTCCAGATGTAATCTCTAGTTTGTCAGGTTTAACCGTTATCTTTCTTACGGTTCTTCTATCTAGTAGTACCACCGCTTCTGTTTTCTGAGGTGCCAGCTGTAAAAGCCTCTCTCACTCATACTGATTTCAACTCTGCCCATTGTCCACGCTACGCGCTCCTTATACCTATAGTACCTATAAGTATTCACTCTTCTTGTAACATACGTATGTAGTATTTTCTTAAATATTTTATTATAGGCTTCGAATAATGGTTAAATTGTTCAATGACGACTTAGACGTTGTGTGAGTGGAACGGTCAACGTCATTTTGTACATCTAGTGTTGGTCCAATAAAAAAGTGGTAATAATAAATGTTGTAGATAATGATTTTCTTAACAGTTTCTATTTGATTTTTGTTTGTAAAATGAAAATGTTAAAAACCTTATTTTCCGACCATTTTCCAAGGGGGTGGGCAGCTTGAGCACAACTTTTTATTTTGGGTAATTCATAGGACGTCAATCAGAAGACTACACAGACTGTCAACAAATTCCTTTGCGTACATAAAATTATTTTGAAAAGATCTCAGTTATGGCGTATAATGATGCACTATACATAGGATAATGTAGAACGGAGAAAACCAGATGTTAAACAGAGAATGAGATATTCTCCGAAACATTCAGATGATCAAAGAGATGATGACGGGATCGCACGCCTAGCAGTTATCTATGACAGATAGCATTAAGTTGTAAGATGTGCCATGCTATACAGAGAAGATTGGCCAACTAGAATAGTACGTGGGTTAAGAAACGTCTCTCAAGACGTTGTGAATAAGAAGAAGTGGTGTCATGTTACTGATGGGTCGATAATAATATATCTTCCTAAAATATGCAGAAAAAATAAGCAATTCTTCATGCGTTTTGTCCAGTTCATTGTCTTAATAGATCATTTCACGATCAACCATAACCCAGGCACACAAAATAAAAACAGGGGTCTTTTTCTGGTACTCCATTGTATTTCGACGTGCTGAACATGAATCAGGTGTCCGTTTAGCTCCATTGGCCACTATTTTTTTGTAAATCGCGAAAATAACCTAAAAAAACTCATAATTTAGGTTATTTTCGCGATTTACTAAAAATTGGTGGGTAACGGAGCTAGATGGATACCTGATTCGTATTCAGCACATCGAAATACGTGGGGGGTTGCCCAATGGAGTCTCAGAAACAGACCTTTCTGTTTGTGTGTGTGTGTCTGTGCAATATATAGTATCACCGGATCCTCCGCCATTTTCTAAAAAATCGCGTATGAAAATATATTACATGGACACAAAAAGAAAAGTGATCTGCTTCGAGACTCCATTGGATAACCCCCATGTATTTCGACATGCTGAATACGAATCAGGTATCCATTTAGCTCCGTTACCCACCAATTTTTAGTAAATTAGTTTGTTAGTTTTTTTTTGGGGTTATTTTCGCGATTTACAAAAATATGGTGGCCAATGGGGCTAAGCGGGCACCTGATTCGTGCTCAGCACGTCGAAATACATATTAGTCAGAGAACGAGGGATCTCTACGATGAATTTTAACGACCCTCTTAACACTCGCGAACAACCATCTAAAAAAAATTGATTCTTATGTAAGTCGACCTGGCGGATTCGATTTTGGAGTTCGCCAGACAATCCGGAATTGCGAAACTGGTCAAAATCGGCAATTTCCGAAAAATCTCAAATTTATTTATTTTTTTAATTTTTACTTATCACCCTATATCTCTTTTAGTTTAAATCCGATTAAATTGAAATTTTTAGGAGAGCCAATTTAGACCTTTGTTATTATAATTGACATGACAGAAATGCAAAAAAGATTACGTGTCACCAGTAATATTTTTTTAAAAAGTTGGTGACACGAAATTTGTTAAAAATGCAGCAACAAACACTCGATCGAGAAAACTTTTTTGTTTTTAAAGATAAATGTTTATAGTAATCTACAAAGTTGTAGCCAAAGAACTAAAGAAACTTTTTTATTTCAGTGATTTTTTTGATAACTTACTTAGTTTTCAAGAAAACGGTGCTGCAGTATTTGACCGCCGCGCCGGGTCGCGTCGCGAGATAAAAGATTGGGTTGGCCTATACCGCGGCTTTGTTTCTCGTCTTTCAGGATGCCCCGCCCGATGTGAATAAAATAATAATAATTGTGGTTTTTCTAATTTTGCCGTATAAAGTGACAGTTTTCAAAACTGACGTAGGTGTCAAAACGTCCTACTTTATGTAACCAGTTATGAAAAGTAAAATTTTACGTAACTGGTGACGAAATAGTATTTTATATAACAAGTGGCTAAAATGGTGTTTTTTTACGAGTGGGGCATTTATAGTACGAGCCGAAGGCGAGTGCTATAAACCACACGAGTAAAAAAAAAAACACATTTTAGTCTCGAGTTATATACAAAATTTTTTGTACCGCCATTCGAAATTAGAAAACAATATAATATTGTAAAAATAGACTAAATTCTATTGCTGTTTCCATAGAAACCAGTAAGTTTTATTTCACATTGTTAAATAAAATTCCTTTATTTCACTTTTTTTTCTTTATTTTACACTTGTCAATAATGACATCGTTTTGATCCATTGAAACTGTCAAATAAACGTCGTTTTAGGACATGGCCTTTCAAAATAGTATTTTATATAACACGTGGCTAAAATGGTGTTTTTTTACGAGTGGGGCGTTTATAGTACGAGCCGAAGGCGAGTGCTATAAACCACACGAATAAAAAAACACATTTTAGTCTCGAGTTGTATACAAAATTTTTTGTATCGCCATTCGAAATCAGAAAACAATATAATTTTATAAAAATAGACTAAATTCTATTTTGCTGTTTCGATAGAAACCAATAAGTTTTATATCACACTGTGAAATAAAATGTCTTTATTTCACTCTTTTTTCTTTATTTTACAGTTGTCAATAATGACATTGTTTTGATTCATGGAAAGTGTCAAATAAATGCCATTTTAGGATATGGCGTTACAAAAAGTTCCTTATGTCATCAATTAGGAAAGATAAACAACTCTCAAAAAGATAAAGAAACAATGTTTATTCAACACAAAATAGAATACTAAGTCCATAAAGTGGAAGCTTTTAAATTCTTTTTTCCTTCAAAATACGCTAACAAAACTTTTGCATTAATACAATTTACCTTTATTATGTTATCAAATTAGGATTTCAAATAATATTGTAACTTGACTAAATAACGTCTGTCAATTTTGACATTAAAATTATAACGTGTGATAGCAGCAAAGGTAACTATGAAAAAGATTACTTAATTTTTAAAATTTTTAAATACATCCATTTCATTTATTATGTTTAAATTGTTTTTAGAATTTTAAAATTAGAAAAATCATGTATGTAACGAAAAACAATCTTGTGTAACTCGTGTTGTTACTCTTTTGTAACTGGTTACATAAATAGCTATTATAAAACGTTTATTTAGTTGTTTTTAACCGATCGACAGGAGTTGTTGTCGTCTGTGTGGTTTATGACGCTTATTCTTGTTGAAAATTGATGAGTTGCAGCTATAATAATAATAATAATTATTGCGTTAGGAAAGTGCTATAGAGGGTAAAGTGCATATTAAAGTAACGGAATTTCTTTTCCAGACATTTAAAACTAATTTTAATATTTAATTTGAACAAAGAACATCTTTTAAGCAATTTTTTTAACGTCAGCAGTTTTGTGCGCGTTTTCAACTTTTTTTTAACAGTTAAACCCAGAGTTAAATTTTATGAAATGCATATTTTGCCAACAAAATAGTGAAGAAACTGAGCAGGGTGTTACAGAAGAAGCATTGGACTAAGCATTTAAAGCAGTTTCTATAAAGGCGGTTGATATCTCTCTTAAGTTGAAATATTACACCAAAAAAAGGGATTTATTTTTGTCAAAATGTCCTGTCTATCATGCAAGATGCAGAAGAAATTACACCAGAAAAGCTTATAAACAAAAAGCAGTAAGCACAGATGTGGCTAATACTGGTTATAAAAAAAGGAAGACCGTTGAAAGCCCAAAACGTTGTATAATTTGCGATAAAAAAAAGACAAATGTGTTAACTATCTCTTAAATATTGCTGCTTAATTATATGAGTAGAAGTTAAATGTGTAAATAAAATGAGTATGTCTAAATTGCCTTTATCAAAATTTAAAACTTTATTTTTTTATATTTTGCTCCTTTTTCAACATTAAAATTTACTGAATAAACGATTATTAAATAGGTTATTATTAGTACAATACAAATCCTGGCGTTCTCAAGCTATGCATGGCATTATCGCTTGTGCAGTACCTGACCGGCCGTGGCCGGCATAGTTCTTTTCTATATTGCGGCACCGTTATGTTAAAAACCAAGCCAGTTATCAAAAAAATCATTGAAATAAAAAAGTTTCTTTGGTTCTTTGGCTACAACTTTGTAGCTTACTATATACATCTATCTTTAAAAACAGAAAAGTTTTCTCGATCGAGTGTTTGTTGCTGCATTTTTAACAAATTTCGTGTCGTCACCAACTATTAAAAAAAAATATTGCTGGTGACACGTATTTTTTTTTGCATTTCTGTCATGTCCGTCATGATAACAAAGGTCTAAATGGGCTCTCCTAAAAATTCAATTTAATCGGACTTAAACTAAGGGATATATAGGGTGATAAGTAAAAATTAAAAAATATCCATAAAATTTGAGATTTTTCGGAAATTGCCGATTTTGACCAGTTTCGCAATTCCGGATTGTCTGACGAACTCTAAAATCGGATCCGCCAGGTCGATTTACATAAGAATCAATTTTTTTTAGGTGGTTGTTCGTGAGTGTTATAGAGGGTGCATCTTAGACATTGCTCGTTCTCCGACTATATCGAGTACCAGAAAAGGACCACTTTTTTAATTTTGTGTGCCTGTGTAATTTTACACTGAAGGGCTTGGACTGAACTATATTTGACTACACTAAAGACAATAATTCACGTTCCGCCAATGGAGATACTCACACCATCGAATCGCAACGGTGTTGACATATTTCTACAAGCAATGTGTTTTAGTGCTTGGCCCCAGTTTAAGAGTTTGCTGGGTAAACATTCTCCGTCGGGAATCGAATACGGCTCGGCGGCCACGCAAACACCCCAACATTGCTTTTTATTGATATCTCGTCCCATTTTCACAGTTCCCGACGTACGATTGCATCTATAAAAACAAATTATTAAAGATATATCTATTGAAATAGTATGTGGATACTCTAATCAAAATTATATTAATGTCTGCAAAAGTACAGTTTAATCGTTCTCTGATATTGAATTGTACGTTATATTAGACTGACAATATATTTGTCACTATTATAAATCAGTTATAATACCACAAATATTTATTTTAGCGGTAAAATCTGTATTTCTGATGTGTTTGACGATGACGTTGTAGATGCAGCATAAGGTAAATCCAAATGACGTTTAATTACTGTTTCTTTTTATGTATATAAAATCTCCATCGGAACTATACCATATCTGTTAATTACATTAATGAATCTAAATGTTGGAGATTTAATATATTTAAGGATATGATTTTGCAGAGTGAGAGGGAAATGTGGGTTTATTTTCGGTTTATTATAAATATTTAAAAAATTATGAGTGGTATAATCTTTAAAATGGTTTCAGATATTTCCCATTGCTCTAAGGAATACAACCGTATACAGTCTTTATCATAAATTTTGTACATAGTTAAACGCAACACTCTAATAATGAAATTAAGAACTATTTTCATTGACAAACTACGATATCCAAGTACAACAGAAATTTACAATAAAAAATATATATAGTTGTATTCGTTAAAATAATAGCAATTATTTAAAACAGTTTTAAAGATTGTATACTATGTTTGTTTTTTTAATTATTTATGATAAACCGAAAGTAAACGCATATTTCCCTCTCACTCTGCAAAATCTTATCCTTAATTGAAGGTTTTCCTGCGCAAATAACTTTTTGCTAACATTACGTTTCAAAGACACTGTGGCGATTAGAGCTGGGGCTCTTCAGACTGGTGAAAAATAATCAAAAATTAGCAAAATATATGTTCGTTTATTAACAATAATTATAAAACAGAATAAATATTTTTTAATTTTCACATTTTATGAACCTTTATAACAAATATTCATTATCATCAAATATGGTTAAAATATCTCAGATATATCTCAAGAGTACTATTTACATCATGCAAAATAATTTGTGAGGAAAAATAAAACCTATTTAGTTTACCCTCATGGTGACTTCTCGCGTGGGTATATTCATCGAGAAAATTATCTTTAAATATTCATGTTACATTATTATTCTAATATTTTCATGTTTAAAAATCATTTACCCAAAAACTTTAATGACAAAAAATGTCTCCTTATATAATTCCATTTTCTCTGCTGTTAATTTCCTCCTCTTTACTTTTCCAAACATTTGCTTTTTCTTTTTAATAGTAAACAGTATTTTGATTACCTTATAATTAAGAAACTGGTGAAGAAATGAAAATTAAGGAATAAAAATTACGTATGTGTTTATTGTTATTGTAAATTATTTATTTACTAACAAATATAGCTGTACAAATATTCTCCTATATTATTTGACAGGAGTACTCCTAATTTAAATAAATCAACCAACAACAAGCTCTAACTTTTTTATTCACCACAAAAATAATTGCTTAACAATTCGGACTATTAGATCATTATCAGATTCACGAAAAGTTTATTTTCTCACGTATGTATTCGGATTGTACCTCCAAACTCATTCTCTTGTCTTTTTTATTTGGATGACAGAATTTCCAGCTAATTTAAATGTTTTAGGTGAATGGAAATACATAAATGAATGTACAATCTATTTTAGTAATTATTGTTAAATACCTTCTGGGGATATAATTTCCGACAACATTTTATTGCTATGTCTATTAGTACTTGTATCCGTATCAATTTGTGTATGTGCTTAATTAATTTCGATAATTGAACTGTTTGATAATTACGTATGTACACGTGATTTGATGTTAACAAACAGCAACATTCAGATTAGAGCTTCTACATTTTCAGCTTATTTCGTCATTTTGTGGCTCTTTTTATGACAAGTACAGTCTCGTGAATTTAATCCGACGTGATCAGTACTTTATGAAATATATGGCGAATCTAAATTAAACGAGTAGAAATTGTAGTCGAGCATTGCCAACTGCGAACACATATTTAATTAATATTTTGTTTGAATACAGCAGAGATCACCCCTTCTCAGGGGGTGGCACTTAAAAAATATATATATTTATTGGAGCTGAAAAAGAATCAAATTTTAAGAAGAAGAGATTTTATGCAATTTGTCACATAAATTGATAGTTTTTAATAACGACTTCGAAATTTTAGCTTAAAGAAAAAGTATTTCCAAACGGCTTTCGTCAAGTATCTCAAAAAGTATTGCTTTACCGAAAAAATGTTACAGGCCAATTACAGAAAGTACAAACTGGGAATTAATTACATGTTTTGTTTATTGATGTAGGATTAATAATTTCGGAGATATTTAAGTTTATATTTGGCATCCAAGTGTTCATAAGATAATTATTTAGAGTGAGAGTTAAATATCTCAGAAACTATGACACCTACGTCAAGAATGCTAATAAGTAGAATAATAAGTTATTAATTAAGCTTTCAACTCTGTTTTTATTTGTTTATGTAACATAAAAAGCAAAAAAGTTATGACCGAAGCAATGTGCGTCTTCACATTTTTTTAATAACAAAGTCGCTATTTTGTTACTGTAATTAGCCAGTATATAAAAAAAGGAATTTCAAACACTGTTTCTCATGAATATATAGCATGACGTAGATGCTCAAATTTTTTCGTTTGTATACAGCACTTGCTTTAGAAAAAATTACAGTTTAAACTATAAAATTATTTTCGATAAAACGTATTTTTTTTCCTTTTCCAAATATCTCAATAAATATTATTTTTATTGAAAAATGGGTAGAGTTCAAAAATAAAGCTCATGAATTGATAACGAATTTCGGTTTTTTATTTATTTACATATATTTGATATTTTCGGAGATATGAAAGTTTTCAAATGGCATCCGAACGTTTACGAGACGAAAAATGCATTTTAAATGTTGAATATCTCAGAAATTGTGACACCTACGTCACGCATGCTAAGAAATTAAATTAACTTGCTTTAAAAAAAATGCATTTTAAATATTAAAGGTAATTTCGAAACACTTGGATGCAAAATATAAACTTAAATATCTCCGAAATTATTAATCCTACATCAATAAACAAAAAATATAATAAATTCCCAGTTTTTACTTTTTGTAATTGGTCTGAAACATTTTTTCGATAAAGTAATACTTTTCAAGTTACGAAAGCCGTTTGGAAATACCTTTTTTTAAGCTAAAATCGCAATTTAGAAGTCGTTGTAATTTAAAAACTATCAATCTATATGAAAAATTGCATAGAACCTTTTCTTCTTAAAATAATTTGATTCCTTTTCAGCTCCAATAAATATATACATTTTTAAAGTTCCAACCCCTGAGAAGGAGTGGCATCCACCCCCTATAAATTAGCAAGCCCCGTACAATATGAAACTTTTCTGTGAAGCATTTACTGCCAAAAATGAACGAAATCCGTTCAATATGACATTATCTCGAAGTTAAAACCTCTAGTTACTGTACTATAAGTACACAAGCAGTATATTTTTTATTGTTATTATTGAAATTCGCAGTCGACAATGCCAGGCTGAAGCTTTCATTCGTTTCGTAAGAGTCCTATTAAAAATACATTTAAAACATTTTAAAGCAGAACTAATGCATCATCTATTCATTTAAAGTTCTTTCGAACCTGAGAGACACACTATATATTAGTTTCAGTACCTAGCCTATCTTCATTTTTACTTGCTTAATCGAAAACCTCAGTAATATTTTGCTCTAAAATTGTAATAAAACCTAGCTTGCATAAAACATAACACTTTACACTCTTCCAACGATCATGCTGCGTGACAATCAATCTGCCATGCGATCTTACATATACGCCCAATACAAATTGAGTATAACAGAAGTTATGGTGTTTACAAAGCAACAAACGTACATACAGATATAAACATAAACACACCACATATAATAGACAACCCCCAAATCCAAAGCCAAGGCTGTCTGGTATATACTTACAGACATTTTTGTACAATATTTGAGTTCAGAGTGTTGTGAAATACATAACTATTTTCTAAAATATCGGTAATACCTAATTTTAGTAGAACTAACTGGAAAGGAGAAAATTGAGAAAAACCCATTTTGGCTGTTATTTTTTCTTCCCCTCTATAATATAAAGGAGAGTCTCTTGTAGGAATTATTTGTGGGTCAAGTGACAGATTCACTACTAATACACGAAGAAAATTGTTATTTATGCAACACGTATGTAAAGCGACACTTTTTTCACAAATTGGAATTTTGTCACACGAGTCGTAGGCGAGTGAGATTGACTTATTTTACGAAAGACACTTTGATAAAAAGTGTCTACATGGCGAAAGCTATATTGGTATCACTAAATGTAGTAAAAAATCACTGCACATGTTGACCAGCTCGTCTAATTAGGTGTTTTCACTGTATGCAAATTTGCTTTTTTGATATTATTAAAATGAAGTACTCTATACATTAAAGTACTTACCAAAAATTTCAACAAATAAATAACAAAACTGAATACTGAACGGGTATTATACAAAACGGGATGTCACATCATTGGTTGCATTAATATAACCAACATTACCTCAACTTTTAGGTTTTTTAGGTTTATTGTCATTTTTAATGATTGTATCCGCACTTCTCATTTGAAACCAATATGACTCCAAGCAAACATTTAAAAATTGACGCAACTGATGTATCAATATTGTTGATTACTAAAAATGGGCTGCTAATTACAGGCTGGATTTCCAACCTACAAAAATCACCTTATTTTATTAGGAGAAGATATTTAAAACTTTATGAACATTATATTGAACAAGATTTTAGTTGAAAGTACGAGAACCAAGCGGAAAGTTTCATAATAGTGACATATTACTCGGAAATTTTTAGAAGGTATGTATTTTTGAGGTTATGTGTTTACCGTCAATATGACCGATGACGTCAACAATATGACTTAGTGTTTTTTTAGCGGTAAAATTTTAATTCAAATTTAAAAATTACTTTTTTTTTAACATTTCTCAACTGGTTGTGGAAATTCAAATGTTTTTAGTTATAATTAGGTATTACCTTCACAGTCAATGAGATTTTAAAATTTGTGAAAACACCGAATTCCCTAACTTTGCAAAAATAAAATTCCTATAACAGTTATTTATATAAGGGGATTAACAAGCCTTTAATCTGAGAAAAAATGTGCACTCGAGGCGCAGCCAAGTGTCACATTTTTTCGAGTAGATTGAAAGGCTGTTAATCCCCGAATGTAATTCAACGTCTACGACCACGGCCAAATTAAGAGCGTGAAAGCCGTATGAGAGCAGGTAAAAAAAATCTGATTTTGAAAAACGTTAGATTTGACAAGTTTATTTTGACTAAGAATCTTTTGATTTTGAACAAAGGTATTGATATTTCAAAGTATGGTAAACTTACATCATATTTGAAAGCCGAATCAAGAAATTATAAACCAAGGCAGGCAAAGATACTGGAGAGAAACCAAATCGAAAAATTTTTGAAAGAAGCACCGGATGAGGAATATTTACAAGTTAATATAGGAAATACACGATGTTAATATTTAAATTTATATATTGAACTTTTTATTTTGAACTCATTACAGGTTGCAACGATCATAGGAGTTGCAGGTGTTTGTCGGTGTAATGAATTAACCTTTTTGAATATCAGCCATGTTCAAGACAAAGGCAGTTACCTGTACGTACTCATTCCGGATACGAAAACTAACATTTCAAGAAGTTTCACAGTCATGGAAGAAGCTTTTTCAGTCAATGCTGTAGAAATGTGTTGAAAATACTTCAATTTGCAACCTAAAACTGCCGATGGGAGATTTTTCTTGCTGTATGTGGCTGAAAAATGTACTACACAACATGTAGGCATCAACACAATTTCGAAAACCTTTTCAAAAGTGACTTCATTTCTTGGGCTCCTTGATCCAGAAAGTTTTACTGGACATGGAATGAGGCGTTCTCCGGCAACATTGTTGGCCAATGCTGAGGGCGATATTACCACTGTCAAGCGTCACGGTGCGTGGTTGGAAATCGACTACAATTCAATTCAATTTATTCACCTTTAAATGCCACAATGGTACAATTACAATAATTGTTGTACAATGGATAAGGTATGTCAGTTTGTACAAAAATTCATCAGAAACATACAAGAAAATATATAAATATAAAAAAATAATATATAAATTAATTATATATAAGGTTCTATATACCAATAGGTATACTTCGTTATAAAAAGTAGATAAACATAAAAGGTAAGTAACAAACGAGAAATATGATACAGACATTACGATTAACTATGACTAGGCATTATAATAACACTGAAAGATTGTTAAAGCTGTAAGACATCAAAAAATCTCATTTTCCTGCAATTTAATATGTTGTTCAAATTCATTGATTGTGAAAAACATTATCTGTTAACATGTTTTTAATTTTGTTTTTAAATTGTTTTGGTGATTTCAAGTTTTTTATTTCGTGTGGTAACATATTATAATAGTAGCAACCTGCATAAATATGGTGATTTTTTGTAGGCTTCACTACTGCATTTTTTTATGTAAAAATTATTATTACTTGTGCTGTATTTGTGAATGTCAGTGCATGTTTTCAATTTGTCTTTGTTGCTATGAGTATGCTGTAATAATTTTAATAAACATATTGAAGCTACGGTTAATATTAGCCTTCTCATCAAGTGTACTTTTTAGAGAGAATATGGCATAGTAGGCCTTGTTAAGTTTACAACAGACATGTTCAATTTGCTCATTCCATGATAGCTTGGAGTCGATGTAGGATCCCAGGAATTTTACTGAACTTTAGTTTTCTACCGCCTGATTCTCTATTTTCAAATTAAAAGTAGATGGTGTCTTATTTTTATTTAAAAATTCTGTAGCCACAGCTTTTTCCGCATTGAGATGATTGTTTTGACACCACTTATAAAATTCTTTAATGGCATGTTGGGCTTTTTTTATCGCCGCATCGCCATTAGCATCTGAGACCACCACCGTTGTATCATCTGCATATATAAATACTCTCCCATCGGTGATATGATTCGGCAAGTCATTAATATACAAAAGAAGCAGCAATGGTCCCAGAATTCCCCCTTGAGGAGTTCCAAGCTCAACATCATAAATATCGGGGGTACTCTGTTCCATTTTAACTGTTATTTTTCTACTGGTCATATATGAAATGATCCAATTATTAATGGAGCCTCTTATACCTAGTGCATCAATTTCTGGGCTAAATATCTAGGGTCAAGAGTATCAAAAGCTCGTGACAAGTCAAAAAATATGCCTATTACACATTCCTTTTTGTTTAATTTGTCATGAGCATACTGCACTGTTTTTAGTTATAATTAGGTATTACCTTCACAGTCAATGAGATTTTAAAATTTGTGAAAACACCGAATTCTCTAACTTTGCAAAAATAAAATTCCTATAACAGTTATTTATATAAGGGGATTAACAAGCCTTTAATCTGAGAAAAAATGTGCACTCGAGGCGCAGCCAAGAGTCACATTTTTTCGAGTAGATTGAAAGGCTGTTAATCCCCGAATGTAATTCAACGTCTACGACCACGGCCAAATTAGGAGCGTGAAAGCCGTATGAGAGCAGGTAAAAAAAAATCTGATTTTGAAAAACGTTAGATTTGACAAGTTTATTTTGACTAAGAATCTTTTGATTTTGAACAAAAAATAGATCTTTGAATCGTTTCTATGACATAAGTTTGTTTATTAGTTGACAAAAGCGAAAAAATTTGCAAAATCGACAGAAAAAATGAGTGAGAATGCTGAAATCATGCAAGAAGCTCAAGAAGCAGCAATACGTCTGTTACCAGCGAAAAGCAAAAGTGTATACGAGAAGGAATTGGTGGAATTCGACAACTGGCGAAAAAAAAAAAGGGCATAGGAGAAGGAGCAATTACAGAAGAGGTGCTACTATCCTACTTTTTCATTGTGGAGAAACGGTTTGCTGCCTCTTCAGTGTGGACAAAGTATTCCATGTTAAAATCAACGTTGAAAATGCACAAAGGTATTGATATTTCAAAGTATGGTAAACTTACATCATATTTGAAAGCCGAATCAAGAAATTATAAACCAAGGCAGGCAAAGATACTGGAGAGAAACCAAATCGAAAAATTTTTGAAAGAAGCACCGGATGAGGAATATTTACAAGTTAATATAGGAAATACACGATGTTAATATTTAAATTTATATATTGAACTTTTTATTTTGAACTCATTACAGGTTGCAACGATCATAGGAGTTGCAGGTGTTTGTCGGTGTAATGAATTAACCTTTTTGAATATCAGCCATGTTCAAGACAAAGGCAGTTACCTGTACGTACTCATTCCGGATACGAAAACTAACATTTCAAGAAGTTTCACAGTCATGGAAGAAGCTTTTTCAGTCAATGCTGTAGAAATGTGTTGAAAATACTTCAATTTGCAACCTAAAACTGCCGATGGGAGATTTTTCTTGCTATATGTGGCTGAAAAATGTACTACACAACATGTAGGCATCAACACAATTTCGAAAACCTTTTCAAAAGTGACTTCATTTCTTGGGCTCCTTGATCCAGAAAGTTTTACTGGACATGGAATGAGGCGTTCTCCGGCAACATTGTTGGCCAATGCTGAGGGCGATATTACCACTGTCAAGCGTCACGGTGCGTGGTTGGAAATCGACTACAATTCAATTCAATTTATTCACCTTTAAATGCCACAATGGTACAATTACAATAATTGTTGTACAATGGATAAGGTATGTCAGTTTGTACAAAAATTCATCAGAAACATACAAGAAAATATATAAATATAAAAAAATAATATATAAATTAATTATATATAAGGTTCTATATACCAATAGGTATACTTCGTTATAAAAAGTAGATAAACATAAAAGGTAAGTAACAAACGAGAAATATGATACAGACATTACGATTAACTATGACTAGGCATTATAATAACACTGAAAGATTGTTAAAGCTGTAAGACATCAAAAAATCTCATTTTCCTGCAATTTAATATGTTGTTCAAATTCATTGATTGTAAAAAACATTATCTGTTAACATGTTTTTAATTTTGTTTTTAAATTGTTTTGGTGATTTCAAGTTTTTTATTTCGTGTGGTAACATATTATAATAGTAGCAACCTGCATAAATATGGTGATTTTTTGTAGGCTTCACTACTGCATTTTTTTATGTAAAAATTATTATTACTTGTGCTGTATTTGTGAATGTCAGTGCATGTTTTCAATTTGTCTTTGTTGCTATGAGTATGCTGTAATAATTTTAATAAACATATTGAAGCTACGGTTAATATTAGCCTTCTCATCAAGTGTACTTTTTAGAGAGAATATGGCATAGTAGGCCTTGTTAAGTTTACAACAGACATGTTCAATTTGCTCATTCCATGATAGCTTGGAGTCGATGTAGGATCCCAGGAATTTTACTGAACTTTAGTTTTCTACCGCCTGATTCTCTATTTTCAAATTAAAAGTAGATGGTGTCTTATTTTTATTTAAAAATTCTGTAGCCACAGTTTTTTCCGCATTGAGATGATTGTTTTGACACCACTTATAAAATTCTTTAATGGCATGTTGGGCTTTTTTTATCGCCGCATCGCCATTAGCATCTGAGACCACCACCGTTGTATCATCTGCATATATAAATACTCTCCCATCGGTGATATGATTCGGCAAGTCATTAATATACAAAAGAAGCAGCAATGGTCCCAGAATTCCCCCTTGAGGAGTTCCAAGCTCAACATCATAAATATCGGGGGTACTCTGTTCCATTTTAACTGTTATTTTTCTACTGGTCATATATGAAATGATCCAATTATTAATGGAGCCTCTTATACCTAGTGCATCCAATTTCTGGGCTAAATATCTAGGGTCAAGAGTATCAAAAGCTCGTGACAAGTCAAAAAATATGCCTATTACACATTCCTTTTTGTTTAATTTGTCATGAGCATACTGCACTAATTCAACTGCAGCAGTTTCAGTTGAAAGCCCTTTTCGAAGCCCGTGTTGACTGTCGCGGAAAGTTGTATAGTAGAATCACTGTCCAGCAATACGGCATTCGCTGAAAATATCAAGGTCCTACCGTGTACATCGACTAGCACGGTTACCAATGTCGGAGAAGTTGTGGACCTCTCCAGTTCTTGTTCAGAAAAACCCTATCGAGTTTATTTGGTTAAAATGACAAGAAGATCGTTCTTGATATAAATGTTAATGTTAATATTAATAATGATTCTAAATAAAATTCTATAAAATCGAAACGTGGTTTTATGAATTCTAATCCACTAGTGTATTAAAGTGCCTTTAATCCACGGAAAATAGACGTACTATATCTTCCTAATATAGTGGTCGTGGATAAATATAATAATTACATTATTGTTTTCATAATATTTAATGTCAAGCCTACTTTGATTGATTAGAGATCATCTTCATTGGTTTATTTTGTAGTATACATGGGCACGTTTAGGGAATACAACCACTGAGAATAATCATTCAATCTGATTATTTTTTGATTCTAGTTAATTGTTGTGAGTTCGCTAATAAACGGTGTAAAGTAAGTTGATAATAAATGTCACTACAAGTGACAAGTGACTAAGTTTCACCGCTGACTAATTAGCATGAATTTTTGTTGTAGGCAGCATATTTTCAGCATTGTCGTTTAGGGAACTGCTGCTTGCAACCGTTGCCAACCGCTGCGTTCCCTAAACGTACCCAATATTTAGAAAATATCAAATTATATAATTTATCACGTTATCAGTCACAGCTGCCAGCTATCAATTTAACAGTTAATCAACCTGTTAACAGTATTAAACATGGTTGCCATGTTCGTAAATGATGAAGATGACTGTTGGTTGTCAGTTGTACCAATCTAGTTTTCGCCATGACACTTTATACCAAACTTTCTCTCGTGAAATAGGTCAATTCGGTCATTTTGGAGCCGTCATTACTTTCATAATTTTTTTAAACTCCACAGACCAAAGTGTTGGAGTCATAACATTTTCAAAATAATTTTTCATAGCAAAACGGGTTTTTTACAAAAAAAGTTGTAATGAAGCAAATTCCGAGGCCCAAACAAGTACCCTATTTTTACATATTATAAATATTGTTATTTAATTTTGTATTACTTGTTTAAACCCAGCCGGCTACAAAGCATTTATTACCACGTAAAATTACATTCCCGCGTTAGACCCCCACCAACACAGCGCCAAGACCGTCCTAAGCATATGCTCTCTGTGGCGTCAGGGAGTCGATCAAAAGCAGTAGTAGCAAGCAGAGGTGCCCACCCGTGACCAGCCGTCAAGAGTAAGTGAATATTTCCGTAAATTAGTTCAAGTCCAACTTTTCGGACTCTGTCAATATTTCTTAAAATATACCATTTTACGAAACTGTCCCTAAAATCTATTATAACGAAAATTTCACAAGTGCCGTCTACACCGCTCATTGCCTACGCGCATTCACTTCTCCCACTACCGGGCGAGAGAAGGGATACGAGCCTACTATCTATTGAAAGCGACAGCGACAGTTAAGTTCCTCACGAGCTTCCGAAGCAGGTAGACGTGCCAGTCTAGAAGTCAGCAACTAGACGCACCAGGAGCAACTAGGAGGAAATAAGTAAGAATAATAGTAATAATTATATTAGGTAGCGGTTTGGCTGATACTGTGAACTTTTATTTGTCTTTGTACTTATTTTTCTGGTTGTGTCCTCAAGGTATCCGTAATATTTGCTATTGCGGGTACTCTGTGGTCATAAAGTAGAGGTTCCTGGAGTCTTCGCAGTATCTGCTAATGTGGAGAAATCAGGTCCTTTAATTCTAATTGCTGTCTGGTAACTCTAGTATCCAGCGTGCGTGTAATATCTGCTAGTGCACGCGGGCTGTGTTCATAGAGAGAGCGTTTTGGAGTCTTCGTCGTATCTGCTAATGCGGAGAAAGCAAGACGCTCACCCAATTTCAGGTCTAGGGTACGAGCTCACATCCAGGTGCCAACCGTCGTGCTAGTGTGGCTGACTCCGGTGTACCCAGGGTATTCGTAATATGTGCTAGTGCGTTTACCCTGTGGGCACAGAGAAAACGTCTCCGAGGTCTTCGTAGTATCTGCTAATGCGGAGAAATCGGGACGTGGCCATATTATCATTTTTTTTTAACTGTTTTCAGGTCAGGAGCTGCAGAACGCCGTCTTGTCTTAACTAATCATATATCTCTTTCCAGCTTTAGGGTTCCTGGTATTAGCCAAGCCTGACACCTAGAGTAGCCATTTTTCTTATTGTTGCATTAGTTATTGTTTGCTTGCTCCTTCCTAGCATCCGACGACTGTACATAACCTAACCGCTTTTCGTCACCTGCATCGTAACCCGTCACCTGGTCATTTTCGCGCCGTTAACCATCCATCACCGCCATTACCTCAAGTCCACGTCATACCGCTGCTTCGCTCCCGCCTGCCATAAATAACCTCGCTGTAACCGCACCGTAACTGCACGATAGTCATATCATAGCCTGGGTACTGTCTGGTATATATATTAGTAGATTCAGACTAACTTAGTGTTGGTATTGTAACTTGTAGGAAATAAATAGACATTATTTACCGAATTATGTGTTTTACTGTGTGGGTGTGAAAGTCTGATACATCCCAATTGACCCACTGGAATTTTCTGTTTTTCTCCACTGTAGCTATCCCAGCCCTACTGAAACAGGCTGTATTAAGAGGTTAGTGTGGGACCTTTGCCCCACATAAAAATTGTAAAGGTGGCGCCCGAGTAACCAAACCGTTACTAAGGTGCCAAAAGTCACACTTTCCTGCATCACCGGAAAGTATACGTCACAAACTGTTAGAAAATTTAATTTATGATCATAGAAATCCATTAAAAAAAATCTGGACTAACTCTTTCAAGTTCAATGCATTCCATAATAACTACCTTCTTTATCTAAGGACAGTTCACTAGTAGGGAATGGGCATTTGTCGCCTAATGTTCGAAATTACGACATTTAGGGAAAATCCGTTTGTTACTTCCTAGGAGGCAAACGAATTTGCTTACTAAGCTGAATTAAAGACTCTCACTTACTAGGTAATCTTCATTTCGTTAAATTTCAAATTGAAGTTTAACAATGACGCATAGTGAATAAGGCGAAAAAAGTTTTTAGTCATGCGCACCCCCTGAAATGGCCAAAAATCACCCTTCTCTGCTTATTTCTCATATGACAGCTTATTCATATTTTTGCAGGGATTATTTGTTTTTTATGGGGATATAACAGATTGTGAAAGATGATGTCAGGTAGTAGACCGAAACCGTCCTCAGGAGTGGAATCTACCCTGTTAGGAGGTGTAAAATTGTTTTTTTTTTCTTGTTAAAGACCTTCACCCCCAATTTTCTGGGACATAGTGGAAAATAGGTTTGTCTAAAATGTATGAACACATACAATATTGTTTTTAAACTGATACAATTCAATACCAGAGCTAAAACAATACTACTACCTATTATTAAATAATGGAGATTGGGTATGGCTATAAGTAGCGAGAGGAGGGGAAGAAATAATTAAGAGATATCCCCGTTTTCGAGGTTACTGATCAAGGACAATGGTAAGAGTGAATTGTAATAACTTTAGAGAGACGGTTCCACCCCACCCCCCCTCCTGGGGGTGAAAAATTGATTTTTTTATTTGCAGGGGATGAAGATGATGAACCAAGCACCGAGAGAAACGAATCCACTGATAATAGTTATGATAATGCTGTAAATTTCCTAAATGTTATACCCGAAATGTGTAGTTCCGATCATGAATCGGAAACGGACGATGCGTGCGATGAAGAAGGTGGCAATAGCATTGAATGTGATGTTCATTTTGAGGAATATGAACTATGTTAAATGGAGTACTATAAATATGGTGGAGATACTTTCTTTATTACAATAAATATACATTTTAACAGTTTTCTCAAAAACTGACTTTTTTATTATTATCTTTTTTCTGACATTTACAATCTATATTTTCATTGGCAAAATTAATCGTATATTTCTAATATCCTCCCACCTGCAATTTTAAACGATAAAAATTGCAAACAAACATTTAATAATTGATTGAAGATATTCAGAATGTTTACATTATATGCCTAAACGATTTGGTATTTTAACTAAACGACCACTTCGTGTGGGAATCTTGAACTTATCTTCATCTTCAAGAATATTCCTGACTTGAAATATTTCATTACTAGTTTCACCAGGTAATACATCGCCTTTACTCTTTGGGAGTTGCTCGAATGTTTCACTATCATCGCCGGACATTTCTAAGGGGTACAAACGCTGAAATGGACGAACCAACTCTCCATCAACTACTTTAATACACGCCACTCTGGGAATATTATCCTTACCAGAGTATATTTCAATAACCTTAGCTAATGGCCAATTTATTTGTTTAGAATTATTATTTTCTAGAAGAACGACATCACCCACTGCAATGTTTGATAATCTTTTTTTGCCACTATGAACCAGGTTTGCTATAAGTATTCTTTTAGAAATCACTCGCGTAAATTGTAAAAGTTTTTGAAGGTAATTTTGTCTTTTTAAAAAATGAGTTCTGTTAATAGCATCAAAATCAGGTAGCTCATTACAAGCACTAATACTACAGAAACATCGAAGGAGTTAAAGGAATTAACTCATCTGCTTCATTTGAAACATAGGTCAATGGACGTGAATTTATTATGGCTTCACATTCACAGAGTACCGTCATCAGCTCTTCATGATAAATCGAAGATTTTCCTAAATTAAGTAAAAGTTCTTTCACCATTCTACAATGTGCTTCCACCATCCTCCCTACCAAGCAGCTGTAGGAGGATTAAAATTCCATTTAATTCTTCTTATTGACGAATATTTTAAAATGTCATCCCAATTCAACTTTTTTAAGTTATTATTGGCACCCACAAAGTTTGTACCATTATCGGAGTATATAACTGATATTCTTCCTCTCCTTGCTACAAATATTCGTAAGACCAAAATGAAAGCATCTGTTGAAAGTGAAGTAATCAGCTCAAAATGTACAGCTCTGTATATCCCACATGTAAATAGGAAAACCCAAGCCTTTTCTTTTCCTTTTAGGTACAATGGTCCAGCCAGATCCACCCCAGTAACACCAAAAGCCGCCGCATCCTTCATGCGATTCTATAGAAAAAAAAGTGCAAGCTTTGTAGTGAGATTTTTTACAAATTATACATTTTGAAACCACTTGCTTTACAATTTTTCTGCCTTTCAATAGCCAGTACTTTTCTCGTAAAATTCCTAGTAATGTTTGTACTCCAGCATGTCCTGAAAGCCTGTGTTGTTCTTCAATAAGTTTAAAAATTAAATTATGATTTGATGGCAATAATATGGGATATTTAAAGGCACTTGCATCATGTGAAAATATCGTAGCTGCTGTAGATATTTCTTCTACCTGCTCTAGATATTTCTTCTACCTGCTCTACCTTTCGCTGACAGGTGGATTTTTCATCTTGTCCTTTCTCAAATCCAAAACTTGTGCGTGCTAAATTAATTCTTTCTTCACTTTCCACTTCTCCTCTTATAAAGCCTAATAACATTTTTAGACGACTAGCTAAAACGTCTGTGTTTTTAGCGTCTTTATAAGTACTGCGATGCCTCTCCCACGCAATTAAAACACTTTCAGGTAAAGCGGTAAGCTGTCATATGAGAAATAAGCAAAGAGGGGTGGTTTTTAGCCGTTAAAGGGAGTGCGCATGACCAAAAAGTTTTTTCACCTTATTATTCGCATTCATGACCCTCGAAAACGAGGGGAATAAGTTTCATAACTTTAGCACGATTTTGCATACTTTCCGTCTCCTTACTTCCACTAGCACTGGTACTATTTTAATACTATGTACACGCTTCTGAATTATTGAGAGAAATTTCTGGGACATAGTGGAAAATAGGTTTGTGTAAAATGTATGAACACATACAATATTGTTTTTAAACTGACAATTCAATACCAGAGCTAAAACAAGACTATTATTAAATAATGGAGATTGGGTATAGCTATAAGGAGGAGGCCAAGAAATAATTAAGAGATATGGAAGAAATTTGTGTCTAAGTTAAAAGTTTTTGCATTTTCATATTGATGTTATATCGAAACTAAAACAAATAAAAAGTATAATTGGTAATTAATGGAGGCTGGGTTTGGCTATAAGGGGCGTGAGGAGGCCAAGAGATAATGAAGAGATATGGAAGAAATATGTGTATTCTAAATTTTTGCATTTTCAAATAAAAATTGCCAACGATGATTGGTAATTAATGGAGGCTGGGTTTGGCTATAAGGGGTGAGAGGAGGCCAAGAGATAATTAATATTACGGATCACATTATTCTATTATAAATGTTTGCATTTTTATATTGATGCAATGTCGGAACTAAAACACATAAAAATTACCAATGATGATCGGTAATTATTAATGGAGGCTGGGTTTGGCTATAAGGGGCGAGAGGAGGCCAAGAGATAATTGATCTTACGGAACACATTTTTGTATTATAAATTTTTGCATTTTTATATTGATGCAATATCGAAACTAAAACAAATAAAAATTACCAATGATGATTGGTAATTATTAATGGAGGCTGGGTTTGGCTATAAGGGGCGAGAGGAGGCCAAGAGATAATTGATCTTACGGAACACATTTTTGTATTATAAATTTTTGCATTTTTATATTGATGTAATATCGAAACTAAAACAAATAAAAATTACCAACGATGATTGGTAATTATTAATGGAGGCCGGGTTTGGCTATAAGGGGCGAGAGGAGGCCAATAAATGCGGCTGTAATTCTGTAACTAGAAACAGAGACTATACGATATAGTCTCTGCTAGAAAGGAGTTTTTGCATTTTTATATTGATGCTACAGGCTTAGAAAAATTTGCGTAATTATACTTTATCTATGGTCAGAAGAGAAAAGAAAGGGTATTTAAGTTATATTGCGGCTCAAAAAAATAGCAAAAAAATTTGGTCTGCGCTTACTGATTTTAATATTCGCGCAAAAAAAGATTTTTCTCTACCTAAGGAACTGTCAAATCCGAATGAAGTCAACACATACTTTGCATCTTTTTTACAAAATGTTTCAGATAATTGTAATGAAAAAAATTATTTTTACAACAATAATATTTTTAATGAGAATAATAAATTTACTTTTAGGTTAACGACAGTTGAAGAAGTACATAATATTCTTAATAGTATACAAACTAATGCTCTTGGTATAGATAATACCTCTTCTTCTATGTTGAAATACTGTAGCCCATTTATTGATAATATGGTCACTCATATAATCAACTGCTGCATTGAGCAAAGATACTTTCCATGCATGTGGAAAATTGCAATTGGTAGACCATTACCTAAAAATAGTAACCCCACTACTTTTTCCGATCTAAGAATTATCAGCATCTTACCTGTAATGTCTAAAATTTTTGAAAAAATTCTGTACAATCAAATTTACTTATATCTCACGTTTAATAATCTACTACCACATACTCAATGTGGTTTTAGAAAAGGCTTCAGTACAGCCACAGCTTTGGCAAATGTTACTAATGACTTGATCGAAGCATGTGATAATGGGCTGATTAGTGTGCTGGTGCTGCTAGATTTTTCTAAGGCATTCGATACAATTAACCATCAGCTACTGTGCGCTAAACTTAAATATTACGGATTTGACTTACTTTCACTTTCACTTATCACTTCATATTTAAACGACAGGTCACAAAAAATATGTATTGACAGTAAATTTTCTTCCAGTATAAATATAAGATCTAGAGTTCCACAGGGATCTATTTTAGGCCCTCTATTGTTCATAATATACACTGCCGATATTTTGTCTTCAGTAAGTTTTTGTAAAGTACAGACATATGCCGATGACACGCAATTATATATGCATTTTAACATTAAAGAAATAGTTCAGACATCTGACAATATTAATGTGGAGCTGGAAAATATTGAAAATATTAAACAGCTTTCTTATGAGCATGACTTAATATTAAATTCAAAAAAATGTAATTTATTAATTTTCGGCAATAAAGAGAAAAGGTCATTTGTAAAAGAACATTTAAATATTAGAATTGATAATGTTCCCTTGCCTATAGTTAATCATGCAAGAAATTTGGGGGTGATCCTTGACTCTGATCTACGTTTTGGAGAACATGTTAAAATGTTGCTGCAAAAATCATACACATCTCTTAAATTAATTTATGCTAATAGAGAAATATTAAATTTGAAAAAAATGTTATGCGATTCACTCGTTCTTTCTTACTTCAATTATTGTGATTTTATTTATGGGCCATGCCTCAATCATAGTGAGAAATATAGTATACAAAAGGTTCAAAATGCATGCTGTAGAATGCTTTATGGAATTAGAAAATATGATCATATTTCTCACAAAATAAAAGAGTGTAAGTGGCTTAATATGGAGAATCGCCGTAAGCTCCATTTGGGTAATTTTTCTCATAACTTACTCACCTCCTCCAACCCTTCTCTCATTAAAAGTAAATTCGTCACCAGGTCAACTATTCATTCGAAAAACATTAGAGAAAAAAATAAATTTACAATACCGCACCATCGGACAGCTATGTTTAAAAGAGGTTTTGCATATAACGCGATTTATTCTTATAATTCACTTCCACAAGAATTCAAGCTGTATAACATCAATAAATTTAAATATAAATATAAAATTTACCTTTTCAACAAGCAGTGAGTATATATATATATTGTATATATATATTGTATATATATATATATAATAAATTTACAATACCGCACCATCGGACAGCTATGTTTAAAAGAGGTTTTGCATATAACGCGATTTATTCTTATAATTCACTTCCACAAGAATTCAAGTTGTATAACATCAATAAATTTAAATATAAATATAAAATTTACCTTTTCAACAAGCAGTGAGTATATATATATTGTTACCTAGCAGATATAAATATAAGTTTTCTTTTACAAGTTTTCTTTTTTTTAAGTACATTTTTAAAAACTTAATTTACTCCGCGGGCAGTGATTAGGTTTTGTTGTCCGTCTACCAATTTCTTCCGAAATTGTTTTTGAATTACACTTATATATGTTATATGTTTAGAAAAAAAAACCATCTAGTGTCATTTAAATTATAAATTTGAAATTTTGAAGAGCTCACACTCTCTTTCATGGTTGAGTATGAGTAGCTTTTAGCTAGACTTCGCCATGGTTGGTGTTGTGATTTCTTCTTCACTTTTCTTTTTTTTGTGGACTCAATATTTGTATTCTTTTATATAGAGTATATTTATTGTATAATAAAGTCGATTTATTATTATTATTATTATTATTATTATTATTATTATTATATATCGAAATCGAAACAAATAAAAATTACTAATGTAAATTGTTAATGGAGGCTGGATATGGTTAAAGGGGGCGAGAGGGGGTCAATAAATGGAACTATTGTAACTAAAAATATTTTTTACATTGCATTAAATGAAAATAAGTTCATAAATTACTTGCGAACTATCCTATGAAATATTTATTTAGGATTGATAGGTACTATCGTTATTAAAGCTAAAACAACAAAAAATGGTTACGGTATATTTTTCAAAAATGGATACTGGGTATGACTATAAGGGGTGAATGGTGGCCAGAGAATGCGGCTGTGGTTCCGTAAATAAAAAAATTTATTTTATTACTAAATTTTGATGAAAATAGTGTCAGAAAATGTTAGCCTGGGAATTTTAGTTTTTGACATGAAATTAATTATTGTAAAGCTGAAAATTTTCAGAATTGTAGTTTTGGTCCAGGACAACATGTACCAAAAAGTCACCTAGCTCCGTAACGTGACGCTACAGAGAAGGTAGGAGGTCTATATTTGCCTGAGTGAAGGAGACGGGGCCCTACAGTTTATGGTGGAATCCGAACCACTTCTTGGGGAAAATTTCCTATGAAAAATTTTTTCGCTGTATGGGGCTCGAACCCACTTCGCTAGGTACGCTCAGAGTGCAAGCTAGACGCAAAATCAAATCAAAAACTAGTTTATTTAAAATTAAAATAATACAGCATTTGACCCTCCCCAGATACTCGCTTCGGAGCCAGTCAGACATCCACGGCGCCAGTCGTCGTGGAAATTGAAAGACTGGACGAAGTGAGGCCAGGTAGAGCTAAGAGGAACTGAAAAATAATGTAATATCTCCTGGTCACGGGGTGCAACATAAATATTAATTAAAGTTAAACATGTAAAAAGATAACTTAAAATAATTGAAATGAAAAGGCAAAAGGTGCGTGTATAAATAAATATCAGAGATAAATATGATGACCATCACGCGGGAAAATTATCGGCCCAAAAACATTTGAAGTTTCAGAAGATTTTGATATTTACAAAAAATATAATTAGGAAGGGAAAAATTTAAGAAACGAACAAAAGGCAACAAAGAGAAACGAAGACGGTAAAAAGAGTTATATATCGGAAGATGTGTGTGATAGATTTTATAGTATAGAGAAAAGGGGATATGGCTAAATAAGTTGCCAAAAGATGGGCAACGCCTGATATGGTAATTTGTGTTTTATGCGAAAAGGTGCATTATGCTCTCTAATTTGAGTAATGTTGTTTGTAAGCGGACTATCACTAAGTTTAAATTGGTAGAATTATTGTGATGTAACTTTGATGTAGTTCGCCAGTGGCATTATGTCGTGACAATGTGCATAAAGGACTCTTAAGGAGGCATATCGTGAGGAATTTGAGATGAGGCGCATAAATTTATGTTCCAGGACTGTTAGTTTCTTTATTGCCGTGGCCGATGTTCTGCACCACACCGGTGCCGCGTATGTAAGGACCGGCCACACGATAACAGTATAAATTAATTTTTTATTCTGAAGCTAGACGCGCTAACCCACTGAGCCACCGACCCCCTTTGATGGGTAAGAGAACGGGACGAAAACTTATTGGTGGGTCTTCACCCCCTGACCCCCGTCGGGATCATTTGGGGGATGAAAAGAAATCAAGAGGCCCTGACATAAGAGAAAAGCACTCTTGGAAACCTCTACATCAGTATGTTTTTTATGTAATGCAGCGATTACAAGATTGCTCCGATATTCATCCCTTCGCACCCTTACTCCCCTCATAAAATCCACTTGAAGGTTAAAAACGGACCTCTAGACTATGGCTTTTGGCTTACCTTTATGTCAGATTTTTTTTCGATACAATATAATGATTGTAAAATTGCTCAGATTTACGCCCTCTAACCACTGTGAATTTCTCTAGAGCGATGAGAAAGAATCACGAGGTCATGACATTCCTAAAGAACATTCTTGTCACTAAAGAACATTCCTAAAGAACACTCCTTGCTACAGGATTTTTCGCACCTCCATCTTCTTATAAAATGCGCTTGAAGTTTGAAAACAGACCATTAGGACATTAATTTTATGGAGAGCGTCTTTCATTATTCTTGTGACATAATTTACTTTAATGTAATATTATAAACGGTAAGTTTTCAACCAGCTTTCTCACCCCTTCATAGGCGTGTAAAAATACTGTTGTGGGAATATTGGTTATCGTTCCAGATCCAGACACACTGCAATCAGAATGCAATATCTGGTACATTCACTATCTATTCACTGACTCAAGTTCATTATTCAAGAAAAGGGTTAGTTTTGCAGCCTGTGATGGGGTGAACTAGGTGAACTAGGTCATAACATATTTATGGTTCATTCCTAGTACTAAAGCTTAGAGAGTTCAAGCTTTTTCGCCAGTTATTGGAGTTTTGGTGCAGTTTGGTATAGTATTGGGGTAATTTTCATCCCCTTAAGGGTGTCTGCTTGCTTTGTGTAAGCCCTAGTCAACACCTTCATTCATGCATTCATAATAGACTCATATTATATTTCTGTTCATGGAAGCTCTATAACTCAATAGCATCATTTTTCCCTATTTTCATCCTTATATAGGGGATGTTTTTGGCTTTTCCGAATTAGTCAATGGATATACGGATTCGTCGATACTAGATACGAATTCCGTGTCGAAAAATACTAAGAATATCTTGATTGCTATGCCAGAACTGATAAATATTCACTTTTTGTATGGTTTTGTATTACTTCCACATCCATTGGAAGTATAGTAACGACAAAAATTTTTTTTAAAATTTTTATTGTTCAAATAGGCTTAGAATATCATGAAACGTCGAGATTTTAAGTTTGAGATGAAAAAAATTTCTGTCTGTCGGTCTGTCTGTAACATTTTTGTGCGCACGTTTACTCTGGAACCGTTTGAGATGTTAACTTGAAATTTGGTACACATATGTATTTTAACGAGATCTAGAACTAGATTATATTTTCATCTTATTCAGTCGAAGGATTGGGGGGTAAATTTGGGCTAAATAGGTAAATCAAGCAGGTAAGAGTCCATAAAATTGGTGTTTAGTATATACAAGAGAAGCTAAGGTTTCAAAAAAAATTTGGCATTAGACACCCCCATACCACCCCCACCCCATTATTAAAGGGGATGAAAAAAAAATTGTAATTTAGTGTGTGTACAAGAACCAAAAACCTCAAAATATTTTTTTACTTCATCCACCTCCACTTTTAAATAATGCCTTATAGTAAAAAAAAAATTATTAAATTTAAACTGTGTTTAAACGGTTAGATATTGCCGCCAATTTTCGGGCTATTCTATTAGCTATGACGTAATAGCGTAATCACCAGATGCTAATTTGTGATTTGAACAGAGAAACGAGTGCTACTTTGCCATATTTCGATAAATAATTAAGATATTCTGTACTGCTATACGGAATCCTCTGTAATATTACAATTCTGTATTAGCCAGTTATCAATCAGCCTTAAAAATATATAAAATATTTACTTGCTGGGTATTTGAAACAGTATTAAAAATTAATATTAAAATTTATTTCAGACAGTGCAGTAGTGCACATTCTTTTTTAGAAATGTGACAATGTAGCTGGTTACTGTCAAATGTAAAATGCCCCTGTTTTAGAAGTTATTACGCTATTACGTCACGAGATATCCGGAAAACTACCTTGTTTTAAATCCACTCTGATTTTAAGCATATTCATTTTACAATAAAACCAATAATAGTCGGTAAAATTATATTTATAACATTTTGGAGAGTCATACTATGTTATTAATATTGTCGTGTTCGTTATCGTCTACTAGCCCATTGAATGATTTTATGTAAATCAAGTAAAACTGTTTTATTTCACTTCCTATGAGCTATGTGTTGCCATATATTATTTATTCAACATTAGATTTATACCAGTATCTTCAGAGGACTAATGATATGTAAACTAATACGTTTCCGATGATAGATATATCATGTATCTAGTACTTCATTTGCACAAAATTTATTGCATTAAATATAAACGTATTTGTCTTGCATATACGATACCTGCATATATTATCCACTGCGCCGTAGGAATATTACTCAAGCAGTCGGAAACGTTTAGGAATACAATTACACTGCAGTATTGGATTATTTTAATTGGTGGCTTTAATCTTAAATTTATGTATGTAGGACAATTTAAATGCAACGAAACCGTTATATGCACATGTAAAATTAATATAATAAAATTGCTTTTGTCATGAGTTAAATCCTGAAGAGGAAAATTTGTATTTAAAAAAAAAATATTTTTGAAAAAAAAAATTGGATACCTGTTCCTCACAAATTTCACATATTCCTCATATTCAAGACATTTTTTCGTTCTAACTTTAAAGTTTAGATAATTATAATTTCAGACGCTTTAACGAGTTTCTTATGAAGTGTCACAAGTTATCTGTCGAGGTTAGGCCTTATCGGACCTAATTGAATGTCTATTTGGATGGATTAATCATTTCTCCACCAGGCGCATGCACGAGATGAAACAAGGCAATTTCATGTCAAATGAAAATGTCAGCTCAGATGTTCCACAAGGATCTCACTGTGGCCCCCTTTTCCTTTTCCACTTTATTAAAGACATGATCAATGCGATTGCAAATTGTCAGGTTATGTTACTGTTAAGATGATCTCAAACTAACTTTAAAGTGTACTAATGATGCAGTATGAGTTCAGGTTGATCTTAATAATTTAAATGTGGTGCATTAAGAAGTATCTGTACCTAAACACTGATAAATGATTTCTCTGTAATCACTATTTCATAACAAATTTAATGCATTTGGATACATTTTTTTCTACAGATAATTCCTTCAATTTTTATCCAGTAATAGAACAATCACATAATTTAAATCGGAAGAAAGAACAGCATATGGTGAAATATATATCACTCTAAATAAAGAAATTATTCATTTACTAGAAGAAGTTTTTGTCATTTATAACTAACTTCTCATTTCCTATTTGCTCAGATAGTCTTAAGATATCAAAAATTATACCAATACACAAAACGGAAGAAGAAGCGGTCGTATCAAATTATATGCCAATCTTATAAGGTTTTTCCAGTGAACAACATTGAGTGCACATCGTGCGTGCGCAAATGACGACACACACTCCACTAATTTAAGTAATGACCAAAGCTCGGGAATTTTATCTTGGCGCTAAAAATGGCTTTCGTACAGACATAATAGTATATTGCAAACACACTGAAATAATCGGAAAAACAACAAAGTGGTGAAATATTCATCATTGCCAACTACAATATATGTTTGTAATAAATTTAACCTAAAAACAGTAATGGTTCTTACAAAAACATGGAATACGTATTTAGCAAATAAAAAAACGAATGTGAATCAAACACATACTTTCTTGTTCTGTTTAATATATGTGGTGTGTTTATTATGTTTATTCTCATAATAATTAAATATAAAAATCCAATAAGCTGCTGGCAGCATAAAATATTTTTTTCCCAATAAAATAAACCATTTTTATATGATATTAAATCATACATAACAAACAAAATTAAGGATTAATGGCATAAAACTGCCATGTACCGTGTGCATCACAAAAGTACACAACGTGATAAAGTGAATTTTATTTCATTTTAAAATGTTAATACGTAACCTACTTTTATCGGAAATCCACTACATTTGTGAAACGTACTGACAATTATCTAAAGACGTAGTTGATTCTTTTAATAAATTTAATATTCGGAAATTCGGCTCGACACGAACGTATCAAAATTGACATTTTTTGCATTTTTCTATTAACTTACATGTAATCTTTTATATAAACTATTTCTTATCTGAATAATAGATGAGGGTATTAATTTCTTATGCCGGATCTTAGACTACTAGACAAGCAGGTCAACTACGTCTACGTCTCCCGATGCGATAGAGACATTGACGTCACAGCTATAACATGAAAGCGCCACGTGTTGATACGTTCTTGATTAATTTTGAAGCCTATAGAGACCCTAGAAAATTCTTTTTTTTGCATTTCGCTCTAGAATTAATAGATCTTTCAGAAAATGTAATAAAAAAATGCTAAATGAGCCCATTGCAGTGTTGAAGGTATCCGATTCTCACCGAGTGTCAACATTAGATTCCAGTGTACAGCGGTACTTTTATATGTTTCTTTACTAATGCTGTTTTGTTATCTCCTTTAATAGGACGCCGCTGAAATTGCGAAACATTGCTTTGACAAAATCCCTTTTACTATACCTATACTGTGGCAATCTGCACATTTACGTCAACATTTAATAAAGGGAAAGGGTAGACCATCCGAGATTGCAATTTCGCAATCCCTAGTACAAATCTAGCCATATGTATGTATCTACATACCTAGAGTGAAATTATACAGAGTCGACGGTACACAAAAATGTCTCGTGCTTCTCAGGCTACGATATATTTGTGAATTCGCGATTTCCCAGAACTGTAATTTGATGGAATAGATCTTTATTGTAGTAGTTGCTAAAAAACAATTTCTTGAACATTTAAAACAAATTTTAATAGACATATTTCCTCACAAAAGCATATGAGGCTTTACTGATAGTGACAGTGAGTGTTTATAATAAACTGACCATATTAACTTTGGATATTATTATTAAAAAAAGTACAAGGTAAGATTATATTGTGTCATACTTGCATAAAAATCTTTCCGCACTGACCTAGACCCTAGATTTTGACATCACGGAGATAAAATTCCCGAACTTTGGTAATGACAGTGCCCTGTTTCATTGAAAAGTAGGTTATGTACCACATTACCGATAAAATGCTGAATTTTTGGTACGTTAACCTTTTTTTTTTTCATTAAGCTGGTTGTTATAATCTAGTCCTCACTTCTATTCCAGGAATTCTTCAAAATTTCATCGAGTATAGTAAATTTTTTTATTATTTCTAGATTAATCATTCGCGCCATATAGTCCAGTCAGAATAGACATTAAACCTCGGAAAATTTCCGATGGAGTTTAAAATTTATACAGATCTTTAGATCATCATTTTAAATGAAATATCAAAAATCCTTATTGATCCGATCCGTGCTGAAAATTTTATTCAAGGTCAAACGTACAAAAAACGGTTTTTGAAGAATATCTCTTAAACGGTTGTTTCGTAAAAATACTTGATATGAAATTTACAGAGCATGCGATTTTCTACAAAAATATTTCTACATACGCTTCTTTTCATATAAATGATTGTTCGTGAGTCATCGCGATTTAAAATATTGCAAATATTGCAATTTTCTTCTACCTCGAAGGTAGAGTGCTTGGCGCATTTTTTTTATGTAGTATCCCCAGTAAGTACAATTCACAGTCTGATCTGATTAAATAATAGATTTATAAGGCCTTAGCCAAATTTAAAAAAACTAAAAGCATTTAGACTTTAGACTTTAAACTTTTATTCTAATAATCTGTTACCAAATGTTGGAGAGTTTTATTTAATATAAAAACTAACTCAATGGGTTCCGATAATATTTCTTTACATATGTTAATATACTGTTGTCCTTTGATTATTCCTTATCTTACGCATTTAGTAAATTACTACACAGAATATAATATTTGTCACTGCTTTGTTGATGGTAACCGATGATATTCTGTCGGCAAGTGATAGTAATAAATTTTCAGCGTTAATACTCCTGGATTATTCAAAGGCCTTTGACAGGATAAATCATAAGTTACTCTTAGCCATATTACACTTCATTGGATTTACTAACAGTGCCACGGACATGATTGAAAATTATTTAAGCAATCGTCACCAACTAGTCAAAATGGGCGAAAAGATTTCAGAACTCTTGGCTATTAATAGTGGGGTTCCGCAAGGCTCAATATTGGGGCCATTATTGTTTAACTTATACAAATAAATTTTCCTCCTTTTTGAGTAATAGTGAATACTACTATTATGCAGATGATGCACAGATTTACTTTTCCTTTAATTTCGAAAATTCTGAGGATGCACGCATTATAATCAACAACGATTTAGCAAAATTGCTCGAGACTTCAGAGCATCATTGCTTGTCAATTAATCCAGATAAATCCAAGGTTATTTTATTCGGAAGTAAAATTCAAAGGACACAATGTCTAGAAAATTTTAAGATTGAAATGGACTCAATTGAACTTCAATTTGTTGATTCTGCTAGAAACCTTGAACTTTACCTGGATTTCAACCTAAGGGTTCAGCGAGCACATCACCAAAAATATAAAAAAAGCATAATGCAATCTAAAATTATTATATGGCTCCTCTACCTTAATAGATAATAAGACTAAGGCGATATTATGTAATGCATTGGTCCTAAGTAATTTTAACTTCGCGGATATAGTTTATCATCCCTGTCTCACAAAGCAAGATCAGGCACGAATTCAGTGGGTGCAAAATTCGTGTGTTCGTTTCATTTTTGTAGTCAAAAGATATGAGTCTGTTAGAGACAAAATTGTAGAATTGAAATGGCTCACAATGAGTCAGAGACGAGTTTTGCACACATGCTGCTTTTATAATAAACTTCTGAACAGTAAAATTCCTCGATATCTTTTTGATCAAATTGTTACGAGAGGCAGTGTTCATAATCTGAACACAAGAAACCGATCTTTGTTAACCCCACCACCACACAGATCTGCTCTCTACCAAAGATCATTTTCCTACACCATCACTAAGTTGTATAATTCAATTCCAAACAATCTAAAGAATATGAATGATAAAAAATTTAAAGCGGCATTGGAAACATTAATATTTGAAAAAGTTTTATTGTTCAAGAAGTTCATATTTGAATGAAATCGTAAAAACCACTATTATTATCGAATATATCATTAATTGATACTCCTCTACTTTATTTTTTTTTCGGCCTTTCTCATATTTTGTCTTTTTTTCTCATATTTTTTTTTCTCTTTTTTATAACTATTATTCTCATGCTTAACTGTTTTTCCATTTCATATTAGTGAATGTATATCATTTTTGTTTCATCGTTCGGTTAGGTTATTTATATATAAATATGTATTATGAAATTGTTATTTTTCAGGTTAAGTGGTAGAGCACCTTACGCTTGCGTAAAATGGTGAACTTCGCCTGTACCACATGTTTATACTAAAATGTATCTTTAATTTTTTCAATCTTTTCTAAATAAAGACATTATTATTATTATATCGATTAAAAATAATAGTGTTTTAGTTGATTATGAAACCAGAATACTTTATTATTGGTTTAAAAAAAATTAAGTTCTGATTAAATATTCTCAAATTCTATATCAACAGTTGTACTTTCTTCTTCTTCTTCTTCTTCTTCTTCTTCTCCTTCTTCCTCCTCTGGTTGTTGGATTTGTGTATATTGTTGTAAAAAACAACATGGATCTAATATTTCTCTATTTACATCGATATCATTATCATCCATCAACTCCCGGTTTCGATGCAATTCACATGAAAATCAAATTTTTCAATGGGACAACCTGTATATTTTTGCATATCTGGATCCTGCTGGCCGAAATACATATGATCAGAAGTGGTATCATGCGGTAAAACTTCTTCTTATAACAATTATTAAATAAGACAGCTAATTATACTCATAATTATATAAAACTATTTTTATTTTTAACAGCATTGAAAAAATTTATTAGAAAAATGTATTTCAGAATTCAAATTTGTTTATAAATCGGCATAATTTTACTATTTTGAAAATTAAAAGAAAAACTGCATTAGGGAAGCTGTTCAGTCAATATCCTTACAATAGGTTAGAAACAGTTACAAAGAGCTTTACACTCGCCCTCAAAAATGCGTGGGTGGTGGAGACGTGTTTGAATAATATATTTTTAAAAATTTGTTTTAGTTTTCCTAATACATTTTTTCAATTCTATTAAAAATAAAAGTAGTTTAATATAATTACGAGTATAATTAGCTGTGTTATTTAATGATCTTTGTACTAGTCAACCATCCTAAGTTAGCAAGTAGCCGCACAGAAAGAGAAGAAATATCGTCACTGTTGGACACAGATAAACATGCTTCTTAAGCTAGCTAGCTTAAGAAGCTTAAAAATCCTTTTGTTTCTGTCCAACAGAGACGATATTTCTTCTCTCTCTGCGCAGCTACTAGCCAACTGAAATTTTTTTAAAAAGTCGAATCAGGCAGATTTATCCACAAATTGGAGTTCTAACATAAATTTTAATTCTAAACAACTTTTCTTAGTGACAGTTTCTCATATCGTTAAAATTGAACGTAGTTTACTCTTACATAATTTTCAGATTTTTTAATTTTCTGAACACCCTGTACATGACATGTTAACTTACTCCATGGCAATCATATTTTTAGTAAAAGCAAAACTCTTTATGTAGAATAAATTTTCTGGAATAATTTCCTTATTTTTTTGTAAATTTCAATATATTATTATTATTATTATTATTTCTAAATAAATTGGGGTCTTGACATTAATTTTTGCGTTTCGGTTGTTAATAAATAAACAAATTGATTTTTCCTCTGGGTATTCTCTTGTGCTTATATTTTTGTGTAATTTAGTTGAAAATAATCCAGATTTAGGTAATCCAAAACTTATTGCTCTTATAGCCACACTGAAAACAAATTAAAACAATAAAAACGCTGCAGCAAAAAAATTCCATTAAAAATTTATTTTTACTCCACTATTAGTAATAATGTATTAATATTATAATATATTTTTATTTATTAGTAATGTATATAATCAATGATATATGCATATTTATATAGCTTATCCTTACATATGCATATATCTTTCAGGAACTACATTTTCTTACTTACTCATTAAATATTGTGATGGAAAAAAATGATAATGACTAATTTAAAAATAAATTTCTGATTTTTCCACCTAAATTGGAAATCATATATAGCTATCATTACATAAGTATATATTTTTCAGGAACTACATTTTTCTACTTACTCATTAAATATTGTGAAGGAATAAAATGTTAACGTAAATGTGATTTAAAAATAATTTTCTGATTTTTCAACCTAAATTGGAAATCAGTTACAACATTAGTTGATTGAATACATCTCTCATATAAGAGAGAACATTTTACGCGAATATATAAACTGGCAAATATATAGGTGTCATGGTATGTTGCAAAGACTGGAAAGAAAGATTTGTTTTTACAGCAGCTCGTAAAGAGACATCCCAGATGAAGTTGTTTGTCAAAGCGTAGCTGCAGATGTCAGCAGGCGCTCTTTTAGTTTTCTTTTTCTTATCCCCATGAGCGTCCATACAAATATATAAAGACATGATAATATTTTTAGACAATTAAAAATTAAACCTTATAAATAGTTTGTTGTTGGCTTCTTTCGGTTTATATAATGAAGACTTGAAACTAATAATAATAATAATCAGGCACAGTTATGAGACTACGCTATTGTTATAAGTTAGACTAGTAGCAATAGTCAGTTCATTTTCGTTGTCTACAATGTTGGAAGTGGATACACGTCACTTCACGTGGATGCGTAGATAATAAAAGGTATTGGTGACAGACTACAGCAATGACACTTTTGCCAATTTTACATTTGCCAAAGTTAGTTTTGTCTATTTTCACCAGATGTTTGGGTATCCCCACCTTCAATAATATAGTTTGTCCTATTCCACATTGTGAAACAAAAGTCTTACGGTAGATTACGAGAGAAAGGTAAAAGTTTTAACAATGTAATGATAACGCTTTATAAGATGGTAAAACAACAAACGATTAGATAGATAATACAAGTTTTAAAGGTATACCAACTTGGAAACAAAAAATTAGTGTAAGAATGTAATAAATTGAATTTAATAAAATGTAATAAAGTGAATAAAATAACTAGTTTCTTACAATTAAAAATTCTTCTGACCAAAATTGGGAAGAGTGCAATAAGTCTTACGTAACTTGGAATTTCTGAGGAGTAGTGGATGGCGAGTTCCTGAAGATGGCCCACGAGTACTCGAGGTTAAGTCAGGAATTTACAGGAAGCGCGGCTGGACAAAACTCCTGCTCAATCCGGAGTTATGAGCTTGTCCACTCTCAACGAGGCCTGCATGAACCCAAAAGCTTCAGAAGAGCAGATGTTTATTAGATGAGCCTCCTTGCAATTGCACTTAACGTTAGTTGATCCAAGATTTTACATAAAAAGGAAAACAATTGTTTTAAAAAGTAATTAGGGAAATAGATGAAAAATTTTTAAAAATATGAAATAAAAAAAATTAAAATATATGCAAGAACAATGGTGATAAGAAAATGAATACTGATAATTATTATAATACTCGATAATAACAAAAACAGAAAAGCAAAGCTGAAATGTTAACGTTAAACAAAAATATGAAAATTAAGTAGCAATAATGTCTTAAGATATTTAGAAAAAAAATTACTCTGGTAGGCCTTAAATGCCTCGGTATTTAATTAAAATACTAACTAGATTGAAATTTTGATAAATTAAATATGCCCAAAACTTCACTAAAATTATAGTAAAGCTCAAGGTAATCGGAATCCAAATAATAAAAAACAAGATTTTGATAAAGTTAAGGTATGATAGGCCAATTACTTCCACATCCAGTGGAAGTATAGTAACGACAAAAAAATTTTTAAAAATTTTTATTGTTCAAATAGGCTTAGAATGTCATAAAACGTCGAGATTTCAAGTTTGAGCGGAAAAAAAAATTTCTGTCTGTCGGTCTGTAACTTTTTTGTGCGCACGTTTACTCTGGAACCGTTTGAGATATTGACTTGAAATTTGGTACACATATGTACTTTAACGAGATCTAGAACTAGATTATATTTTCATCTTGTTCCGTCGATGGGTTGGGGGGTAAATTGGGGTAAATTTGGAGTAAATAGGTAAATCAAGCAGGTAAGAGTTCATAAAATTGATATTTAGTATAGACAAGAGAAGCTAAGGTCTCAAAAAAAATTTTGGCATTAGCCACCCCCATTACCACTCCCACCCCATTATTAAAGGGGATGAAAAAAAAATGTGATTTAGTGTGTGTACAAGAACCAGAAACTTCAAAATATTTTTTTACTTTATCCACCGCCCACTCCCACCCCCTGTCACCACCCCCACCCCACTACCGATGTGGGGTATCGTTTTATGGGTTTTTGGGGTAGAGGATTTCAAATATTATATTATTAAAGTTCCATAAACAATTATTTCCAGATACAAAATTTTTTCGTTGTGTGACTTGGATAGAAAATCCGGATGTGGAAGTAGTGATTCCTTAGGCAGCGGTTTTTTAAAGCAGAAGGCTTCATTAATATTTTCTCAAGCAGAGGGTTTGACGTAAAAGTGGCTTTATAAAGTTCGAAACCTTGGTTGAACCAATTTCTGTATATTATAAAAGTGAATGTAAAAATGTTTGTGAACAAAAATTACTCAAGGAGTAATCAGATAAAGTAAAAGATATTTAAGCAGTGAAGATTAACTAATAGTATTAAGAGATAATCCAAGATTAATTTAGAATACGAAAAATTAATCCGGGACGGAGATAAAGATTTGGCTGGAACAAGAAACATCAGAACCTCTCTCAAATGCGAGAATTCTGCCCTTTTTCCACGAACTCAGTGGTTTAAATTCTTTAGATTTAAATAGCCAAAGATAAAAAAAATAATAAAACCACCCACCTCCTGTATAAGTGAGGAAACCATTCATAGCCCAGTCCATGAAGGTATTTACCGACAAAATTTTGCAAACTGAGTAAACTTTTCTTTAATGAGTTCGTGAAAGTGTGTAGAATAATATCCTGAAAAGTTTACATTTCTGTCGGATGCAGAACATAAAAAAAAGTGAAGAAAAAAAATGTTTCTCATCCATTTTTTCAAAATTTTGAAATTAAATCAAGCTAGAAAAAAATAAAAAAATACAGATGGATAGACCACATATTTATGAACAAAAAATGTCCTAACAAAATTTATCGTTAAAGTCACGGTTTTCCCGGAAAGAAATTGTCAAATGTAACGTTATATCTCGGAGCGAGATCCATGCGTGCACGCCCTTGAATACGCATGACTGTGACACCTACGCACTGAATTACATGTCACTAAATCAGAATTTGTTCAATCTATATGAGTGTTGCTGTTGGTTCATTTAAAAGATGGAAATTGTAGCTTTCTGATCCTTTTTTTGTTTTAAACAATGAAGTTCGCCGGCAGTTATCGACTGATTTCGTTACTGTCGGCGATCTGCAAGTTGGTGGAGAAGGTCATACTGATCAGACTAGTCTCTGGTCAGGATTAACTTGACACTGACGACAGGCGGGACAGGGGCACTGTGCAGCAGGTTGTCAGGATCGTGAATGACGTCAAGGTGCAATGCAACCTCGAGAAGAACACCGTCATGGTGTTCCTCGATATCGAGAAAGCCCTCGATACCGTATAGATCCAGGGTCTTCTACACAAATTGAACGCACTGGACTTTCCTATACACATAACGAAACTCATTCACTATTTCCTGACAGGTAGATCGCTGCAGGTCAGGGTGAATAATAAACTATCAACGCGGTGGGACATTCGCGCGGGCGTCTCCCAGGGGTCATGCCTGTCACCTAAGTTGTATAAATTATGCGTCTCCGACTTTCTGGAGTTTCCGAATACGAAACTTGCCAAGCACGTCGACAACACGACCATGTACGCGCACTCGCCTAATGCTCAGGCGGCGAATATGCTGCTGAAGGCGCACATGGCTCGTGCCACGGCGTATTACAACAAGTGAAAAATTCACGCGCCGGTTCAGAGAGAACCGTATTATAACGCCTATTTCTGTCGGGAGTTGCCAAATTCCTATTAAATGGTGAGTAAAGTACCGTTAAGTTAATCTGGACAAGAGACTGACGTACAACATTCACATCAGCGAGACTGTACAGATAGTCTACTCCGTGTCCAGCTTAGCCAACTTCTTCACTACTATAATCTACTTTTACTCTATCTTTATGCTCACCATATCAACTTTATAATCTTAACTCCTCTCTATTCCTTTTCCGTTTGTTCATTGTTTTATCGTTTTTGTTCTTTTTGTCCTCTTTTGTTCCAAAATTCATCTCTCGACCCATAACCATGAAGATCCCGACTTTTAAAACTCACAACTTTTAACGTTCCTCTACTTTCCTGGAGGCAGGAAGACCACCAGGGTGGTCTTTGTATTCTGTTTCCCTGTGACAATAGATAAAATAGATATTAATTAGTTTTAGGACCTTGTGAGCAGCATAGTTTTAAGTCCATTGTTGTTTTTAAATTCGCTCGGAGAATAGTAATTACAACTCCCCACCTGAACTACCGTTCTTAGGTGAACCGGACCTGCCCCGCCCAACCTTACACCCACCACGGTACTGCGCCTGGTGGCTGCCTGGTTGGCTCCGGGTCAGGTTCCGACTAAGCACACCTATATTTTTAATTATGAATAAAGTCTTGTTGAATAGAATTGTATTGGTCATTTAACTCGCCAGATTATCATTGACCAAATCAGCTGACGATGAGGCTAGGTTTCGTCACGTGATATATTTGCTGACTAGTGACTAGGTACAGACCAAGTAGAGTGTCTTCGAGATTTCCATTCTCCTTCTACTTTCATGATTTGTTAGTCAATTATTGATGAATATGAAATTTGATATATTGAATATTTTGACCTACGTCATCTTGATGGGGATCAGATTCCGTTGTCACCATTGAGAAACCGCCACTGCCATTAAATATATAGGGTCCCATTTTCCAAAAAACATTGATAACGTCATAGCTAGCATACTAATTGAAATGTTTTTGCGCTTTTTTGAAAACCAAACAAACGAAAAAACATGAATTTTATTCCTTGCTTTTGAAGCATAGCGTATATTTGATATACTTTCCGTTCTAATGACTCGTTTTATTATATACATTTCGAAATTAATTCAGACAAAATTGAAATTAAAAAACGTTTACATTTGTTGAAATTTATATTCAGGCATACACATTTCTAGACTAGGAACATACCTGATGCTATTTCATTAAGGCTAAGAGAGAACTTGTTGAAATTAATTACCCTTATTTTATGCAAAATAGTTTTAGTGCTTCTGCAATTCCTCTGGAATACTAAAGAGCATTTCAAGTAATAAATTAATTGACATCATTTTGTCCCGACCTAAAGTAGCGCACTCTGGGCATATTTTCATTAAGGTAAATTCATCTTATCAGTGGTATGTTTGATCGGTATTGATTTAAAGGTACTCAATCTCGCTTAATTTGACTAATCAACTATGGGATTGATCCAGTTGCCGCCTAGTTGTTTAATCAAATAGCTTAATCTAAGTTTATAGAGTAGTAAAATTAAAATTTGTAGAGAATTGTTTTACAATAGCATTTTTTCGGAAACATTACATGGAGTGTAGCAAAAAGTTTTGGAATAAAAAGTCATTTATTTAAACAAAAGAATATTGAAAATTATGTTTTCTCGCAGTTTCTCTTAAATATCTCTAGTTATATAGCTCGTACCGTAATGAATAAAAAGAGATTGTTCATAATAAAATTCCTCAGAAAAACTAGAATATTTTAGTTAATTTGTTAAGATGCAATAAATAAGAACAATAAAGGGCAGCCATTTTTAAACAGTTGATAATAACTTAAACAATGATGTAAATATTTTAGCAAAATTTTAGGAGACGATGCCCTCTGTTGGAGCTAAATCGTTATACTAAACTTCATGTTGGTATGTTGACAACAACGCATAGAAATCAAAAGCAAAGTTGAAAATTGAATCGTCAATTGTTTAAGTGCATCAAGGCGCACAGCAAATTTTTTATTTTTTTTTTTCAAATTGTAGCTTCTTTTATCTTCCTTTCAGTGATAGTAACAAAATCATTTTTTTTAATTTTCAAAAAACTTTTTTGTTTCAAATTGTTTCTTTCTTTATGTACTTTTAACACATACTAATCATTTTTATTTTTGGTCAAAATATTGATGAGAAAAGTGAATTTGTTTATTAAAAAAAAATGTTAATATTACCGAAAAGAAAATAAAAGAAGCTACAATCTGAAATAGAAACTTGTTGCTGTGCGACTTGATGCACTTAGGCGTTGTTGTTAACATAGAATAGAATAGAATAGAATAGAATAGAATAGAATAGAATAGAATAGAATAGAATAGAATAGAATAGAATATTTTTATTTGTCTTCGTGGCTACAGTATTTGTAGATAAGATATGTCATATAATTTAAGTGAATAAAATAAAAATATAGTAAAAAAACAGAAGTTAAAATTACATACATATAAATAATACATACAGATTAAAACTACACTAATTAACATACACAAATAAGTATCACAAAAAGTTAAGAAATTCCTCCAACGAGTAAAAACTATTTACACTTAAAAAAATTTTTTAGGCTTGTTTTAAATTTACATATTGTAGTAGCTTCTTTCATACACCTAGGCAATTTATTATACAAATAACTGCCAGCACATATTGGTGACTTTTTATATAATGTAAGGTTGTGCTTTTCTATATATATGTTTGGGCGATTTCGTGTCAGGTATGCATGATTGTCGGAGTTAATTCTTAATTTATTTCTTGTGGTATATATGTAACAAAGTAATTTATACAAATAAATACATGCCACTGTCAATATTTTATTCTTTTTAAATGTCTCGCGATAAGATTCCGTTTTTTTTCATGCAAAAAATGGTTCTTACAATGCGTTTTTGGAGAACAAAAACCCTTTGCACATCTGAACATTGGCCCCATACAATGATACTATATGAAACTTTGGAGTAAAATAGAGCATAATAAATATTAATCAAAGAGCCTTGGTCTAGACTACTTTTTAACACACTTACAGCAAAGCAGGATTGTTTCAGTTTGGAACATAGTTTATCAATATGCTTTGACCAGTTGATATTCTCATCCAGAGTGATTCCCAAAAAATTTGTTTCTGATTTAATTTTTAATAGATGGCCGTTAATAGAAATTTTATTATTATTATCACATATCTGTCTTAATTTAGTTTTAAAATACATGCACACAGTTTTTTCGTAATTTATAATCAATCTATTTTTGTAGCACCATACGTGAAACTCTTGTAATACGAAATTTACTCTATAAAATAAGTCGTCCAAAGTTTTCGCTGATATAACAATAGATGTATCATCAGCATACATGAAAATTTTCCCGTAAGTTATATAATCAGGTAATTCATTAATATAAAGAAGAAAAATCAGAGGACCCAACACACTGCCCTGCGGGGTTCCTAAAGAGACATCATGGGCATCTGACAGGGATGTTCCTATTTTAACAAGCATACGTCTGTCTTTCAAATACGATATTATCAAATTATTTATATTGCCCCGTATACCAAGTTTTTCCAGTTTTTCCCCAATAAATGAAATATCTAGCGTATCGAATGCACTGGAGAGATCGAAAAATATCCCCATGATATATTCAGTTGAGTCTAAGCTATCATTGACGAATTGCACAAGTTCAGTAGTTGCAGTTTCGATTGAGTGTTTACTTCGAAACCCGTGTTGACTGCTTGTCATTAAGTTTTGTTTATCTATGAAATTTGTAATGCGATTTGCCATAATTTTTTCAATTATTTTAGAGAATACACTAATCAAAGAAATGAGTCTATAATTTTTTATGTTGTTCGTTTCCCCTTTTTTGAATACCGGTATAATTAACGCGGTTTTTAATCTTTTTGGAAATTATCCGAGTTCGATGGACTTGTTAATTATTAATGCAAAGCACAGTGCAAATTCGTCAATACATTCTTTTACTGAAGTTATAGGTACTTCATCAACTCCAGTTGATCGTTTGTTTGACAACTCCAATATAATATTTTTTACTTCATCGCAAGTTACAGGATTGAAAAATATAGATTTTTCGTTTATTGCCATACTTGTACAATTGTTAGATAATGATGGAAAATGTTCGGCTAATTTGTTCATGACATCAGTTGAAAAATGATTCGCAAAGATATTTGACAATTCTTTAGTGTCACTAATTTCACAATCTTCAAAGTTTAAAACAATATTGTTAAATATCAAGTGTTTTATTAACTATAGTCCATAATGCCTTTGTTTTGTTCTGCGCTGTATCTATTTTACCTATGTTAAACAATCGTTTTTCTTCATTTATCTTTTGTCTATACTTTTTTTTATCAATTTTGTACTGATTGTTTAAATTTTCATCATTAAATATTTTCCTCAACGAATTCGTATGTTTCAACTGTCGAGATAGTGCCTGTAATTCGGCAGAAAATTTAAATTTATTTTTTGATTTGTTGGATTGAAATTTTTTATTAATTGTTCTTTTTGGAAAAGCTACTTCAAAACTATAGTGAAATTCACTCCAAAAAAGCTCAAAAAATGCATCAATATTATTATTATCGGGGCTGTTTAACAAGACTGTATGCGCACCAGTAAATAGATAATTAAAATGTTGTATTGAAAATTCATTTATGTTTCTATGGTGAGTATTTTTCACACCCTCCACATTCCGTTCTATATAATTAAAATTTTCATCCAAACAAGTCAATAATTGTGCTGTATGATGCCGAAATTTCTGGTTCGATAATTTCATGACTTATATTTTGTGCATTCGTTATTAAATAATCAACTGCAGTTTGAGTAATCCCACGTGGATTGATATCAATTCTGGTTGGAACGGTAATTAAAGATTCCAGACCAAAGCTCTCTAATACATCATGTAATATACAATTTTCCATGTTTAATTTTAATTTATCGATATTCAGATCGCCACATATATAAATAAACTTGTACCTTTTTGTTACAATCTCTAATAATATGGTTAGTTGGCTAATAAAGACATCAAAATCGCCCTCTACCGGAGACCTGTACAAAACTATTACACATGTTGTTTTGTTGTAACTGACTGCTGAACATTCAAAAGACATTTCAACTGAGAGATTGTTTAAAATTTGAATAGGTTTACATTTTGTGTCACACTCCTTAACAAAAATAGCTGTGCCGCCGTGTATGCGGGTTTGTCTACAATAATTTGAGATTTTTTTGTAACCATTTAGCTTAATTAACGCTATGTTGTTTGGATTTGATATCCAGTGTTTACTGATACATAAGAACAGAGGACTTATGTCACTTAAAAAAATTTCTAAAATATTTAATTTATTCGTTATACATTGAACATTGATATGCACTAATTGCCACTTTGTTAATTTATTGCACTCGTACTTGGCGTTGCTTGAGTAGTCATTGTCGAGGCTAGGTGGTGAAAATTTCGTTGTCTTGGGAAAGAAAATCGTCTTACTGCAGCTCCTGCAGGCCAAATGTCTGGCGCATATACTTCATGGTGATGTTGAATCAGAAAATCTACTTTGAACGAAGTCGATGTTTCGCTTTCTTTTAAAATTTCACATCCAAAGAGTATTTGCGGTGCAGTTACTTTTAAACAACCTAATAAGTCGTCTGGAGTCGTACCTGCATCACAACGATAAACATGTAGGTAACCTTTTTTAGGTACAGTTCTAACGTTAATATTCTTAGAATTGTTTGATCCAATTATTGGTTTATTATGATTTCGTTTATATTCGGTTCCGTTTGATTTATTTGTAGATATACTTTTTTGGGCTCTTTTTATACCATCACATACTTGGGTTACCGTGATTTTTTGTGGTTGGGAGATTCCCGACGGGATTCCTAGATTTTTTGCTCCTGTATTTACATTTGTTTGTCTACTTTCAACACAAGTAATTTGCTTTTTTGCAACGTTACTTTTGTCTTCATTGCCAGTAGATGGAGTATTAAAGGTATGTATTCTCTCTGTAATTTGAGCTTCTGAATAATTTCCAGAGTTGTCTTTAGATGGCTCTACACGTTTATTAGCGTAATTTCGATTGTTATTATTTTTTAATAAGTTGATAATTTCTTCTAATTCAGATGTCCTTTTCTCCAAATAGTAATTTAATTGTTTTAATAGATTAGACTCACGTTTATGAGATTCTAATTCTGTGGTTAGCTGAACACACTTTATGCTTTTCATACATCCATTGTCGACATATACACATTTTTAAGACATCACAATGTTTCATATTTACGGGCACTTTTTTGTAAACAATTAGTTCAATAAGAATAGGTTTTGTCAATTTATTTAACTCTTGTACGAGTTGAGACACCTCACCGGTCGCCATATTCAATAAGCAAAAAAAAAAACCAACCATACCAACTTGAAATATGATATGACGATTTAGCTCCACTAGAGGCCATCGTTTCCTAAAATTTCTTCAAAATAGTTACATCATTGTTTAAGTTATCATCAATTGTTTAAAAATGGCTGTTCTTTATTGTTCTTATTTATTGCAACTTCACAAATTAACCAAAAAGTTTCGGATAAATCTACTTCTCTTCTGAATTTTATTACAGCCGGAGAGCGATATCTTCGAATGCAATATGCAAAATAAAGTAGCCTATGCAACTCGCCAAGACACAAAAACTGAAGTCATAATCTTATGTAAAATGACCTGCCGAATTCGAATGTGGGGACCGCGATTTGATTTGGAATTGCGAAATCGGGGAAAATTGCACTTTTCCATTTTATGAAAAAACTTTCTCATTCCACTAGCTCCAGCTTACTCGCTTACAGTAAGTATGCAGTTATTTTGAAAAATAAAAAAGTTACCTCGATACACACTTTATCGCTGTAAAGTATACAAAAGTGGTAACTCTTTCATTAATACTAATTTATTTTTCAGTCATATCAAAACATATGTTGTTTTTGCATACACCGTTGGAATATGAAAGGTTTGAGTATTGCAGTACTAAAATATCAATTTTTTATGACAATGAATAACAGATATAGAGGAGTGGGAACAATGAAAATGCGAAAATAGTGATTTTCGTAGAAAGCATGAAAAAGTGCAATTTTTTCCAATTTCGCAATTCCAAAAAAAATCGCGACCTCAAAAATGAAGAGCTAAGTGGATAAAGGTGTTATGTCACAAAAACACGTTATTGAGTAATTTAACTCGAAAGTTTTTAGGCGAGAACTTTTTTGTTATAACGACTATATAGCTTGCATTTTGCGATGATATTGACATTTGATATACTTTTCAGAAACAAATAACTAAAGTTGTCAGTTGTCATTATTTTCGAAAATTTTAAAAAATTAATGTACATAACACCTTTATCCGTTCATAAATTTCTCTGAAATGAATAAGGAATTAGTGAATAAAAGTGTTAAGAAATTAAACATATTTTATTATTATTAAAACATTGTACAATTTTTAGGTAGTCGGACAGTTCTACGGTTTTGAGCCACAGTTTGATCATTTCCAAGTATGTTGTGATAATACGGCCTTACCATTATACCATTCATTTATGAATGGTAATTGTTCTTTAAGATTGGCCAGTTTTCCTACACTTAGGCTGCCCTTGTTTTCATTAAACACCGTTAGAGCAATACAGTCGGAATTTATCTTATACATATTCCTTTTCTTTAAAATATCGACTTTGTAAAATGGAGTCATTTCATCTAGTGATGTAATAGTAGCACCCATAGGTTCCATTTTACACCGTCGTGAAAATAAACCTTTTCATTGTTCAAGTTTTTCTTCCTGTTGTACAAATTGAGTTTTGGGGCAATTCCATCAATATCCTTGAAATTATTCTTCATATCTACGATAACGGCGTCTTTGGGAGTTCTTAAAATTTCTCGATACTGGTCCGGAACGTAGATGTTTTGATGTTTCCTTAAAATTTTCTCGACTCTGCCAAAGTCTCTGTCTGAATCTAAATATGAATGTCCCACCTCCGAAAATTTATGGTCGATAACTTTAAATTCTCTCTTTAAAATCAACTGGTAAAGTGTAATGATATTGAAGTTTTTATTTTGTCCACCACAGGAGTCGGGCCATATTATAATGTGATCGATCTTTTCTTGGAAATATTCATTGTAAATTTGTGAAAAGGTATGTAAGCAACTAGCAATTTCTAGGCTTTCACGGCTGGCCATATCTTCAGTCCAAGTGAAAAAGAACGTTTCTTTTTTTTCAGTATTCCTCAATGTATGTATGCCAAGGTTGTAAAACCACATTTGACGAAGGTAAAATGCTTTCGATGTACTTAATTTTGGCAGCGCCATGGTTTGCTGAAGATCTAAAGTAAGAAAGCAAATCGTTCTATCTACTGTAACTTTTGCTCCGTCACGCTTTTGTTATTCGAAAGCTAGTTTGTAATTTTCTCCGTATTCTTTAGTATTATTTATTTAATTTTTTTTTTATTTTTTTTACCCAATAAACGATAACCTTACAAACCCAAATGACCTTTGACTTGATTGGCGTAATTATCATACTTATTATTTTTTCCGCAAGAATTTCGGAATTCGCCAGATTTGCCTTAAACAATTTAATGCTCTTTCAAAATGTTGGGTGGGCAGAAGCCATACCAGATATCAGTTTTGCTCTTGCCATAAAAATTTCTACGGTCCAGCCCTCTTCTACTTGTCAGCATAAAAATGTTTGTACAAAAATCAACACCGCAAAGCGTCACTTTCCAGTATTTCTGATTTACAGACTAATTTGCTAGAATACTTTGGTAAATTCGTATTTTATTATTGCATTTTATGTTGATAATGTTTTATTTTTAAAACATTATTAAAACTTGCCTGGGAAGAAATTGCCACTATGTGACTGATTTCTGCTGAATTGCCAAAAGGTATAAATGTGTTTACAGCAATTAGATACTCAAGTACCATCTCGACTCTTGTACCATCTCGTACCATTTCGAAATTGAACGAAATGATTATATGGATTAAAACACTATAAGCACTATTTCCAAATATCAGCCAATTTATAAACATCTTACATGATTCATGAAATCGTTTATTCATTGCCATTTGTAATATCAGTTTACTACGACTGGCCATTTTCACTATAATAGTAAGAAACACTTAACACAACTTGTCACATTAATGTCAATATAACATAACTTTAAAAGCAAAGAGTTTTGGATTAAAACAATTTAATATCGCACAGTAATGGATAAAGGTGGTATGTGATCATGACACCTTTATCCATTAAATTATATAAAAACCATATGTACATAACACCTTTATCAAACATTAAAACGCATTTAGGAAATGTTTATTATCCTAAAAACTTATTGAAATGATAGATTATAAGTTAAAATAGTTGTCTGACTAGAAATCTCAAAATTTTCAAAAATGTCACATAACACCTTTATCTACTTAGCTCTTCAAATATGTTTTGTGAGGTGTTTTTACATGAGAATCAACTGTCTGTTACATGAGTGTTCGAGAGATGCATAGCATGTGTCGAATTCGGGGGTCTCGGTCTCCGGCTATTATAAACAATCTCTTTTTTTATTCATTGCGATACGAGCTGTGCAACCAGAAATATTTAAGAAAAACTGCGAAAAAACACACTTTTCAACATTCTTTTGTTTAAACAAATGACTTGCGGTGCAAAGATTTAATCCAAAACTTTTTGCTACCCTTCTTTTAATGTTTCCGACAAGTTCCAGAGAAAAAACTGCTATTGTAAGACAATTCCTTACAAAGTTGCAAAAACCCCAAAAGTGCAAGATTAGCGACCAAACATGGCTACCCCCCGTTTTCGAGAACGGCCAACACGATGGTGATAACCGCGCAGTCCTTACCCCCTCGAACTACTAGAAAAGATTTATAAATAAAATTTAAAAGCACGAGTGGTATGTGGGGAGAATATTTCACGAGGAAATAAAGTACCTACATAAAACATCTTTAGTATTCAATTTTGCCATTAACTACTTCCAGACGCTTTCTTATAATTTTTTAGTGTTTACTGACCTCCATTTTCAATTTCATTATTTACGTCACATAAAAATGTATTTCCAAACCGACTCATCTAATAAAGAACAAAGTAGGTATAATTATTTATCAATCGCAGCTACGACACTTAAAAGTCCACGGAATTTGCCATATTTTAAATGTAATGACAATCAATAAACCAATATACCTCGAACCATAGGTATTATAATGCATAGACTGGTCCAAAACTGCTGAGAGTCTTCACTGTAAACACAGTAAACAGTTCTTAGGCATGTTTCGACCAATCATATTATACATAAAGACAGAGAGAGCACTACCAATGTTCCGCCTTATGTATTATTTTAAGTTGATCAAAGAGAAATGAAATATGGTTGTGGTACCGCCGTCTAGTAACAGTAACGCTAAACGCTACACACAGAGAATCGCCGGACAGTGTAATATACGAGCATTATTATATAAAGCGTTTATTGATATATACTTACTTATTTAATTCTTATTTTCAATTTAAGGTGCGTAAAAATTAAGTTTCGGTTATTTAGTTAAGAAGAAGGTATTTATACTCTGAGAGTTGAGTTGGAATAATGTTATGAATTACTGTAATGTAGGGTACAATGATGGATAAGTAAGAACATTCATAACATTAAACAATTGACTTGCATTCTTGGTAGGCATTTTTATTTAATTTGTGATAATTATTATTTTGCAATTACGTTATTATAATCCATTGATAGCTCTGTATAACTTGTCCCTACCCTAAATATTCCATACAGCCTTGGGAGTTGTCAACTTGTGTGGTGTATTTGTTGTGTTGTGTTTATATTATTATATTACTACGTATAATAATACAATTTACAAGTTACGTTAACCATTGGCAATAAGCTAGAGAAGAAATTTATGGACAAAATTTAAAAGCACGAGTGGTCCTATTTGCGGAAAGCATTTCACGAAACAAAACGTCAAAATATTACCGCGATATTTGTCGACGCGTCGATACAAAAAATTAGAACCATAAACTTTTCATGTTGGTACTGTCAAAAGCCAATTTAGGTTAGTTTACCACTAATAATGACATTTGATTGGAGCAATGTTGTGAGAAAACGGGTTTTCATTGGCAATCACCTTGATGAGTGAAATAATCACTCTATATATACCAGGTATCTTCTTTAACGATAAGTAACAGATCGACAGATAGACAATGACTGAATTGAAATACTGGAATGTTCATAATCTAGATAATCTGAGATGTGAAAATCATAAATAATCTGGAAGAGTGATTTTTTTTACTATTAGAATACTTCCCTTCGACAACCGAGAGACGTAAAGAACCTGTAAAATTATTTGCAAAACTCTCCCGTCTCTATTTGACATCTTTACTTATTAACAATTTTCTTCTTTGAGTGACCACCTTCTCCATGTTTTTTTCAGGTTTTCTTCTTTAGCAACAGTGTCAATCATACAATCATATTCTAAATATTATATTCCTATAGTATTATTTATTTATAATAACCAGTAAAAGCATTGAGGGTTTCTTTTTTGTGTTCACTAAATGCAAAATATTATTGTCCTCCATCGCATTTTGTATTAATAATTTTTTAGAGTACTAAACCAATGTATTTTTCATTAAAAGTGAGTCACGTTTCTTACTAGGTAATAGCCCCAACTTCGGCGTTAACCTTCAATATTTTCATAATATACATATAGTACAGTAAAATTAAAAGATGACCCTTAACAAATTTGTAACAAGCTGATTTCTTCAGAATTGTATTGTATGGCTATCGAGGAGTTTCTGACTGAAAATCCCAAAAAATCCGCCGTGCAGAAATAAAGAAAAAATGCGCCGTCATGTTGAAATTAGTCACTTTTTCCTTTAATCGGTAATAGCCCGCACGGATGACACTAGGAAAAAAGTAAAGAGGCAAAGTTTCGAGAGAAAGAGCTAAGTTTTAATGTGATATGCAATCGGTTATATATTAGCAAAGTTACGGTTGTCAAAATGACACATTTATATAAAAAAAGGTTACTTCTTGTATTTTAATATCATAAAGTTCAACAAAAGGCAACAACAATTATTAGTGGTAATACTAATTAATTAAAGTAATACATTCGTAAAATAAAAACCATTCTAAAAATAAAAGAACGTTAACAACAAGCACAATAACAGAACTCATAAATAGTGAAAAAATAAACTATGAACTGAACTCTTTAAAAAGCACGAATAAATTAAATAAGCATAAACGAGCAAATACGAGCTTTAATTAAAAACTAGCCTCATTCTCAAAAATCAACACCTGTGACGCATTGTCACAGTCCTGCCCAATGCAATTTACACAGCTGGTACTGTACTTAAGGTTATATTTTTTACATTTTCAAGACTGCAATTTTTCTTGCAACCACAGAATAAAATATTTAAAATGAAATCAGGGGCGCACTTTTGTACTTTTTATTGGTTATTTAGACAACCGCTGTTTTTCCAACCCCAGTTCTCTGGATTAAGATTGTCGCCTAACCAGACTTGTATTTGCCAATACACTCTATAAGTATATTTAGTGGCATTGGATGTTGGTGGAAGAACTGCTAGATCGAAGTGCTGGAAAATATTTTGCCTAGCAAAAATCTGATTATTCTTAACGAACCTGTAATCATTTAAACTATTAGTTTTTTTACTGCCACAGCATCTTAAAATAAATTCTTCCCCAATTACTGCAGCTGATTTGCTTCATCAAAACTTTTGAAAATTAATAGGCTGTCACTTAGTTTTATTTTCTAAAACTGAAAATATTGTTTTTTGCCATTTTTATAGAATGTAGAGGTGATATCGCATCCGAGTATGGCAAGTGCAAATAGAGTATTTTTTACTACATTTCTACTTAGTTCTGAACGTGCAGATATTCGTTATTTTATCAGATATACGTTTATCGCCGGGTCTCATCATGTATACATTTTTTTTTTTTCAATGCTCAGTAAGTAACGTTATTAAGTCTGTATCTTGACCAACAACTAAAGGGTTACACATATCAGCTGAGCAATCAATAGTAGCTTTTACAATTAAATAATCAGCATCTGCATCCGCACATTTGACTGTGATATTATTTTGATTGAAATTTGATCTTAGAAGTTTAATTAACTGATCTTTATTTGACACTGACGCTAATTAATTTCTTTCTGAAATGCATTTTTAGCTCTTCTTTGATATTCTGTAAATTTAACGGAAGCACTTTCATTAGAATAGCTATCGAAAATAATAATACACTTTAAACCATAATGATAACGAACAAATGAAACACACCGATGAACAATATCTTTATATTGAGCTGGGTTGCCACACAGCAAGGAGAAAAAAAACCCGTATCTCGTCTATTACAAATTGTTTAGAACTTTCAGGCAAAGTTGGACTTGGTGTAAGTTTTTTATCAAAATAAGAAAAAAATACATGATTTTGTTGTTTTTCGAAACGAAATATCGTCAAATAAACTAACCGGTATATGATTTATTTCATATTTAAATAAACCATGTTTAATTAGTATGACCAACAATAGTTTTTATTGACTATTGTTACATACTTACGGTGTTAAAAAACCGCTGCCCAAGGAATCACTACTTCCACATCCAGATTTTCTATTCTAGTCACTCACAACGAAAAAATTCTGTATGTGGAAATCATTGTTTATGGAATTTTAATAATATAATATTTGAAATCCTCTACCCTGAAAACCCCATAAAACTATACCCCATATCGGTAGTGGGGTGGGGGTGGTGATAGGGAGTTGTAGTGGGGTGGATGAAGTAAAAAAATATTTTGAGGTTTCTGGTTCTTGTACATACACTAAACCACAATTTTTTTTCATCCTCTTTAATAATGGGGTGGGGGTGGTAATGGGAGTGGCTAATGCCAAAATTTTTTTTGAGACCTTAGCTTCTCTTGTATATACTAAATACCAATTTTATGGACTCTTACTTGCTTGACTTACCTATTTACCCCAAATTTACCCCCCAACCCTTCGACGGAACAAGATGAAAATAAAATCTAGTTCTAGATCTCGTTAAAGTACAAACATGTACCAAATTTCAAGTCAATATCTCAAGCGGTTCCAGAGTAAACGTGCGCACAAAAAAAAAGTTACAGACAGACCGACAGACAAACAGACAGACGGAAATTTTTTTTTTCGCTCAAACTTAAAATCTCGACTTTTCATGATATTCTAAGCCTATTTGAACAATAAAAATTTTTAAAAATTTTTTCTTTATTTCTGCGCCGCGGATTTTTTTGGGATTTTCAGTCAGAGACTCCTGGATAGCCATCGAATACAATACCGAAGAAATTAGCTTGTTACAAGTTTGTTCCGGGTTTGGTCCAAATTTAATTCTATTTTACTTGAAATAATAGTATTATGACAGATGAAGATACGAAAAATTCTCGGAGAGTGATTTTTTCAAGATTATAATACTTCCCTTCGGTAAGAGAGGGAAGTAATAAACTGAAAAATATCATAAATAAAATTATTATACATCATTAAATAACTTTAAAGTAACTGTAAAAAATAACTCTCACCAGTCCAGGAAGTCCCTTCATCTGTTCTCTTGAAAGTTCAGTTCCCACTACAAACAAAATTGATTTAAAATGGCATGAGCAACGTATGATTTGTGTAGTTAGTTCGAATTTCTTAAAATAAATGTTGCTAAACGTGGTGAATCGAGAGCCAAGAGCCAAATTCCTTAATTTTTTGTTTTTCGTTTACACATGAAAATACTAATTTTAATAAATTAAAATTAATGATGACGAATCTGTAAGTACAGAAATTTTATTTAAAAATTTTTTATCAAATACGGTTAAGTGGGAGTCACTGGGTAATTATGAGAAGAAAACGGTTTGTATTTTAAATATATAGTTGATAAATTATTTCCTAAGAAAATATTCAAGCTTATTATTTGGAAAGAATGCATGTAGATATCAGTAAAACAGTAAAATCAATTTTCCAACCCGGTGTTATACAAGATATGAAGAGGCTTGTTCTCAATCACATAGACTTACTATATTTACAGTCCAAATTTTATTCCAATCGGTACAGTAGTTTCAAAATTATGAGCAAAAATACTGTTCAAAATTTAACCTTTTAAGGGTGAATAGCTCTAAAAGGTGTATACTAGGAAAAAATACAGCTACATTAGTGTTATTCTGACCCAAACTATACGCTGCCCCTTATTTCTAAAACACTCTGTATAAGGTGACTATTTTAAAATCAAATCAATGATTTTTAGTTCGAAATGGAAAAGAAATATGTAGCAAAATAAATTAAAATATAGAGGAATAGAAGAAATTTTTGTTAAGTTATAAATTACTTAGGAGAGATAGTTTATTAATGATGGAGCTAAAAATAACTTAATAAATCATACCTACCCCTTAGAGTTGAAAGGGCACTATACTTTATTAAAAATATAATTTTTCATTTAGCAGTTAGCCTTACTAAAGTAAAAACATGTGTCACCCTGACCAATTCCGTTGGTCATTAATCAATTTGATTATAGCGATACTTTATTATTGATGCAAACCATCAACGTATATTCTCGCCTAGCTGGTGTATTATAAAAGCCACTGAATACACCATTAATGTGAACGATGATTAATTTGGTTTATTTATTATAATATTGTCTGGTAAATACCTGAACAGCCGTTTATACGTAACTGTTCTAGATTTTTTTATGTTCGCTGTTAACAATACAGATTTTAATTATTTTCTATAACAGAATTTCATTATTCAACCATATTCGTATTTTTCAAAATTCCATGTGCAGCTCGGATCGTCTACTGTCCATGGAGATGTTGACAGTTACGGAAATGTCTCTATTCAGGATAGCGGCGCCAGGTAAAAAGTAATATGCAGGGTCCCAACGTGTTCCTTAAATGTTTTTTCTGTCCACTCTATCGAGGGGAATGATCGTAATTATAAAAAAATTACCCTCTGAGGATTCTCACGGAACAGGCTACGAGTGACCCACCTGTTTTTCGCCACTTTGAGGTCCTCATGAATTTTATTTAAAAGTGATCTAAATGATAGTTTATGGAGATACTTTAAAGTAGGCGAAATTTCAAGTTGAGCATAACGAGTTAAAGAAGCAGATTCGCATACATAAATATACCTACTATTAAGATTGGCTTCAGAAATGAATTTATTTGTGAATTGAAAAAAATGAAAAAAGGCTAAAAAAAGATAAGTGAAAAAAAATTGAAAAAAAAGCAAGAAAAAAATAAAAAACAAACTTCTTTCTGGATTAGTACCCTGACGTGGTGAAGAAGTTATATTATTGAAATACATTTCAGTAATATAACTATATCTTTCTTAGAAATATACATTTACTTTTTAATTCAAAGGCCGTTGGATACAAGATTTGCTAAGTCTCCAGTATAAACATACCGATTAATCGAATATTATCAGCAAACATCTTGATTTTTTCCTATAAAATCGGCTATACCTCACTTGAACAACGTTTTTGATAAAATACAATGATAGATTCGAAAAGAACGGAAGATTTTGCGTATTTGAGAATCTTGAAATAATGACCGAGATTGCCAAGAATCTTACCAGGTCAACTAATAGTTTCGACTGTATCACCATAAGCTATCATTTAGACCACTTTTGAATCGAATTTATGAGGACCCCAAAAGGGGCGAAATTTTGGGTCACTCTTTGTAAAATTAAAGACTATTTGTATGTCAGTCACTCGAACGCCCGTCTATCTGTTGGTGCTATATTCACAAAACTATTTGACGAAGAAAAATAATATTCGAAATTTTGTTATTATTGCCAGGGCGAAAATCTTACAGTTAAAATCTTTTACTTAAAAAATAGTATATTATTCAATGAGCATATAATGATGGCTATTATTCACGAGGGTGAAGTTTAAGACACGAGCCGTAGGCGAGTCTTAAATCACCGGGATGAATAGTAGCCATTATATGCGAGTAGAATACTATACTTTGTCCACGACAATTGAATATTTTTGATTAAATTATTTACTGAAGAAATTTATAAGTCCCATTTATTTTTAACATTTTAATGTAAAATTATTGTAAATAACGTTGACGTTTAAGTTCACCAACTACTCAATAAAATTTAAAAACAAAATTGTATGATAAAAAATTTTGTGGATAGTTCGGAAAAGTACACCAGTAGAACTGATTCTGAGAACGAATTAGCATTTTTGGCAATTCTCCAACGCATAAATGATTTGTTTACTGAAATATACAGTTTTCTCGATTTTTTTGGCCACAAATGCATATAGGTGATTTCAGCAGCTTTGGTAATGTCTGGCGATTTCCATATATAGTTTCGCTTTTTTTATTTTAGACAACTAACAAACTTAAATTAACGAGATAAATATGAAGCACATTGGGCATAGCAGGATAAGCATGTGTTAAGTGCCCCCGCATCAATCGGGTCGAGATTTTGAGCACAAGTTGATAGTAAGTAGTGTTAGATGAAATTTCCCAAAATATTGTTTTTGGAAAACCATTTTTAAGGGAGTTATGGGGGTAAAAAGAAAAATGGAAAAAATTTTTTTCTCAAGAACCGATAAACCGATTTTCATGAAAAAAATATATGTTATAGCCTTTGATGGCACAAACGTATAAAAAAATTATTGAGCTCATTTGTCCGAAAAATGTGTTGAAAAAAATTTTTCAAAATTTTTCAACATTTTTTTTATGGGATGTTTTCGAGGCACACCCACCATTTCTTTTTGAATAAATATTTAGATACCCTTTTAAAACATCTCCAATTCTCAAAGCGACCGGAAGGGTACAACGTATTTAAAAAGTTGATAATCTGCAGCGTACTGCGTAGATCATTACTACATCTTACCACGGTCACTGACGGTCATTACACCCCTACCGCTTAAATCAGTATCAAACTTTAAGAAATGTGTTGGAGATATTTTCAAAGTTTTTGACATCAACTGTTGAGTCAAACAAAATCTAGTTTTAAAATCTGAACATTTTGCAATGATGACGTCTGTAGTCAGCCTACAAAAGAACTGTAGTTTCCAAGGTCCATTACGTGGAGATTACAGTACGATGTGGACCTCTTATTGTGGAGTGCTTGTTTATCGTGAGTCCCCTTGCCCCTCACTAGTCGGGGTGCTTATTTATTGTGAGTCCCCTTGCCTCTCACCAGTCGGGGTGCTTGGTTATTGTGAGTCCCCTTGCCTCTCACTAGTCGGGGTGCTTGTTTATTGTGAGTCCCCTTGCCTCTCACAAATCGGGGTGCTTGTTTACCGTGAGTTCCCTTGCCTCTCACTAGTCGGGGTGCTTGGTTACTGTGAGTCCCCTTGCCTCTCACTAGCCGGGGGACAGATAGTACACTATTGCAGCAATGTGTGAGCAGCAGCTAATAGTTCTGTTTCCGTTGGCGCAATCACATACATATTCCAATAAACCTGAGATACCAGAACTATCGGGTTTATATTTAATGATACATTTATATACCTTTCTAGAAATATGGCGTGATTATTGCACTTGAATTTTTAACACATTGGTCTGATCCTTCACATACTGTGTATTTATCTGTCCATCTTTGTCTAACATTTCGGCTAGTATGATACCGCCTGTGAGAGCAGATATGATCCTGTAAAAAATATTTTCAAATCTTTTTCGGAGAGTTCTGGAAAACCCAAGATGTCATTTGATGTAATACTTTGAAAAACAAGGTTTTTACGAAACCAGCCTTTGTCTACTGCTTCAATAGCCAAAGTATTTTCAACATCTTTTCTGGCTTTCATCCTCTCCACAATCTGAGGTAGAATTTCTGCATCGGATTCTAATCTCTTTCCGAATTGGTTATTAAGGAATGATGCAATTCGGAAGAAGGCTCCAATTTTCGGAAGCATTTTATTGTCCAGTTTGTGGCCTAAGAGTCTATATTTTTGTTTCAATATTCCGTGAACAGCTTCAACTGCCTAACGAATTTTTGTCACGTAACGAGACTGATTCGATTCTTCTATAGTCAACTGTTTACGTTTCCCTTTCAAGGCAGGCATTAACACGTAAATTTTTTTGAGCTCCAAGTCAGCTTTTACGTCTCTGAAGCCGCGATCGAGAATCGCATAATCGTTCTCTCTTTTTGCACAAACCATCTGGATTTTCGATAAGTGTTTTCAAAATCTCTGCATCGTTTACATTCGCAGGATATGGTCCTAACATATCAAGCACAAATCCATCAGTTGTGCAAATTGTGAAAGGTTTGCAGAGTGGCACTTTCTTTTGACCTGAATAAGTTTTTCTTTGAAACTCATTATTTGCACTTTTCTGATGACGTGCATAAGTTCCATCACAGATCAGAAGAAGATTTCCACGAATGTTAAACAAACTTTTGGCCATTTCTGTCGTGTGGTTTTCAATTAGATCGTCTCTGCTTGAAGAAGTTAATCCGAAATGAGACGGTAAGACGTCTTCTTCAAATGATTTTACTATTGCTGATGTGTATTCGGAAACATGCTGTTCATATTCGATTTGTAGAATAGAAGCCAAAAGTTTGTTCGAATTACCCGTCCGGAGTTTGAAGAGAAACACAACAAGTGCTTGAGTTACGGTTCGAGTCTGTCTGTCCCTCATTGAAGTCATCATGTCCCTTAACTGTACTATTTCTTCCCATCTCAAGTCTGTGAAGACAAGAAGCTGTTTTTCAGAAAGAGTGAAATCTGCTATATCGTCATATATTGTAGAATCACATTTGATGGCAAGATTCGCCATCATTTCACTCATCTCCGAAACACTCAGACATGATGAATGGGAGTACACTTTCAAAAGACCAACATCTTCGTCATAAAATCGGTTCTTTATTAAGTGCGTTCTACAACATCGGTTTCCTGCTGGTATGTGGATTTTCCTCTTAATATAGGATTGTGAGCGGGCAGTTAGATTTGTTGTCGCAAAACAAACAACAATATTTGTGGGTGGAAACAGTTCTCGGAATATCAACTTCAAGTCTCTCGATGTTGGATTTATCTGCTGCAGGATTCAGTTGTACATTGAATGTTAGATCATCAGGAGTTGACTGTGAATGACCTTGATCATTCTCAAAAGTCGTGCTTTCTGCGGCATTGTCAAGTCTTTCCTTGGAAAAATAATCCATCTATATATTTAGTACACAAGGCATTTTTCTTCACTAGTAATAACTAAGTATGTGTAACGGAAATTTTTTTTATAGACGTTAAATAATTTTAAATTCAATTTATAATTTGAAAATGGTAGTTCCCGCTAAAAACCCGTGACGTCAAAGGTTACGCATGCGCGGTATAGTTCAGACAGTAAAGTATGGCAGTAGGTATTCTTTTAGAGGGCAGAATATTTACTAGTAAAATATTTTTGTCGAACTCCGTTTCCTTAAATATATAAGGAATAAAAAACCAGACTGCAACCAACAGCTATTCTCCGGACTAATGCCCCACCGAGCGCTGAATGACGAATGCAAGTGCAATATTTATACATTGCCACAAAACGATGAAGTTTCGATTGCAACAGACCCAGCCGAAAGACTTATTCCTACTCAAAGAAAGTCTCGTGCCAATAGCTCGAAACTGCAGTTTGCAAGTGGTGTGGGGTTAGCGAGATATGGGGAAAGTGACATCTGTAAAACTTGTTGAGGTCATCGGTGGGGCACCACTTGGTGACGTTGAAGGTCATTTCTAGGTAATTTCAAGGTCAACTTTCGTTTTTTAAATAGGAATCTTCATATTTGATCCTGGATTCTGAAAGAGCGAAAAATTTTGCATTAAAGCAAATCGACGTTATTTCATGATCGACTTCGGTGACTAGGGGGTTCCCATTTGATAAACGAAAGTTGACCTTCAAATGACCTGAAAAAAAATGCCCTTCAAGGTAAAATTCACGGTGCCCCCCGATGACCTCAACAACTTTTATAGAGGTCATTTTCTTCATATCTCATATCACTATCCTGACGAGATACCAGCCTGAAAATTTCGAGACATATTTATTTGACCTTTAGATTTAGAAATTTTTCACTATTTCAGAAACCGGAGTCAAAAATACAGGTATCTATTTAAAACGAAAGTTGACCTTCAAATGTCCTTGAAAGTGAGCTTAAATACAAGGTCACCGTGTGGTGCTTCCGATAACGTCAACAATTTTTATAGAGGCATTTTTCTCATATCTCGCTATCCTGACGAGTTATTTAGGCGTATCCATACTTTTGGGACACTCTGTATGATTAACTTTGTTGAAGCCTATCAAATTAGACTCGAAAATGCTGCTAATAGTTACTCGAGAAAATATATTCTTAAGTTGTTTAATTATAATTATAACCTTGTAACATTCAATAAAAAATATATACAGGTTGAATACCCTAAGAAAATAAAACGACAAAAAAATAATATCTGGAATTTGGTTCACAAGGATGAAAATCTCACACAATTTTGGTGAAAAAATGACACAAAGTGTTCACTGAAAGGAATAAAATAAGTTAATAAGTTCAGCAATACTGGTTTTTCAACGAAAACTATTTTTTTTTAATGGAACTCTTATGGGACAACTTGTTATTTAATTAGATCTTGAGATTCGAAGAAAATGATATGCATAATGTCCACCTTCTCTTTGTAATAAATTTATAATTGTAAGAAGAAATGTTTGATAATTTTTTTTTTAAATATTTTTTGAAAATCAAAATAATTTTTGAGGGTCAGATCATATGTATTATGGCCAGCAGAATCCAAATATGCAAAAATATATAGTTTGTCCCATTTAAAAATGTTATTTTCATGTAAATTGTATAGAAACCGAAAGTTGGCCATTTTGGTTCTTTACATCATATAATTGGAGTTTTCATCTCATATCACTACACCAAATTTGAAAACAATCTATTCGCTTATTCAAAAGTTACAAGAGTGTCCCTATCGACTGAGCCACCCGATATATGAGAAAAATTTCATTGTATTATGTATCTATACTTTTAGTCCAGTCAATGAAAGAGTTGTAGAGAACATTTTGGAGGGGAGAATTTTTCTCTTCAGGAATGTGTTGGAGGTAGTCAGGAGGTAAACACACTAAAAGTCCCCGCCCCTAGCCCCGCCGCTTCAGTAGGAGAGGGGGGTGGAAAGGTACCTTTCTTCGATTCTTCGCTTATAACTCGGAAACTATGCGTCGTACGAAAAAAGGTAATCTATGCCAAATTAAACGTAATTAAATTTCCCACAAGAATGTTTATATTCATTTTCTTCCTATGTGTTATATTTTACGAGATATTCGCCAGCGAAAATCGATAATTAATTAATATTTTACGAGAATTCGCCAGCGAAAATCGATAATTAATTAAAAAAAAAAAAATCAATTGTGTACCTTGAATATTTCTATCAAAACGGTTTACGGTGTGGTCTGCTAATAAATCACAGTCACAAAACAATCTTTATTTTACAACACTGGACGTATTTACTAACGTAATATTTTGTCGAAATCTAGACATTTCCTTAAATATACAGTGTGACTGGGGTTGCCAACTGTCCTGATATATCGGGACGGTCGTCGGGATAGTCACCGTTATTGACGTCACGATAAAAACAATGAAATTTTTCTTTAACATATATGCCTTTTTATTAGGGAAATACATTGTCCCGATATAGGACAATGTGGCAACTCTAAGTGTGACTCACTTAAAATGAAGATACCCTTATAACTTTTTTATTTTGTTTCCGATTTGAATCAAATTTTACTCGAGTATAGAATAAATTAGGATCTACTTATGGCCAGAAAATCATTCACCTGCTATAAAGGCAAAGCTACCTGCAGTACCAAAATATGAGGAAAAAGATTTAAAATCATATTGATTTTTAATCTTACGAACGATGAATTTTACGTAGCCACCACAAATTGCGGAAACTGAGGACCCCTTTTGCAAGATGAGCTTATGTATGAGATATCCCCCATCAATAATCAAATCAAATCTTGGTGTATGTACGTTTGTGGCGCCGATCGGATGCATTTTTTAGGATTTCTAACATTCAAAATGTTTTATTTTTTTCAGCATATTTTGGTACCGCAGGTGGCTTTGCCTTTATATCAGGTGAATGATTTTCTGGTCGTAACTAGATCCTAATTTGTTCTATACTTGAGTAAAATTTGATTCAAATCGGAAACAAAATGAAAAAGTTATAAGGGTATATTCATTTTAAGTGAGTCACACTATATATTTAAGAAAATGTATAGATTTCCACAAAATATTACGTTAGTAAATACGTCCAGTGTTGTAAAATAAAGATTGTTTTGTGACTGTGATTTATTAGCAGACCACGGTAAACCGGTTTGATAGAAATATACAAGGTACATAATTGATTTTTTTTTATTAATTATCGATTTTCGCTGGCAAACATCTCGTAAACTATAACACATAGGAAGAAAATGAATATAAACATTCTTGTGGAAAATTTAATTACGTTTAATTTTGCATACTTTTTCCATACGACGCATCGTTTCCGAGTTATAAGCGAAGAATCGAAAAAAGGAACTTTCCACCCCCCTCCCCCCCTGAAGCGGCGGGGCTCGGGCCGGGAACTTTTAGTATGTTTACCTCCTGACTACCCCCAACACATCCCTTAAGAGAAAAATTCTCGCCTCCAAAATGTTCTCTACAATCCCCTTTTGGGCATTCATTGATTGGACTATTTGTAAAATATCCAAATAAATGATAACTATTTTTTTGAAATCATTATTTGTTTATCCCTGAATACTTCTGTAATAGGTTGTATTAGTAATAGGATAAGACTTTGAGAAATAGAAAGTTTTGTGCCAGTTATTTCTAACAGGCATAAATGTTTTTTCTAACAGAAAAATGTTTAAACTTTAATTTGATTGTAGTTTGAAGCTGTTACTCGATAGGTACAGTAATAAACAAAAAAAAATTTTGTGCCATAGCATTGGAACAAGATTTAATGAGGCACAAAAGTATTTTTTTTTCTGTAACTATTAAATTTTAAGAGTAATTTCAAGCTGTTACTCCATTTGCTGTACGAAAAATGTTCCGGAGAGAGCACTTACAAAACTTGTGTGAACAAATTCTGCCCAGGCACAAAATGATTTTTCTTATGGTCGCTGTAAGTACTAACATTTCAAAAACATTTCATTCTGTTTCTTGAGCGGCCAGGTTTACTAGTGGTACAAAATGCACTCGATATGTCTGTTGCTGGCTCTCTTACTATATAAATAACATTATCTTTATTTCTAATATTACGGTTTTTTGTTTTGTTTGGCAACTATGCGTATAAAACTTATCAAGGATTCCTTATCTGTTTGTAAAGCAGCTATTTTTATATCTGCTAAATATATAAACTGTATTTGACATATAGTAAAGTATTAATTCATTGGATTATAATGGTATTCAATATGAAATATATCATATAGTTTAATCTAAGTGATTTATTGGAAAGCTTTACAGAATTCAGTTCGTTATTTATTTTGTTACAAATGGCAATTGGGGATTACCATTAATGATTTTTTAACAATAAAAAGGATTTGTTTTGCAGCAGTTTAATTTATTATGAAAACACCAGAGTTGCGTTTTTCCCGTATTTTCTATTTTATTTATTAAAATGCTGTGCCATTTGTGAAATATTTGTATTATGTTATCTGCATATACATACATTCAGCCATCCTAGTGTTTAGGAAAAAATCAGTGATAGCTCCAGAGAATAGTTCATTATTAGTAGGTAATAATCCTTTTACTCAAATATGAGGAAACATGTGAGTGCGTATGTGCATATTAATAGAAGGAGAGCGAGACCTTCGAAATATGCAAAATAAAAGTGGCCTATACAACTCGCGAACACACAAAAACTGAAGTCATATTCTTATGTAAAATGACCTGCCGAATTCGAATATGGAGGTCGCGATTTAATTTGAAAATGCGAAATCGGAGAAAATTGCACTTTTCCACTTTTCTAAGAAATTCCGCGAAAATACAATATTTTATGTTTCTCATCCCATAACTTTGTTAATAACAATTAACTCGGCTTGAAAATTTGGACACATATATTTCAAAATATGATGAATCGATTGTCATAAATAAATATTTTCGCCCGAGTTCACATGAATTTTTCAGTAGCGACATTGAAAAAGTCTGTATCGAGGAAACTTTTTTATTATTGAGGATAGAGTACTCGTATAAGCTAGCGAAATGTGTTTAAGGTCTGAATTAATTTTAAAAAAACATAAGTCGTTGTTTACAATAGTTTGGTGGTCATAAAAGTGTAATAAGCTTGAGCGTTCTACGCGCTGGATTAAATTCTGGGGTCACCGTGCACCAGACAGCGTAGAGAATATAGAATGACACGGGTACGGCATTCGCTTCGAGATGTATTCATAAAGTAATATTGATAATATTATACTGGGTAATAGAATTCTGCAGTAGCACACAATTAATACATTTTTATTCGATATATACGCACTTGCCTTCGCATAAACAACTTATGGAACAGAGTACATTTGCTTTAGCACAAGTGTTACAAATTAGGTGTTTGCACTTACAAAATGGTGTTATGTTTAGAAAATCTGGCTTCGCATTAATTGTCATCGTGATTGGCATTTTGTTGCCGTCTGTCTTGTGCCATCCAAATTCAAAAAGGTTTGGTATTTTTGGCTGAACGAAATAGGCAGTTTTGTAAAAAAAAGATGTATAATGAATTCGGAATAATTTTAGAAACACATTTAGTAATTTCTATGCTATCAACTGCAGATTTACATAATTGAATATCTGATTTTAAGACTTTAGCAAGATGGTAGATGTCAGATTATAAGTGAAAAGAAGAATTGGTCTGTCCGGCAACATCCTTCATATCTGATGACTGAGATGTGCTCTCTTCTGGCAAGTTCAACAGTTTTATTATTTTGGCCGTTGAACAAACATAACTAGACAACTTTGAACCCCTTGCAATTATTAGTAATTTCTCTCCGAAATGTTACTTCAATTTCATGGAAATCTTATCTGAACTTGAATATGATTCAGTCCAATAGATGTTGTATTTAGTGGCTTCTGTATGAAGAAGGTGACGAATTTGAGCTATTGTTAAAACTTCAGCATTTACCAATAACATTTTTTCTAATTTTAATAAGGCTTGCAAAAAACAGGTCTTGAAGAATATTAGCTTTGTTTTGTTTCTTTGAAGTACATATTAGTTTTTTTTCAAAAAATCTAACGTACATAAATTGTGATTCAAATAATTTGCTGTCACGTCTGTACAACTGCCGCCGAATCCTTGAATTCTATATAGTATTTCCTTGTCATTTAACTACTTAGCTTTCTCTAAAATTTCGTTTCCTAATGTCGCGTTCTTTATTGCAAAGGCATTATTTTTTTATGTACGTAGACATATTCAATCTGGTTTGTAATTTCGAAGTAGTGCCTTTATGGTTGGCATTTTTCATAGGAACATGTATGTCTTGATAAAAAATCCTCGTATACGATCTTCTACACTGGGCGTGATAAACGGGATTCTTAGAAAAAAAATTCCTTATTTTCCAAATGAGCTCCCAATGCTACTGATATATTGTCCTATTTAAATGACGCCGAGTGTAATAGATTTGTATAGTTTTCTTCTGTAACGTTTTGAACAGTTTCTGAAGTTCCTGCGTGACACATAATACACTGATCCAAGTCAATGTTGAAAATTACATTTAGGAATGTGCACATGTTAACAGTAAACATTTCTCACCCGATCTCTTCATGTTATACCAATACGGTGAATCATAAACTACTTGAAAATATTGAGAATATTATGTATTTTATTAAAAACAACAATGTTAACAATAATGTATTCTAGAAAAAGTAACAGCAGTGAACTGCAACACGCATTACTCACATATAGAACGTATTAAAATGAAAACTATCTGTTGTCCGATATGGTTAGGGATTGCGAGCCAAAGCGCCGCACGTATGATTCATAGCACACGGCCTTTTTCTCACTTAATATATATTTTATGAAAAAACGCCCCAAATAAAAAAACTTTCTCATTTCATTAGCTACAGCATACTCGCTTACAGTATGCAGTTATTTTGAAAAATAAAAAAGTTGCCTCGATCCACACTTTATCGCTGTAAAGTATACAAGTATAACAAGTGGTAACTCTTTCATTAATACTTATTTATTTTTCAAGTCATATCAAAATGTATATATTGTTTTTGCATATACTGTTGGAAAGCGAAAGGTTTGAATATTGCGCTACTAAAATATCAATTTTTTATGGCAACGAATAACAGATATAGAGGAGTGGGAACATTGAAAATGCGAAAATAGTGATTTTCGTAAAAAGCATGAAAAAGTGCAATTTTTTCAATTTCGCAATTCCAAAACAAATCGCGACCTGAAAAATATGTTTTGTGAGGTGTTTCTACATAAGAATCAATTGTCTGTTTTTGTATGATCGAGAGTTGCATAACATTTGTCGAATTTAGGTGTCTCGCTCTCCGGCTATAAGGCAAATAGACCAGTAGAATTAGTAAAAAAAAGTCTGAAATTTATTGTAATTCGTTTCAGGATGCCACGCGGATTAAACGATAGTTTTATTGATTACGAACATGATCCTGAATTTGGTCCACTTTTTGACCGCCGGAACATTGTTTATTTAACGATTTATTGTTGAAAAATTCCAAAAAATCGACTTTTTTAAAGATAACTCAAAGACCTTTAACGATAGGTTTTTCAATTTGTAGATACTGTTAGAACTTTGGAAAACGGTTAATTTGAGAGGTGATTCGTTTAAAACGCTTGAAAATTTGTTTAAATAATTGCAATAAACTGCAAAATTTTCGTAATTTACAAATATTTTTCATTCTTTAACAAAAGAACTTTAGTACTTGAAATTTTGACAAAATATGTCTTTTGTTACCCCAAAGTTACCCCTAAAATTTCATCAAAAAATTTTAATTAGTTTAAGAGATGTTCAATTTGTTTATTAAAAACATAAATAATGTAAAGTGCAAATTCGCCCAGTTACCGTTATCGTAGAGGGTTGATCAGGGCATCATTTTTTTCGTTGAGGCTTAAACTTTGTTTTCATTAATGGTAAATCAAATTTGCATTATTTTCAACTTCAAAATGGCGTTTGAAAAAGTGTCACATTTTGAGGTTAGGTTTTTTGCTAATAACTATTAAACAAATTAAGATTTTGCAATATCGTCCTCATATCTTTGTTGCTGGGTTCTTTTCACACATTTTCAAAAAAAAAAAAATTACTCTGCAGCCTTACTAGAAGCCGAGATGTTTTTTTTTAATACATTCGTAAAAATTTTTTTAACAAAAAATAATTGTTTATAACAAACTATTGTTTAATTATGAAAAAATCGACATGACAGATATTATTATTTCATTACGCTATCCCAGATTTTAAAAAAAAGTCAAAATCGGAGAAACGGTAAATTTTTGGTTGACGGATTTGAACTCATCTCGATCATTTTATGAACATGTTACAGATATGCTTCTCACTCCTATTCTGACGCTGATTTAAAATTAATTATTGTTATCGTTGCAAATTGAATTTTTTCCCCCAAATTCTGCTCTATTACAAAGATAGACTATTAAACTAGTTGTTCGCCAAGTTTCAGCTGTTAATGTTTATTAATAAACAAATTACGAATTTATTGAAAAAAAAAGTAATCTCGGCTTCTAGTAAGGCTACAGAGTCATTTTTTTTTTGAAAATGTGTGAAAAAACGCCAGCAACAAAGATATGAGAAGGATATTGCAAAATCTTCAATTGTTTAAAAGTTATTAGCAAAAAACCTAACCTCAAAATATGACACTTTTTCAAACGCCATTTTGAAGTTGAAAATAATGCAAATCTGATTTACCATTAATGAAAACATAAAGTTTAAGAGGACAATCTGCAGTAAGACAAAACATATTTTCATTGATATATATGAAAAGGGTACATACGGGTGGGCGTGCACCTTTGACCAATGAAATATGCCGACCAAGTAAAAAGGCGGAGAATAACATATTGTGTAATATATAAGAGAAATAGTTCAAATATATTTCTGTCGTACAGAGTCGAATTTCGCGTTGGGTGCACAAGAATTTTTATTTAAAATAATTTGAGTAGGAAAACTGAATGCGGTTGTAGTGATTCCTTAGGCAGTGGTTTTTAATTAAAAGAAAAAACTATCTGTAGGTACATAATGTATATTTACAGTGTACAGGGTGTCCTAGTTAACGTGTTATGTCCGATTTTCTCGGTAGTTTTTGAGATAAGTATTTTTTTTTTCGGGGAATCTATGCCGCTAAGAAACATATAATTGAACATCAAAGAAGAATTGATCGGATTATTTATGTTCTTAATTGACTATTAAAGCATTAAAGGAAAGTAAAAAAAGGCATGTAAATTTTAAATATCACTTCCGGTTTACATGGCAATGGCGTTCTTTTTCTTGAAAATAGAATATTGATTACTTCCACATCCAGTGGTAGTATAGTAACAAAAAATTTTTGAATGTTTTTATTGTTCAAATAGGCTTAGACTGTCATGAAAGGTCGACATTTTAAGTTTGAGCAAAAAAAAAATTCTGCCTGTCTGTCTAACTTTTTTGTGCGCACGATTACTCTGGAACCGTTTAAGATATTGACTTGAAATTTGGTACACTTATGTACTTTAACGGGATCTGGAACTAGATTATATTTTCATCTTATTCCATCGAAGGGTTGGGTTGTAAATTGGGGTAAATGGGGAGGTAAACAGGTAAATCAAGCAGGTAAGAGTCCGTAAAATTGGTATTTAGTATATATAAGAGAAGCTAGGGTCTCGAAAAAATTTTTGACATTAGCTACCCCCATTACCACCCCTACCCCACTTTTTAAGGGGACGAAAAAAAAGTGTGATTTAGTGTATGTACAAGAACCAAAAACCTCAAAATATTTTTTTACCATAGGCCAAGAATTTTTATTGAAAAATTACCAAAAATCCTCGTTATGTTGGGGCGATGCCTATTACGAATAACTGGCAAAATAAGGATACATATATTACTTCAACATCCAGTGGAAGTATAGTAACGACAAAAAAATTTTTTAAAAATTTTTATTGTTCAAATAGGCTTAGAATGTCATGAAACGTCGAGATTTTAAGTTTGAGCAAAAAAAATTCTGTCTGTCTGTCGGTCTAACTTTTTTTTTGTGCGCACGTTTACTCTGGAACCGTTTGAGATACTCACTTGAAATTTAGTACACTTATGTACTTTAACGAGATCTAGAACTAGATTATATTTTCATCTTGTTCCGTCGAAGAGTTGGGGGTAAATTGGGGTAAATTTGGGGTAAATAGGTAAATCAAGCAGGTAAGAGTTCATAAAATTGGTATTTACTATATACAAGAGAAGCTAAGGTCTCAAAAAAAATTTTGGCATTAGCCCCCACCCCATTATTAAAGGGGATGAAAAAAAATTTAATTTAGTGTGTGTACAAGAACTAGAAACCTCAAAATATTTTTTTACCTTATCCACCCCCATTACCACCCTCTATCACCACCCTCACCCCATTACCGATGTGGGGTATCGTTTTATGGGTTTTTGAGGTAGAGAATTTCAAATATTATATTATTAAACAATTATTTCCACATACAACATTTTTTCGTTGTGAGTGACTTGGATAGAAAATCTGGATGTGGAAGTTGGGCAGCGGTTTTTTTTATTGTTAAATTAGTGTACAATATCGATAATTCTATCATTCCCAATTGAAATTAAAATTTTGTGGACATGCCTATTGAAAGTCGCATTTCGGAGATATGAACTTTACTTTGCTTTTTTTTAAAGGAACACTCCATATATGTACCATTTGAAACGCCATAAAAAAAGGTTTGTATTTATAATATAATACATGGTACTTATCTTAAACAAATTTTGTCTAATTTACTATAAATTTACAATTTATCAAATTAGCCATGGAAAACAAAAGTATGTAAATTAAAATAAACAATATGTTAGTTCTGTCTAATTTCACTTTATTTTAAATAAAATGGAGAATTTCAATAATTGATACAGTGTGTTTCACTTGAAATGGTAACATCCCAATAACTTTATTTTTTTTCCGATTTGAATCGCATTTTACTTAAGTATATAACAAACTAGTATCTACTTATGATCAGAAAAACATTCGCCTCCTACGGTACCAAAGCCACCTGCGGTACCAAAATATGTGGAGAAAATCGGAAAATCATATTAGGCATTTTTTTATCGGAAAATTTTGTTAATAAAACTTGTTAAGAATTGTCCAAAATGGCCAAAATTTAATCAAAATTAAAAAATGAAAAACTTGAAATTTAAAAAATTTTGAAAATAATTAGGTATTTAAAAAAAAACTGTTTTACAACTACCTGCAGCTTGGGTTTAATTTCAAACAAAATTGTCATAGTACAGTTTTCTAAACGAAAAAACCCATTCAAATGATATTTTCGGACTTGGACATTATTTTAATAAAAATTTATATATTTTTTTTGATTAAATTTTGGACTTAAGGTTTCTGAACAATTCTTTCATTAACAAAATTTTCCAATAAAAATATGCCTAATATGATTTTTTGATTTTATCCGCATATTTTGGTACCGCAGGTGGCTTTGCATTTGTAGGACGTGAATTTTTTTCTGGTAATAAGTAGATCCTAATTTGTTCCATAAGTAAAATTAGATTCAAATCGGAAAAAAAATTTAAAAAGTGAACAGACTGGGTCATATATCATTGAAAAGATTTTTCTATGGCCTTTCAAATAGTGTAAAAATATATGGGGGTGTTCTATTTAAAAAAACCGCTGCCCAAGGAATCATTACTTCCGCATCCAGATTTTCGATCCAACTCATTCACAACGAAAAAATTTAGTAATGGGGTGGGGGTGGCTAATGCCAAACATTTTTTGAGACCTTAGCTTCTCTTGTATATACTAAATACCAATTTTCTGGACTATTAGCTGCTTGATTTAGCTGGTTACCCCAAATTTACCCCAATTTACCCCCCAACCCTCTGACGGAACAAAATGAAAATATAATCTAGTTCCAGATCTCGTTAAAGTACATTTGTGTACCAAATTTCAAGTCAATATCTTAAACGGTTACAGAGTAAACGTGCGCACAAAAAAGTTACAGACCGACAGACAGAAATTTTTTTTTCGCTCAAACTTAAAATCTCGACGTTTCATGACATTCTGAGCCTATTTAAGCAATAAAAATTTAAAAAAATTTTTTTGTCGTTACTATACTTCCACTGGATGTGGAAGTAAAACCAAGGTAAAGCTCATATCTCCGAAATTCGACTTGTTTGAATTGTTTTGCTGAAATGATGTTTGGAAAATACATGTGATATCTCATAACTTTTATTTTTGAACGTATTTACGTAACTCCAAAAATAAAGAAGTTAAATGAGGTTTTAACGTTTGCACAACCACCCTGTACTGTTGACTATAATAAGGAACTTTAGTCTAGTTATTATAAAAAACACGTTCTCAAATAAATTAAACATGTTCTGATAGAACATATTAATAATAATAATTTTTTGTTTTTATGTCTTTGGTGTTTTTCAAAAAAATTGCCGCGCTTGGATTTTACCCTATAGCCCCCCCCCCCCCCCCCTAAATCCGCCACTGACTGCGCTCCGTCAGAAACCCTAAAATACCTATAAGCATGTTTGGAGCATATTTAATGTCCGATATATAAAAAAATATTACAGCTAGATCCTTATATGTTTGAAATCAGGGATAAAGGATCTAAAAGAATATGTAAAAATATACAGGGTTTTTCATTTAAAAAGCAACCTTCATTGTTATATCACGTGACATATCCAAGCAATTGTTTTTTAATTGCATTTAAAAAAATATGTATACAACCTTACAACTCTTATACGTTACTTTTTTTTGTCTCCAATAATAACATAAATAAAGGGGGTCAAAATATAGTTATAATTCGTCCGCTGTCTTGGATTCCTAAATTTTTACCAAAAATTCGTAACCCGCATCCCGAAAATCCCCAGATATCGATTTTCATTCGAATAGGATCACAGATGACAAAATTCATCCGCCATCTTGGTTTTCTAAATTTTGACCGAAAATTCGTAACCCGCATCCCCGAAAACCCCCAGACATCGATTTTCAGCCAAATAGGACCATAGATGACGAAATTCGTCCGCCATCTTGGAGTGCTAAATTTTGATAAAAAATTCGTAACCCGCATCCCCGAAAACTCCCATATATCGATTTTCAGCCAAATAGGACCATAGATGACGAAATTCGTCCGCCATCTTGGAGTCCTAAATTTTGATCAAAAATTCGTAACCCGCATCCCCGAAAACCCCCAGATATCGATTTTCAGCCAAATAGGACCATAGATGACGAAATTCGTCCGCCATCTTGGAGTCCTAAATTTTGATCAAAAATTCGTAACCCGCATCCCCGAAAACCCCCAGATATCGATTTTCAGTCGAATAGGACTATAGATCACGAAATTCGTCCGCCATCTTAGATTCCTAAATTTTCCGATATCGATTTTTAGTCAAATAGGACCATAGATGACGAAATTCGTCCGCCATCTTGGAGTCCTAAATTTTGATCAAAAATTCATAACCCGCATCCCCGAAAACCCCCAGATATCGATTTTCAGTCGAATAGGTCCATAGATGACGAAATTCGTCCGCCATCTTGGATTCCTAAATTTTGACCAAAAATTCGTAAACCGCATCCCCGAAAACCCCCCAGATATCGATTTTCAGTCGAATAGGATCGTAGATGACGAAATTCGTCCGTCATTTTGGATTCCTAAATATCTTAGCAGTATGAGATTCCTCGGAAAACCTACGTCAGATTGGATTTTGAACCATAAACTTATCTCAGAAACTACCGAGAAAACCCAGCATAGCGCGTTGACTGGGACACCCTGTACATTTTGCTTGGTAATAATTTCGAATAAATTGATTTCTGACCTAACTAAAAACCGCATTCAAATTTTCATAATAAAATTTGTAGGAGTGTTTATACAAAACCGGTCCTCTCTATTTGGCACCTTTTATTTATGTATTAACATTATAAAGAATTTCATCTATTAAGTAATTCCTGTAAGATAAAATAATTTATAAATAAATTTAAGATATTACCAGAACTCCTAAATGCTTCCCTGGCAAGCATTCATTCGCGTCAGGTCTCCATGACAACAAGTTCCTCCCTAAAGTCTGAGAGCGTGTAAAGCTATGCGAATGCCGAGGCGAGTGCCATCTATTGACGGCAAAATTGGAAACTATTTATTGAATCTATGTTTGAAAATTAAGAGGTTATATTTTATCCACGTAATTAATTATGGACTATCTAGGTCGTCACGATTTCGTTTTTTGTAAATTCCAATTTTTCGACGTCCATTTTTTCGTTGATCACGTGTTTTTGACTAAAACAAAAAAATAAAAACGTGACGAACTAGAATATATATTTTAATACATACGTACAAAATTTGAAGTTTCTATCTTCAAAAATAAGCCGAATAATTCGTTTCTTCATTTCACTGACCGCAGATTATACTCTTAAGTCTCAACGAAAAAAATTATGTTCGGATCAACCCTCTACGATAACGGGAACTGGGTGAATTTGCACTTTACATTATTTATGTTTTTAATAAACAAATTGAATATCTCTTAAACTAATCAAATTTTTTTTATGGTATTTTAGGGGTAACTTTGAGATAATAAAAGACATATTTTGTCAAAGTTTTAAGCACTAAAGTGCTTTTGTTAAGGAATGAAAAATATTTGCAAATTGCGATAATTTTCGCGGTTTTTTGCAATTATTTAAACAAATTTTCAAGCGTTTTAGACGAAACACCTCTCAAATTAACCGTTTTCCAAAGTTCTAACAGTATCTACAAATTGAAAAACCTATCGTTAAAGGTCTTTGAGTTATCTTTAAAAAAGTCGATTTTTTGGAATTTTTCAACAATAAATCGTTAAATAAACAATGTTCCGGCGGTCAAATAGTGGACCAAATTCAGGGTCATGTTCGTAATCAATAAAACCATCGTTTAATCTGTGTGGCATCCTGAAACGAATTACAATATGCATATTTTCTAATTCCACTGAACTAAAATACCCTCCCTGAATAATGTGTACCGCCAATACCCCACAAAACTGATTCTTACAACAATCATATGTATAGTCGAGTAAACTCTAAGCTGGCGCGTCCAAAGGTCGCTTCATCATATAAACTAAGAGAATAAGACATACGCAACTAGTTCATCTCTGTCACTGCGATAGCTTTATGCGCATCGCATATCCAATCGTACGTCGTGTTACCAACTCATACATACGCCACCTTAGAGTGTACCGGACTATAATACCGTATTGAGAAAAGTCAACCGCTTGATAGTAACTTCCACTTAATTAAGGTTCTTTTATTATCGCAATACAGCTTACAGCACATTAAGCGATCGATATAGAATTTAAACAATTTTCAAGATGTTAAATTATTGGTAAAAAGAACCCACTTCAGTGCAGCTTTCACTTTCCGAAAACATTCCTTCCACTATATCAACTAAATTCAGAACTTTTTAAATCCATACAGGTTTTGTATGACTCTTACCCATTACGCAGAGTTTGAACTCCAGCCAAAAGAAATATCTCGAAGAATCTCTAAACAGTTTTGAGAGTTTGTTTTCCACCTGCATAACCACCATTTAGGTGAAGTCTTCTCAAAACACTACATTTTAATGAATGTAATATTTATTACTGACAAATTTTGCGATGGGAATTAAGTTAGTTTGTGATATTCTACAGATTATTCGACGCGTTAGCATGGTGGCCAATGTAATTGTGATCATCGCACCAATCAAATGTCATTATTAGTAGTTTTTTTTTAAGGCGTTCGGTCAAGGATCATACTGTCAGCCGCAGTTTGTTAAAAGTCAATAAAATTATATTGCTCATACAACATATTTGAATACTGTGAATAAGTGTGAAAAAATATCATATCTATATCTAACCTAACACGAGAGAGCGGAGAATATATATTAAAGATGACGAAAAGGTATATAACAGGGCCACATGCTTCTTGTCCTGGGGTCTGTCAGGACATGTTAAAATAGACACTACCTAGAGGACCATTAATTATTATTGTTAGTGCAATGACCAGATAGGCTTCTGAAAGCAGGTGCATGCAGTTTTATCGCTGTAAAACACATTGCAGCCATTGACATACTTATGTCATGTTTTATTTCGTGAAATATTTTCGACAAATACAACTTGAGCTTTTATATTTTATCTATAATTTTTTTCTTGATCTTGTTGCCCAAAATTAATATAACTTAATATATAAGTTAATATAACTCGTGTAAGTTGTAGTAATATAAAGTATATATAGTAATAGGCTTACCCTTACCCATCTGTAACTATTTCAGTTTCTCTACATTTATCATTCGAATTCAAAAATTGTTAGCTAAGCTGTTACAATTTAATCAGACAGAAGATCCTTCAGGTAAAAATTTACATATCAAAATTGTAATACAGCTCTTATAGGGACAAGTTAAATACAGCCTTCAGTCTCTTAAAAACGTAGTTACAAAATAATTATAACTGCGGTAACTAAAATTAAACAGAAGTGACAGAAAAGCAGGAAATCAATTATTGTATGTTAAGGCACAAATCACAAATCACATAAATGTGTTCAATTGTCTTTATATATATAAAGACAATTGAACACATTTGCTTTGGGATGATATAAGAAAAAAATGTAATTCATCACAAACTAGGGCCACGTTAGAATTCGCGAAATCAAAACTATGCACTGTATATTGCAATTCGTAGAACTGAATTACGCCCTGCTTAATTAACTTAATTTTGAGACTTCTTAAATTAAAACCGCTGACTAAGAAATCACTACTTCCACATCCACATTTCTTATTCGAGTTCTTTAAAACGAAAAAAAAAAATTGATATCTATTTGCACTATGCAGAAATAATTGTTCATAGAACTTTAATAATATAATATTTGAAATTGTAGATCTGATAGCGGAGGTGACTGATGCCAAAAAGTCTTTGAGACCTTGGCTTCTCGTAAATACACTAAATCTCAATTTTATGGACTCTAACTTGCTTTCTTTACTTATTTACTTCCATTTACCTCCCAGTTCTAGATTTCGTTATAATATATAGGTGTACCAAATTTCAAGTCAATATCATAAACGGTTCCAGAATAATCAAGCGCATAAAAAAGTTGCAGACAGAGAATTTTTTTCATTCAAACTTAAAATTTCGAAGTCTCATGATATTGTAAGCCTTTCGAACAAAAAAAATTTTTTTTTTACTATTACAGTACTTCCACATCCACTACGTGGATGTGGAACTAAATATAAGGATTAAATAGGTAAATATGTCAGTAAACATTTGGGTATAATACTAATAATACTTGCAACGTTTAATGGCGTACATACTGTCTGAATTGCAATAGTAGCCACTATATTTGGTAACTAGCAAGGAAATTAAAATTCGCTAAAGGGTGAGCACTAGATACAAGGTAGCTTTAACTTTAAATGATTCACAATTTTACTTCCACATCCAGTGGAAGTATTGTAACGACAAAAAAATTTTTGAAAATTTTTATTGTTCAGATAGGTTTAGAATGTCATGAAACGTCGAGATTTTAAATTTGAGCGAAAAAAATTTTCTGTCTGTCTGTCGGTCTGTAACTTTTTTGTACGCACGTTTACTTTGGAACCGTTTAAGACATTGACTTGAAATGTGGTACACGTATGTACTTTAACGGGATCTGGAACTAGATTATATTTTCATCTTATTCCGTCGAAGGGTGGAGGGGGTGTAAAATGGGGTAAATGGGGGTAATCTGGTTGCATCAGACAATAGTCGGGTTATATTAAATAATAGTACACCAAGTGTACCATTTTTGACGTTACATTTTGTAAACTTCAAACCGCGAAAACTTGTTTAGATTAAATAGAACACCTTATATTTTTTTACATCAAGTTATGTAAAATTAAATTCCTCTTTTTCTGATATAAGCATTGTGGGGGTTTAAGTTACAACTTTTTGAAATATTTGAGATTTTCTTAGAAATTCAAGAATTGTTAGTAAAAATTTTATCAAATTAGCCATGATTAGAAACCATCAGTAATGTCATTCTCTTATGTCAAAAAATGCCACCCCGTTTAAATTACACCCACGAAGACTCTTTGAATTTGTTTTTTATTTATGGAGAATATGATAAAGTAATATCAAGAACTTGTAGTACATTTGCTACTCGATATCCACAAAAACGGAAACCGTCACCAAACACTGTAAAACGCATACTGGATAATTTTAAAAATTATGGCTCTGTCAAGGCAAGAATTCAAAAGCAGAAGCCTACTGATGATGACAAAAACGTAGAAATAGCAATTCTGGGATATTTTCATGCATTTCCAATGATGTCATTAAGACAAGCTGCTCTGGAATCGGGACTATGCAAGGATTCAGTTCACAGAATCTTAATTAAACATAAATTTCACCCGTTTTCATTCCAAATGGTTCAACGATTGAAAGGAACAGATTTCCTAAGAGAAAATTTTTTTGAATTTATTCTAATAAGGCGAAGATTCTTATTTGGGAAATATTATATGGTCAGATGAAGCTAAATTTACTCAAAACGGACTTTTTAATCGACACAATTCACATTATTGGAGTGACTCGAATCCTCGTGTTCAGGGAGCGAAATTTTCAAGGAAGTGGCAGTTCAATGTTTACTGCGCCATAAGAAACGATAGAGTGGTGGCATTAGAATTTTATCAAGAAATAAAAATCGCAAATATTTCAAAAAGCTGTAACTTAAACCCCCACAATGCTGATATCAGAAAAAAAGAAATTTAATTTTACATAACTTGATGTAAAAAAATATAGTGTTCCATTTAACCTAAACAAGTTTTCGCGGTTTGAAGTTTACAAAATGTAACGTCAAAAATGGAACATTTGGTGTACTATTATGAATGTAATTGAATTGTATAGTGCAGCTCCTCTTATGTTCTTTTTACATGCCAAAAAGCAAATAAGTATCTTTTACACGAAGAAAGTTATAAGGGTTATTGTAAACCATGACACCTCTCCAATTTTTCTTTAAATGTCACATATCTCTGAAACGGCTGGGTTTAGGCATAGGGTATCTTTACATGTTTTTAACTCAGAATTTTATGCTCTTTTCGAAAACCCTAAAATATGTAGAGTATTCCATTTAAAATAAGCAAGTTGGTATCGACTTCCGGTATAACCGGAAGTGCCAGATGCTTGTAATTATTTTAGTTCGATTGGCCACACTGCCATTAGTAGCTCCCTAAATTTTCAACATTTTCTGATGCGTACTTTTCCCTATATCGATCGATGCAGTTCCTGGTGAGACACCCTGTATCACTGAGCAACAAAGCTCTGAAAAACATTTTACCGATAACATTCTAACAACTAGCGACATTGTATGCAATAAATAAGTAAAATGATTATTTAGTCAGATGATATGCTATATTATGATTATGTCCAGTAAGTATCATTTTTTGGACAACGTTATTACCATTCCACTAAATAGAAGTCAATTTTCGGTAACCGTAACCAATCTACTTGAATATTTCAGATATACTGAGCACCATCATAATTTGTCTCGTCTATCAGAACCACAAAAAGTGCCCATACATAAACTGATCGATTTATAGAAATGAAACAGACATTGTATGCTAAACTGTTATATATTTAGTAACGATTTAGTAATAATAACCTCTAACAACATAATATAAATACTTTCATTTATTTTAACAATTTTCCTTAATGATAAAATTTAATTAATTAAAACGCGAAATAATTACTACAGTCGTTATGGATGTGAATTAAGTAACTTTTGTACACATGCCAGTGGTATTCTAGTCATTTGATGGTAATAAATTATTAAATATAAAGCTTCTTTATCGGTTTAATGGGAAATTATTTTACTGCTGAAAATTACATTTGGTATTATAAATTCCATTTTAATATCATTATTGAATTTCTATTTTATTACCAACACAATTAATAATGGATGTGTATTGAATTTATTGTTTTTTGTACATTTATCCAAGCATGTAAAATATGAAATGTTACTTAAGTTTATTTTAATAATTAATAAATACAAGGTGCGAATTGAGAATTGATATTTCCCCGCGGTACAACCTGGTCAGAGAGGGAGAGCACACTCTTGAATGGGGCTGGAATTTCGGGGTGACGCATATTTTGCATTTGCATATTTTATAGAAAAACTGTAAATTGTTCTGTAAATTTACATTTTTTATGGAAATTATCAGAAACATCCCATACACAGGGTGATTCACATAAAATTCCTTAGTCAGTTTACGTTATAATGAAAAGAGATATTCAAATTCTGCAAAAGCCAGTCGTTAGATATTCTTGGTGACTTAATTTGTCTTTCATATGTTGCCAATGACAGTACCCTCTGCGGCTTCGCGACATCAGAAAGAATGCCGTTTTTTGTCGACTATTTGCTGCAGCGACGAAACCTACTTAACCCCCCCCCCCCCCCCCCTCCCATTTTCGAGGATGCTGAATTTAAAGAAAATAGTGGGAGAAGTTTTTGATTACATCCACCTCTTCAAACGGCCAAAAACCGAGATCAAAACGACACTTCCGCCCTTGGTGCGCACCGAGCACTGTTTATGCTTTCTGCGCGTAAAATGCGACAAGACATTCTAGATGGGGAAGTTCTATATGGGGAAGTCAAAAAGTGAACAGTTTGGTACATTGTACCGAACAGAATTTATCATTTTGATTTTGTAAAAGTGCGCTTCCTTGTTTCAACAGTGTTTGATAACTACTATAGAATCTGTAAAAGTAGTAATGTTAAGTCTTTTTATGAAAAGAGCTGCTTTTTCCTTCTACAAACTGTAAGTAGGCACCCTTTTTACTCCAGTGTTCTGTGTTTAAACTCATGCTAAATTATACGGGGTTTTCTTCCAGGTATGGCCAACGATTAACTTTTGTGCAAAGTGCTACATTGCTGTAAATACTTTTCGTATCAGTTTGGAATCGAATGTCCAATATAGTGTTCGAAAAACAATTTTTCTGGTTGCTTGCACTCAAAGAAATAGTAGGTAAATTCAACAAAAAAAAAATGGTTAACTAACAATATCGTTAATTTTGTTAAACCAAACTATATTGATGGTATTTTTAAACAAGAGGTGATTGTTATTTTAATTAATAAAAAGTTGTCGTACAACAAAACAAACATTAACTTAAAAAATAGATGAATAAGACTATTATTTTGTTGAATTCTGTCAAATTAAACTAGATAATAGTATATATTATTTCTAACTATTATCGAATTGTAATTCTAACCCAGTATTAGTTCGCTGTACTATTGTACTTGGTAGACAAACCAATATTATTGTCGTCTTCTAGAAGTTCTAAAAGAATTACCATAAAATTTGCTTGCTTACCACGTAGTCTATTACAGAAATTATTCCCAGATGACGCCACATACAAATCACTGACAATAATCAATCATGCATTATCTTACACTCTTATGAATTTATAGAAAATTAATAACATGATTGCAGTGTTCAAATTCTCTCAGAGATCATCGATATATTTGGATGGATCTTATAAACGATCTCTAATCTTTGGTTTGGGTGGTCTGATGTCTCAATACTGAGATTTTGGCTAACCAAAAAAAACTTCATCATACAATAAAGTGTAGATCAACCTAAAAATTAGTTGGTGAACAAAAAAACAAAGTCGTTGTACTATTTAATTGTAGACCAAATTGAAAATGGTTAGTGAACATAAAAAAATGTCATTGTACTATTTAATTTGTTACAAGAAGATATGATTATTAAACTACTATTTGTTTACGAAAACAAATAAAGTTGTATGACTATTCTTTACTGATTGATTTAACTATGAAACTAGATAGGCGCGATTTCATATGCGACGTACAACGAAATACTTGGCCTAAAGGCAAGATAGTTGAAGTATTTGCAGACAAAACAGGAAATATTCGTGTAGCAGTTGTTCAGACAGCCACGGGAATTTATCGGCGTCCTGTAACAAAAATTGCAGTTCTGGAGGTTACTAAAAGTAATTCAACTGACGTTTAATTACTGGGGGAAGCATGTAGTGACGTTATCTATATGTACTTTGTATAAAATAAAGTGAAAGTTGATATGTTGTTATAGTAATAAAAAAAAAAGAATAATAAATAAAAACTAATTTGTCAAACAGTAAAAGTTGGTCTATAATTCATCCTATATTTAATAAAACTATAGTCAACCAATTACATCATACTGTCGCTTAGTTGAAAGGCATTTTCGAGTCTTCCATTTAAACGAATTAAATTATTTTCATCTAATGAAGGACATAATCGATAGAGTCGACTAGTATTTAAATAATACTTTTCCTACTCATGTTTTCAGTGCTTTCCAATGCTTGCACAGAGCCTATAATTTTCTCGTTCTAATGAAGTCAAGAAATTAGTAATTGAGAAAAATTATGAAAAAATCCTTGCCACAAGAGAAGCTAAACTTTTAACACATTCAACGCGTCTACCTTATTTTTCGTGACAATAAAATGCCTGTCAATATAATTATGATTATTTACATCAAAAATCTACAAAAAATTAGCTTTGATCCATTGGCGAAACCTCACTCATACTTTTGGCATCTTTGCTAACATGCTGATACGTAGCGTAGCGGCCACAGTACGTAATACCGTAAATTTTTATCTACCACCTGATAATGAACAAAAGCCACTTTGAAAATTTTCTCCGACGATGTAAGCTGAAAGCCAGCTAGCTGCGAACTGTAACAATTACTTAACGTAAATAATTAGTTCGTTGCACGGTATCATAACGGGTGTCTCAACAACAGCGCCGGATTTGAATTTGCCGCCATCTGATTTGTGCGATTAGTTCCGTGTTCATTTGTTGACAGTTGTCATGTACAAACCACGCGATTAGAAGTAATACAGCACAATTCAAACTCACTACAAAAGTGGTGAAAGTTTTGCGGAAACAGTTCACAGATTACGTGCAATTTTCGGTCGCAACAATGCACCAAATAAGTCGACAGTTAGCCATTTAATTAACAAATTTGAGACAAAATTCACGCTGATGGATGAGAAGACTACTGTGCGTCGCCGTCCTTGTCGGTCGCTCGAAAATATAGCCGCAGTGAGGGAAAGTGTGGCCGAGAATCCAGACACTTCCATTCGGCATCGTGGTCAAGAATTGAACATTACCAGACCCACTCTGCAACAAATTTTAACAAAAGATCTTCATTTGCACGCATATAAGATTCAATTGACGCAAGAAATCAAGCCAAGGGACCATGCGCAGCGACGTGGATTCGTTGATTGGGTGCTGGAGCACCACAAAATTGATGAGGATTTCTGTAAGAAAATCATTTTTTCCGATGAGGCACATTTTCAACTAAACGGGTATGTAAATAAGCAGAACTGCCAAATTTGGGGTGCTGAAAATCCTCGTGTAATACTAGAGAAACCAATGCATCCATTGCGAGTAACTGTTTGGTGCGCCTTTCGGGCTGACGGAGTGATTGGATCGTATTTCTTCCAAAATGCGACTGGAAATGCGCTAACTCTTAATGGTGTGCGGTATCACGAAATGTTAACCGAGTTTTTGTGGCCCGAATTGGATCGAATTGATGTGGATGATATGTTTTTCCAACAAGACGGTGCGACCTGCCACACAGCTCTCGAAACAATAGCGTTACTGCGGACCAGGTTTCCACACCGTGTCATTTCTCGGTTTGGCGATCAACATTGGCCACCAAGGTCGTGCGATTTAACGCCGATGGACTACTTTCTTTGGGGTTATCTGAAGGACAAGGTATATGAGAATAAACCACAAACAATTGAATGCCTGAAAGAAGAGATACAGCGCGTTGTTGCGGAAATAACGCCACAGGTATGCGAAAAAGTCATCCAGAATTTTATGATGAGAATGACCGTGTGCCAGAGGTCCCGTGGTGGCCATTTGCCGGATGTTGTGTTTCATGTTTAACCGCAACTATTCCCCTTCACATTGAAAAATAAATATTCGCTTAATTTAAAAAAAAGTGTTTTTTTTTAATATTAAATCCGGCGCTCTTGTTGAGACACCCGTTATAATGTTCGAATACTATGTGATTTTACTCCCTTCATGAAATTATTAAATAAGTCGAACCACCAAAATTAAAAAAAAGATAGAGATTGTATTTTCATGAATTTGGTGTAAATATATTTCTAGCGGTACACATATTATCATTAAGACTTCAAATAGGATAGCATTCAAACTATTTGGATCTCCATTTCCTCAGAACGTTTCACATGAAATTACCACCGAAATAAATCAGCTTCTACTTAAACTTAACAAGAACACTACTGAAAAGCAGAATTAGATATGGATGAGTGCAGCCTTATTGCCTCTGGTCTTTTATCTCGTCTGTTTTACAATTTCACCACTAATATAAATATTTACTACGAGTGACAGTTTTAGTACCTTCACTATACAATTTATAGCGGACACCTGAAATTGCTGTTATTTGTTATTGGATTTATTGTTCACGTTTTGTGAGAAACAAAATGAAAATCAAGTGCAGCTTTACTGCTGCGCACCAGTTTGAACTTTATAACCGCACATGAGGTCAAATGTAAATAATTGTCATGTACTTACACTACTAAAGCTCAGCAGCTTTTAATTGTAATCGTTTACCATGTAGTTTTCACGGTTGATTTTAAGAGATTGGCGAAAAACCACTATTGCCAATGTATTCATTTATAAAATTAATAAAACAGCGCTACCAGTAATTGATTCACTCTTAGACATACTTAATCAAAAGATCTGCTTCGGAAAATATCGAACTTTTCAAGAATTGAGTCATATGTAAATTTTTAGTAACTTATTAGTTATTTTTATTAACCCTATTAAGATTGGGGCCTTAATATGCAACTAATAGTGCACAATCGCATTGTAAATTCTCTAACATCCTACCACTATTTCTATAATGGTAATAATAATTCGTCTTTAATATGATAAATACATTACATACATTTTATCTTAAAGGAGAAGTTCAGCGAAAGTGGCTACCCTTTCAATTAAACCTAGAGAGACGTTCAGCCAATGATGCACAGGCTAATGCAAGACACAACACCAAGAAGACACCAACGCGGAACAGAGTTGAAGGTGGGTCCTATTCTAAGAATACCTGCGGACACTACAGTCGCAAAAGGATGACTTTAATAATAAATTTCAAATTAAACCAGACAGTGAAGGAAAATGATCCCCCAAAATCGACACAAACAGTATGGTTCAAAGACAGAACAGGGTGCCGAAATTTACGGGATAGGACTGAAACAAACATCCCGATAGGTCTAAGAAGATATGTAACAGTGTCTCCGACTGAAGTGGTCACAATATGCAAAGATAAGGAACCATCAGTCAGTGGGTTGTCATCTTCTACGACAGACAATTAGTTTCATGCAGGATAATTCGAGATTGGCTTCTATGTATGCTATTATAGATCCAGGAAGTCAGAGTAAAGTGACCGTTGCGTGGGAGGGGACACAAGGTAAAGAAGATGAGTTGATCAAGGAAAGCGTGTTATACGTCCTAGTAGGACCTGAACCATGCTGCTGTATGGCTGCAGAATATGAATGAACATGAATATGAACATGAACATCCATTAATGAATGGACAAAGTATACCTTTGGAATGGTGGAGGCATTTACCGCAGCAGATCCAGTCAAAAAGTTAAACAATGATCAGGTTTTACAAAAGACCTAATACGACAGAATAGAAAGGCCATTAGGATAATGCTGGTTCTACTAGCTGAACACTGTCGGCTTATCAGAAAATAGCAGTTTAACGGGTTATAGCGTTATCGCTATAAATAAAATTAAAATCGAAGTTAATATACGTATATTTGTTTTTAATACATGTTCATATTTTATATGATTTTGATATTTTTATGTATATTGATATTATATTTTTATATCGAATGTTTTTTATTTTTCTTAGCGACTCCATGGAAACTTCTCCATTATGGGTCGAGTTTTCCTTTTTGTTTCTTAACGACTCCATGGAAACTTCTCGCTTTTGGAACTTCTCGATTTCCAGTGAGTGAGTCGCTATAGTCGCTATATACACCCCCTCGTTAAAAAAGAAAATAGTCAATCAATCAACGTGTCGATTGCAAAACGTACTTTTTTAATCGGGGTAGGCAAAGTGTCACATCTGTCAACTAATACAAAAGCCGGTTTAACCCTATCAATATTGACAGTTATGACTTTGGCTCCTTTCTTAAAGGTAAATAACTTATCTGAACGAGATAAAACTTTAAACGGTCCTTCATATAAAGGAGTAAATGAACGTTTTAAATGTTCAATGCGAACGAAAATAAAATCGCAAGAGGCAAGATCTGAACTAACAAAAGTTTTGTAATTGCCATGCGAAGTTGGAGGAACAAATTTTAAATTATTAAAATAAATGCGTAATTTGTCAATGAAATAAGGAATATCTGGGGAATTATACGATTCAACGAAAAATTCGCCAGGTAAACGAAGGGTTTGACCATATATGAGTTCAGCAGGTGAACATTGCAGATCTTCCTTGGGAGTTGTCCTAAATGCTAATAAAATGATGGGTAATTCATCTGTCCAATGTGACGTATTGGCTCTAGTTAACAAGGAAGTTTTAAGTGAGCGATGAAATCTTTCAATTAAAGGGTCGCTCTGGGGGTGATATGCAGTTGTACGTATTCTATGAAAACCTAAAAACTTTGCAAATTCATTAAATAATCTTGACTCGAATTGTACTCCTTGATCAGTCGTTACTGACAAGGAAACACCGAATCGACAAACAAAGTTTTGAAATAAAGTACGCGCAACTGTTTCTGCTGTGATGTCGCGAAGAGGGTACGCTTCCGGCCACCTACTGAATCGTTCAATCACCGTAAGAATGTAAGAGTTACCTCTGGATGGAGGTCCTACCAAATCTATGTGGATGTGGTCGAATCTAATTTTCGGGATGGTGAAGTTCCCGAGAGCACTTCGCGTATGTCGACTGACTTTGACAGCTTGACAGTTAATGCACGATTTTGACCATAAATTGCAATCTGTGTTCATTTTCGGCCAAAAATAGTTATTTGAAATCAACAGTCTAGTGGCTTTAATACCAGGATGAGATAAGTTGTGAAAAATATCGAATATCGTTCGTCTGTAAACAAGTGGGACAAAAGGTCTGACTTTTGCACGAGAAACATCACACCAAATAAAATCATTTGAATCTGGAATTTGTATTTTTTTTTAAATGAAATTGGTTTTAGTTAGTGATGATTTATCTGACAATAAATAGTTGAGATTTGAATCTTTCTCCTGAGCTTCACTAAGCAACTTTAGGTCAAAGTTAACATTAAGGAAGGGAGAATTTTTAAGTTGAAGTGGTAAAATATCTTGTTTTAAGGAAGAAGTGTCGTAAATACGTGACAAGCTGTCAGCTATTACATTATGTTTTCCTTTAACATGTTGTATTTTACAAGAAAATTGAGCTATGTATTCTAAATGACGTATTTATAGCGTTATCGCTATAAATAAAATTAAAATCGAAGTTAATATACGTATATTTGTTTTTAATACATGTTCATATTTTATATGATTTTGATATTTTTATGTATATTGATATTATATTTTTATATCGAATGTTTTTTATTTTTCTTAGCGACTCCATGGAAACTTCTCGCTTTTGGAACTTCTCGATTTCCAGTGAGTGAGTCGCTATAGTCGCTATACGGGTCTGGCAGAGAAAATAATATGCAGATTTCGTCGAGAGAAAGAGTAAACTTTTTGATTTGGTCCAAAAATACAACAATTTAATTGTAGTTAACTAAATCTACTCTCTACTCTACACTATCCGAGGTGTGTACCAGTATCTATTTCTAAAGTTCAATCTGGCGACCTTTAAGGTCACATGGGCGAGTACCGATGATCTAGTATTCATAAGTACTAGAGTATGACTACCATGTAATCTTGAGTACTAAGAACGAATACTCATTAGCCCAAGCAATGAAGGGCTAAAATGACCATATGTCGGAAGTAATTATAGACAAGCTGAATTTTTGCAAGTTGTTAGAACTCACTCAGAGGTACATTTTTCCAAAAGTCCCCGCCCCTCCCCCTTGCGCTTCCAAATTAAACACAGCTTTTTTAACTTTCTTACGAAACATACTATTTTCACATTTTTCATGTTCCCACTCCTCTATATTTGTCATTTGTTGTCGTAAAAACTTGATATTTTAGTATTACAATATCCATTCCTTTCGCTTTTCAACGGTGTATGCAAAAGTAATATTTGTTGTGATATGATTGAACAATAAATAAAAATGAATGGAGAAGTTGCGATTTTTGAGTAATTTACAGCGAAAAAGTGTGGATCGAGGTAACTTTTTTATTTTTCAAAATAACGGCAAAGTGTAAGCGAGTAAGTTAAGCTTATGAAATAAGGAATTTTTTTTATTTGGAGCATTTTTTTGTGAGTGAGAAAAAGGCCTTGTAATATGAACATTGCTCTGGCGTTCAATCCTTAACAGTATCGTTCAACAAAGTTTTCATTTTATTACATTTCTATGTGAATATGGAGTTATAGTTCACTACTGTTTGTTTTTTTAGAATATATTCTTGTAAATATTGTTATACTGAATTCAAAAAGTTTATGATTTTATTTTCAACCGGTTTATGATTAATCGTACATGTATAACATGAAGAGATTTTTACTGTAAACATATGCAGGAAAACGTAAAGTATGGAATCTATTAATTTCTAAAAAAGTATTTTTTTTGAATCCCGTCATTTGGTGAAATTAATAAAAATAGTGCATGTGTTACTAAAAATTGCTTAATAAAGTATATAGTGTTTTTCAAATCTTTATGATATTTTCGTCCAGAATTCATGGAAAGTATGGAACCATTGGGGCCCATTCATTTCCAAGCTAAAATGTATAATAAAAAATATCATTTAAAAACAAATATATTTTTTCAGTAAAAGAAATATCAGTTGTATATAATTGCAAATATGTATATTAATTTAAAATATCGCCTTTTAAATTAATATGTTTTACTATTAGAATCTTACCAACTACAAAAAGCGCATTTCGTTGTCATATTCTGAGAGCATATTTTTTACAAAATAGCCCTCATTTTATCCGTCAATATATTAAAAACGGAAGACCTGATAAAATTGAAAAAATTATCTGTTCATTATGTGTCTATTGAATTTGAATAACTTACGTTGAACAGTTTAGAATTTATATTGAAAAATGTCCCACTTTTTATGGATGTTAAACTATGCCAGCTTTTAGTCCGTTATATCTCGGAATGTACGTATTCTATGTAAATAATATTTATGTCATCGATATAATACAGCTTTTTTCGCACTAATCTCTTGCACTCTGTACGTGTTCCCGACACCCCAATGATAGAAGTATGGGTATCGTTTGATAGGTTGAAAACTGCGCTACAACTTTTATTTAAACTATTTTGTGATATTATCAAAAATAAAAGTGTTGTGCCCTAAAAACCACAAAAAATTCAAATATAAAGCGAAATATTTGCCTATTTTAGCGAATTCTCGTAAAAGTATTATGTTTACAGAAAAATGTTAAATAGCTTTTTTAAAGAGTAGACATTAAGGAATAACACGTATAAAATTTAAGAATTTAGAATAAATAATGACGGAGATATGAACGATAAATAAAAGGCTTGCAAAGTGGATGTTTGAGGGGGGTGGGGGATTAAGTGCAAGGGTGAGGGGCGACGACTTTTGAAAAAATACTCCTCTAATTAGGTCCTAACAACTGGCAAACATTCAGCTTGTCTCTAATTACTTCCGACAAAAAACCTTCATTGCTTGGGCTACATGTATTAAACGGGTACGAGCACCGAGTGGTACTTTCAAATCCATAAGTACCAAACGAATACTTACTCTATAATATAATGTCTTATATAAAATAATACCAAGGTAAATTGCATACCGGGTATAAACGAAACGTGGCTCAACTCTCTTTTTTCCTATATTTGTTAATTAATTTAAATTAAGACCTATTATACGTATACAACAAATGCCATTAAATTCACTAACTAATCGATCGATTTTTGTCACTTCGGATTTGCCAGGAATCGCTGTGAATCTGGGATACCTACAAAAATGTAATTGCATTTTTTTAAACGTTCATAAAGCATTTATTTTACTAAAATGTTTTAGACCGACAAAACATTTTCGGGATATGTATGATTTGCAAAGTGATTGATAAACAAATAAGAAAAGGAGATTTCGTTTACACCCGCGTAATTACGACGCATCATTTTCAGCGAAATTATGCAATAAAGGCGTTATTAAAAAATTAATGCTAATATCACGTATTTTCATGTTTTGTAAATATAATTTGTAGTTGATGATTTAAGCGCAACATAGGGCAAAAGAAAACCATAGATATATTTTACTTATTATGATTCACAATGCCCTCCTCAAGATTTCATAAACACGTGTAGGAGACACAGCACTTCAACATCAATATTTGTATCATCTTCATTGCGAGAAAAGGATAACTGTGCTGAAGTAACTTAGATCATTGCTGACACTTAAGAGTAGCCGCTATGTTGGATTCATTGGTGATGAGTTTATTCGAAATTGCAATCATATAAGAATTTTTCAAGTCATCATATCCAAACTTACTTAACCCAAAACTTAACGGCACCAAACAGAATGATATTCGCCCCAAGTTAATGATTATTTCGTTGATAATTTACGGTAAATTAGTTTTAAAAACCTAAACTACACTCCAATTATTAATATTAGGAAGAAAATTCATTTGTTCTAATGAAATATAGTGTTGCGTAGGCTGCTTCAATTTAGGCTGATTTAAAAGACGTCCACAAGTATCCCCTGTATTACCCTGTCGCCCAGGGTAGTGAAAGTGAATATTGACGATTTTTCATCGTTTGGGATACTGCGAGTGCAAGTGAAATTGAACACGTTACGCTTCAGGCTTGTATAATGGAGCAATACTGATCTTACTGCCGCAGTGAAATCCCTAGATAGTCATATCATCTGGCACCAAGTCTTACTCAGTTCTCTCCAATTCGGCTCAAGAAAAGCCAACCTTATCTGTCGAAATATTGTGATATGTTCGAAACAACTGGTAGTATATTAATGTTTCATATCTTCTTTCTAAACTATATTTTTGTTTTAATTTAATCCATGAAGAACCATTTTCGAACTTTTGAGGTAACGGCAGTTGGGTATCAGTTGACGGTTCCTTAATTCGAATTTCGAAAGACGAATGACAGGATCACGTTAAATTGCCTTGAAAACATTCGGAGATAGAATTTCTTGAAATAATTTCTTTTCTTGAAATATATAGTTATTTTAGCAGTATTATGAGCAGACATATCCACAAAGAAGACAACCCCCTAGAAACTATTTCGCCTGGTTGGAGCAAAAATTTAGAACTGAAGCTGAAATAGAAATTGAAGAAAGATTTTTTGTGGATAAAATAACGGAAATTAATGTTTTAAAGTTAGTGCTTGTTGACCCAACTATTTCGTTAACACAAATTGAACATGAATGATCAGTTTCCAAAGAATCAGCCAGGAAAATTTTAAATAAACACGGCCTATCGTTCTTATAAATATCGATTGCATCAATTTTTGTATGAGAATGATTATCAATGAAGAATAACTTTTTGTAATTGGTTACAGTTCCGCCAACTAAGAAATGAGAATTTTATCAAAAACATTTTGTTTCCTGATGAACCAAGATTTACAAACCTTGGGTTATTTAATCGGAACAACGTTCGATATTGGGCAATAGAAAATCCTTTTATTATGAGACATGGACGGTTTCAGGAGCGATTTGGCTTCAATGTTTGGTTATTCGTACTGGGCGATCATATCATAGGTCCAATAATATTTAACGAAAATCTAACTGGACTAAGATATCTAGAATTTCTCCAAATATAATTATTCCACAGATTATTCAAATTCCCAATACCAATATTGACGAAATTTACTTCCAACAAGACAGGGCTGGACCACACAATGTGTTTATCGTTAGGGATTATCTAAATGAATTGTTTCCACATCCTTGGATTGGGACCCATGGTCATGGCCAGTCAGACAGTCTGCAAGATCTGACGTAACTCCAATCTATTTTTTTTATTTAAGTGCATTTTAAAAATAGAGTCTGCGTGGCTGCTTCAACCACAAGGCAAGACCTGGAAGAGAGAGTTAGACACGAAATTGTACAAATAACATCTCAACAATTACAGAACGTTAGACGTGCAACAGTAAGTCGCGCTACTCTGTGTATTAATCAAAACGATGAACAGTTTGAACAATTTTTATGATTGTTTATTATAATGTAGGTTTTAAATAATTTTTTTAATTTTATTTATTCCTGGCTGTTGCGTTTTATTAAAATTATTTCTTGTTTAATTTGTGTTTACCTATTAAAAATACTTTTATTATTACGAAGGATATCGTTAAGGAATGATTAATAGCCAAAAAATTAAAGTTTATGAATCATTATTTCTGATTAATGAAAGAAAGTAGCACGGTCACATTAAAAAAATTTCCATAGGACCCCTACGGAAATGAAAATGAAAATTCCGTCTTTTGAGAAACCTATCAGTAATTCAAATAACTATTTTGTTCTTTACAGACAAGTTTACAACTTTACTAATAATTTTCATATCCTACTTAGTAATTACTTCCACATCCAGTGGAAGCATAGTAACGACAAAAAAATTTAAAAAATTTTTTATTGTTCAAATAGGCTTAGAATGTCATAAAACGTCGAGATTTTAAGTTTGAGCGAAAAAAAATATCTGTCTGTCGGTCTGTTTGTCTGTCTGCAACTTTTTTTCTGCGCACGTTTACTCTGGAACCGTTTAAGATATTAACTTGAAAGGACCCCGCAATAATCTTCTGGAAATGGGTTTCGGTCAAATCGTCTGAATTTTTGATATGTTTTAGGTTTCGTCATCCCAAGCAAAAGTCTCAATGGGCACAAAGCTCGAAAATCAATACTTTGGCTGCTACGGAAAGCTCCAAAGCTCCACCACAGATTTATTTATTCGTGCAGTCTTTAGATTTTTAAATAACTTATTTTTTCGATTTTAATGTCTAGGTTTATGTGTTTGAGGTTGCTGAATTCAAATCCGATGTCAAATTGTCCAAATTGACACTTGACAGCTGTCAATTAGCTGTCAAAGTGCCTTAACAAAGTGCAAATCTTATTTTTATGTTATGAGTTTATGCTGTTTAGGTAACTCAGTTCATGTATGATGTGAATACAATAATTCGACAATTGGCAGCTGTCAACAGGCTGTCAGCTAGCTGTCAAAGTGCAATAACAAAGTGCAAATCTTATTTTTTTGTTATGACTTTATGTTTTTTAGGTAACTCAGTTCATACATGATGTGAATACAATAATTCGACAATTGGCAGCTGTCAACAGGCTGTTTTGCTTGGATGACGAAATCTAAAACATATCCAAAATTCAAACGATTTGACCGAAACCCAATTTCCATAAGATTATTGCGGGGTCCTTTAGTACACGTATGTACTTTAACGAGACCTAGAACTAGATTATATTTTCATCTTGTTCCGTCGAAGGGTTGGGGGTAAATTGGGGTAAATTTGGAGTAAATAGGTAAATCAAGCAGGGAAGAGTCCATGAAATTGGTATTTAGTATATACAAGAGAAGGTAAGGTCTCAAAAAAATTTTTGGCATTAGCCACCCCCATTACCACCCCCACCTCCTTATTAAAGGGGATGAAAAAAAATTGTGATTTAGTGTATGTACAGAAACCAGAAACCTCAAAATATTTTTTTACTTCATCCACTCCCACTACCACCCCCCTATCACCACCCCCACCCCACTACCGAATACCGATGTGGGGTATTGTTTTATGGGTTTTTGGGGTAGAGGATTTCAAATATTATATTATTAAAGTTCCATGAACAATTATTTTCACATACAAAATTTTTTCGTTGTGAGTAACTTGGATAGAAAATCTGGATGTGGAAGTAGTGATTCCTTGGACAGCGGTTTTTTCTTACGTCGCGTTCATCTGACGCGGCCATTTTGAAAACAATAAAAAAATTTTCATATCACTTTTTTTTTTGAATTTCTTAAATCGGAAAAACCTGTTGTACTTAGAAACCATAAAAAAAATGACATTGTATTTAAAAGAAAAAGTTGATGCCACTTTCGGTTCAGCCGAAAGTGATATTTTCGCTCCTATTAGTCTAAAAGTTGCTCACTTTTGTCTAACTTATGTGTACCGAAAACGACATTTTTAAATTCAAAAACAGTCAAAAAATTGGGGCTGTACATTGACTCGTTGCTACCCGGTATAGTTTTTTACAGAAAAGCCAGAGAACTACTCAGCCTTAATAAACTTAAACTGTAACTAACAGATCGTTTCATAAAACATTATCCACACTACCAAATGATTAAATTAATCGTTACACAAGGACATTGAAAATTTTTAACGACAAACCATTTATTTGCCAAAGACTGTGTATATAAATATTGTTAATGGTTAATTTTCAGAAATATAAACCAATATATTACAGACAATACTGAAGCCAACATTAGTCAAAATTTCTTATAAAACATTACTCTCGCGAAAATATATTGATGTCGGAAGCAGATGGCCAGATAAAGTATTATTTTTTCTTTAGTTTAACTGAGAAGTGGCGGTTTTCCGGTTGAAGTCCTTTCGAGTGGCCGCATTAGCATGAACAGAGTCCTGATAGAATATTCATATTCCACTTAACAGGTAGGCATATGGCATACGTTCATTCATTATAAAGCCATTCTGGCTTAAAGGACCAGTCGATGCATATGGATATCTTGGTTTATATTCCAGCCTTCAACAACACTCGTGTTTACACAAATCATTTGAAAATTATTGCATCATTTAAAACTTATGAATTTTAAATAGTTCGACGGAGATCTGGCTGCCTTATTTAGACTGAAAATAATCTGTATATGCATATTTGTATAGAACAGTAAAGAAACTGAAACATTTATATTTTTGAGAGGTTAGGTATGTCTTTAATTAAGTATTGTGTACTGATTTAGTATATTGAGAGAAAATTCGCTAAGGATTCTCCAGTGCAATAATTTTCATTTGCTAGAAAAGCTAGGTATACAAATCAGTAACAATTGAACTCATACATTACCGCAAAGCTGGGATAGATGCTTTTAAGAAGTATCTAGATACTTTTCTTATATGCTAAACATCGAACCGAAAATATGTACGCGAATAATCGCGCACTGCACTAAAATGTACACAGGGGATTCATTGACAAAACTACCAACTCCTGGTAGTACACGGGAATAATGACTTCAAAACTGGAACGGGACCAGCAAATATTTTAAACAAAATTTTTACTTACAGTTTGCAGGCACTGGAACGACGTAGCACTTACTTATTTTTTTCTTATAATTAAGACAAATTCATTGATAAGCAGTGATCAGGAACTAATTTTGAAACTAGACAGGTACTAATTATTTGAGTAGGTTGGTTGGTTCACCACGGACGGGCGCGTAACCCGACCTATCGCTGGACCATCCTAGGTGGAGCCCTGAACTAGAATGAACTAAAATCTCCTTTCTCTATTAGAAACGAAGTAAACTCGGTAACACTTAATTCACGGATGTGGACTTGGTTCGAGATTTATTCTAGAGCAATTGAAAATGTCGGAAAGGGAACTATTGGGAATATATGACAAGCGAAGCATTTAAAATAATTTAATCTAATAAATAAATTGTAAATACAGGATTGGCTTAGAATAATGTAATGGGGAAAAAATTAAAAATGTAGTAATTTTGGTAAATTAAAGGGGCTACTGTAAAAGGTGAAAAACTGAACCTGTACAACTTCAAAACTATTGTTTCATACTTAAAATTTTGTAATTAGTTACTCTTGTGAGCAAACGTTAATCAAACAGCTGAATTTAAAACAGAATGTCAACACAATATTAAAATAATAACAGGGTAAGTTGAAAAGTAAAGAACTTCAGTATTTGAACAACTTTGTAACAAGAAGGAAAAACTGCTGTCTCATTACTTCCACATCCAGATTATTACTTTTTTTTATATTATGGAAATACTCGTGGAGACTACAATCTGAAATTATATCACTGAAAGTTATTCTAAAATGTGTAATGAGAGACTTTGGCGGACACCTCAGGAGTGCAATTTAATTTAGCAATAAGTTAATCACATTTCGAATTGATCTACAAACAGCTGCTGTATACCCACTTACTTTAGAGACATCCTGTACACATTAATCTATTCAGTACGCTAATGTTGTGTCCGGTGCTCCATTTTCTAGATCCCAAGACAACTTCTATCAAGTTATCTTTAGCGAATTTAATCACGTGACGTCAAGCGCCACAAATCCCAGAGCTTTCACACTTTCCTTCCAATTCTGAAGTAATTAATTTGTGTCTCCTTGTTGTACGTACATTATTACACCTCTCTGAATACATTACATACAGAATCGGCGTCATTTTCGTGCATATCTAGTATTCATGCAGTTGAATATATTTTAGTTGAATGCAACTCGGTCAACTATGTTACAGATAATAGTTCTAAATTGTTGTAGATAATAATTCTTGATTATTAGTCTATTTTTTATAGGCTTTATCACACAAATAAATCTCTATGAAGTAAAAAAATATTTTGAGGTTTTTGGTTCTTGTACACACCCTAAATCATGTTTTTTTTTTCATCCCGTTAAATAATAGGGTAAAGGTGGTAATAGCCAAAAACTTTTTGAGACCTTAGCTTCTGTTTAATATCCTAAATACCAATTTTATGGACTCTTACCTGCTTGATTTACCTATTTACCCCCATTTACCCCAATGTACTCCCCAACCCTTCGACGGAATAAGATGAAAATTAAATCTAGTTCCAGATCCCGTTAAAGTACATACGTGTACCAAATTTCAAGTCAATATCTCAAACGGTTCTAGAGTAATCGTGCGCACAAAAAAAGTTACAGACAGACCGACAGACAGAATTTTTTTCACTCAAACTTAAAATCTCTACGTTTCATTACATTCTAAGCCTATCTGAACAATAAACATTTTCAAAAATTTTTTTGTCGTATGTAATATCACTAGTGCTTAAAATTTTATCGAAAATTTTTCGAAAGCGTGTTGCCTGGTAATATAAAGAGTGCAAATTGGCAGTTTATTATCTGATTAAATCCCGACCGCTTTAGCGGGAGGGATTTAATCTTTGATAAAAAAACTGCCAATTTGCACGAGTTATATTAACTAGGGGCAACTTAGCTTGAGAAACAATTTTTAGATAAAATTTAAAGCCCGAGTGGTATTTGAGGAGAATATTTCACGAGTAAATAATTCATTAAGTACATCTTCAATATTATGTTTTCTCATTAATTGCCTTCAGTCGTTTTCTTGTCACTTTTTAAAGTTTACTGACCTTTATTTTCAATTTTCTCATTAATTTGATATACAGAAATATTTCCAAACCGACTCATATTGTCAAAACAACAAATCTGAAACAAACGCAGTAGAAACAACGGAGATTCGCTATATTTTAAAATAATCTAGTGACATTTCTATGGCAACTAGTAAATAAAACGAGTTGAAACCTTAGATATTACTATACACTCATGGTTCCGAGATTGACATAGAGAGCGCCATCTAGCGCTACCGCTAATAGAGTTACATTCCATAATAATTGTTCATTGATTCATATTTACGAAGTTTACAAATTATGTTGAGGTTTGCTTCTTTAGGCAGAGTGAATTTTAAATACAAATTAAAATATTGCACAGCTTTGATTCAAAGTTACTTTTTGATAGATTACCGTATGTAAGTAGGTACCTAGGTACATTTTTAGTTTGTTTCCAGAGCGAATGTGTTTGTAACTACATTATTGAGCTATTGAAAGCTGTGCTTGACTTGTTCCTGTATTATGAGCTAGGTATATTAAGTACAATCTTATCTAATCTGTATATTATTGTTACCTGATTGAAAAGTAGGCAAATTGAAATAGTTACAGATAGATAAGGGTTATAGCCTATATATTTCAGACAGGCTTCTCTTTGGAACTGACGATTGTTTACTATATATGTGGTGTGTTTATGTTTGCTAGTACATAATACAATATTACAATTTACAAGGTAAGTTAACAATTAGTAATAAGCTAGAGAAGATATTTATAGATAAAATTTAAAAGCGCGAATTGCCCTATTTGCGGAAAATATTTCACGAGACGTCAAAAAATTACCGCAGTATTTGCCGCTGCAGCGACATAAAAAATTAGAGCGATAAATTTTGCATGTTGGTACTGTCAAAAGCCGATCTAGCTTGAATTAGAACTAATAATGAAATTTGATTGGTTCCCATGTTGTGAAAAAACGGGCTCTCATTGGCTATAGCGTTAATGAGTGAAATAATCGTTATTATACTTCCAGTGGATATATGGAAGTAATAAGTTTGCCGGGGTAGGGTCCTAAAAATTACCAAATCAAATAATTTATGTATACTACGCAGTTTTTTAATGATGAGTAAGTATAAAAATATCGGTTTATAAATTACACAGGGTATCCATAAACTCTCCTGACAAACTAAAACTGGAAATTCTTGTCGATTTGTCACCAAAAAATGCTTCATAAGAGAGTTACTTACAGCCCTTTAAAGAAAAAACTCTACAGTTTTTAAATCTGACATTAAAAATGCAAGACACAAATAAAAAAATATGATTCAAAATGTCTGTTGGCCTCCCCCAAATGAAACACTTATGATTGTAATAGAAAAAATCGGCAGCTACTGGAAGCGACTGGAACCTCCCTACACAGTGGATCTTTATAAGCTGTGCTTGGATATTACATAGGAAATCAGAGCACTGAGCAAACATAAATTACACGTGACTTTGGAGCCATTTATTCCATGAACAAATATCGAAAAAACTGAAGTGGACTACAAGCAATCTGTTAAAACATAACCTCTTATGTTTGTTTTTGTTGCATTATAAGGGGGTATTAACAAATAACGTTTCGAAGATTTTGTAGAACATTGGATAGCGAAAAAAAATAACAACACAGAATTTAGCCAAAATGACACTCTAACCTTAACAAGTCAATAACATTATGGACAATTCAAGTAGACTACGCATGCGTCAAATTAAAATCTTCCTGCTCGATCAGAAAGGTCCGAGCTTCGTTCGAGGGCTTTATTTTGTAATATTCGAACATTTCAGATTTAGCTCGGTTAGCTCGATTTGCATTAAACAAACGATTGTGACGCGTCCCGTCAATCAGACGTAATATCCGAACACGCCTATAAACAATTATTACCTTTAAAAAAACAACTGAAATAAGTTTTGACATCTGCCAAAAATATTTGGGTTGTTTTAAATATTGATTTTTAGGTTATTAAATAAAGTTAGAGACAACCTATGGGGCATCTGCACGTGACGTCACAGCTAACCTCAAAAACATATATATTTATTAAAATTTACAAGTATTATGTAGCTATTATTAAAATTTCTGCCTGATTCCCATATTTTCTACCAAAATCTAGTTCAATGTAATGTTTATGAAGTTTTATATAGTTTGTCCCAATTAAATAAAACGCATTTTGGAATCTAACCTATAATTAGCAATCTATTTTTATTAATTAACAATATTAAAAATACATTTGCATGAATTTTTAAATATCTGCTTGGCCAGTATGGCTCCAAGCTTAAAATGCGGATACAAACATTAAACAAGATTATTAACTTAAAAATCTTAAACTTTGAGGTTACGTTAGTTACCATAACCTTTAAATCAACATCCACAAAGGTTACCAACCCAAATACTTTTGACAGATGGCAAAATACATTTTCCCCTAACCATAATAGCAATAATATTTTTTGGACGCTGGCGCTGGCGCTCTCATGTGTGCACATATAACAAATTCTTTTTAATTTTTTTCATGGAAACTAAATCGAAAGGGTGCAAGTGTGATATATCGTTGAAATCGGAATTTTTACTGTTTTTCAATAGTTCGCTTACAAATTGTAAGTAATCATAAAATAAACAACTTGTTGTGCCAAAACGGCACTAAACGTGATACGATCTCAACCAAAACCTTTTCAGATCTTCTGGAGCACTAAAGAAACCCTCATGAATAGTTTCATCCAAATCCGTTTAGCAGTTTCGCCGCTATCGTGTTCACATACATACACATACACACGTACACACACATACAGACATTTTTTAAAAACCACCTTTTTGGGTTCTTGGGATCTCAAAACGTAAAGATTTGGTGTTATCTCAATTTTCGATTTTGGACCAATTTCAGTAACCTCTCACAATTTTATTGTGGGGAGGTTAAAATCATGTTTACAGCAAACGACGGATCATTTTCAGGATAATGAATGTACCAAGTTTTGTCTTTTTAGAAAAAAAGCGTTTTGAAGATATTTAAAAAAAAATTGATGACATGGTTCCCCTCTTTAAAGGACTATAGCTCTATTTTTGGATAAGGCGATTTACAACAAATCGACATAAAGTTACGACTAGAATTTGCAGTTTTCGTTTGTCAAGAAAGAAGAAAGAAATCTTTCTATGTTGTGTAAGTGTATGTTATAATGAGGAGACCAAATAATCGACGAATATTCCAGTTTTAATTCAACAAAAGACTGATATAATAGTTGCAGCGTGTTACTCTCGTCAAAATCATGATGCGAACACCGTATTATAAATCCCAGTGTTTTAAAACTTTCATTGGTGGTGGTTTTCATATGATAATTGAAGGTTAGTTTATTGTCACATATTTCACCGAGATTACGGATTGTTGATGGACGTGTAAGCATTGAATCTTTGAAAGAATAATTAATTTCGAAGAGTTAATGTTTATTAATAAAAGTTAGAACATTGCGCTTCTTCATGTTCAAAGGTAACTTGTTTAAATTACACCATTCGTTGATTCTATCAAGGCCAGTATGTAATGCGACAGAACCATTAACATAGTTTAGTTTATTGTATAACTTCGTATCATGTGCGTATAAGAGACAATTGACACCCAGTTCTGGGTCAAGGTTGGTATACTTTAAGGTGGCCTAATAACTCACAATCCCCACCAAAAAATGGCATTAGCCAATGAACAGCTGGTGTGAGATCACACCAGATGCAGAGCCTTATTCAAAATATTGTAAGAATTTGTGTAATGTTAATTAAGCAAAGAACTCGTAATTGGAACGGGCTCGCAATAACCCGCTTTTGAGGTCGGTGGTAATTATCCTCGCATTTTGAGTCACTGTTCTGCATGCTGGTAAAGAGGATAAGTTGTAGAATGTAACACTACAGATCATAGTAACGTCAGACCATATTTCGGGCCAGTACGGACGATTCTTCTAGAGTGAGATAACTGCGCCGCTACTGCGCATTCGAAGAACAAAGATAGTCTGACCTTTCACCCCCGCACTGACTTCTTCGCCTAAAAGCTGTATATTAGGGAACCTTAAAGTATACCAACCTTGGTTCTAGGTACTGTAATCCCATTAACCCTTTCAAAGCAGATAAAAAATGACAAGAGATATGATTAGAGCCCTCATGAACCTCATTATTATCATCAATATACGTAAGGATGTCTACTCTTAGAAACTTTGAGACTTCTTATCTGAGTTGGAAAAAATTTTCGTGGTGAAGATATTGTCTACCAGTTCTACTAATCTCGTTATCAATTTTTTTTTCCAATGGACAGTTCGCGATTTAAATATGTGCATACCTCTACACGTGGGACCCTGAGACATCGTTGTTCTGTCGAATACACAAAATCAAACAACTCTTGGCAAACGATTCTCAACGTTATTTCAGATAATGAAAAAGATGTTAAATATTTTTGGTCACAAAAATCACATAATTAATTAAATTCATTATTTGTCAAAGTTCATTTTTGCGTACATAAGGTGGTTCCACAGAATGACCAATAAGCCTGAAAGGGTTAATGGAAATATTGAAGAATAATGTACTCAACACAGAACCAAAGGGTACACCAAAGTAGATACAAATTCTGTATACCGTTGACCACAGTATTCAATACGGTGCTGTCTATTTTCAAGATCTGATTTGAAAATTAACAACAAATTTCTTGAGAAGCCAAATTGTTGAAATTTTGAATATAAAACACTGCACGGTATGCTACAACCAAATTTAAATCAAAGTTGATGCCACTCGAATTTTTTTTTACACATTGAATGTATATAGAACCAATTTCTACGATATTTAAAATCATTAATCGCAAAAATTTTTTTTACAAGTATTTTACTTTTTTTATTTATTAACGCAGACACACAAAAAAAGTGGTCTGGCCTGCGGTCCAGACCAGTGTATCCTTATGTATTTGAACCCGCTGAAACCTAATCCGAAGTCAGAATTGTCAGAATGGCTCGTTTTTTACCTCTAATCCCAAAAAAAACACCCCCCAAAAAATGGTCTGTCCGGCGGACCATACCAGTGTATCCTTATGTATTTGGACCCTCTGAAACATAATGCGAAGTCAGAATTGTTAGATTAGCTCGGTGTTCACCCCTAACCCCCAAAAACACCTCTAAAACGAAAAAAAAAGTGGTCTGGCTTGCGGACCAGACCATCCCTTATGTATTTCGACCCGCTAAAACCGAATCCGAAGTCAGAATTGTCAGATTGGCTCATTTTTTTTAAATCATAATTTTTTTCCAAGTCCGCTAATAAATCTAACCTTACAAGAACTGTGAGCAAACTTTTCAATAACAGTTGCATATGTGACGCCCTCTATGAAATATCTGAATCGTATTTGTCGAGCTTTAAATCGCACCTATACTTATTTTCAATTCGATATCTGTTGTAAGTTTGATTTATTAATTTGTCAAGCAAGTTGAATTTCAATATTTGAAAACTGTTCATATCAGGACATATTAAGCAAAATTAAACTTATTTTTCTATTAACACCTGCGTTGAAACTCGGTACATTTTTAAAAAACATGCTGTACATTAGAAACTTGTTTTCATAGACATTCACGACAGTTCAAAATTAATAGCTGTACATGTTATAGAAGAGTTCCATCGTTAGAAACGTAGCATTAACGTAGCGAGCCCCTTGTGAATATTCAGTATATTTATGCAAATTCCGATTATGTAAATGATTATTTCGTGCAAGCTTGATTTTCTTTTCAATTCCACAGTAAATGCCAGTCGACGGCCGAGAAAACTTTACTATACAGGCAACTGTTATTCGTTGAATTATTACGGTTAAGACTTGATCAATATTATTTATTGCGGTTAATTTCCTTAAACGTCTCTAATCTTTTCATTCTTACTAGTTGAACGAACATACATGTTTTTCGTTTTCTAAAGATAATCGAAGTATTAAATAACCCATAAGGAGACTACAAACAGAATGAAAATCAATACAATCTGTTCCATTCGTTATGGACAGTTACTTATATTTTCTAATCGCGATTTATACCGGGTAAGGAAAACATTATTAATTAGAGTTATTAAGATAATGAAAACTTTCACGCTTTTTATACAAGGTGTTTCGAAAAGATTGGGCAACGCTTACTTGACATCAAAACAAGTCGATTTAACTCAAAAAGTAGTGGTCTAACTCTTTTGGTTTTCAAGATACAGGGCGGCAAAATAAAAAAAATTGTAATCGTAATTTGTCTCTATCTTGGAGACTATTATACGTATCTACTTCAATGTTGGTAACGCCATGTTTTTCAGGTCGCTAATTACAATGGTGATATTGCCGATGCCATATTTTATAGATGGCGCGAGTTACAGGACTTTTACGTGACACTTTAAGCCATAACTTTTTTGAGGTTTTGGACATTGTCTTCTATTATAATCGAAACGCAATTTAGTTTCCTAGAGAAAAGGTGTACTTGTTTAAACGTGATAAAATGCACCCTTTCAAAGAAATACGCGATTTACAACTTTGTCACACACCAGTTCGAAGAAAAGATGGGACAACGCTTAGCGTAGACTCTTGACATCAAAACAAGTCGATTTAACCCAAAAAGTAGCGGTCTAACTCTTTTTGTTTTCAAGATACAGAGTGGTATAATAAAAAAAATTGTTTTCGTATTATGTCTCTATATTGGAGAATATTATACGTATCTACAACAAGCACTATTGACGATTTCAAGACATCATGCTTGACGTACACCTACTAAATAAGAAACCGCTTTTAGGTACAATTCAATTTCCTCGAACTGATGTGTGATAAAGTTGTAAATCGCATATTTCTCTGAAAGCGTGCATTTTATCTCGTTTAAACGTTTTCTTTAGGAAACTAAATTGTGTTTCGTATCACCATTGTAATTAGCGACCTGAAAAACATGTCGTTACCAACTTTGAAGTAGATACGTATAATAGTCTCCAAGATAGAGACAAATTACGAATACAATTTTTTTATTTTGCCGCCCTGTATCTTGAAAACGAAAAGAGTTAGACCACTACTTTTTTAGTTAAATCGACTTGTTTTGATGTCAAGAATCTACGGCTAAGCGTTGTCCCAATCTTTTAGAAACACTCTGTATATACGCCTCAACCATTTTTTTTTTGTATACCCCAATGTATATTTGATGCTACCGATGCTAACTCGCAAATCGACGTAATTTACACAGACTTTACTAAAACATTTGACAGACTTCATCACAGTCACGGTGTGCTACAACCAAATTTAAATCAATGTTGTCACCACTCGGAACTTTCTTTTTTTTACACATTCTTGGATGTATATACAGAACCAATTTCCACGATATTTAATATCATTCATAGCAGAAATTTTTTTACAAGTATTTTACTTTTTCTTTTAAAGACACAGCCACACAAAAAAAAATAGTCTGGCCTATGGACCAGATCAGTGTATTCTTATATATTTGGACCATTTGAAACAGAATTCAAAGTCAGCATTGTCAGATTCGCTCAGAAACCTCAGAAACACTCCTAAAACAAAGCAAAAACTGGTGTAGACTGCGGACTAGAGCAGTACATTCTTATGTATTTCGACCCGCTGAAACGGAATCCGAAGTCAGAATTGTCAAGTTGGCTCGTTTTTCAGTTTTTCAGACCAGTGTATCCTTACCAAATACATAAGGATACATGGTCCGCCGGAGAGACCATTTTCTTGGGGGGTGTTTTTTAAATATTTTAAGTCTAACAGAAGTTATTATGTTTACAAGAAACGGTATACACACACACACATGCATATACATGTACATACTCACTTACAGATACAAAGACATTCTTTATTCGATATTTGAGTTCAGTCTGTTATGAAGCGGATATCTTCACAACAATTTTTTTTCCACAATGATTATTAATTTTTTTTAATTTATAATAAATTTATAATAAAGTTAAGAGATATACAATCCATTACTGAACCATAACAGGTACGACAAAAATTAATAGAAACATTATTGTAGAAAATTTAGTCAGCTTTTTTTTGCATATAGCCACTTTTTGATTATGGCTAACTGTTTTCAAGATATGAGCGAAAAACCAAAAACCGGGACCTTCCTCGCGCCCCCCTATGTTCGAGGACTTTTGGTATATTTACCTCCTAAATAGTCCAAACACAGTCCTCAAGTCAAAAATTGTGATCTCGGCATTTCCCTCTAGACCTCCTTATTGAACGTTCAATGACAGGGCTATATCATTTGTGTATAAAACAACAAAATTAAAAAAAGTGACATTGATAATATTATTTCACAAGCTACTGAGCTAATTCGCCCCTGATTATTATGTTCCACCCAGAAAACTAGAAAGGGGACCACTTTTGGTTTATTCGTAATCAGCAACCCAAAAAACATAATTACATAGTAGAAAATATTTTAAGATGAAAAATCGCAGAAAACTACAAAAAAATGCTCAAAAATGCCCCATAACTAAAAGTGGTTCCACTATTGGGTCAAATGACTATTTCATCGTAATCAGCTATCAGAACAACATATAATAGAAAAATAAAATTTCACGGAGGAAAGATGTCCACTGGAATCCCCTCTAGACAATGGACTAATCCCTCATTTCTAGGTTAGGGTAATTTTTTTAATAAAAAGGAGTAGTGGTACTAAAAACTACTATTAATAACGAATGTTTTCCTCTGAGAAACTTTGATTTTCATTAAGAATTGAACTGTCTCTAGATTTTTGTCTAAAAAAAAGGTCTTTTCCCACTGTGTGACGTAGGGTGATATAGGGAATTTCGTTGGAAAGTCCAGCATTTTGGAGTACTGTCCAGCATTTACAAGTGTCCAGCATTCAGACCATACGTCCGGAATTTCGCTGGAAAGTCTTACAAGTGTCCAGCATTCTGGTTATAGTGAAGTTACAGCATTAAGCTTTGCTTGGAAACATTTTTTTCGGATACTTCCCCTCCCCCCCCCCGCTCATCAAAAAATTTTCCCCCTGGTGATCAAAAAATGTTGGGATCAAGAAATGATTTTTCCCAGCAGAAGTGCCCAGCATTCACTTAACAAAAATCTGGTCTCCCTAGTGTGACGCGTCAACAGCAATATTCATACTCAAGCGCCAATGGAGCATTTTACGCTCCGAATATACAAACTATTTCTGTTATAAATCGTGTTAAAATTTCTATTTCTGCTGTCGATCTTATTAACATATTTCAAATAAACCTAAATGTTTAATTTTGATCTAAGCATAATATACCTAATTTATTAACTGAAATTTTCTCATCAAATTACGCCTCAAACCTCCAAGATCCTCCTGAAAAGAGAAAAAATATCTAGCTATCTCTAGTGACAAATTCTAAGCAATGGTGATTTTACATACAACAGTAGTGGTTTATGATCTACTGTACTTATTTAGCACCTCTTTATTATACTCTTCCTAAATACGAAAACGACGAGTATATTGCATTTGATCGGTACATTTCTAACATCGTAATTTCGTTTGTAGAAAAGAAAAATGTATAGCATTGTGTTATTAAAAGAATGCTGTACAACTTTCAAAATGTGCGTCTCTCTGTCCATCCGTCTCGTCTGTCTGTCCGTCCGCCCGTCCGTCTGTCCGTCCGCCCGTCCGTCTGTCCGTCCGCCCGTCCGTCTGTCCGTCCGCCCGTCCGTCTGTCCGTTATGTTTCTTGTAAGCATGATAACTTGAGAAGGAACAATCTGACTGTATTGAAATTATGGCAGTACATTAGTGTTACTTGGAGGAAGAATTGAAGAATTGAAGAACTGATTTTGCATTGTCACTGGACACCGGACAGGCCATTTTTTGTGAGGGTGTTTTTTTGTGGCTGGGGGTGAAAACGAGCCAATCTGTCAATTGTAACTTTGAATTCGGATTCAGCAGTTCAAAATACATAAGGATACACTGGTATAGTCCGCCGGACAGACCATTTTATTTTGGTTTGGGGGTGTTTTTTGGGGTTGGGGGTGAAAAACGAGCCAATTCGAAAATTCTGACTTCGGATTCGGTTTCTGCAGATCCAAATACATACGAATATACTGGTTTGGTCTGCCAGACAGAAAATTTTTTTGGGCGGTGTTTTTTGGGGTTAGAAGTGAAAAACGAGCCAGTCTGGCAATTCTGACTTCGGATTCGGTTTCAGCGGGTCCAGATACATAAGAGTACACTAGTCTGGTCCGCCGGACAGACCACTTTTTTTGTGAGGCTGTGTAATTTAACAGATTAATTATTTTTTGAATATTTTCCATAAAGACCTTAAGTAACTGTTTTAGGTCTTGTCGAAATTTACTAATTTTGATAAATTTGAGTCTTTAAGTATTGATTAAATAAATTGTTATCCTAATACTATACAAATAATAACGTTTATTTCCTAAATAATTACAAACTATAACATTGATATCTTTATTATATGAATGCGAAAAGTACTCAGAAACCACTATTAGTTTGTGGTTATATAGACGGAAACACTAAAATAAGCCCTACATTATAAAGCCATCGTTTCGCCCTAAACATTATTGAGCGATAAGGTTTTAGAATGTAAGAAATTTATTTATATTTAATTAGATATAGACATGGTGTGAATACCCAACATTATTTACATGTATAACTAAGAACAATGTTGAAAACTACATTTATTAGGTATTGTGTTGATCCACAAATACATGAATCTATATCTTTTTTTTAAAAGCTTTTATTTAACTTGCAATGTTTGTATGTTTGTATGTATGTATGAATGTATGTTAGTGTTAGTTTAGGTGAAATTTTGCAAGCTGAATTTCGACTAGAGCTAGAGCTTTGAAATTTGGCACACGTGTATAAGTCCAGTGACAATGCAACAGTCGATCAGTAAAGTTATTAAATTTAAAAAAATAATTCTTTAATTTTCAGATTTTTTTAATTAAATCAAAATCTTGTCAAATGTTATTTCCTATCGTCATTTTTGATTTATATATTTTATTAATATATAGTATTCAATCGCCAAGATATGATTTAGCTCTGAATATATAATATAGGAATGTACACTTACTTGAATCAGGAATGACAATTTTGTGTTGTTTTTTACTCGAAATCAGAAGGTTCCGTGTTCAAAACACAAGTAGATAGTTTTTATTTGCTACTTTATTTTATGCTCAGTACTTTTCACCCATTAAATTGACATAATAAAGTTGAAAATGTCTAAAACTAACATTATTTACAAATAAACTGCGAGGAGTATTCAATAGAATGTGCAACATGATATAAGAAGTTCAATAAATCGACAGAGGAGTGTAATGTTTACTCTAGTTCAGTATTATGACTGTATTATAATCAGGGCTTGGGAATTTTATCTCAGCGCCAGAGCCGGCTCTCATATAGACATAATATTATATTGCAAACATCTACTGAAACGTTAAGAAAAACGACGAAATGGTGAAATGTTCATCATTGCCAATTACAATGTATTTTTGGCAATAAGTTTAACCTAAAAACGATAATGGTTCTTACAAAAACATGTAATACATACAGGGTGTAATCAGTTTTATGTCATTAAAAAAACTGGTGGTGGGGAACGACTAAACGAACAAAAAAACCTTGTATGACATGGTGTCTAAAACCCATAGTTTTAGAAAAAGAAAATAAACAAAAATTTTCAATAATATTGTTTGAGAACTGCTGGAATGTTGGAATAGGCTTTTATCTTCGCGTATGTTGGCGCCTCTAACCATCAAATACGCTAATACGGCTCTTTCAAAGTGTTGCGCTCCTTTGTTAGAGACCGCGCGCGTTGGCAGGGACACAAGTTGATAATCCCACTTTTTTATGGCTTTCTAAAAGTAGGTAAGGTAAGGTCTTTAGCGGTGCGGTAAAGGTGAAAGACGTCGGCATTTTCGTGCTTAGTAGATCTGAAGAAAACTATACTCTCCCTTGTGCAATATTTTAGTTTCTGTGGGCACTTCGTTAAGTACACACGTCGAACCCGTTCGTTGTTTTTGTATGTTGCTTTTGTTCTTTGAATTTTGGGCCACGTATTTACAGTTAACATTTATTTTATTGACTTACAAGTCGTTAAGTTCTTTATTACGTACAGACACTACTTATTCTTTCTTTTTGTGTTGCTTTTTGGATTTTGGACTAAGTTTTTATTTTTATTTTCTTTATTGACAACGTTAGTTGATAGTTTAGTGTGGTGCATAGAAACCATGAAAAATGATCCTGATTTACCAAATGTGTTGAACGGAGTGCGCTTGTCCTTAGTTCGACGTGCCGAAAAGTGTATTGATGCAGACGGAAGCCATTTCGAACAATTTATGTAAATCAACAAATTTATTGGTAAGTTCTAGATTTATCGAATATTTTAGTTTTCGATACCTGATCGGCAATTCGTTAAATAAATTAGATTTTTTCCTAACTTAAAATACACATAATTGTTTTCTGTTATCGTATCTCAGACGTCTAACTCTTTATTTCCCAATGTCAAGCAATAATTTCTCATTTTTTAAGCTACTAACCCAGAACAATCATTTAGGTTACAAATGTTAATTAAACCACATTTAAATATGATAAATTATAAACAACAATGAAAGCTCCAATATTTTGTTCCAAATTAAAAAAACACACATGTAAAGAAATGCTATGTTTAAACCTCTACGCCGATTATTTGCTCACAGTTCTGCAAAAAGAGATAACAAATTATTTACATTTTTATAATTCGTTCCGTTGAGGCGGTGATCAAGGGTGCCGCCCTTCTTTGCTTTGAAACCGCGGGCCGCCGCGTACCGGCAAGAACGAGTCGGTCGGTAATCTTTGCACTTTTTTATGACAATTTAAAGGGTACTACACGTCCATTGACCCAGAAGGGCAGTGGTTCTCAAATGTCTCCTACCCTAATATTCAAATTGTTGACCTAGGTCAGTGCCCCTAGAGGAAAAAGTCATAAAAGGTTTTTTGTTTGTCTAGTCGGTCCCCATTACCAGTTTTTTTTAATGACATGAAACTAATACCACTCTGTATCTAGCAAATAGTGAGTGTTTATAATACACGGACCATATTAACTTTGGATATTACGGAATTCCCTAAAAAAAGTACAAGTTAATATTTATTGTGTCATACTTGCATAAAAAAATTTCCGCGCTGGCCTAGAGCCAACTCTGATTTTAACGTCACAGAGATAAAATTCCCGAGGTCTGATTATAATATGTATAATTATTAATTCTAAATAATAATGTCATACATTTACAATTAATTCTTAATACACTACATAACATTTAAAAATAAAAAAAATAATATTTATATAATTAACCTGTGAAATTATAAATATTTTAAACGAGAGGTAATCGCCATTTTTTACAACTCAAGAATAATGCTTTATACTTGTGAATTGTTTTATCTTGGTGAAATTTTGGATTACCTTTTTATTACATAGTCTAGAATTGGAATAGAACTTTGTTTCCATATTCATCCTAAGTCGTTGCTGATTACAGTGACTATTAATGTCCATTTTATGGTTTTATTTATAGCCAATCTGCTATAGCCTACATTATGTACCACATTATCACCGCATTTTAGACGTGTCTTTTATTTGCTTCATTGTTCACTTCAACTAAGTTTTTAGTATATTGTTTTGAGTGGAAGTTTTACTTCTGGAAAATGTATTCTCAATTAATTATGTAATTCTCGTAATTAAGTTCAAATTGTCACGCCAACAGAACTTAATATACAGAGTGTCCCACTTAAAACTCCCGGCGCCATTTTCTCGATAACCAAAAGCGATATTTGAATTCTGTAGAAGTATCCACTAGAATATATAAATGACTTTCAGTTTTGAGTAAAAATTGTTATTTTACACATTGAAGTATAGATGGCGTTGCGATGCAAAGAAATTGTTCGATCCTAGGAAAATTGAAATGAGGTGCATGAGATGGAGAATTATTGTAAGCAACGTTTTGAATATGAACAATTTTCGAAAAATCACTGGTTTTCGAGATATCTGAACTTCAATGTAATTTTTCAAGTAACAAAAATCGCATTTTTTTCATATGTCTACAATTTACAGTGTAAAATTTAGTGGTACATACAACATAAACATGACCCAAAAATTAGACAATAATGCACAACAAACAGAAATGTCAAAATCAAAATCTTTAATTTCCAAATAATAGTTGCAGCCCCACTTTTGTTTTACTTGAAAAAAAAAGTTATTTTGTGTTTTGAAATAAATATGTTTCATTACCATCTAAATCAGTCTGATTCATTATGAAAAATCCCAAAGGACTTGTCGTCTAAAATGTATTTTAGAAAAGTTATGACAATTTTTATATTTAAAAAAATTATATTGAAGTTCAAATGTCCCGAAAATCAGTGATTTTTCAAAAATTGTTCGTATCATAAAAGTTGCTCAGAATGTAATGTCCCATCACTTGCACCTTACTTCAACGTTTCTAGAGTCAAATAATTTCTTTGGGTCGCAAGCCATCTATACCTCAATTTGTAAAACGACCGTTTTTACTCAAAACTGATATCATTTATATATTCTAGTGAACACCTTTTACAGAATTCAAATATCTCTTTTATTTATCGAGAAAATGACATAGGCAGTTTTAAGTGGGAAACCTTGTATATTAAGCCAATGAAATCACAATAAAAATTTTTTTGAAAAAATTTAACTGCATTCAGAAAAAGATGATACCGGTCTCAAATCTATATTAGGCGATAAAGTCTAATTAACTTGGAGACGGTGAAATTTTATTTCATAATTACTTCCGCACCCAGTGGAAGTATAGTAACGACAAAAAAAGGCTTAGAATATCATGAAACGTCATAAGTTTGAGCAAAAAAATGTCTGTCTGTCGGTCTGTCTGTAACTTTTTTGTGCGCACGATTACTCTGGAACCGTTTAAGATATTGACTTAAAATCTGATGCACGCGAGATCCGAAACTAGATTATATTTTCATTTTATTCCGTTGAAGAGTTGAGGAGTAAATTGGGCTAAATGGGGATAAATAGGTAAATCAAGCAGGTAAGAGTCCATAAAATTGGTATTTAGTATACAGGGTGCGCCACTTAAAACTCCCCAAACTTGTAACTTTTTTATTTTTGAAGCGACCATGTTGGGCACGTCAGATTGTGAACATTTTTTTTGAAAGCCTTTAAACATGCATACAGAGTGATTTAAAAATTTTTTTTTGAAAAAATTGTTAAGAAAGGAAACTTAATTTCTTTGAATATTTTTTTTACCTCACCTTGTACATGAACTGCGTTAATGTTTTCTTGTAAAGGTTTTAATTTGCTTCAATTTATGTTATTAAAATAAAAAAAATTTAAAAATAAATATTTTGCAATTTCCTATTTAGTACATTTTAATATAAGTTTGTTTTTAAAAATATTTATTTCTTTTGTTTCTTGTTGCTGTTTTGTCACGTAGAATTTTACAAATAAAGCATAAAATTATTATTTATATTCTTTTCAAAGTTATTTAAAAAAAAATTAGTTTGGAATCGGAAAGAGTGTTTTTAATTTCTTTCTCTAAAACCAAAAAGAATTTCAAATATGACGTAATAACATAAATTAAAGCTAATTAAAACCTTTATAAGAAAACATTAACGCCGTTCATGTACAGGGTGAGGTAAAAAAATATTCAAGGAAATTAAGTTTTCTTTCTTAACAATTTTTTCAAAATGTTTTTTTTGAATCCCTCTGTACATATATTTAAACGCTTTAAAAATATTTACAATTTGATGTGCCCAACATGGTTGTCGCTTAGAAAATAAGAAAGTTACAAGCCAGCGCACGCTGTATACAAGAGAAACTAAGATCTCAAAAATTTTTTTGGCATTAGCCACCCCCATCAATACCCCCACCCTATTATTAAAGGCTAGAAAAAAAAATTGTGATTTAGTGTGTGTACAAGAACCAAAAACCTCTAAATATTTTTTTACTTCATACGCATGTAAACATAGTTGTAGCGTAATACCAATTTAAATGTTCCGTATATGCATACGGAATTTACAAGCTGATATAATTTTGAGTTGGTACTTGATGACGTCAGAATATCATTAGTGATGACGTGCACCACTTAATATATTTGAATTACTTTATACTTGTAACTGTCCTTAATGGCAATAGAACTGTAGGCTGCTGTTCACATGCGGCAGCCGTGATATATTATTTATCTTATGTCGGGTATCTCTCGGGAATAATGAGGCCTGCAGAAATTTTGTCAAAAATATTTGAAAAAAACAGTGTAATAAATCATGATAGTGATGATGATTAATAAAAAATATAAATAAAGCTACCATTTATTATTTGAATCGAATAATTATAACCCGTAGAGTGGGCGACACCGCGGACATTTATTTGATTTTCATGATGCAGTAGTCCGATTTTGATGAAACGTTTAGTTATCTACATATGTATAGCTACATTTAAGAATTTTTCTAAGGTGGTCACTCTAATGAAACCCTATAAAAATCACCCTTGAAAAATTTTTTTCAATTTAAAATATACATCTTGAAATCAGACCTGTAGCTAGAGAATGCTTTAAGGGGGCAAACAATTTTTCAGAGGGGGCCCGTGGGCCAAAAGAATTTGTATCGTTTTTTCCATTTACAGATAACTACGTAAAAAATAGATATCTAAATCTCCGAATAAAACTTTTTAATATAAATTTAGTTTCTAGTACAACTGTAACCGTCTCTCTTTAATCATGTTGATTTTTTTTTTAATACAGTGTCTATGTCTATGTTTTCTGTGCGTCTCCTTTTAAATACCAAGAAACCTAAAGGACACCGCACGTTTTATAGGTAAATTCAAATGTCAAATTTGATGAATGTTTTTATATGTTGTAGTTCAACTGATTCTGAATAATAAGTTTCTTTGGCAAAACTTCAAATTATGGACAGTTTCTCAGATAGATTTCTCCAAAGACTGTACCTATTCCTCGATGTTCTATCAACGATTTCTCAAAACGTACTGCAGGTATTGAAATGATACCTGCTGAAAATGAATAACCAGTCTATTTATCATTATTTAGTCTTAGATTGATGTGCCTGAAACAATGGAAACTAATTATTTTTGATACCTTTAAGTATAATAGACAGTTTCTGTTTATAATACATTATTTTTGTCTATTTATTTAACGTCGGCCTATTTCCGCTATCAGGGCCTATCACCGACTCCAGGAGACGAGCTACCCCCAACCTGGAAATTTTGCCGAACCTCTTCCCTTAAGAAGAGTAGGGATCTTTTACTTGCCTAACATTTAATAGATAAGGGACCGTCTGCTTTACATCCCCTCCGAAGGATGGTATATCCACTACGTAATCCTCGTCTGAAATTACTTAGCTTCCGCGTATACACTGATATACAAGCCGCTAGAAGGTGGGACGAGATCGCTGTATTTCCCAAGATGGGTCACCCATCCAAGTACTAACCGCGCTCGGCGTTGCTTCAACGGAATATCGACTGATATTCACATTGAAGTCGCCTCTACGCTCGCTCCATTAAACTTTATTATTTTTAGCAAAAATTGCATTATTTTTTTAAATATATACTTACTTTAATCATTCATTAATAGAAATCGAACCAAACAAACTTTATTTCGAGTTAATTAAACCTTATTCATGCGGAAAATTAATGGGGCATGTTAAGTTTCATAATAAGAATGACTTTGGAACTTAGAAAAGCGATACAGATAGCGGCAGGCAAGTACGTACAGCATACCGGATTTTAGCATGCGATACCCATCTTGATCGAGTCTCCACCATTTAAATTCGTTTGTATCGTTGCGCATTCAATCTGGTGTACATAGGATATGCACGACACGAAATACACGTAAAATGTCCATCGATGCATATCTTAAGGGCATCGAAATTAATAACATACTGGAACGAGCACTCGACTAGAGAAAGTGAAACAGACAAATAAACTTGTGTGCACTGTTCCATCCTTTTTCCGCCTGCGTACAAATGATTAACATTTCCTTCAATCAATCAGATTTTGTCAGTAAAGGACAGAATAGTGCACGCCAGTTTCTCTTCCTGCTTCAGTTACTTCGTATATCTAAAGCATTGTGTTTGTTATTAATTTCAATGTTAAGGGTAATTGAAGATGCTGGAGTCCGTGACGCAATGGACGTTGTCGAAGTTTAGTGAGTAGACTAGATTTAAATTTGTTACTTATAGTTATACGAAACTTTATTCTTAATCGTTGTTTTTGCCCTTTTAAATCCCTATTCACTGCCATAATTTTAGAATGATTATTAGTAATTTTTGAACAATAGAACGACTTAAACAAAAAAATAGATGCAATTTCGCATCCTAGCGATTTTTCCCTCACAGTCAATGATACTTTTTATATTGTATTTCCAATAGCGCCTTTTGCATACATTAATTATTTTAAGTTCCATTTTCTATATACCTTGTTCGTTTTATACACAATTTAGTTCGTTTTGCTGCGAATGGAGGTTGTGTTCATTTTTTAAACTGCCTCATTTCATCCATCCTTTCATTGCGCCTTGCACCGTGTATGCCTGGCTAGCTTCGACACATGCTGGGGGGGGGGGGATGCCGTTTGTTAATTAATTTGAAATTATTTTTTTTATTTGATTTGATTAATTAATCGTTAAAATAAGTAAATATTAAAAAAAAGAAAAAATAATCAGCTATGCAGTTTTTGCTAAAAATATACTTAACGGTCTCACAAATAATTAGTTTTCATTGACTAGATGCAACTGCAATTTTATATCTTGAAAAATAAAATCAACTTTGTTTTATACCAAGATTATGATGTACCCAGTATCAAGCTAGCATCAGTGTTCTATCAATCAATGCACGTACTTACTTATTTATTAAGATAGTGAATTTTAATAAAGCTACTTATGTATATGATGTATTAAATTGAAGTAAACGGGTGTTGTGCATTAGAAAAACGTGATTTGACGTCACTTTCGGCAAAACCGGAAGTTTAGGCACGTCGATCTACTACCAAATAGTGGTAAATAGTCTGGTTATTCATTTCCAGCAGTTATCATTTCAATACCTGCAATACGTTTTGAGAAATCATTGATACAGTCTCGAGGGTTGAAGAATCCAATAACTGTTACCTCGGACAAACAGAAAAGGCATTCAATTCAAAATAATACATTTAAAATCATTTCAAAATGGTAAAAGTAAATTCATTTTGATCTAACCTATTTTAATTTATATTGACCACGCATGCAATATTATTTTTGTTTCTTTAGTGCAAATTATATTCAAAAGAATTGGTATTTTAAAATTAAGTAAGCTCCATTAAGGAAGAATTGTGTTGAAAGCAGCAAAACCACCAAACAAGTAAGTAATTTCCATAGCGTGATGTGTTTTCTTAAACCACGAATTCTTTCCACTACAGAAAACTTTGTAATCGCCCATAATGATAAAATAACAGGTTGAAAACGTGATTTGTATTTATATTGCTTTATTTTCACATTGTAGTGGCATATCTAAACGACACAAAAATAAACTAATTTGCCCGTATTCAGTTATAGACCATAGATATATAAAAAAAAAAAATAACGATGGCGTGAACTTAAACGTATTTAAAATATACACTGCTATTGAGATTTGCTCGGAAAATTCATTTTTTTTAATGATGTATTTTGGACTTAATGTATGTATTAATTTCAAAAAGTGTATAAGTATTTGATTGAGATGCCAGCTTTATCATAGAGTCGGGGGGCGTAACACATCCCGTGGGAAATTTGATGATGAAATTGTGGGACTAATGTTAATACATTCCTTATGCCCTCCGTAATCATGCCTTACCAGGTGCTTTGCGTGGCAGACGACCTATATGATGTCATATATCCAAGATGGCGTCCACCCCAGACATCATCGGAAGTTCTCGGTTAAAACTCTTGATAGAGTCATCCTATCAATATTTTGTACTGAACCTTTTTTATTTACAAGGTAATTCTCTATAAAGAAGGTCCTTAGCAATTTATCGATATATTTTATCATTTAGGTGTTTTGTATAAAAACATTTTTAATTTTGTTATCACTCGTATCATTTCAAATTAACATAACACAAAAGAAAAATACTTTAACACGATTTTTTCTTATCTGTCCTGAGCTGGCAAGACTTTCTACAGAAACCAAAGCAATGATTGGAATTGCAGAAGAAGTAAAAACAAAACATCACCATTTGACACGATCTAGAGGAAAGCGACAACATGAAGATGTGCAATGTATCTATAACACTATCAGAACATCGACCAACTCTATAACATATGAAGGCAGTGAGCTGATCAACACAACAACAAAGTGTGTATTTCATGAAACCATACAAACAGATACACTAAGCATTTTAGAAAAGTTGTGAAATGTACACCGCTTTAAAAAAAAACGAATTGAAACTGACAGTACGAATTTCTGGGACCCAATGTAGAAAGGAAAACTTTATGTAAACCTACACTCAAAACAACAAGGTATCTGACACTGTAGTACAATACGACCAATCATTATTCACACGCTTGCTAGTTATATTGAGAAGCCGTAATAATATTGAACTAAAAACATCATTAGATAATTACGAATTCTCCGCAGTTTCGTTTTCCATATTTAATCTGGATAGATCAATGAAGTTGCCTACAAATAAATCTAAACTAATGAAGATCTTAGAAGAGCCAGCACCCTGCAAAAATTGATAACACTGTACAAACTTCTTTGTCTATACCTTTTTCCAAGTCCAAAAATGGTACGTCCTGAGAAAGATCCATTACAATTCGGGTGGCTTAAAACTGAGAATGGCTTAATGCCTGATGTTACAAGTGAAAGTAATGCTTTTCCTAAAAATTTACTAACTGATATTTCTTACAAATGTAAGAAAGGCTGTAAAAATAATCAGTGAAGCTGTAGAAAACTGAATATAATGTTCTATTTTATGTCTATTGTAAAGGAAATAATTGTGCCAATCCTTCTTCTACCTTTGATGAATCGGTTATCGATGAGGAATGCGGTGAAATTTTGGCATAGAGTCAAAGAAAATGCATTTTTGAAAATTGTAAAAATGCACTTTTTCTGAAATTAAAAAAAAACGCACTTTTTTGAAAATTAAAAAAAAAGAACTCTATCCCCTAAAAGTACATAAAATAAAGTACAATTGAAAAGAAAAAAAAGTGACGTACAATGCCTCCTTGACAATTGAAGAATTGAAAATTTTATTTCGTCCGCCATCTTTGACCGTTCTATTTGACATACGGTGTCCGGAGTTAGGAGGATAGAAAAAAATTAAATTAAATCAATTCGACTGTACTATTATATGTGTGGAGGCGATGAAGACATGCGAGAATCATGGCCAACATTTTAATATCGATAACCTTTCAGATGAAGAGTATTAAGCTGAAAACATTTTACATCCAATACAACATTCCAATTAGTTCAATAAAAATATTGAAATAATGATTAATTTTTTAACTAGTAGTTATTTTTTAATCTAAAAATCCTTTAAAACCAAAAATTAAAAATTAGTTAATATACTTTTTAACTGGCTATAACTGATAACCGGTGGGTTATACCACAAAAACTGTTATAACTTTTTTTGTTTAAAATTTTATTTGGAACAAAAAAGATTCAGTACAAAATATTGCAACAGTTATAATCGAGAACTTCCGATGATGTCTGGGGTGGCCGCCATCTTGAATATATGACGACATATGGGCCGTCCCCTACAAATTCAAGCAAAGCACCTGGTAAGGTATGATTATGGAGGGCATAAGGAATATATTAAACTTACTCCCACAATTTCATCATGAAATTTCCCACGGAGTGTATATTTCATCAAGTATGCCCCCCGACTAATATCTGTGTAAAACGGGCTGATGTAAATGATTGTTTATTGGAGGTTATGACATGTCATAGGTTGTCAAAAACGCATTAGCGTTAGCGTTATTATTTTTGAAAGTGCATGGTGGCAGCGTGGACGCTGGTAGCAAGAAGAGTCATTAAAAAGAAGAGTTGATTCAGGTCACCGCAAACTTTCCAACCCTGAACAGGATGTTACTTTTTTGGGATACTTAAGAGATAATCCATTTGCAACTGCGATGTACTAGATTTACTGGCTCTCAATCTACCGCCAGTAAAAGGGCCAAGGAATTTGAATTAAAAAATCGTCCAACTGCGAAAAAATATTACCCACTGTAGAACGGTAATCAAGGGTAATTTTTGCAACAAACTATATATACCGCGACCCTCAATTTTGGAACAGGGTCGTTTTTACTGACGAAAAGACACTCCAATCGACTTATAACGGGCAAATTCGTGTTTATCAACTAGACAATACGAGGTTAGAAAAACGATACACTTGCTCTTTTGCTTTTCTCAGTAAATGCATGGGGATGGATTAGTGCCCATGAACCTGGTGTCAGCGAGTTGAGGGAAGGTTTAATGCTTTGAATTATTTGAACATTTTAGAAAGCGTAGTGCTCTCATCCACAAAGCAAATGCATCCCAATAATACTTTCATATCTCCACAAGATAGTTGTCCAGTTCTCACCGTCAATGCTGTAACGGAGTGGTTTATATCTCATAATATGGATGTGCTGTCTGGTCCCACTTTCAGTTCCGATAAACGTTTGGGGTATAATTGCAAAAAACCTTTATCAACGAAATTTTGGGGCACAAAATTCAAACTAATTAAGGGAAATAATTCACAGGTGTTCGGAAGGGCTTGATCCAAATATTACATATAATAAAATTCAGTCAATGCCAAATACATAAGTATTCTTGTCATTGTTCTTTTCTTTGAATTTTTATAACATTGTTAAATACGAATATAGTTGAATAAACGTAATTTTTTTATTTATTTCACTGACACCCGACGTCAATGATTTGCATTCTTGACAACTTATGACCTGTGATAAGCCGGTTTTACCCAAATATGATAAAGCTCGTCTCTCATTCTCTTATTCTAATACTACTTTTTTTATAAGTGGAACTGTACATATTTTATTATTGTTGTTTATTACTAATTTTATATAGTTTAAGCATCAGACTATGCAGTTCGATCGCCACGTCAAAATTTGCGGTGATTTTATATAAATATTGGTTTATTTGGAAACATTGCTAAATTTATTCTTTTTAGAAAAATAACGATTTTTTATTTGCTTACCATCTAATAAACAAGCGACCAACTGCTTTGCACCCCCTCCGAAGGATGATATATTCACTGCGCAATGCTCGCCTAATATTGCTTAACTTCGGCGAATGTGGTGATATACAAATAGCTGAAAAGGGAGGGTGAGGTCGCTGTATTTCTCTGGAGGTCAGCCTATCATATAAGTACTAGCTTGCTTGAGTAACGTTAGTCTATATGTTCCGATTCCAAATTAAAAAATTATTAAACATTAGGAAATATTCAGTGCAAATTTCAAGCCATTGCGTCACATACCTTGATTTTTAAATGCTAAATTGAAAAAATACCATATCTCAGCTCTCAATTAGAGTAGAAGAAAGTTCTCTTAATTGTTTCTTTTTCGTGTGCCTTTGGTTTATAGCCCAGACGACAGAGAACAATAATTTGCAAACTGAATAATTTTTTTTTAACGAGTTCGTGAAAGCATATAGAATAATATTCTGAAAAGTTTACATTTCGTTCGGATGCAGAACATAAAAAAAAGTGAAAAAAAAAATGTTTATCCATTTTTTCAAAATTTTGAAATTAAGTCAGGGGAGTAAAAAATAAAAAAATACAGGATAGACCACGTGTTGCTGAACAAAAAATATCTTAATAAAATTTATCGCTAAAGCCACGGTATTCCTGTAAAAAAAATAGTGAAGTAACTTTGTCACTCTACGCGGCCAGCGTACGGTTAAATGCATACTACGAAACCTCTAAAAATTCTTAGCTGTTTCATCGAGTAAAATGAAGCTTTCTTCTCTTTCTGATTAAACATTTTCAATATATTTTTCTTAGTAAATAGGAGGACAAATAGTGAGTATCGAGGAAAAATATATAATTATGAACGCATACACAGACATCACACATAGCCGCTGAATCGCTCGCATGAATTTTTAAGTGCCTTTAGTGTATTGTGTTTATTACAGGTACACCTATCCACATTTCAGCTATATCCAATGGATTCCTTATAAATTTGTTAATGTATTGGAAAAGTTTCAGAATTTATATTCAAAACAATCAAAGATATTTTCATAGTTTTAAGAATAAGATCGTAAAAATCGCAATTTCTTATCATGATCTGATTGATCATATTTTCGAAAAAATGCATGCAAGTAAACGATTTTGTGTTTGAACATTCGAAAAGTATACATTTTTTCCGAAATAGTGATATTTTATTTTTTCCAATGGGTCAATTCCTCGACAAGTTGCAGTCTCCAATATATATGTATATATTTATCAAAAAAATCATCAAGCAAGGAAACTAAAATGATTTGAGATGTACTTTTTTTTTAATCCTCGTTACTACAACTTAATAAACCATAATATTCACGAAGTGTACATACTTTTTAACAGTTCTCAATGAAGAAAGAATTTTTTTGAAGGAAACGAAGATAATTAATTCGGAAATAAATAGTGCTCAACGGATTACTATTCTAAGTTGTAGGAGTAATATACCGAAAGTCCCCAGCCGTGGGCCTCATGCGTTAGGCGGGAGAGGGGTGGAAAAGATCGGTTTGTAGGTTTTTCGTTATTATCTCGAAAACTAAGCCTCCTGGCGAAAAAGCCATTCTATACAAAATGAAAGTAAATTAAATTGTCTACAGAAAAGATCATATTCATTTTTTTCGCTAGGGGCAGTAGTTAAGGGTGTACGTGAGTTTGAAAATGAGAATAGCTGGAAAAAATGTGTATTGTGGAAGGCAAGCAGAAAATTTTATAATATTACAAGTATTTACAAGGCCATATTAAGTAATTGGTCGATTTCATCGACAAGATCGTCATCATCGTCGTCGCCGTTGATACTGACGATTGGAGGGCCGTTGGTACACGAAGCGCGGCAACTACTGCACACAAGCGAGCAGGGTATGCCTGCTTTGCGGCATCAGCAACGGCCCCCGCAACCAGTTGTCCACCCGCAAAATATGTTATTTAGGACGAATTCTGGCGCAACTGGGTCCGAGCTTGTGACGGGGGTAAGGAAGCCATCCGACCCCCTCATCCATCCCCAAGCAGTTGGCTCCTGCTGCCGATCTCCATATTGCCATTGCTGAATCTGCAAACAATAATTCGTCCTTTGTAGACACAATCTTGTCTAAGCACAATACAAAACATAAGTTAATGTAAACAAGCATATATTGATACAAACCTGCAAATGAACTCTAAAGGACTGTTGGCAAGCAGCCCCTCTGGTGGGTGGAAGTGCCGCAAAATCAGGCTTTGGCTTTGTCGAGGCTTTAACAAAGGCCTGGTGTCGTACCCGGTTCAGGTCTGCTCCTAGTGGGCCTGGTACAATGCCAAAAAAAGCTGCTTTCCTGCATCAGCTACCATGTCCTGTGTTGCTGAGGGATCACAGAAGACTTTGTAGATGTCTCTGACCTGCTCCTCGGCCTTCAAAAATATTTTCACCACACCTCCCTTGCTCTTGTTGTAAATAGCGGAGGTAGTATCACAACCGCTGAACGAATGGATCCATTTGCGAAGACCATTCTGTTGCTCCATTCGTTCAGCGGTTGTAATACTACCTCCGCTATTTACAACAAGAGCAAGGTGTGGTGAAAGTATTTTTGAAGGCCGAGGAGCAGGTCACAGACATCTACAAAGTCCTCTGTGATCCCTCAGCAACACAGGACATGGTAGCTGATGCAGGAGAGCAGCTTTTTTTGGCATTGTACCAGGCCCCACAAGAAGCAGACCTGAACCGGGTACGACACCAGGCCTTTGTTAAAGCCTCGACAAAACCAAAGCCTGATTTTGCGGCACTTCCACCCACCAGAGCGGCTGCTCGCCAACACCCCCTTAGAGTTCATTTGCAGGTTTGTATCAGGAGCCAACTGCTTAGGGATGGATGAGGGGGTCGGATGGCTTCTTTACCTCCATCACAAGCACGGACCCAGTTGCGCCAGAATCCGTCCTAAATAACATATTTTGCGGGTGCACAACTGGTTGAGGGGGCCGTTGCGGATGCCGCAAAGCAGGCATACCCTGCTCGCTTGTGTGCAGCAGTTGCCGCGCTTCGTGTACCAACTGTCCTCCAATCGTCAGCATCAACGGCGACGATGATGATGATGATGATGATCTTGTCGATGAACTCGACCAATTAATACGGCCTTGTAAATACTTGTAATATTATAAAATTTTCTACCTGTTACGTCCCACAGTACACAGTTTTTCTAGCTATTCGCATTTTAAAACTCACGTACACCCTTAACTACTGCCCTTAGCGAAAAAATGAATAGGACCTTTTTTTTGTAGACAATTTAATTTACATTCATTTTGTATAGAATGACCTTTTCGCTAAGATGCTTAGTTTTCGAGATAATAACGAAAAACCTATAAACCGACCCTTTCCACCCCCCTCCCGCCTAACACATGAGGCCCACTGCTGGGACTTTTGGTATGTTACTCCTAAGGGTCAACCCTACAACTTAAAATAATAATCCGTTGAGCACTATTTATTTCCGAATTGGGGGATTTTTCGGTCTTCGCTTCCTGTACTATATTGTTTATTGCGACGATTGAGTTCGGGCGTGATAATATATATATATAAAAATATTTTTCCCATCCATCTTTTGTTTGTATTGTTTAAAACAAAAAACATCAGAAAGCTACAATTTCCATCTTTTAAATGAACCAACACTCATGTAGATTGAACAAATTCTGATTTAGTAACATATAATTCAGCGCGTCGGTGTCACAGTCATGCATATTCAAGAGCGCGCACGCATGGATCTCGCTCCGAGTTATAACGTTACACTTGACTATTTTTTTTCGAAAACGATAGCTTTAACGATAAATTTTGTTAGGACATTATTTGTTCATAAATACGTGATCTATCCATCTGTATTTTTTTTATTTTTTTCTAGCTTGATTTAATTTCAAAATTTTGAAAAAATGGATGAAAAAAATATTTTTTTCACCTCTTTTTATGTTCTGCATCCGAGCGAAATGTAAACTTTTCAGGATATTATTCTATACACTTTCACGAACTCATTCAAAAAAAATTATTCAGTTTGCCAATTTTTGTGGGTAAATAGCTTCATCGACTGGGCTAATATGTAAACAGTTTTACTCCATTGAAGAAAAAATGCATGTTGATAGAAAAAATTTTAAAAAACACAAAAAACAGTTTTAAAAGTGAAGTAAAAACGACTACATTATTAAAAAATATGTTCGAAAACTTGATGCATTTAAACAATCAACGAATCAATTTTCGATTTTATTATTGTTCTTTAGGCATTTCAATTTAAACTTTCAAAGTTATCTGCTGAATTTCCAAAATAATGTTTTGTAATAATAATGTAAGCAGAAATACAAGATTTTTTTAGTTGATAATTTTGCAATATTTGGCGAAGGCGCCGCGGAAATCCCGTTTGAACTGCATTAAAAGTGCTAACAGCCATAGTAAGTATTTTACACGTGTCTCCTCAAGGAAAAATATATTTGGCTCAACTGGTGACGAAATTGGGCTACGCCGAAAGTTTAGGAATTGTTTCAAGTGTCCAAAAAAACATCACCGAAAATCGGGACAGAAATCGTCTGCAGGTATCATCTTATTTTTATGCAGGAATAAGAAATCACTAATTATAGGCATTTATTTTTCTCTTTATATTATGTAAAATAAGCATTATTAGTATACCACCCACAGCTGTACCCAGGGATTTAATACACCCTGACTCAGGGCCAACGATTGTGGACGTGGCGGTATTCTGGCCGCCTAAAACAAAAATAGTGTTTGAGATAAATGGAACGAAGAGGTGAAACATCTAATGCGTAAATATGTAATGAATCATGACAAGTTTTGCGTATTGCGTCGCCCCTACGGACTTTTCGAAAAAACTACCAGCACAGCTGAAAAGGGCACTGCTTTCTTAACAGATAGTGGAAAGATCAGATTGGAACACTCTGTAGTTTTCGAGAAAAAAATATAGTCTGTCAGCGCCGTGTTGCAATTTTGAGAAATTTTGCATATTATGTCACCTCTACGGATTTTTCGAAAAAACTACCAGCACCTCCGAAAAGGACACTGCCTTCTTAACAGATTGTGAAAAAAGACAGAGTGGCACATTTTGTACATTCATTACATGATTACCCGTTACATGTTTCACCTTTGCGTTTCATTTATCTAAAAAAACCTTATTTTTATGGGGCCAAAATACCTCCACGATCGTTGGCCCTGGGTACAGCTGAGAGTAGTATACTAATAATGCTTATTTTGTATAATAAAAAGAGAAAAACAAATGCCTACAATTAGTGATTTTCTTATTCCTGCATAAAAATGTGATAATATCTGCAAACGATCTGTCCCAATTTTCGGTCATGTTTTTTTTACACTCGAAATAATTCCTAAACTTTGGGCGCAACCCGATTTCGTCGCCATTTCAGCCAAATATCTTTTTCCTACAGATAACGAGCATGACGTTAAAGCTTAAAAATGCAAAATTATAAATAAGTATGTTAGTTTACTGTAGAAGCTAAATGAACAGGTCACTAAAAAAGGTGACAAAAAAAATTGAAAAAAAATTGAACAAAAATAAATATCTTGTATTTCAACTTACATTCAGAGCTGGACAAATACTTTGAAAAATTATTTAAATATTAAATACTAAATACTTTCAGAAAATTGAAAGTATTTAAATATTAAGTATTATTAAAAGATAAAAGTATTTAAATAATAAATAACAAAAGTAATTAAATAGTTTAAACTTAGTATTTAAATACTTTCTGAATATTTAAATATTTTGATAACACTGAAATATTTTGAAGCATAGTTAAGTGTATCAATATCCTTTAACGGTCAAATTGTATTTTTTATTTTTTGTAGAAATCAATAGACTTATTTTTTTTTTCTCGCGTGCGGGATGCTGGACAGTTCTCCCGTGTCTCCGACTTTCTCACGGGAAAAGCGCCAGCGAAGTATCCACAGCCACTCCCCGCATCCAGCAGGGTTAGTGACTGTAGATTCCAGATCCGTAAGAAGACGAGGGGACGCCAGGATAACTGCCAGGATAACTGCCTTCTGCATTTGGCCTGCCAACCACTAGACTCACCTTTGGCAGGCTGGTATGGCCTTCAATTCTGAGAACAGCATAGGCCTCATTCCACCAAGTACACCGATTATCAGGACGGTCATCTTGACCGAGTAGTCTGGGTATAGCACTCGGAGCTCATACCGGAGATTTCTGTATTTAGTCCGTTTTTCCCCCTCCTTCAAGATGATGTTTGTCTCGGCAGGTGCCGAGATCTCGATGACATACATCATCTTGGTTTGGTGGTCGAGGAGGACTATGTCAGGTTTGTTTGCCTGAATTTGCCTGACCGTCGGGAATGAGTAGTTCCAATATATTCGGCACTTCTCGTTCTCGACAACGGACTCGATCTCTCCGGAGACATAAGGCAGCAGTGGTGTTAGATCTACTTCTTACGAGTACCGAAGGTACAGCACTCGTAGAGCCGCGTTATGCTTATTATTATCATTATCATTATTATTATTATTATTATATTAAATATTATTTGACTATTTGAGGTATCAAAATTTTAGGTTTCGTGACTTTCATGAACTTCTACAACACTATTTTAATACCTCTATACTTAATCAGTTCTAGTTGGGTATTGGACTTTTACTTATCCGTAGAGAGCTAGTAGACCTTTGCGTCTTCTGCAAATACCCAAATAAAGCACAGACTATGGCACTAGAATACCACTATTCTGTTCAACTGTTCTCTGTCACAATCACCAAACATATACATTAACAGTTAACACTTATACTGTCTATGTCTGCTCTCAACCACCTTTCTGGGTATTAAGATGCGAATGACTGAAAACTGAATGACGCAATGTATTTATTGACTACATAGTATAGTACACGTCTTGATTCTTGATGAGTATCTGCCTGTCTCCCTGATGTATTTGATTATGTTTGTTGTATTTATTTAAATACTTTTGAGATTCAAATACTTATTCAAATATTTCTGAAAGTATTTAATATCTATAGTTAAGTTGTAATAATCTTATGTTGATGATCAGCTCTTAAGACATTGGCTCATAGTCTTATAAAACTGTGTAAATAATTATCTAATTCTTTCAAAAGATTATTTTTAAATATTGCAGTTGAGCATAAAGCTTGAAAGAGATTTTTTTTAGTTTAGAATCACAAAGAGAAAAACGTACGGTTTAAACTGTGTAACAATTAGCTAAACTCGAAATAAATACAATTTTAATCTAAATAAATATAAACTAAAGGATTTGCATACTCCAAAGGGGTTGTGAAATATTTTGGTTTTTCTAGCTAAAGCTATTTCCTGTTTTAACATTTAAATTTAACGTGCGCATTTTATATTTTTTGTGTCTAGTGTATACCTTTAATTAAACTATTTTAATTTATTCACAATGTAAATGTTAAATATATGGAATTTATATATCGAGTTTCAAATAACAGTTGCCATGTTTCATTTTAACAATTTGTAACGAATTGAATTTGTTTTCTGGCTTTTTTTCTATGCGTTGTTACTTGTTTGTTTGGATATGGAAATCATATTATTCGATTTGTAATTTGCATTGAACACAGTAAAACCAAATTTTCTTCTCTGAAAGCCAAATCGCGTGATACACATATGATAAAAAAAACTAAAATGTAACGAGAATATATTTATAGACTTGCAAATATTTCTAAATTTTAATACAGCTTGAGCTATTCTGCCCTGCTAAGTCAAGAAGTCGTAACTGCAAAAAATTAATTTTTGAGATTTTAATTGCATTTGCACCGTATTAGTGATCATTACCAGTGTTTAAAATGTAGAAGTCGTATCTAAAGCAAAACTAGTGAATATACATAACGAATATGTGTCGTATCTACAAAATAGACCTATTCACTAAGCTCAAAAATCTTATCCGATCATTACCAGATTTATTTGTCGTAACTTAACATATACCGTGTGTGTAGTCGCGGGCTAGGCATGGGGAGAAGAATTACAACATCGCGCGTGCCAGCTGGCTGAAATGAAATAACAGAGCTGGAATGCTCCACCAGCGGACGAATTTACGGCTGCCGGTGTTGTCAAATCTCTCGCGCTACGTGAATGTACATGCCTAATGGGAAACTACACGCACGGTATACATGTTTTGTTATATGGTTACACTGATAAAAGGGACACATATTTATTTGCCAAAAATGAAAATCATGAATTACGAAATGTAGATGGCATAACATAATTCAGAAAATAGTTGATTTCTCTAAAATTACATTTTGTCAGATACGACTTCTTGTCATAGCAGGGCAGTATTTATATCACAAATTAATTTGAATTAATGGTCAAAATTACATTAAAACTAATAGAAAAACGATAAAAAAATTCCATATGCCCCGATAAAAAACCAGTTTCGGAGTTATTGCTACTCATCAGCTTAGCGCAGCTCAAAGACTGTTGTTATTAAGACCAAAACTAACATGGTAACAATGCAATTATTCTCGTTTTTCTGTTTTATATAGGATACTATTCTTTTTATTTATATTTTGTCAGGTGTAAATTAGGCAGTACATAGAGGGCTCTATGTGTTGTGGCGCTGACAAGGTGGTACTTTGTATGACAATTAATAATAGGAAGTTAGTTTCGGTTGCATTTACTTCTGGGTGAGCCACAACTACGAGCGACGTGGCTAGCCTCACTGATTTTATCTGGCTGACACAGTAAAGGAACGTAGAGCAAAAGGTCAGTGACAATAGAATACCATAAGTATTCATAACAAACATAATAAGATAATAAAATATATTTCACATGGAATCACAAAATATGAGGTAAGAATATATTGCAAACGTAATTTGCGAAATTTATATATTACATATGAAGTTAAAGAAAGTACAAAGTACAAAGAGATGAGTGCTTTTGCTTGAGTCTATTAAGCAATATTTATTCTAGCCCACCAATACATAACCTCAACGCGCTATACTCTCAATTCATAACGGGGCGATCTAAAACTTAAACAACTAAATTTACCCCTACAGGTAATAAAGATACAGGTACATGTCACGTTTGACTGTGCACCGATCATCTGAATTCCTTTAAAATAATAATCCATATTACCTGACTCGACAAATGCGGTCAAATCTAGGAATACTCAGATATTACCACACATCTGGTGCGTGATCATTACCAACTACTATACACTAGTAGCAGCTAGAAATCTTGGGTCGATCCCTACAATAAGATAGAGTGAAATATAAATGGCAAAATAATGTACGTGAAAGAAAGCGATATAATAACATCAATTCCAGGCACTTCAACATGTTAAGAGTTCCGCCGACGACTAAAAGTAGTTAAAGAGAAAAGTGGCAAAAGCGTAGGTAAAGTCTGTTTTCTTTTCAGCATATTATTTGTCCATTTCTCTTCTCTTCTACCTTGCATTGACATCGACTCAATATTTTACAATGCCACTATTGTATAACCAAAAAGTTATGCACTGTGAACAGCTAATATATCACGCCCCCCAGGCTATACTATCACTAAGGTAATGAGATATGCATTTCACAGATACTTAAAACGGCAGCGCTGGTTCAAACACATACTGGTAAAACAAGCACAATATTACTTAATAGGGCACTGTAGTTAAGGTTGAGCTTAAATGATCCAGTGCTAAGTTATAAACAACAAAAATTCTGCTAATAGCAAAACATAGCACAATAAATTAAAAAAAACAATTACCTAACCTGAGTTTCTAATATATTCCTCCTACTTACCTACTTATTTGGAAACATCTAGAAATGGTTTTAGATGTGGCAAAAATTTGCTTTTAGCCGCTTGGCAAGCTTGAATAAAACTACTATTTGCCCACATGAATAAAAACTGCTTTTGGTAAATTATAATAAAAACTACTTGGCACGCTTGAATAAAAACTAGTTGGCAAAATAAATCAAGAAATTATTTAGCAATAACGGTGGAATAATCCCATAAATATTGAGCAAATAGGTACTTCTCTTTTCATTTATCTTGGTGCAGAAAATCTGGAACCATATAGGTCTTGCCCTCGTGAAAATGTGGAAGCGTAATTCTTACATTTGAAAATTCCTTCTAAACATGTTCACGTTTCACGATCATGAGAGATTAATATATAATATTACGCTGCGCTAGGATTGATGATGATTTTGTACTCGACAGGAAATCGTCTACATGTCTTTGCTTTTGGTTTTACATGATATCTAATAAATTTGATCCATAGTAAAATATTAACCAGACCATGCTTTTCCATATACTTTTAAGAATTTCGTTACTTTCACGTCCATTTATTATAACAAATTGTGATGACAATTTATAAAAACCTCGTGCCATTGTCTCGTTGGTAAATAACAAGATCAGAAAAATTGTACTAAATAATATAAGCCTAAAACAATATATAAAAGATGTATTTATTTACTCTCTTACCTTATGTTTCCATAAAGAGTTTACACACGATCCAGCGGCAGGGCCCCAGCCATGTCGGCATGCTTTGAACACATTCGTAAAAGTGATCCGCTGGAATTCCAATTATCTTCAAAGCGTACCGACAATGTCGGGTCCCTGCCGCTGGATCGTATGTAGACCCTACTACTTTACGATCCCCATTATAGGTTTACAAAATTTCAAACGTCTGCATTGTCAGATGGTTCAAGCGAAAAGAAAGTATTATTCCGCGTATCGTTTAATATCACGTGAAACAGCTGTTTTAATGACAGTGCGTCAGAAAAATAGTTCCAACTTTTTTCCGGGAATATTAAATTTAAGCATTTAAAGCAAGAATCTGTATACTATTAGATAATTCTGCATTTATCTGAGGCTAACAGATTTTAATTTAAGTCTGGTGTGATCATATTTAACAATTTATTTATTTATTTATTACAGTTATGATTAAGCAATCGAAAAGCGTATCGACATCCAACCACGAGATTCAGTGGCTATTGCAGTATTGGTAAATTTTAGTATGGGAGTTTTATACGAAAGATTTAAATTTTTAGTACGGAAGCATATTTAGAATTAAATATTGAGAATTAATAAACTTTCCAAGAGGTGCAACGTAAGATGCTATGTAACATATCGCATGTTACAGTACTGATAGCTCTCATTTGACGCCCTGTATGTGGCACATGAGGGAAGAAAGTGCAAAATGGAGTTCTGTGTATTTTCTGACCTTGTTATTTTTCTTTTATTAACGACATTCTCTAAGATATGCTCTGCTGATAAAGAGCAATAACTTCGAAACTCGTCTCCCTATGGACACTTTTGTTTCTTAATGGGATATGTGATTATTACTCTCGTTAATCTATTTTCATTGGACCCCATTGACGGCCCAATGAAAATGAATACTAAGAATAGTTTTCGTTTTTTTACATTTAATGGTATTTTATGTTATTTAAAAATACTGTCGGACATAAGCATAAGCTACAGATAGATCGAAATAAGTGATTAAGCAAAAGCAACCATTAATGTATACGTGAGTGAAATAGCGATAGTAATGCTTGCCTACTAATAGACGACATTTAAATTTTTCTCCTCAGCAGTTTTAAACGAGGTCATAAAACATTTTCCTTAAATGGCAATGTCTTCGCTTTTCTGATGCAGTTCTTTAAGCTATTTTCAGCGCTATCAACTATGTGTGCAGTTCGATAAAAACAGAACATGTAAAGGAAAAAAATAGGGATTAATGAATCCTTTTATAAAAGTTCATTTTTAAAAGGAGGAGGATGTCAAATTGACCCGTACGTATGTTTCTTTTATATTTGATAGTTTTGTTCAATAATAAAGCAAAGAACTATAATAACATTAACTTAAAACACTTTTATTTATCAAGCTTCTCATTTTATAATAATTGACACCTTTACGCTCACTCGATTTTTTTAGTCATTCTGTTTTCGCCCTGCCGCGTTTGCTCACGAGATGGCATGAGTTGGGGGGAGTTCCTCTTCAGCCGTCCTTAGGCGGGCCCTGGAACGCACATACGGGGACGCCGGGGCGCCGCTAACAATATATTCAATTAATACTCTGGAGTTAATTAAGCACATTCATTAAATCTTTTGCTGCAGGTATTAGCTCGATGTAGTGGAGTCAATAGAGGCTGAAAATATGCATTATTTCGGACGATGTTCTCGAGGGACAGTTACCCTTTGACGTTGTGGGAAGAATCTTCTCCGAATAATACCGACTTCACTGAACGTATTCCATAATCGATGGATATGATTTGGCTTATTTGGGGCACATGTTTTTGAGTACCACCTTCTTGCAAAAGAGTGACAGTCCTAAAAATTTGAAGTACTTCGGGATATCTTCTTGGTAAAATAGGTCTTCGTAATATATCGTTGTTCATGATTAAACCGCAGAGTGCGGTAACTACACAGAGGCGAAGGCCTTGTCGGCACCTTTGAATTTTGATGTCTCGATTTCTGCGACTTTGTATATTAATTGCATGTACACTGAGAGAAATGTGTTGTTAACTTATCTCTTTTAATTTAAGGATACACTGAAAAAACAGTGTATTTCGAGGTGGATTGAAAAATATTACCATTTGAATTGTTTATAATCGACGCCTATTCTCAATTGAGTTGGGCACTAAGTTTTATTTATGAGAATTTTAATTCTCGGTTAACGTTTTCAACCCCCTAAAATGAGTAGAAATAAGACTCATTAATCCAAATTTACCACGATAAACGTCAACAGTGTCAACACAAAAGTGAGGTTAATTTTCATGCCATTTAAATAATAACGATGCGTATACAAATTTAGTTTTAGCAGGAAGGCTTGCTTTCGCCTCTGTGTAGTTATTAAACCTCGAGATTGACACTAATGATCTGAACATGACCACTGTGTTTCTTCATCTTTAATTGTTCTGCCAAGATAAAACACGGAAGCATCTGAATGGTAAATGTAAAAATTTATATCTCAAAAATTAAATAAAATACAGCTATTCCAATCAATGATACCTGTTTAGTTGAGACTAGTTTATTTTAAATTAATTCAAACATAACTGGTGAGACACTCAAGGTCAAAGTTTGTCTTATATTTGATAGGAGCATAAAAAACTGATTTTCGGCAGCGTCGTACGTTTAAAAGGAAGGTGGAAGACCTGGTTTACATCGTACAGGAAGGCGACGGAGCTAAAAAGTACGAGGAATTTTTGGAGACAGGTCTTTAAGTAAACATATAGGGCATCATAGGGGTATATGTGTGATAGGTCTATGCTGAAAATATGTTTTTGAGTAGTTTCTCTTGATCTTTGGTTCACTTGTCTCAATCTGATTTTGTCTAGGAACTAGCTATATATGCAACAAGTTAGGAAAAGTGTTTTTTCTTCTTTATAGACGTAGGCTTTTAAAAATAAAATACGCCGCATACGGAAAAAACCTCGGAAAAAACACTTTTCTTACGTATTGCACACCTGATTTTTTTCTATTGACGTTTGGAAAAATTATTAAACCGAGATAGTTTTTGATATTATATCTGACATTTATATTAATTATTATTACTATTTTGACAATATTTATAAATTAAAAAGTTGGATCAAGAAATCTAATTTCGTTACTAAGGAATGTTGGCTTAGAAACGAGTAAATATAACGAAAGTTAAACTATTTTAGTGTGGAAATATCTTTTTTCTGAAATCGATCAAGAATGTCTACTTTTTCGGCGCAATGTCAGATCCCAAAATACGCTTTTCTAATATTTTAATCCGTTGCCAGGCAACAATTAGAAAACAGTCCGGGAAAGCTACTTTCCCGGACTGTTTTTTATATATAAAAGTTAGTTTCCCGGCCTAGACCGGGAAAGCGGCTTTCTCGGATTGTTTTTTTACACATATTTTAATATGAATTTGTTTTTTTATTTTTATATATTTATAATAATATTGATTGCGATTTTAGAGAATATAGTATGTGTACTCCGACCTTACTCATGCGTTTTTTTAACCCCCGACCCAAAAAGAGAGGTGTTATAAGTTTGACGCGTATGTTTGTATGTCTGTCTGTCTGTCTGTCTGTAGCTTTATATCTCTTCAACGGGTGATCCGATTTTGATGCACTTTTTTTATTTGAAAGAGTATTTTGTCGAGAAGGTATTTGCCATATTAGATTTTGATGTTTGGTCGCCATCTTGATTACAAACTTTTATTTAACTTGCCTTGTTCTTGTGGGTCAAATCTCGCAACTGAATTTTAAAATAGTTATCCCCAATCAATTGAGCTGAAATTTTGCATACAGGTTTAGTTTGGATGACAATGCATGGTTAGCTAAGTAACGTCATTCCAAATCCAATATGGCGGACTCCCAAAGATGGCGGACCAGTTATTTTTTATGCACCCCCAAGATATGGGTATCAAATGAAAGGGTTTGCTGAGAAGAATACGAAAATAAAATGACGTCACACTAAATTCAATATGGCTGAAGCAACTGAATTTTAAAACAGTTATCCCCAACCGATTGGGCTGAAATTTTGCATACACGTTTAGTTTGGATGACAATGCATGGTTAGCTAAGTGACGTCATTTCAAATCCAATATGGCGGACTCCCAAAGATGGCGGACCATTTATTTTTTATGCACCCCCATGATATGGGTATCAAATGAAAGGGTTTGCTGAGAAGAATACGAAAATGAAACAACATCACACTAAATTCAATATGGCGGACGCCCCAAGATGGCGGACACAATTCTTTAGTTTTAACACTAAAGTATAGTGTATTCGCTCAGACGTTCCATTCTAAGAAATGGTGAAGGATTCTGTTTAAACAAAAATAAGGGTGTTATAAGTTTGACGTGTATGTTTGTCTGTCTGTCTGTCTGTGGCTTCATATCTCGTCAATGGGTGATCCGATTTTGATGCACTTTTTTTTATTTGAAAGAGTGTTTTGTCGAGAAGGTTTTAGGCCATATTAGATTTTGATGTTTGGCCGCCATCTTGAATTCGCCATGTTGAACTTCTCTAGAAATTGTCCGATTGAAGTAAAATTGAAAATGTGCAGACAATTATGGTAGCCGAATATGATTTCGGCCTCATTTTGATTCGGTCATATGAAACTGGTACGATTAGATACATTTATCGGGAGTTTTTAAAAATTTTAAATTTTTTAACCCCCGACCCCCGTGTTATAAGTTTGACTCGTATGTTTGTATGTTTGTTTGTCTGTTTGTCTGTCTGTCTGTGGCTTTATATCTCTTCAACGGGAGATCCGATTTTGATGCAGTTTTTATTAAAATTGAATATAACACATAAATATATTTATAATAGATCTGGTCTTGTAGACCATGTGCGACTAGTAGAATACAAAATTGGACCGCGTCGGCTTAAAGGTTAAAAAGTTCTGTATGTGACTCGTGATATAATAATACGCTATGTTGTATGTATATGTTTAGTTTAAAAAGTATAAAATAGAATTAAATTACAAATTTAAAAAAAACCCACCGACACAAAAATATCGACTAAAAAATAAATAAATTAACACAAATTTAAAAATTATGAAATAATTTTGATTCCATATACGAACTCTTATGATTTGTTTAAATCCAGCTTACATTTTCTTTATGTCCTCGAGATTTGCTTTCTTATACGCATGAATATGTCGGGGGCTGCTGTAAAGATGAACTACTAAATAGTTATATTCAAAACAGCAGCTCCCGATATATTCATGCATATAAAAAAGCAAATCTGGAGGACATAAAGAAAATGTAAGCTGGATTTAAATAAATCAATAAGAGTTCGTATATGGAATCAAAATTATTTCATAACTTTTAAAATTGTGTTAATTCATTTTTTTTATATTCGTTATTTAGTCGATATTTTTGTGTCGGGGGTTTTTTAAATTTGTAATTTAATTTTATGTATCTGTGAGTTTCTGTATAGCGATTATATAAATGCTCAATGACAGAGAATCTGATGCGACCTATCGAACACTGGTTCAATTCTCAAACAGAGCAAGAGCACGAACGGCTTCTTTCTTTCTTTCTTTCTTTCTTTCTTTCTTTCTTTCTTTCTTTCTTTCTTTCTTTCTTTCTTTCTTTCTTTCTTTCTTTCTTTCTTTCTCTCTCTCTTTCTTTCTTTCTCATTAGGATGCTCATTTCGATTTAACTTAAGTCAGAGTGAGTTTATAAAAAAATCCTTAACCTGATTCCGAACTTTCCCTTAATTTTAATCGTTTCTTAGCATTCAAATTTTTTAGGTGTTTATGCAACTTATCCTAAGTTACTCGTAAGACAGACAATACAGATTCACAAAAATAAAGATGGATATATAATCTGTGATAATTACGCATTTCCTTGGTCTCAGACTTTAAAATTAAATAGTGATTCATGATCAGTTCTTAAGAACAACATAGTACTAAAACAGGATTACGACTTGTATAAACAACAAACACGTAACCTGTACATTTAACTTTTTGCGGGCAAAATTAATACTAAGATAAGACTAAAATACATTTGCAATAATTTTTCTGTTCCTAAATTCACTAAAACTTCAAAGCAAAATATGAATGGCTTTGTTTCACATTGCTTTATTAATTACTATTCAAAAAACCATAGCGATAGACACAAATGTTCCTTACTTCTATTGAGCAGTATATTTCAATTACGCTAAGTATTGCCTTGTATTAACTCTGTTATTAGAACATTAGATGAATTTGTTACCCAGTTGCTATAGTAATTGGGTCGAAATTACACAGAGCATAAATGCATATAGCTATTTCTCTTAACTAGTGTTTAAATTATAGTGGTTACGTGCTTCATCAGTATCTATCTTAGCGCTCTCGTAGATTATAATTACAAACGTTTCCCGTGAGTACGTCATGATTTTGTTTTATGGAATTTTTGCAAATAAGTATTCAAAGAATTTAAAACATTTGGTTGGCAACAATGCATCGCGAAGGCCCAGTTCCCTCAAGTAGAGCAATGTCAGTGTCAGAGCGGGGCGTGTATGCCGGAATGCCGACGGACTATTGATCTGCGGGCCCCGGTAGTCAGCTCGGCCCCGCCCGTCTTAAACACATGACACATGCCCTCCTTGTTAACACCGATTCGCACGTGCAATGCCTAACGATCATCGCAGGATGAGGACGAAGACTACCACCGCCACACTGTGGTCATAGGTAACCACTTTTCCTTAGCATAGTTGTTTTTTCCTCACGATATTTGACTTATCCTCTAGCTAATTTTCTAGTGAAGGAGTTAGATAGTTTTTAGGTCAAATTTACGACTAAGTATCATTTGAATGCTCTTTATGTTTTGTTGTGTTATGTATTTTTATATCTACTTCCAAACAAGATGACTATCTCATAGCTTATTTATTTAAAGCTAACATTATACTCCACTATAAGCTGTAGGGCCTCGTTTCTCTTTACCTAACACAAATTCATTCTGGATTTTCCAGGAGTTACTTCGGTGACTTGAGAAGCGGTTAAGAAAACATTTTAAACATTTTAAAGAAAACACATTATGAGTGTAATCAGTTATTTTAAAAGTAGAAACGATAAAAAAATATGTTCAGCAATATACAGGGTTACTACTAAAGAAATAGACACTTTTATTATTTTATTAAACCAAGATTATAACAATGTTCTAATCAATTCGTGTTTACATTATTTTATAAAGTAATTCTTAAAGTTTACTATGGTAACTCAGAAATGTTCAATATGTGCTTTTTGTGTCACATGACACACATCAAAGCAGTAGTTTAGTTCATTCCGCGCTTACAAGATTTGTAGAGTATGAGGTTCCCTAATATACAGCTTTTAGGCGAGAAGTCAGTGCGGAGATGAAAAGTCAGACTATCCTTGTTCTTCGAACGCACAGTAGCGGCGCAGTTATCTCACTCTAGAAGAACCGTCCGTACTGGCCCGAAATATGGTCTGACGTGTACTATGATCTATAGTACTACAATCTATCCTCATTACCAGCATGCAAAACAGAGACTCAAAATGCGAAGATAATTGCCTCCGACCTCAAAAGTGTGTCATAGTGAGCCCGTTCACGACCGGCTTTAATGTGAACAGGCCGAAGTGTACGATGTGGCAACGCTGCAATCTTAAACTTTGTCAGTCCTACTAATAGTCTATGTAATGAAGGAAAAAATAGTGTAAATATTTCTTGCAAAGGCGAGATTACCTTCGCTTTACCCCGTTTTCGAGGGTGCTGAACACGATGGAAGTGGCGGGTGAAGTTTTTGACCGCCTCAACCCCCTGAAGCGGCCAAAGACCATCCCTTTTAACCACCTCGTTTATGTTTTCATATATAAACTAGTCTGGGGAGTGATTTATCGACGGGTTATACTTGAAATTACATGGAAGAGGGTTATAGAGTAAGTAGAATCCAGATAACAGGCCTAGAGGGTTGATTTACCCACCCTAGGGTGTAAAATCATTTTTTTTAAATGATTCGGTTTAAACGCGTATCCCCTTGTTTTTGGGGTGGCTGATCACGGGAAAAATATCCATTTTTAGTTCTAACCCCTCCTCATGCCTCAAACGGGCAGAAACCACCCCTCACTCACCAGAAAGCATGCCAGGATTTACAAGTTTTTCGACACATGATCGTTATTCCTGTGCATATCCCTTCATTTTTCACGGAAGAGAAGGTGGTAGCGACCTAGGGGGTTGCTTCAACCCTTCCAAGGGGTGTAAAATTCATTAATTACACTTTGGATCGTCAATACGCCCTCCCCCGTTTTCGCAGGCGCTGATCACGATAACAATATTCACCGTCATCTCCGACTCTCCTCAATCCCTACAATGGACGGAAACTTACCCTCATCCACCAGTTATCGCTAGGGCGATGATTGTGTAGGTTGCTGAGTAGAGTATAATGATTTCTTTATCGGGGAGTAATGAATAATAAATTTTGTTGTCAATGGCAATGTTGTTTATTCAAAGAATTACATGAAAATATTTTTATGACAAAATAAATTATTTGCTTTCAATTAATTTAAAAAACCTAGGTCGTTAACAAACAGCATAACAATCCTCATATTCCTCAAAATGCACATCGCACGCGATCTCTTCTCCTTCATCGTCGCCCCAGCGATAACTGATGGATGAGGGTAAGTTTAAACTTTTCCATTTTTCTCTCCTTCCACACACCATGAGCATCTTTGTATCGTTCAAATTTGGATATTGCACTGTCATAAAAATGTTTTATGCACACCACTGAATATCTTGCAGGCTGCCAATTTTCCCTAGAAATTCTCTTTAGCCACTGCTTCCTCGGTTCTGGTTCTTTGGGAAATCTAAAGGCTCGGACATAACCTTCAGATGAAGAAGTGTAATTGCTTGTATAGCCAGGTACACAACATTTATTCGGCATGTTGTTATTGTTTTCAGACCCCAGACCTAGAATTAATTAAAATTATTTTATTGGTTTTGGTAGTAAAAATATAGCTTGCATAAAAAGTAAGGTTATAATGTAATTTGATGCACAAAAAGTGATTTCAGGTGCGAACGGTGCGATAGATACCCATATAATTAATTAAAATAATACCTATACTTACTTTATAAAACACAATTTGTGAAATTACACCAACAGAGAGGCACTTTTTATGTTTTATAATGCCAATTTATTCGTGACAGATTACTGCACAACTGTTTTGTTTTGCCAAGAACGGACTGAACCACACGTTGCCACATTTCCATATACCGGCCTGCTCACATTAAAGCTGGACGTGGCCCGTTCCAGTTACGAATTCTTTGCTTAATGAACATTACACAAATTCTTATAATATTTTGAATAAGGCCCTGCATCTGGTGTGATTTCACACCAGCTGCAGCTGTTCATTGGCTAATGACATTTTTTGGTGGGGATAGTGAGTTATTAGGCAACTTTATACTCTACAAATCTTGCTTTAATATATTTGGATCGACACTTTCCACAATTCTAGTGCTGCTGTTAAAGTATATTAAATATAGACCTATTATTTTATAGTTAACAGGCTAGAACTTAGTATAGACTTAAATGTTCAATTACTGTTTTAGTCAAGTAGATATGTTGTTACTTTTTGTTATATATAAAATATTAGAAAAACGTCAGCTAAAAATATTTATATATCGTATCCAATCTTTATAAATAATAGTCCCAGTATCATTAGACTGATTTATTGGACCAATGCATCAACAGACAATAACATTCAATAGATATATTATTTCAACTTATCTAAATCATTAGCAAGTGGATGTAAACCTTCTCTTTCGCAAGTCTCAAATAAAACAGTCGTACGGTGTAGAATCGTGGCTCCTTGGTGGCCACCGTTTGAGTGAGCGGTTGACGTCTGTTGCACGGCCAATGCAGTGCTGTGGAAGTATTTCGTCCAGATATTTTCTAATTTTTTTCAATTTTTCTCAAATGAACTGTCTTGGGTTACAAAAATTAGCAAAAGAAATTTCACCTAGTCATTGACTAATTGAACATGATACCAATAATGCAGTCAGCTAAAAATACGTCTGGTTATGCTGCATTTGATTTTTTACAGTGACTTATAATAGCCAATAAGGTTTAATTAACCGGGTAATTCGATGGTTTTTTTTCATAAGTTTTAGAAACCGGGTAATTGGATGATTTTTTTTTCATAAGTTTTAGAAACCTGAATGGCAACATACATTTATGAAAATATAATCAAATTAAATTTTCTCTGGATCAGGTAATATATTTTCAAAATTCACCGGTGAGTACACCGGTGAACCGGTACACCTCTCTGAATGCCCTTCAAGAGGTGCTAAATACAGTCCATATTTGGTGTGAGAGGGAGCAGATGACTGTTAACCCCCACAAAACTGTGTTAGTACCCTTCACCAGAAAAAGGAGGCTGGATAATTTATTACCGCCCTTCTTAGCAGGTGAAACTCTTCCATTTGCGGGGGAAGTGAAAGACCTAGGTGTTACACTAGATAAATCACTCAACTGGAAAAGGTAATCCACAAAGCAAGACTCTCCTTGTGGACATGTCACAGAATTTGTGGAAAAACCTGGAGCAATAACATATTGGATATACGTTACGGTCATACGACCAATGGTAGCGTATGCGTCCATAGTTTGGTGGTCGAAAGGGCTACAACAAACGACCAAAGCCAAACTCTCTGGTCTACAGAGACAAGCATGCCTGGCGATAACTGGTGCAATAAGTACCACACCATCAGCCGCTCTGGAAATCCTCCTGGATCTCTCCACATCTATTTGGAGAGAGAGACCAGGTGGGCAACATACAGACTTCAACAAGCTAATAACTAATATGCCACAAGCTAGCATCATGGAACGCAACAGGCTGCCAGATGACATGGAGTGTCATGATATCCTGGAAATGCTTTCAATTGTGATGCCTACCGTGACCAATTATGAACTGCCTTTTACCGTCCTGTTTCCAGGAAGAGACGAATGGTATCGAAACAAAACCGACCTACAAAAAGTAGACATCTGTTGGTTTACAGACGGCTCCAAAACCCCTGAGGGGGTTGGAGCTGGAGCATACAGTCGCAACCCAAAGGTAAGAATTACTTCGAACCTGAGTAATTATGCAACTGTCTAATAGGCAGAAGTTCATGCCATTGAATGTGTACAAGGAGGCTAAAAACAGATCAATAAGAATCTTTTCAGACAGCCAAGCAGCTCTCAAAGCTCTTGGCTCACATCGCTGCAATTCTAAATTGGTTTGGAACTGTCAAAAGGCTCTAACCCGATTAAACACATACAACAAATTAACTCTAACCGGGCTACTCTGGCATGGAGGGCAACGAAATAGTCGACAGTTAAGTTGCGGTATCAAAATTTATCGGACCAGAACCAGTGCTTGTCATATCGGCAAGCAATGCGAAAACAACTATCTTGGCCTGGACCGAGAGGAAAATTCTCCAGTACTGGCAAGAACTACAACAATTAGTTCATTCAAAGGAGTTTATTACATGCCCTCTGAAATCAAGAACTAAAAAACTATTAGACTTAAATAGGTTACAGCTAAGAACTCTAGTTGGCCTATACACTGGACACTGCAGACTAAATAACCACCTACACAGACTCGGAATAGCGGACAACACTGATTGCAGACTGTGTTTGGAGGAGGATGAAACGGCAGCGCACGTTTTATGTACCTGTCCCGCTGCAGAAAGAACCAGGTTCTCACTTTCTGGCAAAGGGCAACTACTGCCAGAGGACCTGGACAAATTTTCACCCAACAAGGTAGTCGGCTTTATCAAAAAGCTGAACCTATTGGGTGAAATATAGTTAGGAGTGAGCCACAATAGACCAGATGGACGCGGTGGAAAGTCTGTTACTAGCTCACTCACATATCAACCTAACCTAACCTAACTTAACCTAACCTAACACCGATCTCAACTGGTTCCCACCGAGCCGTTTCCGGTCATGAAAAATAAGTTGGTTCTAACCGGTGTGATCAGCTGTTTCAACTGGTGAGACACCACATCCACCGGGGTTTTGAATTGGAACTTTGGTAGAATCTCGGTGCTTTTAATAATCTCACTTTTATTTTATGCTGTTTTAGTTGAAGTTAGTTTATTTCTTTATGATTAATTTATAAAGACTTTTAAAAGTTTTTAGAACGGAGTCCTCGTATTACACGAGGAATGGTCATGGTAAATAAAAATAATGTAGTGCTACAAAATGTAAATTGTAAATAGTTTAAATTTGTCAACAAAGAAAATAAATATCACAGTTGTTAAAAAAAAAAAAAACGGGAAACCTAACCGAAGTGATTCATAATTTTTAACTGTACACAGCTTGAACATCTATCGGATATAAATGTCTTTCTAACCGGTTCGTTCTACCGGTGGATATTTATAGCGGTAAATATTGAAAAGTATCTTAGTCGTAGTTTTTTTAACAAATGGCGAGATACGGTGAATTTTAAAACGCCCTTTCAACATTTTTATTCTTCTCTTCTGCCTGCCCCTCTGCTTGATAGTCATTATGATATAAGCTATTACCTTTCTCAATTGATACTTGTTACATTAGCGAGAACCATATTCAAATTAAAATAGTAGCTTTAAAGTTATGGGGCATACAAGCATGAGACATATATGCAATACAGACACGAGAACATGTGGAGAAACACAAAATCGTACTGAACTTTCTTTAACCTTCGGTTAAAAATGATGTCTGTTACAACGGAAATTATTTTTTTTTTTTTTTCCTTCTAAATATGGCCTTACATACACAGTGTTTTGGCCACGAACATATTAAAAAAATGTATAGTTTTTTAAGTAAAAAGTAATTAACAAATAATAGATATAGATAAAATTATTATGACCGATTATTATAATATATGATACAACAAAAAAAAAATTTCACTATTCCTACACACAACTGAAACATCATTCATACTCACTCACTCAGGATTGGTAATAGGGAATTAGACGAGGAGGACACGCTTCTCGCCCAGGGGTCTTTCAGGGCATTTTTATAAACGTACAAGGTGGACCACGGTTAAGATTGGTTAATAAACAGTAGGAGAAAAACAAAGGTTTTATAGGGGATTAGCTAGATATCTATATTACAATTAATAAAAAAGGAGGAAAGATTTTTCATACAGTTAAGTTTAGAGAGGCTTAAGAGATGTGGTAACCATATAGGTGAAGGAAACCCATTTTCATTCAGATATCTGATAAGGATTTTAGAGTTTATATCCGTTAAAGGGCAATTGAAAATTAAGTGATTAATATCTCCAAATTGGCCGCAGAGGCAGAGTGGGTCTTCTCGTATTCCGATTTTATGCAAATGGGCGGGGAATCTGCCATGGTTAAGTTTAATTCTGCTAATAGTCGAAATAGTTTTTCTACTAAGGTAACAATTTTTAAACCATTGTGAAGACGGGATACTAGGATGGATTTTAAAATAATACGTGTTGGACAGTTTTCCATATTCTTGCCATTGGAAGTTCCATTTTTCTAAGAGTTTTTTCTTGACGACAGGATAGAAATCAGAGGAAACTATAGAAGTTTCCTTTTCAGCCATAGCAGCGTTGGTGTGCCTTGCTATATTATCAGCTTTGTTATTTCCTGTTATATTTGAATGGGATTTTACCCACAAAAAATGAAATTTGATATTTTGAGTCGATGCCATAGCCAATTTTTCCATGATATTTATAATAAAATGGTTCGGGTAAATGCAGTTAGCTCCAGGAAAATTATTTAACTTTTTTAAAACTGATTGAGAATCAGTGCAAATGACGACTTGGTTATATTGTTTAGAGATCGCCCATTCTACAGCTCGAGAAATAGCTGCTGCCTCTGCCGAAAAAATACTGAGTACGGGATTTAGAGTGAAGGAATATTCGAACTGAGTGGAAGGAACATAGAAAGCTCCACTTAACGTATCTGCAGTTTTCGAGCCGTCAGTATAAATTTTGATTGAGTTAGTTGGGAAGTTTGATAGAATCTCACAGAAAGTTTTATAAACAGATATATCATCGTCTTTAGGGTAGGTTGGTATAAGAACATTTGGCTTAAAGAAGAGGGTGTCATAATTCATTTCGAAGACATTTTTTTCTTTGGTAGAGTTTACAGCCAGAAGATCGAGATCATGACAAAGCCCATATGCATTGCAAAGTGGTGGGGAGTTTTTTTTCGCCCAGTAGGGGTCGGTAAGATTTTTAACAAAAATGTTATGAATTTTTCCCATAATAAGCCCATTGCATTTATTTTTTAAAATATATTTTGCCGCTAAATATTCTCTCCGGTACATTAGGGGCTGCTCCAATGCTTCCACTAAAGCCGCTTGATTAGGGGATGAGCTCATGACTCCCAAGCATGTTTTAATAGCTTTAAACTGAATTCTGTCGATTTTTTTGAGATGTGAGTTACAGGACGTGCCATATAATATACTGCCATAGTCGATTATAGATCTTATAAAGGATCTGTAAAAAAGTAAGGCTATATCCTGGTCTGCTCCCCAGGAAAAACTACTAACTTGTTAGCAAATTATTCTTAACAAGGTTTTACAAATAAACTTCATCAGTTAAGGGTGTATCATGTAAAATTATTTTAGAATAGGGTTATTATTAATATTAAAACTTATAACTACAGATTTCTGGCGTTATCACACGCCAATAACGCTGTATACGCTTCAATCGAGACTTCAGCATCATCTGTCTAGGCAAATAGCTCTTGAGCAAGGAGACTTTGTTCAGGTATGCGACACTAGAGAATAAACACTGAATCCTCTTCCTATTAAGGCGGGCGGTGAATGTAATTCGACAATTTCTCCTACATCCGTGAACCGATTCAAAAAACATTTTGATGAGTTTTATGGAATGGTACTGGGCTATTGAAAATTAAAGAAGGAAAACATTTTTTTTCTCGTGCGAAAATTAAAAAAAAAATTTTGTTGAGTCTGGTATCATTCTATCAAGTTTTCTCTAAAAGCCTATCAAAGAATTTTTTCAATCGGTTTGAAGATGTAGGAGAAATTGTCGAATTACGAAATCATTTTCTTAAGCACGGCACCGCCACCCTTAACAACGTTTTGGCAGACTTTTTGTGATCCATGCAAATTTTAGTTGGCCTGTACGACACGGCACGTATAATATCACACCATCTGTCCCCGTTGCCTACTGGACGTATGACATGACCAAAGCTTCTTGGTGACATTAGTCCAACGTGTTGGAACACCATCTCTTCCCTCTTGCAATCATCTGGTTTTCCCTCCAATATCAACAGTTCTATATTCTCTTTTCTCCGGTTAATGTGCCCAGAAGCTAAGAAACGAGAGGATTTGGAAGAATAAAATGCTGCAGTGTAGCTTGGTGGACATATTTCTCGGTGAATCGAGCTGTGCGATGGGCTGTCCAAGGAATCGCAGAAAACATCGTCAGGTCTGCATCTGGAAAGCAGCAATACGCCATCTGGCTGTCTGCTTAATAGTCCACGTCTTTGAGGCGTGAAGAAAGATGCAGAAAACTAGGACGTTAACTGATCTTTGTGAGTTTCTTGATATTTCTGTCGTGCCAAATTTTACTCAACTGGCAAGTTGCCAATCTTGCCATCTACATTCTTCATCGAATCACATACTCGTAGTTACCGGTATTGTACACAAGGGCTCCACGGTATACTATATTTTTTTCTACCTTATAATCACTATCCCTAGCGTACCCAGGTGGTTTTCATTTATTAGATCAACTACTATAATTTTCGTTTTGATGTAATTTATAGTTGAAGCATAATCAGAGCCTAATTTCTAAAAGTCCAGCAGGTGTATAAGCTCATCATCCGGCAGGAATCCAGCACACGTCGCATCACGTACTTACTATAGATGAATTAGTGACAGAACACAACCATGTCTGAAGTCTTTGCCAACTTTAAGTTTGTCGGGGTTGGTGTTGCCGTCTTTCACCCAAACAGTTTCATAAAGTTGGTGAATAATAAAGGCCAGATGTCTAGGTGCTCCCATCTCCAATAATACACAGCTTGTCCTATTCCACATTGTCAAACGCCTTGTGGTAGTCTACGAAACAAAGATATATAGGCACATAATATTCTCTTCCCTTCTCAATAAGTTGTAAATTCGTTATTTGTTCTCTAGTACCACGTATCGTAACAACCCTGTCAAAAAAATCTCATCAATCCGTATTGAAAATTATCAAAAATTAATAAGTATCTATGAGAACCTATATGGTCAATAAGTTTCTATAAGAGTTAGGTAAAGTTGCCGTTGAAATTGTTATCAGTTTATATCCGAATTGACCAGCAAAATGAGTCAAGCCATATCCATTTGTAAATCCAAACATTTACTTATACCACATCAATGAGAATTTATGAGCACAGTATCTAATGTAATTCGTGCGGCTTTTCGTGATTAAAAGACAAGTGTTTCTTTAAGAAACGAGCTGCATTAGGTTAGAACAGTTTTGATTTGCAATTGAAGATTACAAATTATAATGTTTGAATAGGGATTTATGAGATCAGTTTCTATGAGTATTAATATTTTTTTTCAGTAATATATTAAATGTGTTTTCATTTGTTTGAATGGGTAAAAAGAAAGGTCAGTTTTCAACTGCAATTACAAATACAAGTTTAATCGCTTCGAAGGGGTTATATGCGATCGATTTCTAAAAGTATTTATGCTGTTTTCCGAATATAGTTATGATGAGGTTTAATCAGTAACAAATTGTTAACTACTTGTTATGATATGGTCGGAAATTCCAAGTACACATTTAGTATTCCTTCAAGAGTATTGATGAGAGCAGTTTCTACGAGTATCTATTTGTTGTTCCTATAGTAAATTATATAAGTCTTTATCAGTACAGATTCGGATCTAAGTTAAATATGAAAATTATATCAGAATAAAGCAACCAAATATTTTAAACAGTATCTATTTGTAAATCCACACATTTACTTATACTATCTCAATGAGAATTTATGAGAACAGTATCTAATGTAAAACGTGCGCCTTTCCGTGGTTAAATGGCAAGAGTTTCTATAAGAAACGAGCTGCATTAGGTTAGAACAGTTTTGATTTGCAATTAAAGATTCAAAATTATAATGTTTGAATAGGGATTTATGAAATCAGTTTCTATGAGTATTAATGTTTTTTTTTCAGTAATATATTAAATGTGTTTTCATTTGTTTGAATGGGTAAAAAGAGTTTTCAACTGCAATTACAAATATAAGTTTAATCACTTCGAATGGGGTTATATGCGATCAATTTCTAAAAGTATTTATGCTGTTTTCCGGATATAATTGTGATGAGGTTTAATCAGTAACAAATTGTTCACTACATGTTATGATATGGTCGGAAATTCCAAGTACACATTTGGTATTCCTTCAAGAGGACTGATGAGAGCAGTTTCTACGAGTATCTATTTGTTGTTCCTCTAGTAAATTATATAAGTCTTTATCAGTAAAGATTCGGATCTAATTTAAATATGAAAATTATATCAGAATAAAGCTACCAAATATTTTAAACAGTATCTATTTGTAAATTCAGACATTTACTTATACTATCTCAATGAGAATTTGTGAGAACAGTATCTGATGTAAAACGTGCGGCTTTTCGTGGTTAAAGGGCAAGTGTTTCTATAAGAAACGAGATGCATTAAGTTAGAACAGTTTTGATTTGCAATTGCAGATTACAAATTATAATGTTTAAATAGGGATTTATGAGATCAGTTTCTATGAGTATTAATGTTTTTTTTCGGTAATATATTAAATGTGTTTGCATTTGTTTGAATGGGTAAAAAGGAAGGTCAGTTTTCAACTGCAATTACAAATACAAGTTTAATCACTTCGAATGGGGTTATATGCGATCAATTTCTAACATTATTTATGCTGTTTTCCGAATATAATTGTGATGAGGTTTAATCCGTAACAAATTGTTCACTACATGTTACGATATGGTCGGAAATTCCAGGTACATATTTAGTATTCCTTAAAAAGGATTGATGAGAGCAGTTTCTACGAGTATTTATTTGTTGATCCTACAGTAAATTATATAAGTCTTTATCAGTATGCATTCGGATCTAATTTAAATTCAAAAATCATATCAGAATGAAACTCCAAATATTTTAAACAGTGTCCACCTGTAAATCCAAACATTCAAAGATAATATTATAATGAGGATCCATCAGAACAGTATCTAATGTAACGTGTGCGGTTTTCCGTGGCTAAATTTTAAAATTATTTGCAATAAATAAGCTTTAACGGATTCGAACAGTTTTCATTTGCATTTCCAGATGAATAGTTTTAATTGTTAGGGATCTATGAGGTCAGTGTAACGTTTTTTTTTTTTTCAATAAAATGTGTTTTTATTGGAAAAAAAACATTACACAAAGACACTGATCTCATAGATCCCTATTTAACAATTAAAATTATTCATCTGGAATTGCAAATTAAAACTGTTCAAATCCGTTAAAGCTATTTATTAAAAATACTTTTAAAATTTAGCCACGGAAAGCCGCACGCGTTACATTAGATACTGTTCTGATTGGTTCTCATTAAAATATATCTTATAATGTTTAGATTTACAAGTGGATACTGTTTAAAATATTTGGTTGTGTCATTCTGATATAATTTTTGTATTTAAAGTAGATCCGAATGCATACTGATAAAGACAAATTTTCTATTGGAACAACAAATACATACTCATAGAAACTGCTATCATCAATCCTTTCGAAGGAATTCTAAATATGTACCTGGCATTTCCAACCATATCGTAACATGTGGTGAACAATTTGTTACTGATCAAACCTCATCACAATTATATTCGGAAAACAGCATAAATACTGTTAGAAACTGATCGCATATAACCCCATTCGAAGTGATTAAACTTGTATTTGTAACTGCAGTTGAAAACTGACCTTTCTTTTTACCCATTCAAACAAATGAAAACACATTTAATATATTTATTACTGAAAAAAAAAACATTAATACTCATAGAAACTGATCTCATAAATCCCTATTCAAACATTATAATTTGTAATCTTTAATTGCAAATCAAAACTGTTCTAACCTAATGCAGCTCGTTTCTTATAGAAACTCTTGCCATTTAACCACGGAAAGCCGCACGTTTTACATTAGATACTGTCCTCATAAATTCTCATTGATGTGGTATAAGTAAATGTCTGGATTAACAAATAGATACTGTTTAAAATATTTAGTTGCTTTATTCTGATATAATTTTCATATTTAAATTAGATCCGAATGCATACTGATAAAGACTTATATAATTTACTATTGGCACAACAAATACATACTCGTAGAAACTGCTATTATCAATCCTTTCGAAGTAATACTAAATATGTACCTGGAATTTCCACACGTAACATGTAGTGAACAATTTGTTACTGATCAAACCTCATCACAATTATATTCGGAAAACAGCATAAATACTGTTAGAAATTGATCGCATATAACCCCATTCGAACTGATTAAATTTGTATTTGTAATTTCAGTTGAAAACTGACCTTTCTTTTTACCCATTCAAACATATGAAAACACATTTAGTATATTACTGAAAAAAAAACATTAATACTCATAGAAACTGATCTCATAAATCCCTATTCAAACATTATAATTTGTAATCTTCAATTGCAAATCAAAACTGTTCTAACCTAATGCAGCTCGTTTCTTATAGAAACACTTGACATTTAACCACGGAAAGCCGTACGTTTTACATTAGATACTGTTCTCATAAATTCTCATTGAGATAGTATAAGTAAATATAAAGACTTATATAATTTACTAGAGAAACAACAAATAGATACTCGTAGAAACTGCTCTCATCAATACTTTTGTGTAAATGTGTACTTGGAATTTCCGACCATATCATAACAAGTAGTGAACAATTTGTTACTGATTAAACCTCATCACAATTATATTCGGAAAACAGCATAAATACTTTTAGAAATTAATCGCATATAACCCCATTCAAAGTGATTAAACTTGTATTTGTAATTGCAGTTGAAAACTGACCTTTCTTTTTACCCATTCAAACAAATGAAAACACATTTAATATATTACTGAAAAAAAACATTAATACTCATAGAAACTGATCTCATAAATCCCTATTCAAACATTATAATTAGTAATCTTCAATTGCAAGTCAAAACTGTCCTAACGTAATGCAGCTCGTTTCTTATAGAAACACTTGCCATTTAACCACGGAAAGCCGCACGTTTTACCTTAGATACTGTTCTCATAAATTCTCATTGATGTGGTATAAGTAAATGTTTGCTGCTCCATTCTGGTAGAAACTGATAGAAATTTCAGCAGCAACTTTAACTCCAGGCTCCAGTAGAGGGAGCTGTATACGTGTCGCTAATTCATATCTAATCTAATGTGACCTAAGGAACTGACGTGTGTTTGTTAAATTAAAAGTAAAGCAGTCTCTTTCACTGCTAACTCATTCATTGCTTCTAGGCTAGAACAAGAACACCCGAGGAAATAAGGACTTGCAGTATTTTGTGTTTACCACAATATTAGTATTTCTATTTGAAATATGCAATTCAAACTGTACATTTGTCGGCATGCATATCCAAATTAATACTAATAAAAAAGCAAAATGGAAGTTTACAATAAAAATACATCTGTAAAATATACAATTGAAACTGTACATTTGTTGACATGTATATCCACATTAATACTAATAAAAAGACAATGTTGAAATTTACAATAAAAACATGTTGATAAATGGTGTGTTACATACGATAGATACTGGAGAAAGACGGACTGGAACTCTTATGATATTACTTATAGAAAAGTTTAGAATCTCTTTAAAGTTGTATCTGTAATTCCATATGTTTACAGATATAAGGGCAAGGGTGCATTTGCAGACACTAAACTGTAGATTTGTTGATGTATATTTCATATAAGTACTCATGAAAGGGCAACATGATAATTCCAAATAGCTCATTCGGAATTACTGTTTCATAACCGATTTAAAACTTAATAAAACAGATAAAATCCTGTCTGTATAATACTAATATAACTTATAGGAACGATAAAACCGCATCACTTTTTTTTATAAGTTTCTATGTGGAATTTTTGGCAGGGAAAGCTTGCTTTACTCCATAATTAAAAAACTCTGAGTGCAGATGAAGTGAGAATTACAATAAAATGAAAATTATATTGTAGACCTAGCAAATGAAAATAACTCAAACATGTTACGGATTTGTGATAAGTACTTGTAATCAAGAAGGTATACTTGGAAATGTATTTTATTCTCAATAACTTTCATGAAAACTGTTAGGATCAATGGATCAGCCTTATTTAGTAATTTCTTATTGTAATTAGAGGATATAAATATCCCGAATTCAATACGAAATAGAGCAAGCACATCTGTTGTTAACGAGTCCTTTTTAAATTAGGTACTGGTTAAATTTCTTTTATAACGAAGAGAAGAAGAATATTAGAAGATAATTAAAAATTTCTCAATGCAAAAAGTCTTACTGAACACTGAATACGTACAATACCTGTGTACCTCTAATATTAACTGACCTTTTTAATTCGTATCACGAAGAAGCAGCTTTGAAGCCGTAGATCAAGGTCAGTTTTATCTCGACTGAATTATACTCTCAACAGAAATCAATATTATAAGTCAAAATGTTTTCTTTATATCATTTGCCACTTTAATGCTAAGACAGCTCAAATAATCACTTCTGATAATTATAGTAGTACGTGAATAAATAGTGGCAAGGATATTGTTACGTTTTTACACCTCTTTTGTAAACACCCTGTATCGTGGATCCAAAAATTACAAACCAGGGTAACACTAAACACAAATTTATTAACTTACATACTAATTACAACAATTAATTACTTTACTAATATTACACTGTGTACTATAATTCATTACTTCAGTCCCCTTTATTACTCCTTGATCTATTCTCACTAACTGTGCTAGCAGAACTATACTCAAACTAAAACTATCCACTCTGGGTTTCTCCTTGCCTTTATATACCTACGTCACCACGTTCTTCGATGTTTCTCGTCGTTTCTTATAAAAAGTAGTATGTGTGTCCTAATTCAATTATGGTAAATAAACTTAATTTTTTTATATACTCAGGAAAGAAATTCAGAACGTTAAGAATCGTTTAACTTTTATTATGCCCTGTAGTTTCAGCAACGTCTACCAAAGATTTACCAACCTTTCAGCGGAGGTAGAATGTGATTTTTAATCGAAATAGTGCACAAACTGGTTGTAGACGAAAAATCAGCTTTGTAGATTAATTTCCGCGGCGGAAAATGCAAAACTTCTCCGCGAACTGCAATGGCCCGGAGCGCAACAGCCGCTGTCACGCGCTTGCATTCCATTACGTCTACCGAGGTTTCAGCAACATGACACGATCGGTAGACTGTATTTTTTGGATGACTTATTCAATAAACTATTCCAGAAAAAAATGTCAACCTTGTAGAAATGTCTAAAATGTTTTTTTTCTCACACTTTGCGTGGGTGGTAGACCTGACATGGCAACGCTTCCGAGGCGGTAGAATATTATTTTCCGGTATGTTTTTATGTCACCTGTGAGTATAAAAAATTTCAGTCTTGTAGATATAATACATTTATGCAACTTTTTGTAACATGTTTAATTTATTACTCATTTTTGCAACACTAAAAGTTTCCTTAGACTTGCACTTTCATCATTGATACTTTTTATGTTAGAGAAAAAATAAAAAAGTATCGGAAAGCTCAATCAATTCTCTTTACATAATCTGTCCACAAATTTTTCGAAAAAAACGATAATTATCGAGATATTCGAGAAAATGCAGGAAATTACACGTTTTCCTATAGTGTGTATGTAAAGTAAAAAATAATTTTTCTCAGAAACCTTCGTTTCGAAGAGCCGAGATTAACGGAGCGTCAAAGTAGTACATGATATTGAAGTGAACATCGTATATGAGATCGATTTCAGTTAATTACCGATTAATTACGGTGACAAAATGGAGAAATTTTACCGAAAATAAAAAAGTCATAAATCCCGCCCCCTATAATTCCTTTATTTTTGTCGGAATTCAAAAAATAAAAAGAGCAGTTTTAGCAAATTTAATTCTAGTTAAATTAGCTAGAGTAGTCTTTTGGCTTAGGAGCCAAGATTAAAAAGTTGCCAACTGTAGAAGCTCAAAATTTGAGATTTTTTGCCGTACGTGGCCGATATTTCAGTAGTTATCTCCGAAACGAAAAAAAAAATCAAAATTCTGTTGATAGCAAAAAGATTCGTAGTGGAAAATACTCGTTTGATTTTATTTTTATTTCGGGCTAACTCCGACCGTTTCGGGGATATCTGCGAAAAATAGCAAAAAACAGCTTACATTTCGGAGCTGAAAAAATTGCAGAAACATGCAATCTTGACACGTTCATATTTTTCGAAGAACACCATTGGGATGGGGCTACGATGTCGCGACGTAAAGAGAAAATCTTCCAGATGAACCGGATCGTAAATCGCACGGCGAAATTCGAAAATTCGGCTCGGCCAGAACGAATCAAAAGTGGCAATTTGTGAAATTTTGTGACATTTCAGAAAATCGATATCTCTTTTTGCAACATGTTTAATTTTTTACTCATTTATGCAAGACTTACAGATTGGTAGAATTACACCTTCATCATAGATACTATCTAAACTTTAAAATCTAGCTTTATAGATATTAACGCGACAAATCTGTCGCTACCTCCCTGGCTGTTATGAATATGTCTAAGTATAGTTAGATTGTATTTGTTAAGAGAGAAATGGCGGTGTTTTGAGCGTGTCAATCAATACACTTAATTCGTGCGAAGAAAGTTAGAACGATGTAAATTCAAATATAAGTATGTCGTGAACATGAATAGATGCCAATCAGCGAAAGGGCTAATAACTCAATCATATCTTGACTAACTATGGATCATAGAATTCTTATGAGATATTTAAAAAGATCGCGTCAAACTGAATGTACGAACGTGAGGACTACTTGAAATTAGTTATACAATGTGTGTAAAGGGTATTAAAACATGACAACTTTTAAAATATTGATTGTGTAAGAAAACGCTTGGACAGTTCGATTTTATTTTCAATTACGCAACTTTTGGTACAATTTATAATTCTTAGTTTTACATAAACCCGTCCCCAGCCACCTCAACTTTTTTTTTCAAATAGCTACTTTCCCTTTGTGATACATCAAAAGAGAGGTACTTTAATAGGCTATTCAACGGCGTAAAGAAAATTGAAATCCGTCAATGTGATTTGCTTCCGGAACGCATGCAATACATTTTTTTTAAGAAAAAGTAAAGATTCATAAACTTTATTATTGAAAGGAAATGTTCTAACTGAACTCCGAATAGGCTACTAAAATACCTTTCTTATGATCTTATGAGATATCACAAAGGGTAGGTTGCAATTTGAAAAAAAAGTTGGGAGGGTGGCTGGGGATGGAGGTGTGTAAAACTAAAAATTATAAATTACACAAAAAGCGTAATTGAAAATAGAAATCGACCTGTCCAAAGGTTTATTTATATAATTAATATTTTAAAAGTTACCATCATGTTTCAATACTTTCTACACACGCTGTAAGTATATCTGTGGCAATGGTTTGTTACATATTTTATAATTGATTTAATTATATGTTGAAATATTTATACATATTCCCTTGAGTTTAAAATTTAGTAAATGTCCTTATAGTGAGAAAATAATTTCTATTGAAAAAGCATTAGGGTATTATCCAAACTTTGTTGAAAAAAATCGTCACCTTTAATTTAACAGTAGATTTTTAGTACTCATGATTTTTACTCCAACTATTCGTACGGGAAAATTCGGTTTGATGTTGGAAACAAATTCTATTTTTCATTTTGATGACTGGTTTGGTGCAAGGAGGGTGCTTTATAGAATCCCTACGGCCTACTTGAATTGCATACATGCTACATCCGAGTGTAAAATAGAAGCAAACAAACGGTACCGTGCACTGAACAAACCACGTTCAAACCAAATTATGATTCTACTAGGTGAAGGTTGATTACGCGTCAACTATGCGTTAATATTGTGTTGTAATTGACCATAATTGACTTAATATACGTACGTGTTTGGTTTTTCTTACATAATAACAAAAAGAAGATGATTTATGCTGACGACAAACCAAAAAATTATCAGTTACTACTTTCATTGTTTTTATTATATTTTTCACATAAGCGACGAGTAGTTATATTGTATCTGTGAGGAATTTTTCTAAAGATGTCGGTAGAGAATTTTTTTTAGGTAATAGTGAAGATTAACGTAAAATAGAAACTTTCATAAAATATAAATTTTGGTTTGTAACACATGTATCTGAAATTATATTTTCGTGCAAACAAATAGCTTTTCATAGTTTTTGCAAAAAAAATCAATTCAAAATTGTCTGCTTTCGCACTCAAGCAATACAGTCTATGTAATGAAGCATTATAAGACGACTTTTTTGTAAATATTTCGTGCAAAGACGAAATTACCTTCTCCCCCCATTTTCTAGGGTGCTGAACACAATACAAGTAGCGGGAGAAGTTTTTGGCCGCCGAAACTGCCAAAACTACCCTTTTTATGGATCCCTTTATTTTTCGTGTATAAACGGGTCTGGGGAATGATTTATCGACTGTTTATACTTGAAATAATATATGGAACGGGGTTACAGAGTAAGTGGAATCCAGACACCAGTCCTAGAGGGTTGATTAAACCCTCCAATTTTTTTTCAAATGATTCGGTTCAAACGCGTATCCCCCCCCCCCCGTTTTAGGGAAAAAATATTCATTTTTAGCTCCAACCCCTCTTCATCCCTCAAAATTTTCAGAAAGCAAATTGATACTAGATTTTTTTTTAAGAACAGCTGTTCAAAGCGACGCAGTTCCTTAAAATTGTGGTTAACATGTACTGTTTTCTGTAAAAACTGCAAAGGCAAAATGTATGAAAATTATACGCCAGATGATAAAGACATATGTACAGAAGAGGGAGCAGATGACGATGACGATAATGATGATGATTTTTATTTCAATTTAATCCCTGAAATTGGTTTAAGTGATTCCGATTCAAATTCGCTCCCTGAAACGACGGATGAAGAAGAAGAAGAGATCGCGTGCGATGTGCATTTTGAGAAATGTGAGGATTGTTATACTATTTGTAAACGACCAAGGTTTTTTTATTAATTGTAAGCAAATGACTTATTTTGTCATAAAAATATTTTCATATAATTCTTTGAATAAACAACATTGCCATTGGCGACAAAATTTATTATTCATTACTCCCCGATAAATAAATCATTATACCATAGTCACACAATCATCGCCCCAGCGATAACTGGTGAATAAGGGTGAGTTTTCATCCATTATAGGGAATGAGGAGAGTCGGAGATGAAGGTGAATATTTTTATCGTGATCAGCGCCTGCGAAAACGGGGGAAGGCGTATTGACGATCCAAAGTGTAATTAACGAATTTTACACCCCTTGAAGCAACCCCCGAGGTCGCTACCACCTTCTCTTCCGTGAGCGACCCCGAAAACTGGGGGATAGGCGTTTGAACCGAACTATTTGAAAAATAAAATGATTTTCAACCCCTTGGGAGGGTTTAATCAACCCCATAGGATTCCACTTATTCTATAACCCCCTTCCATGTTATTTCAAGTATAGTCCTTCGATAAATTACTCCTCAGACCTGTTTATATATGAAAACATAAAGGGATGCATAAAAGGAATGGTTTTTGGCCGTTTCAGGGGGTTGCGGCGGTCAAAAACTTCTCCCACCACTTGCATCATGTTCAGCACCCTCCAAAACGGGGGGAGAAGGTAATCTCGTCTTTGCACGAAATATTTATACTACTTCTGCCTTCATTACATAGACTAATACGCTCTGATTATGATTTAATTATAAATTACAATAAATTAAGATCATGGTTGTAGCCCGAGCAAATAATAACCATCAAGACACGATAAAGTTAGACGATCATGAGGTAGTAAACAGGATGAGATACCTTCGAGTCCTTATGGAAAATACTGGCGACTGTGGCGTTATTAATTTTAATACATTATGTGTCATAAGAACAAATAATTATGTAATTTCCGCGTGTTTTATTTATTTTTTTTTTGTCTTGGTAAAACAAAGCAAATAATTTCAACATATTAATATTTTCGTCTGTAATAGTATATTACGTAATGAGTGTTTTAAGAAGCATATTACGCACGAATGGAAAAGTTACGATGCCGCGTAGCGGCGAGTGCGTATTTCCATGAGTGCGTAATTGCTTTCACAGTGCGTTTTGTTTACAATATGTAAAATCAAACTTACATAGATGGCAGGTAGTGTGTTTTTTACTATTTACAGTAGTGATCGTAGATAAAGTAACAGTATTACGTCACTAGCCTAACCTGACGTATTCTTTAACAAACGATAAAAATAAAATCAATGTATTTAATCTTATTTTCTAATTTGACATCTATTTGAATAAAGTATACGTTCTTGTTAATTTTTATCATAAATTCTTCCGTACCAGTAACATTATCATAACACTAACCTAACCTATCCCAGGTTAGATTAGTGATGTGCTGATGTAATAAAGTTACTGGTACAAAAGAATTTATCGAATCGCCGATATTGGTATGCCTTTTATGTAAGTAAAAGATAAAATAAATAAGTTTTCGTTCATTTTTATCGTTTCTTTAAGAACACTTTGGGGGTTAAGTTAGGTTAGTGATGTAATACTATAGACCATTTTAGGATGACGTCACGATAAGTCGGCCATATCGCCTGGGGGACAACTAAACTTTTTATTGCATTGTAAACAAAGAAGTAATCTCAGTTTTAAACATGAAATGAAAATAAAATGCCATCCTTTTGTGCGATAAGGTGCGATTGTGTATTTTGGATGTAAAAAAAGCTTAGGAGAAAGGTAAAGAAATCACTTTCTGGCAGAGTCTATTGAATACTACATACGCATAATACAACATGCTTATCACTGAAATCTAGCACTTAGTTATTTAAATGTAAACTTGCCTTGCCCATAACAATGAATACATTTGAGTTTATCTTTCTTGCACAAACTTCTTGCACAAATCCAGTCTCAATGTATTTATATGCTTGTAAAGATTTGTATACCTTTAACTGCTGGCCTGTGTAGAAGCTGTGAGTCAACACTAAGTAATTTACCATATCAATTACGAATACACAAGGTAAAACAGACAGATCTGCAAAAAGTCTCCAGTCTCCACTCCAAAGGTGTATGAGTCAATATTGTCCATTATTTTGATTTTCTCATCATAGCGACACTTTACATCACCCATAAGGGTTGAATAATATTCACTACATGACATTATTACGAAAACATTTACAGTTTCTCAAGAAAAACTAGAAAAAAATATATAAAACCACGCAAACTGCGTTTGGTTGTCCCTCAAGCAAAATGGCCGACTTGTCATAACCACGTGACCCAAAATGGTATATTCGTATTATAGCCTATTACATTGACGTTTATGCAGAAACTATCAACCTAGTCCTACCCTGAAACACCGACATCTTCAACTATAAATTACAATGCGTGCGCAAGTTATTTGGTTCATGCGATGATAAATGATGTGTTGATTGATAGCGTTTAGGCAAATAATATCCTGTTCTCTGACAAAAGAAAAAATATGTTTTTTTGCAATTCGTAAAAGTGTTCTGCAAAAATCTTACAGTGTGAATATGATAAGGCAAGAAGACAAAATTCAAGGCGTGTTTGGTGCTTCCATTGATGAAAAGTGTGTGTCAAGGCAGAAAATTAATTAATTTAAAAACTACGGTTTTGTATGAAAAATTAATTTTAGATTCGTGTTCTACGGCCCCATATGAGTGCGTCCGGAAAACAATAATATCTCTATTTTACGCTAATTTTCACTATTATCAAATTTTTCTGTGTTAGGCTGAATATTTTCAAAATGTTTATCTGCCCGTCTGCCCGCCCGCCACTTTTTCTTAATCACTATCTTATGAAACATTTTAATTTGAAAAATAAAGATAAAGAGGATTGGAACCTTTATTAAAATTCTACGGAAATACTGCATATTACGTTACAAGCGTTTCACTAACTAAGGTGGAATTATCAGGAGAATATTAAAATTATAAATGTACCAGCTATACTTACCAAAAAGTCTGCAAATTTTTAAGAAACAATGAAGAGCATCCCGTAGAAAGTTTAGCAATTATAAAAAACCGTTTCCAAGTAATCACTACTTCCACGTCCAGATTTCCTATCCAAGTCTTTTATAACGAAAAAAATACTATATTTGCACTCCACAATGTGGAAATAATTGATCATGTTCATAATTCTTTAATAAAATAATATTTCAAATCGTCTACCCCAAAACCTCAGAAAATGATATGCTATATCGGCAGTGGAGGTGGTGGTAGTAGGAATGGATGATGCCAAAAAAAATGTATGACCATGGCTTCTCTTACATACACTAAATCCCAATTCTATGGACTTATACTTACTTGCTTTACATATTTACCCCCAAACCTTCAACAAAATAAGATCAAAATATAATCTAGTTCCAGATCTCGCTAAAAATAGGTGTGCCAAATTTCGAGTCAGTATTATAAACCATTACAGGGTAATCGTGGACACAAAAAATTATAGATCGTCAGATAGGAGATTCTTGTTTTTTTGCTCAAACTTAAAATATTTATCTTTCATGGCATTCTAAGCCTATTCGAATAAAATAAATTTTCCAATTTTTTTACTATACTTCCACTTCACTACATGGATGGATGTGGAACTAAAATAATAACAAACCCACAAAGGATATACAGGGTGGGACAATAGTGCGTCGGATATCGATATCTCGAGTTCTACAATAGCTAGAAATTTAAAGAAAAAGTAAACTAGGTAAAAAAGTCTATAAAAGGAAATTATTTTCGAATAGACGAGCCAAGACGAAACTACAGGATCAAGTGCCTTTTTTAAATGGAAAGCTATGTATATCAGTACGTTTTTTGAAGCCTCTCTTTAGACTATTCATTCCTATATTGTTATTGAGTATCTCCCAATCACTTGGATGTAATGAATTTTTTTGTTGAAATAAAGCCATCTGCAGATGCATATTGAAAAAATCACCAAAGTCACAATGATGAGTTTTAAGAAAAACTTATGTGAATACTAGTTACGAGACTTCTATTTAACGTTTCTGAATCATTTTCACTTCCTAAAAATGTACAGAGTGGCCAAACATTATTTTTCAATTAAGAACTTTCTAAATTGAATTTTCTCATAGAAAATTAGGGAATACATGACTTATGACTTCCATAACTTACTATGGGTGATAACAGATAATAAGAGTGAGAAATAATAATAGTAAATAAGGCAAAATAATTGCGGGCAAAAATGGCCTTTAAACTCAAATGATATGCTATTGCCTACGTTAGTCTGTAAGCAAATGTACTTCCATGGAATTTTGAATGATACAGGTATGAGCCTGGTATCAATCTCTGTCAAGAAAAGTAGATTGCGAATTGACTTGGCGATACGCTGTAAATTATGTGGGAAAAAAGTTATCGGTTAAAAACACAACGGCGCCGGCGTTAAGGAGTTACATCACAGGGTACTGGAGTCCTTAAGATAGCAACATGTTTATTAGATATTAATGCAACTGACTATACTCCTAGGACTTCTCGCCAGTGGCATAGGCAGAGAGGAGAAAAGGTGAAAGTTGAAATTTACTATATACAGCTTGTCCCACTTTGAATGTCCTCCCCTCTCACACCTCAGTTATTAATCATCCGATTTGAATCAAGTTTGGATCGGTATCAAAGACCTTTATTATATCCTTTTTGAGTGAAAAAAAATTAATTTCAGTCACTGGCGTGCATTTTTATAATGAAAAAATGGAGCGATTTTTTGAGACGTCATATTAGGCATCTTTTAATTGAAAATTTAATGCAATATTACTAATCAGCATGCTATAGAACCCTATATACAAAATTTAGCAACGTTTTGATTTACGGTTTTCGAATTACGGCCCCCTTAAAATTACATTTTTTATACATTACATAATCAACCAACTTGGAAAGAAATTGTTTTTCGAAAAAAAAAATGTCACTTCTCATTTTCTCACTTGTTCTACCAACTCTTTATCAATGGACTCAAATTCGTTAATCCTTAATTTAAAGGTCTAGTAAGTTTTCAAAGAAAATTCTTGGCATACGAAGAAAGTATTAATGATATTGTTGTAGAACCTTCCAGATTGACCTAGGTCAAAGCCAAAATAAAAATTTGACCTAGGCAAAAAATTCGTCGACTCGCTACCGCGCTCTGGGTTCGACCCCCAGCCCCGGTATTGACAACACCGGTGGGTGTGGATGTATGTCTGCGTTTTTTCGAATGTGTAACCCCCTTCCGGACAGCCTTGGCTTTGGATTTGGGGGGTTGTCTACTATCTGTGGTGTGTTTTATGTTTTATTTAAGGGCATTTTCAAGAGTCTGAGAGACTGCAAAGCCACAAACTAGTCCAAAAGGACCGTTATAAGTTCGATAAGATATTAGGCACAACCGGGTAAAAATTCGAAGAAACACCGAATTTTTACTTAGAACTTATAGTTTGGTCCAGGATATGAGAATGAAAGTATATGGTGGTCATGGAAAAATGAATCACATACCTTTTAAAAAGTACGCCAAAAAAGTACTTTGAAAATATTCAAAATATTTTCAAATTTAATTCATCCGCCGAAGACATTGATCATGGAGGTACAGTCATTATATACCCTGGTTCTAAAGACTGACAATAAAATTTTAACAAGGCAATATATCAAAAAGGCAAAACCGATGAATTTGGCAAAACCGGCGTAACGCCTATAAGCAAAAATTGGCAAAAAATCAATGAAAATGGACAAGGCCGGTTTCTCGCATAAAACAAGTTTGAATTCACCCAGCGACTCGTAATTTGGTCGAGTGCGTTTGGTGGTCAATACAAAGCCATGGTAGGAAGGCCAACTGCAAGGCTTTCCAAATATTAAAGTTATAGAGAAAATCGCCTTGTGTACAAAGGACTCAAAAGTCCATTTTGCCTAAAATAGTTCAGTCAAATTGTAATTTGACACGGCGAAAATACATAACCACGATTTTATTGTTTTAAGTTGATGGGTTGGACATCCAAAACAAGCCCTTATAGTTTGCCAACTGATGTCATACCGGATAAGGAGAGGGTCGTAAAGTTGAAAAGTCGGTTTTTCGCGTTTAAATAGAAGGCTAATAATCTGAGAGGAAAGTTCAAATGGGAAAGTTATAGGTATTAAATAAAACCTATAAAATGAGCCCATGAACATTAAGATAGCTTTATTAGGTCAGGAGTAAATTAAAAAAAAAAAAACGAAATTTTGAAAAAAATTTTAATTTCAGCAATATTTTAGAAAAATTTTTGGAATTTTGCTAAAGTATGTGCTATTTAGGAGGGACTATCTGATAAAAATTTCAGATCGATATCTGCATTATTTTTTGATATATTCAATTTTTTTGAAAAAAAAGGGCTAAAAAAGTATTTCATTTTCTGTCAGATTTTCCTATGAGAAGAAAAATTCTATTCTTCGAGAGTTGTTCAATATTTACAAATTTTTTCTATATGGTCATTATTCAGAAAAAAGTGGTGAAAATTTGATTTGAAAAAATAGAAAATTTTTTTGCATAAAAAAATCCAATTAAAGTTAAATATCTTTTGAATGGTATGCAGTGTTTTTTTTTGAGGTGAACCAAGAAAAACAGCTCTTCAAAATGGTAGACACGATTTTTCGACTGCATTCCATTCAAAAGATATTTAACTTTAATTGGACTTTTTTTATGCAAAAAAAATTCTATTTTTTCAAATTAAATTTTCACCATTTTTTTCTGAATAATGACCATATAGAAAAATTTGTAAATATTGAACAACTCTCGAACAATTTTTTCAATAAACTTGAATATATCAAAAAATAATGCAGATATCGATCTGAAATTTTTATAAGATGTTCCCTCCTATATACTACATACTTTCAAATAATTTCAAAAATTTTTCTAAAATATTGCTGAAATTAAATTTTTTTTTCAAAATTTCGGTTTTTTTAATTCACTCCTGACCTAATAAAGCTATCTTAATGTTCGGGGGCTCATTTTATAAGTTATTTTAATACCTATAACTTTCCCATTTGAACTTTCCTCTCAGATTATTAGCCTTCTATTTAAACACGAAAAACCGACTTTTCAACTTTACGACCCCCCACCCTCTGTATCCGGTATGACATCAGTTGGCAAACTATAAGGGCTTGTTTTGGATGTCAACTTAAAACAATAAAATCGTGGTTATGTATTTTCGCCACATTTTAATACTATTCGTGATAATTCGACCGGACTAAAAGTCGTCCGAAGGCGGCTCGCTGTCATTTTTCCTATATTGAACCTCATGGGGCTTGTTGTGTCGTAAGACTGGCCGAAAGTTTTTAAACTCGTGTATTAGTCGAACTCCATCCCGTGAATGATAAAATCACGATCTGGGATCTTTAAGCTATTCATAAGCGAACCAAAATTTTTTAAGTAAAATATTTTTATATTATTTTCAGCCATAATTACCAAAATACATAATGTTTAAATTCTTTTTAAAAGGCTTGCATTAAGTCCTGAGGAGGTTAAATGAATCTTTTCTGCCCAATCTATTGTTAGCGTACGCTCTCACTTGTATGGTTAAAAAGTAATTTACTTTAGTTGGGGAGGAGTGATTCTTCCACATTATACTACAGTATCGGCAAGCGTTTGATTAGGTATGGCAATAAGAGCAAACGAGAGTGAAGCACAAAGGCGTGTCACACTTTGCTCTGCTAGGGTACTGGTAGACGCCTTTATTGTGGGCGGTCGGTTAACTCGTTGAAACTATGCAATACCTAATCCAGAACTTGCTGATACTCTATATTATTCCATACTTGGTAAATGGTATTTTTTGAACTAATTGCATTTTATTGATGTAAGGAACTTGTTTATAGGCTTAATCCCTGGAGTTTTAGTTTGGAAGGCTTAATCGGAATCTCATGATTCCCTAAGTTTGATACTCAGTGTTTTCGTCGCCTTACGGGAGCTTTAAGTGCAGAGACCATTATTAGTAGGTAAATACATACAAATCATGTCAAATTCTAATCCCGTCAGAGAGAAATCTTCGATGCAAAAATCGCAATAATCCAAAGACGTAAAAGCCCTTACTATCAATGAATAATTGAAATCACGTCCCGAGAGAGAGTCGTTAACAATCTGAGGTAGTGCAGCCTTGACCCATTACTCGTCTATCGAAGTATATCTTATCTCGAACCCGCTTGGGAGTGGAAGAACGGGGCAGAACGCGGCTGGCGCTCTTCTAAATATAAATTGGGGTTGCGTCACCTAGACGCTTGGTAGTGAGTTCTTTTACAATATGAGGTGGGAGAAAAAGTGAATATAAAGAGAACATTTTTTCTATTATAGATAATAAAACAGTTTTACTTTTTATCTTGATTAATCAATTTTGAAATGAAAACAGTGACATTTAATATTAATTTACTCATTGCCATTTTATCAATTTTTCACAAACCACAATTATTCCAGGTTCTTTTTGAAGCTCCTTGTATCTTTATTGACAAAATGCCACTGATCTCAGTAATTTACTGTCTGTAAAAAAATGTATTTTAACGATAAGATAAAAAAAATTACCATTTTTTAAAATTTATTATAGAAAATTTCTTTAAACGCTGTAATAAGATTAATTTAATTTAAATACATACAAATCATGTCAAATTCTAATCCCGTCAGAGAGAAATCTTCGATGCAAAAATCGCAATAATCCAAAGACGTAAAAGCCCTTACTATCAATGAATAATTGAAATCACGTCCCGAGAGAGAGTCGTTAACAATCTGAGTAGTGCAGCCTTGACCCATTACTCGTCTATCGAAGTATATCTTATCTCGAACCCGCTTGGGAGTGGAAGAACGGGGCAGAACGCGGCTGGCGCTCTTCTAAATATAAATTGGGGTCGCGTCACCTAGACGCTTGGTAGTGAGTTCTTTTACAATATGAGGTGGGAGAAAAAGTGAATATAAAGAGAACATTTTTTCAATTATAGATAATAAAACAGTTTTACTTTTTATCTTGATTAATCAATTTTGAAATGAAAACAGTGACATTTAATATTAATTTACTCATTGCCATTTTATCAATTTTTCACAAACCACAATTATTCCAGGTTCTTTTTGAAGCTCCTTGTATCTTTATTGACAAAATGCCACTGATCTCAGTAATTTACTGTCTGTAAAAAAATGTATTTTAACGATAAGATAAAAAAAATTACCATTTTTTAAAATTTATTATAGAAAATTTCTTTAAACGCTGTAATAAGATTAATTTAATTTCAATAAACACTGAATTCATCACCTCGTTCATTACATCGTTTTATTATTTCTACTGTATAAACATATATAAATTTACTTTAAAACTAGATAAATAGACCACAATATATACGAAGTATGAAAGTGAACATTTTCTTTGAACCGTAGATGCCGACAGCGGAGGATTCCTTTTATGAAAGAGACACCCTCGCTTTTTAAAAGTTTTTTATGTATCATTATCAATATAAAAAACCAATAAAGTGGAGAGTAGGTCACAAGAATACATTGATTCTATTTTCTCCTGTAAAACTGACCTATACAATATTAGTTATATACTGTCTAACCTGAAAATATCGTATTTTTAGGAAATAATTAATTTAAGCAAAACTGTTGGAGTAAAGCAAAAATTTTATATGCCTTTTTTGCTTCTTTTGGGTCAATATCATGTAGAATATTTGTACGTATACAGCAGACACCCTGTATAACATTTATTGTGCTCCAGAGTTCTTCTTAGTTTATATACTCTGAAGTATTACTTTTATACTAAATAGGTATTGCAATTTTATTAAAATAACAGATATTTAAATTGTACTTCGCTAATTACCTGCTAGAACATAGTTTAATGAGAATTTTGATATTTTACGTGCAAAAAACCAGAAATCAGGAAACAGATTATTCCCGATTCCATTTATCATTTACAGGGATTCTAGTAAATACGCTAATGTATACGGTAAACCGTTTCCGCCGCTTTGTAATCCCGGCATTATTGGTTTGTGGTTTCTTTTAAGTCAAGTTTCTAATTTTATATGTCAGTGTTTTTATCAGACTACTGAGTTTTTGCGAAGTGCATGCGAAAACTTTTCAACAACAGTCATTTACTTTTATTACCAAAGTAATTTTGAGCCAAAAACAACTTTAAGGAGGAAATTGCCTTGATTTAAAATTTAATTAGATTTTTCCAGGAATCGTGAATCATTTGTTTCTAAGGAGTGGAAAATGTTACGCAAAAGATTATATTTTTTATTTTAAAGCAGTAAATATAATTGAATTTGTTTTCCTTCGACTCTTGGAAGTTTATTATTCTCATTAGGTTTTGTAGAATTATACAGAAATAAAGTCAAATTTAATACGGGTCTCTTACCGGTCTCTTAAGGGACTGAGAAATTAAAATGTATTCAGAAGGTAGGTACTTATACAATTTGTAACCTAACAAATGTACTTCATAAATTTTGAAAATACTTACTTACTCACTTTATTTGTCTTCAATACTATAATACTTACTTGCTTTTAACGTATTATATACTTTTGTGTTAATAACAAGTTATGTTAAAAGTACAACAATATTGTACACTAGACACACTAAATATTTAAGCATTCACTTTTGCTGATACTAGATTTTAAAACTACTTTCTTTGTTTTGTATAAAAATAATGTATTATCTTCAAAAACAGTTTAATGCTTTTAAGAAAAATAATATTTAATAGGTATGTCTGCACGTGCAGGTAGATCAAATAAAGTCAATCTTATTTGGTTCCCATAAGGTCAGTGCTTGTCTAATTTGCATTACTACGTGTTATCCAAAATTTTAAGAGGTCTACATTCAGATAGATAACATAAGTACCTACGTTTAATTAATAAATATCTCAAATGCATATATTTTTGAGACACGTCCCTTCGTCTATTCAGTGACCGAATTATTTACATTAATATATAATAATGTTTCCCGTATTTTATGTGCTATACATTTTTTCGTAGGATTGGTAGCTTTTTGTTTATTGCGAAAGAAAGTTTGAAATGGGAGCACGTCTCGTGGTTTTCGCATTTTTCTCCATATAGGTAATTCCTACGAAAAAAATTGTTCTAAATGAAAATTATAGAGCAGAAAAAAAGCTACAGCTTAATAACCAGCGTTCAGTTGAGTTTTTTGCAGGTCATTAAAACATTTTAACATGACTGTTGCTGAATAAGGATATCTCTGATTTTGTACGTGTATTTTCGTTGTTTTGGTAGAGGTAGGAGGGGGGGTAAAAAGGGGGAGTGGGGTAAAGTTTCGTTTGGGGTGGAACCGATTCGATATTGATAGTAAATAATAAGAACAGTTTTTTTTGTTCAAAAATAAATTAGTTCGAAAACCGGCCTTCTGGACCCTCCTGCTTTATAAAAATGCTTCTGATATACTTGAACAAGAAGATGCCGATACCGAGATAGTAAACAGCGCTATTAGGCATGCTTCAAATTACGATTCCGTATTAATCATAGACGAGGAAATCGATCTTCTTGTGTTACTGACGGGACTCACCCGTGACAAATCGAACGTGTTTTTTTAAAACCTACGAATTTAAAGATTGCCGAGAAACTGTACTCAATATCAAAATTAATAATTGCTTTAAAAATTTTAAAGTCTTACATATAAATATTAGAAGTCTTAGTCACAACTTTGATCAGTTATTGGTATTTTTGAGTCAATTTGAAGAAAAATTTGATTGCATAACATTATCTGAAACTTTTGACCTTAAAAACAAAGATCTACAATTTTTCAACATTCCTGGATACAATATATTTTATAACATGGGTAATATTAATAAAAATGATGGATCTGTAATATATTTAAGCAAAGAGATAAATAGTCAAGTGAATATAATACAAATAGGTGAAATTAATGCAATTAAAGCAGATTTATTCAACTTTTATAGCAAACATATAACCATTATAAGTATGTACACAAGGCCTCCTTCTACATGTCCACATACATTTAATACCGCATTGGAAAGTTACTTAAATATAACCAACACTAAAAGTGACTTTAGTTTTATTATAGAAGATATAAATATAGATATTTTGTCTAACGCCGATTTTGCAATTGATTATTTAAATACATTATATGAGCATGGTTATAGATCTCTCATAAATGAACACACAAGAATACAAAACAATTCTAAATCATGTCTAGACCATATATTTATTAAAAGCAAGTACAACATCGATGATAGTGTTCTACCAATGGTTATTCAAAGCGATATAACGGATCATTACATTACCACCTCACAGCTAGTATTACAAAACAAAACACTTATAAATACATGAATCTAAAAAAATTCAAATCCTCCGTAAGTTCATAATCCTGGGACTTTATCCAAGAAACCGACGTTGAAGCTGAAACAAATAAATTTGTAAACATATTATCGTACCACATAAAAAATTGCACTAAAACACATTACTCATAAAAAAGTTAAACTTAAAAAATGGATTACTAATGGACTAGTTCAATCTATAAATAAACGTGATTCTTTGTTGGCCAAATTAAAGAAAAACCCGGATAACACCTTGTTGAAACGGCAATATAAAAATTATAAGAAAGTTCTAGAAAAATTGAGTAGAAAACGAAAGGAAGATTTTTGTAAAAACTGCATAAACAAAACAAAAAATAATTCCAAAGAGGTATGGAATACCGTGAATTCAATAACTAATAATTCAAATACATACACAACAGAAATAAAGTTAATAAAAACAGAGTCCGGAGATACAAGACATGATAATTCAAAAATTGCAAATGAGTTTGTTCAATTTTTTACTAATATTGGTAAAAACTTAGCCAATAAAATACAGATTGATAATCCTAATATAGCTAGCACCCAACGCACAATTAATAACTTCATTTTTCTAGAACCCACTTCAGAAATAGAAATTAAATATATTATAGGTGACCTTGAAAACAAAAAATCAGTTGGTATGGATGGAATAAGCTCAATTGCACTAAAAGACATCTCAGATTTTGTTTTGTTGCCCTTAAGTATCTTAATAAATAATATGATTGAACAAGGCCATTGCCCCTCTACTTTTAAGTGTGCAATTATTAAACCTTTATTTAAGACAGGAGATCCGCTAGACATCTCAAACTATCACCCTATCTCACTTATTTCAGCTTTAGCAAAAGTTTTTGAAAAAGTCTTAAAAATTAGAATTTGTAGTTTTATAAAAAAGTATAATATTATTTCTGAATCTCAGTTCGGTTTTGTAGAGGGAAAATCAACAAATGATGCTATAAGTTTGAGTGCTGAAATTTATAAGGCATTGGACAACAAAGAAAAATGTCTTACAGTCTTCTTTGATCTACAGAAAGCATTTGACACTGTAAGCCACGAAAAGCTACTTACAATGCTTGAACAGTACGGTCTCCGCAATAATGCCTAGAAATTAATAAAAAGTTACCTAGAAAACCGACAACAAAGAGCATATGTCAATGATACTTACAGTGATCCAAGTACTATTGAGTTCGGAGTTCCGCAAGGAACAGTTTTAGGCCCAGTTCTATTTATTTTGTATATTAACTCCATTTTTGAAATCCTCCCGAGTGGTCAAATCTTTTCCTATGCTGACGATACAGCAGTTATGTACAAAGATACTTCCTGGAACGTACTAAAAGATAAAGTTGAAAAAGACCTAATTTTATTTAAGAATTGGTTCGATAGAAAGTTGCTCACCATAAATATAAAAAAAATCAATATCTTCCTTTTGCAATGTACGCAAATGGATTACCCAAATTCAACTCGCTAAAAATTGGGAACGCGCAACATATTCTGGTAGCAAATAATAATATAAAATACCTTGGAGTAATCCTGGATCCTCACTTAAGATAGGATGAGCACATCAAATCGATAACGAATAAAATTAGATGTATACTATTCAAATTTAAACAACTTAATAAATATTTACCTACATCTCAACTTAGATCGGTATACACTGCCCTTGTAGAATCACACTTAAATTACGGAATAATTGCATGAGGGGAGAGGTTTAAACTGCCATATGTGCATTTTAGAGACTATAGAAAAGAAATTTTTAAAAATATTACTAGGCAAAAGCCCTTTGTACCCATCTGACCTTCTCTTTAAAAATAGCAATGTTGCTGACATAAGACAATTATACTTTTTTAAATGCGTCCTAGATTCTTACCTGAAAAATACCTCTATAGTAACTTTCCTTGGTCCAAGACGTTTTAATACACTCCCAGAGTATATTAAGTCTCTACAAAAAAGACGCTTTAAACTAGAGCTAAAAAAATATGTAATGGCAGATAGAAAAAATTAAAGCTCAAATTGACTTAAAGAATCAATATCTGATATAATTGATGTATAACAAACAACTTTGAATAACTTGCAGTTAAAGGATGTGTCTTTTATATACTTATTTCGTTTCTTTTTATGTTTAATGATCGGTTATATATATACTTTAATTTTTTTAAATTAGTGTTAGTTAAACACATTTTTGTACACTTGGTCACGGTCAGACGATTGTAAATCGTCTTGTGACCTCATTTTTAGTTTATTTACATTACTGAATCCAAAAAATGTTGTCATGTATGCATGTTCTTTTTGTAATAAACTATTATTTATTATTATTATTATTATCAAGCCTTCGATCGTTAATGTCATAAGCAACAACATCCTGTATCTACACGCCTTCAGCGAACGCGACACGACTTCCTCTGTTTTTGGATTTGGCAAATCGAAATACATCACCACTTTGAGGAACAACGATCATTTGGAAGCATCTCTGAAAATTAAAAAAAAAGTTTCCCCCGAACTTCTCGCTGCTGTAGGAGAAACATGCTTTCTTGCTTTGTACAAAGAAAACGAAGCACATGAAAAGGTAAATTCGCTACGTTACAAACGTTTTGTAAGAGAAACTGCAAAATTCAAAGCGAACCTCGCATATGCTCCACCGACATCGGATGCGGCCCGGCAACACATTTTCAGGACGTACCTTCAAGTGCAAACGTGGCTTGGAAACTTTCACGATCCTGAGAAATGGGGAAAAATTGTGGGCTAGTAACCCATCAGAGAAAAACCTGCACCCTACGAGCTTCTAAAATTAATAGCCTGTAAATGCAAAGAAAACTGTGGAACAGCTTGTGGTTGCCGCAAAGCTGGAATGAAATGCTTCGTTATAAAGCAGAGGTAAAATTTGCGACAACGTTACAGAATTCCCGAAAATTTCCCCTCGTCACAAAAATAAAGCTGACGTGCCGACTTTTACGGCCCGCTGTAGTGCAAACTATTGATCGACAATAAAAATAAAAGACAGGTTTTTCCTGCTCTACAAATTTCATATAGAACAATTTTTTCGTGGTAGTTACCCATATGGAGCAAAATGCGAAAACTGCGAGCCGCGCCCTCATTTCAAACTTTCTTTCTAGTCCATGCGTCAGGTAGTTTTAGGTGGAATTAACTCGGGAAGTTTTTATATTTGGTATATTGCTAGAGATAGGTGTCTAGTACTAAGATTCACATTTTGCACAAAGCAAGCACTGCCGCTCGCGCCGCCATATTGGCAATATGGCCTCCAAATATCTCCGTTACCGTATGCTATACAGTCAAAATACCTATTACCAAAATTAAAGAGAAGGAAATTTTCTATAAAACATATCATACGTATGTTTTCTCTAAAATCAACGGTTTAGGTACAGCAGTCGAGTGAAGTTGAAAATGTTTGTTTGGTTTCGTCTAAAGGCGTTTTTTGTGACCGATTTTTCGAAATTTATGTGTTTTAGAATGGCAGAGAGCTATTTTTGTAAAACCGTGATTTCATCTTGGGTCAGTGGGGTAGCTTTCATTATTTATGAACATTCAATTATAAAATATTAAATATGGCTGAAGTTGTATCCCAGCCACTAAATGCATTTAGAAAAAATATATTGTTTCGTCGCATTGTAAACTATGAGACGAATAAATACGTTGCACTGTCCTTCCTTTTCCAGGCTTCAGTAGGTATATATTTTCATATGAATTGCCCAATGCTGTCAAAAGAACGAGAAGACCGACATCCTCTCCAACAATAATGCCATATTCATATGAAGATGATATTTCGATGTCTGTATTTACTATTAATATATCTGCATCTTCTGTTGCCTGGATAACAGTGAACTGCGATTTTTTTTTTCAAGAGAAGATCTTTGTTTGTGTCATTTGATAAGAAGTTCGTCTGTGGAACGGTGGGAGTCATAAATTCTGCTGTAATATTTTTTCGTGATAGTCGGAGTCGTTCTGCGCTTTTCGTGTTTTTTTCTGCTGCACTAATGGGATAGCCGTCGAATACAATCATTTCATTTGATTGATAGTGTCTTTTTACATAATCTATATAACTGGTGCAAATCGAACCAAATGTTTCATTTCGATTCCAAACAACTCTGTGCAGCAGGTATCCATCGTCAATTATATAAACTTTATTGGTCCCAAAGTCATATTCTGCAACTGGCAAAAAATATTTATCCAGTATAAACTTAGCAGTTTATCGCATTCCGTCTTCAGAAAACAAGGGATAGGGAGATTCATACTGTAGATGCTGTTCAAGCTCCTCGTCTGTTTGTTTTGTAACGTAGTCTCTGGAAAATAATGAATGAGTCAATTGGCACTACAGTTTCATGAACAATCTTGATGCTTGAATTCATTGCACCTAGAGGTAGTACTTTCTCTTTGCGTCTCAATATCACATCGCCAAAGTTTATCTCAATCATATTATTTATCTCAACTTTACCAATTTCTTGCGTCTTAAAACAGTTTATTGTTCCATCTCCAATAACTCCTGAGTAAATAGACATTATTTCGTTTCCATCTGGGAAAGGGGGGTGTTGAGTAAGCGAAGCCAATAGCTTTTGCACATCATCATTGTCTCGAATAACACGTGAACTTCTCATATCCACATGTTGTTCTGTAAATGCAAAAGAAACGTTGCACAATCTTTCAATCTCATTGCATACGTTGTGCAAATACACCATCCCCAATGTCCACATTGTTAACACGCTATCCGTGATTCCTCATCCATGAGTAAGCAATAGCTTTCATCGTCCTCATTAGCGTTTGTTCAATATTCATATCTGACCAAGTACCAGACCAAAACTTATTGGTGCGTCTGATTGTGAAAAATTCGTCTATTGTAAATATATTGTACTCATCAGGAGTCATTTTGTCCTTTAAGGATATCATATCTTGCAAATTGACACGATTTTAGGAAAAGTAAAATGAATATGTTTACGTTTAATCGACTGTTGTGTCTAAACTATTGATTTTACAAAGAACACATATATAACGTAATTTGTAGGAAATTTGCTCCTCTTTCATTTTTGTAATAAGTCTTTCAACTTTAAAGCCCAAAATAAAGGAAATATTACCTAGATCTACAACCCTGCCAAACTTCAAAACTTCCCGACTTAATTCCTGGTAAGGTCTTTTTATATGACCTGACGGGTGGACTATTCGCAATAAACGAGAAGCTATCAGTCCTACGAAAAAAATGTATGGTACAGAAAACATGGGAAATTTTACGTCGTATTTGTTTTTTATGTAGCCCCAAGAGAAGTTGAGATATATTGGTTCTTCACCATTTTTTCAAGATGGCGGCAAACTCCGGTCGGCAACGTACCGAAAATTCCCCAATCACCCCTCCACCAAGCCCCAAAAGCTCGCTGACGTCGGGTAACTGTCGACCTATACATAATGATTTCATATCAACAAAAATTCAAGGGCGCAGTAATATCTTTGATCGTAAATATAGTGAAAAATGTATTCAAATAAACGTGGTAAAGAAGCGTATCTAGTTAATAAATTGTTTCATGGTATCTGCCTACCAAACACGGCAAAGACAGATGCCTCCCTCAAAGGATGTTATCTCAACTACTTGCAATGGAGAATAACAGTATCGATCGACTGGCACAAAAAGATTAACAATTTCTTACAAGTTTATCTCATGGTTATTTGTCTTCGGTCTGAAGGAAAAACCGCTGCCCAAGGAATCACTACTTCGTCCAGATTTTCTATCCAAGTCTCTCAAAAAAAAATTGATAGTATATTTGCACTCCACTATGTGGAAATACTTGTTTATGGAACTTTACCAATATAATATTTGAAATCGCCAACCCAAAAAACGCATAAAACGAAGTGGTAGTGGTGGTAAAGATGGAGGTAGTAATGGGGGTGGCTAATGCCAAAAATTTTTTCGAGACCTTAGCTTCTTTTGTATATACTAAATATGAATTTTATGGACACTTACTTGCTTGATTTACCTATTTACCCTCATTTACCTCAATTTACCCCCTAACCTTTTAACGGAATAAGATCAAAATATAGTCGAGTTCCAGATCTCATTATAATACAAAGGTGCACCAAATTTCAAGCCAATATCTTAAACGGTTCCAGACTAATCGTGCGCACAAAACGTTACAGACAATCCGATAGACAGAATTTTTTTTGCTCAAATTTAAAATCTCGACGTTTCATGACATTCAAAGACTATTTGAACAATAAAAATTTTCAATTTTTTTCTCTTTGCATTACTATACTTTCACTGGAAGTATTTGTTCACTTAAAATTTGATTCGCTTATACCTAGCTTTAAAAGTTCCAAATATGTGATTTTATCTTTTACAGAACGACAGAACTAGGCATTTGATAATTGCTTGTTACAGCTTTATATGAGTTGTATGAGTCTTTCTGCTTTCTTGTGACAACGTACTGACGGCATTAAGCTGATAAGAAAAATGTTGTCCAAATTCGGCGCTGTCTCGATTTTTTTACTTTTAGTGCCATATTATGTCGTCGGAGACGGTTTTCGGCGTACCTATTTCCTAAAAAATATATTGTGACCCGCTACTGGGTGAGGAATTTTTCTAAGTAAATTTTTTGTCTCTATCGATTTAGATTAATTTTCAAGGGTTCTATAGCAATCACCCCTGTCATCCCACACTTAAAGCTTCCTCTGCATTGAAATGCTGTGACTCATATTTCATTTTGGTTTTATCCAACTGATTCGAAAAAAGTTTGGTCATCAAATTATTCGTCTGTATATGTTTAGTGAAATATGCCAGACATTTCTGTAATTAGTTTCGAACGAGTTATAGGAAAACCTTCAAAGAATTTCATACACGGTATTTATAATAGTAAAAATAAATAATTTTGCATAGGACGCGAGATATTTTCAAAAAATTTTGACCTTCAATATCTTGGGTAGCCATGTTGCGATTTTTGTGATTTTTGTAGATTTGGGTTTGGGATACATCAAAGAACGTCTTTGCAGATTTTTACTAATTTGGTCTAGGTCAAATGCTAATTTCCGTGGGCTAAACGCCCAATGATTTTATTTACAAAGTTGGAAAAAGATATTTTCTACTTTTTAGTGCAATTTGGTTTTAAAATAAAAGCATTGTTTAAAAGAATATATATTTATTTCTTTTTAACTTTTTAGTCTTAATTGAGTTTACAATGACTTCACGGAAAAGGAAATCCCCCATCTTAGTTAGGTCTTAATTTAATTATTATACTCTTCGCAAAAACGAAGAGTATATTGTATTTGATCGGCACATTTTGTCATTTCTTAGAATATCTTGGAATAAAAGCTTGTAACAACGTATGAGTTAATACACTACGCGACAAAAAAAAATTATAGTGTTAAAACTTATTCACACTTTTGTGTGGTATTGTATAGTCATCAAAACCAAAACTATGTGCAAAATTTCAGCTCAATCGGATTACGGGAAGAGGGTGAAATTTCAATCACTAAATTTGATACATACATAATTCACACACATATATACAGATTTTCAAATATTGTAACGTGTTTCCACCCTTAGGAAACTACCCCTTGCAAATTCCGTGGGTTCCAAAGATTATAACAAGAGATGTCCACTAACACACTTTATTAAATATTTACTGGATACTTCACAATACTATTATTAATTTAAATACACTTTACTGACTAAAATCACAATGTTTATTACTTTGTTTATCTTTGAACTCTTAACCTCACTTTCTATACTTTCTGAACTTTCTGAACTACTCGCCGAGAATGCGGTTGGTCTTTTATACCTAAAAATGACAGATCTCGATTGTTCTGTGATGACGCCACCATTCTCTAGAGGATTCCAGATGTCACTTTGGAATCTTCTGGTAGGTTCTTTTTCGAGTAGGTGCAAATACACTACATTCATTCAGACATTCGATCTGTTGAAGTCTGCCTACTTTTTAGTAACATAACTTTAAATTTTAAGGGGTGCAACATATTACACTGCCCCCTCCTTAAGCCTGAACGTCCCGGTCAGGCAGTTCAGCCTCTTTCACGTACTTCGCCAGTGTATCCAAGTGTACGATCTTCATCTTGGACTTTTTGTTTCGTTGAATCCGATAGACGACATCATTAATTCGGGTAATAACAGTATAAGGTCCTTCCCAAGGAGGTTGAAGTTTCGGTGACTTCCCTTTCTTTCGCTGTGGGTTGTACAGCCAAACCAGATCTCCTGCCTTGAACCCTTCTGAACTACCCTTACGGTCGTATCGAGCCTTCATTCGGTCACTGGCTATGGTGATTTGGTCTCTAACCAACTCATGAACATTTCTTAGCCGTTCACTCATTTCATCCACATAGCTGTTCACAGGAAGCTGTTCTCCGCCTGGTGTTCCGAAAATCAAATCACACGGCAGTCTGATCTCATGACCAAATACTACACGGGCTGGTGTTTGTTTCGTAGACTCGTGGATGGCAGCTCTGTATGCCATGAGGAAGAACGGTATGTGCAGATCCCAATCGCGTTGATTCTTATGAACCACTTTAGAGAGATGTTCTTTCATGGTCTTGTTATGTCGTTCCACCATTCCATCTGATTGCGGGTGGAGGGCTGTTGTCCGTGTTTTGTGTATCCCCAATAACTTGCAGATTTGCTGAAACACCCCTGACTCAAAGTTCCTCCCTTGATCTGAGTGCAGCTCCAGGGGTACACCAAACCGACATATCAAATTATCTACCAAGACTTTGGCAACAGTGACTGCTTCTTGGTTTGGAATTGCATAGGCCTCTGGCCACTTACTAAAATAGTCCATGGCAACCAGTATATACTTGTTACCGTCCTTGGTTACTGGGAATGGGCCGGCTATATCGATCGCAATCCTCTCGAAAGGAGCTCCGACGTTATATTGTTTCATTGCACCCCTACTTCTAGTCTGCGGTCCCTTACTTGCTGCACAAATTTTGCAATTGCGACACCAAGCTTCCACATCCTGACGACTATTTACCCAATAAAATCGTTCTCGTACTTTATTCAGGGTCTTATTAACGCCGAAGTATCCACCGGATGCTCCATTATGCACTTCCTGAAGTACTTTCGGTACTCGACACCTGGGAATCACTAGACGCATAACAACTTCCTTGCCATCCGGGCTTTCCCAAGCTCTCTTTAGCAGCCCGTTCATAACTTTGAGTGAATCCCATTGGGCCCACAAAGCCTTCAATCCAACTGCCTTGTCCGAAACATCCTTCCACGCTGGTCGAATTCCTTTCTCTTTTGCTCTCAATATAACCCCAATCTCTGTGTCATTCAGTTGTTCTTGTCTAAGGGCTTCAGTTGTCCAATCATCCGGAACCTCTATTTTAATAGTGTTGACGGCCACCGTACCCTGAAATTTCTCAACGTGGTGGCAGTGCTTGCAATCTTCCTTGCATGGTCTTCTAGATAAAGCGTCTGCGTTCTTATGAGATCTTCCAGGTCGATGTTCGATTTTGAAATCATACTGTTGCAGCCGTTCTATCCAACGAGCCAGTTGACCTTCAGGGGTTTTCAACTGCAACAGCCATTTTAATGCAGCATGGTCGGTGCGAATCTTAAAATGTCTTCCATAAAGATATTTATGAAAATGGTCCACTGATTTAACGATGGCCAGTAACTCTTTCCGGGTTACACAATAATTTCTTTCCGGTTTGGACAGCACCTTGCTGAAATATTCGATCACTCTTTCCTGCCCATTCTGGATTTGGGACAGTACACAACCGACCGAAGAATTGCTGGCATCCGTGTCTAAAATAAAAAGTCCTTTCCGTTGTGGGTACGCTAGCACAGGACCAGTGCATAGAGCTGCCTTCAATTTTCTCCATGCCGTTCACATTCCGGTGTCCATTGGTACTGCACTTTCTCTTCTGTCAGCCGGTGTAATGGCTTCGCAATTTCTGCAAACCCTTCCACAAAGCGCCTATAATAAGTGCAGAGGCCAAGGAAGCTCCGTACTTCATGAACGTTAGATGGTCTTGGCCAATCTCGTACAGCAGAAATTTTGTCGGGGTCTGTTTGTATTCCATCCGAAGACACCACGTGACCAAGAAATTTGACTTCTTTCTGGAATAGCAGGCACTTCTTCGGGTTCAACTTCAGATGGGCATTCCTGACTCGCCCAAATACTTCTTGAAGATTTTTCAAATGTTCTGTAAAGTCCTGTCCCATAACAAGCACGTCGTCAAGGTAAACCAGACACGTCCTCCAGGTTAGCCCTCGCAGCACGAACTCCATCAGTCTTTCAAAGGTAGCTGGCGCATTGCAAAGTCCAAAAGGCATCACGGTAAATTGATAAAGACCACTGCCTGCTGAAAACGCTGTCTTTTCTTTATCATCAGGATGAAGCCCCACTTGCCAGTATCCACTCCTAAGGTCTAACGTAGAAAACCATCGTGAGCCTGCCAACGTGCTTAACGTGTCGTCAATTCGTGGTAATGGGTAACTGTCTTTCTTCGTGACATCGTTTAATTTTCGATAATCGACACAAAATCTTAATGTTCCATCCTTCTTGGCAACCAAAACTACTGGCGATGACCAGGGACTCGTTGACTCCTCAATGACTCCATCTTGCAGCATCTTGTTTATCATTGCCGAGGCATCCTCTTGTTTCGCTAATGGAAGCCTCCTAGGTGGTTGTCGAATAGCTGGTGAGTCGCCAGTATTTATCCGATGCTGGACTATGCCTGTTTTTGTAAGGGCCTCTGTATTCTTGGCAAATACTGAACTTTCCTTTTCCAGGAACTTGATTGCCTCCCTTCGTTCATCCTCAGATAAATGCTCCAACTGGGTACTCAGCAAGGTCAAAACTTCCTGGTCTATTTTCGTAGACGAACTTCCCTCTGTTTGTTCCTCGCACCTCGCTACCCATGTGACCGGTTCATAGGAGCCAATCGGTTTGCCTTCCTTAATTGTCACCGAGTGGGAATTTAAATTAACAACTCTAATTGGGATTTTGTCTTGAGTCCGGGTTAAAGTTCTCGCCACAATAATATTGGGTAGGGACTTAATCGATTCGTCATCTTCAACTAGGCCAACACGGTACCCTCCAGGATTTCCTTCTACAGTAGCATCGATCATTTGTTCTGAATGAGCAGGAATCTTGATCGTCTGTGTTGTTAACAATCTCGCTTTATGGAATTGGTCGTCTGCGGTTGCCAGAATAAATTCCTCATTTCCAATTTTTAAGACTCGCTCCCCTACATCAACAATAAATCCCTGCTCTCCCATGATGTCCAGACCCAAAATGAAATCATCCATAATGTCAGCCACAATGACCTTGTAATTGAACCTCAACCGTCCAACCTGCAGTTCCAAGTCGACTTCTCCATGGACCGCAGCCCTGTCCCCCGTGGCTGTCCGAATGATTACTCCATTTTGCCTCTTGTCAATCTGCAAGCCTGATATAAACCCTGGCCGCACTATTGATGACGTAGCACCGGTGTCAATAGTAAACACGCATTTTCTTCCATTCACATATCCTTGCAACAACAGACTGCTTGGAATTCTTTGAAGCTGGGAAATCTTTATTTCTCTGGGGGCACCCCATTCCCTAGCCAACACAGCCCCCTTGGTGCTGGCTATCTTTAGTTTTCCTGCTTTTCTTCAACATTTACAGCATTTACTCGACTCTCCGAGTTCTGCTGTCGACAGTCTCGTTTCATATGGCCCACCTTGCCGCAGTTATAACATTTAATACCACCACTCGGCTTTCCTTTATTTTGCTGTTTATCCTGCTTTCCTAGGCCATCCAATTTATCGAATAGTTTGGTAAACATTTTCTGCATCTCAGTCAACATAGGGTTCTGATTCATTTCTGGTTGCGATTCTTCGAGAGTCACAGCTCGCACTCTCGACCTTGGAGTATCTCTGTAGGCGGCTTCTACTTCAAGTGCACGCACCAAAGCTTCGCTACTACTTTGGTGTCTTGTCAGCCTCAGAACTCGCCTGACCTCTTCGTCCCTTATGCCATCTAAAAAGGCCCCTACGGCTAATTGTTCCTGAAATTCTCTAGGTGCACTCGGATATGCCAGGTGTGCCAGTCTCTCTATCGCAGCTTCGAATTCCTGTAAACTCTCTCCAGCCTTTTGTGTTCGTGATTTTAGCTGGGCTTGGTATACTTGGGCGAGATGTTGGTCGCCATATCTCAAGTCCAATGCAGCTTCCAAGACTTTGAAGTCCCTTTGTTTATCCACTGGGATAGTCTGAAGCAACTCTGAGGCCTGGCCCCTTAATGCCAGAACTAATGCCATGGCCTTTTCCTCGTTATCCCAGTTGTTCGCACATGCTGCTGCCTCAAACTGCCTCTTGTACGTCGTCCAGGAACTTTGGCCGTCAAAAGAAGGAGGTTTTAGTCGCTGACCCGATGATAGCACCTGCTGGCTTCCTCTATCTCTCAACTGTCGTTTAAGCCGGTCTATTTCTCCTTTGACTTCTTCTTCGAACTTGTTTACTTTCTCTTTAACTTCGGTTACTTCTCCTTTTACTTGACTGACTTCTGTCTCGACTACTCCTACTTTACCTTCGACCTTGTTTATCTCTTCTTTGACTTCACATTTTAGTACTTCATTGGCAGAAATTATAGCGTCCTGTTGTATTTTGATTTGTTCATTTAGAATTTTCCTTAATTCTTCCTGGCGTCTTTCTTGCTCCTGTTTTTCCTCTTGATGTCGTCTTTCTTGTTCTTCTTTCTCCTCTTGCTGTCGTATCTTCAGGTCTTCCATAATTTGTCTCAATTCGTCTTTCTCTTCTTGACGCCTTCTTTCTTCATCCTCTTTTTCTTTCTGACGTCTTCTTTCTTCATCCTCTTTTTCTTTCTGACGTCTTGTTTCTTCATCCTCTTTTTCTTTCTGACGTCTTGTTTCTTCATCCTCTTTTTCTTTCTGACGTCGCTTTTCTTGGTCTTCTATAATTTTTCGCAGTTCGGTTTTTTCTTCTTGGCGTCGTCTTTCTTGTTCCTCTTTCTCTTCTTGACGTCGTCTTTCTTGCTGTTCTTTTTCTTCCTGACGTCGTTTTTCCTCCTCTTGACGTCTTCTTTCTTCCTGTTCTTTTTCTTCCTGATGTCGTTTTTCCTCCTCTTGACGTTTTCTCTCCTGTTCTTCTTTGTCTTCCTGCCGTTGCTGCGCCATCATTTTTTTGAATTGTTCGAACAAGTCCTGTATTTGTTTATCGGATGCCATACTTCTTGTTGTTACGGGCATACGATGAAATTAAAATAAAATAAATTTAACTGTCACGTCAATATCGGTAATGGAACTTTCCAGACAAATCTCGAAATAGCACGAAAAAGTCTTATCCAGAGTCTTTTGTCACTATCCAGTTCAGAGAATTTAATAATCTCCACTAATGTCCAAATAGAAAAGTTCTAGAAATTTTCACGCACTAAATGAGTCTTTTTCAGTGTCTCTATCACTTCTCAGTTCAAAGGATCACACTAATGTCCTAATAAAATGTTCTACAATGTCTCAAAAATGCACTTAACACTATTTTCCTGTCCGAAAATAACCCTCGAACAATGTCCAGTAAATTAGTCCACTGTGTTAGCACTAAACCTCGAGAATACTTCTCGAACACTCCAGCACAACTTCAGAGTCCCTCTTGTCATAAAATTCCGCTTTCTGACACCAATTGTAACGTGTTTCCACCCTTAGGAAACTACCCCTTGCAAATTCCGTGGGTTCCAAAGATTATGACAAGAGATGTCCACTAACACACTTTATTAAATATTTACTGGATACTTCACAATACTATTATTAATTTAAATACACTTTACTGACTAAAATCACAATGTTTATTACTTTGTTTATCTTTGAACTCTTAACCTCACTTTCTATACTTTCTGAACTTTCTGAACTACTCGCCGAGAATGCGGTTGGTCTTTTATACCTAAAAATGACAGATCTCGATTGTTCTGTGATGACGCCACCATTCTCTAGAGGATTCCAGATGTCACTTTGGAATCTTCTGGTAGGTTCTTTTTCGAGTAGGTGCAAATACACTACATTCATTCAGACATTCGATCTGTTGAAGTCTGCCTACTTTTTAGTAACATAACCTTAAATTTTAAGGGGTGCAACATATTACAATATATTAAAGCTCTAGGCCAACAGATTTAAGTATGTTCTAAAATGAATTTGAAACATATTGAAGCTAAATATCCAAGGATTATATTATTCATTCATTTTAAAAAAATATTGAATCGTGTATGAAATTCAACAATTATTTATATTCACAAAAGTGATTACTTTAGTGTCCAGTACTCCATTCAGAACCAAATTAACATTAAAACCAATTACTGTTCTTTGTATTTTACCAGTAGACTTCAAACCAATTTACGTTTGAAGCATACACTGATTAAAAAATAGCGGGTATAGTCTATTGACGGATAAATAATTGATAATATTGGCGGAAGCCTATCAAAGCTCGCTTCCTACTATTTATCAGCCAACATATGGCGATTGCATGACAAATAATCAAAGTAAGTATACATTGTACACAGGGAGAATATGAGGTATGGTTAAATTACTATTTTTCTTTCAAGTTAATATTAAACAAAAAAAGAGAAGAAAAGCAAATAATTATCATTAGCAGAAGTTGAAATTCATTCAAGCGAAGAGGACGCCTTACAATGTGTTATGTTGACCTTATCAAAGCAAGAAACTGATGGAAGGAGCTTTGCTGAGGCCGTACGCTTAACAGGTTACTACAAAATATGGAGTGATACTGTTAGACGGTCCATACAGAGAAGAAAAGTGAAAAATGTTTGGGTCGCAATACTCTGCCAGACGTGAACAAGAAGCAGTTGTGGTCAAACTAAAACTTTACTCCTACAATGTTCTTATTCCAGGTATCTTTTAGATAATATCCTCTGTTAATATCTCGTACATAGTATATACATATAGAATATTAGGACTTGTAAAAAATAAAACGTGTAAGAAATATATAGCACTGAAGTCATGGAATCAGGCTACTGTTATATAGGCTACTGTTATATTTCTTTAAGGTAATTTGATGCCTTCTTTTATGTGATGTGTAATTAGCAGATCCCGGATTCGAGATGGTCATTTCAGAGACGGACTTTCTTCAGTATATAAAATATAATTAATTTATCTTTTTTGTGCAGAATTTATTTATTAGCGTATATATTAAACAATGTTTTATTCAAATATTATTTTTGTCTCTGCACATTTTCAAGACTACGACGTAAACATATGGAAAGCACCCACTTATATCAATTATACTAACGGTTACTATGTCTTATATAATAAGTTTTTATAATAGTTGCAGTTACCAATGTATATAACAAATACCTTTCAGTTCCCATATAGGTCCTTACTGTGATAAATGTAAAACTTACTATCCCCATAGTAATAACAGTTACCTTTATAATATCTGGGAATATTTGGGTTCAAACACTGCAATAAGACTTCAATCTATATATATATATTTCGTTAATTTTTAAGTACGTAACCATGGTTATTCTTAAGAAGCCTTTGGTACCATCCTTTACCAAACTTATTCAGTCGGTTGGCATTGATATAGTTAATACACATTATTATATAAAGATGTTGTGATGTGCTTTGGTGTTTGGTAAAAAATCGAAAACTGGCGAGAACTTATATAAAGAGTGTTGCAGTGACGGTACTTACTTTAGGAGACTGTCATCACTTGTAGTGAGTAGCGTTACCATAGGTTATATAACAGCACCTTTTTGCAATAATGTTCTTCAAATACAGAGGCTTCGGAATATTTATAAGCACACTAAAAGTTATATATTTGTTTTATATTGCCCACTTAACTCTTCTAACTCTTGTGCTTCACGAGAAAACGGCTTGCTTTAATGGCAAATAGAGGACATCCTAGGTAATCAGAATCACCCATTGAAAAAGCTAATTGGGCCCTTGTTGCTGAAATACAGGGTGTTTTATGTATTTTGGTCAATATTTCTTTTAGCTATTACTTTGTAAAGGAATGGAATAATAAGTTAATATTTGGCACATATAATATACTAGCGATCCTGAAAAAGTGCATGTATGGCACACAAAATAAATCCACTGAGCTTGGGGAGTTGGTTCAATTTTGTACGAATAGACGGTTGCCTCCTATTATAGAATGTGACGCCAATGTGCACCTTATTTGCTGGGCAGCACAAGGATTAATCCTAGAGGCAGCAGTTTACTAAACACCTATTCACCACCGATTTAGAAATAGTAAATCGGGGAAATAGACCAGGCAACGAATGATTATAGAGGGAAATTTTAGGGACAGAAAATTTGACGTCGGAGCTTTGTTTGGACTAGTCTGGAGATGAACATATCAAAAGTTCCCACTCCTAGGTGGTGAGCAGGGGGAGGGGGGGCACTTTAAAGGTCCCATTTTTTTGTTTTTCGCCTATATCTCGGAAACTATGCATCGTATGGAAAAATGAAATCTATGCAAAATTAAACATAATTAAATTTCCTACAAGAATGTTTATATTCATTTTCTTCCTATGTGTTACAGTTTACGAGATATTCGCCAGCCAAAATAGATAATTTAAAAAAAGTATTAGGTACCTTAAATATTTCTATCAAAGCGGTTTACCGTGGTCTGCTAATAAATCACAGTCACAAAACAATCTTTATTTTACAACACTCGACGTATTTACTAACGTAATATTTTGTCGAAATCTATGCATTTCCTTAAATATACAGTGTGACTCACTTAAAATGAAGACGCCCTTATAACTTTTTTATTTTGTTTCCGATTTGAATCAAATTTTACTCAAGTATAGAACAAATTAGGAGCTGACCAGAAAAACATTCGCCTGCTACAAAGGCAAAGTCACCTGTGGTACCAAAATATGCTGAAAAATATTAAAAATCATATTAATGGGTCTTGACGAATTTCACGTATCCACCACAAATTGCGGAAACTGAGGACCCCCTTTGCCAGATGATCTAATGTATGAAAAATTCCCCATCCATAACCAAATCAAATTTTGGTGTATTTACGGTTGTGGCGCCGATCCGGTGCATTATTTAGAATTTTTAACATTCAAAATATTTTTATTTTTTTTCAGCATATTTTGGTACCATAGGTGGTTTTGACTTTGTAGCAGGCGAATGTTCTTCTAGTCATAAGTAGATCCTAATTTGTTCTATACTTGAGTAAAATTTGATTCAAATCGGAAACAAAATAAAAAAGTTATAAGGGCGTCTTCATTTTAAGTGAGTCACACTGTATATTTAAGGAAATGCATAGATTTCGACAAAACATTACGTTAGTAAATACGTCGTTATAAAATAAAGATTGTTTTGTGACTGTGATTTATTAGCAGACCACGGTAAACCGCTTTGATAGAAATATTCAAGGTACCTAATACTTTTTTTTTAATTATCTATTTTGCCTGATGAATATCTCATAAACTATAACGCATAGGAAGAAAATGAATATAGACAACCTTGTAGTAAATTTAATTATGTTTAATTTTGCATAGATTACCTTTTTCCATACGATGCATAGTTTCCGAGACATAGGCGAAAAACAAAAAAATGAGACCTAGTGCCCCCTCCCCTCCCTGACCACCTAGGAGTGGGGACTTTTGATATGTTCATCTCCAGACTAGTCCAAACAAAGTTCCGAAGTCAAATTTCCTGTCCCTAACATTTCCCTCTACTCCCTTTTTTGAGCATTCGTTGCCTGGATTAAAATGCGCCCACCTTCACTCAACGGAGGCAGGAGGTTATTGATATCACGCTGGGATTCAAGCTTGCGATTCCACTAATTCAAAATTGGAATGTATCGACGGAACCTTCTTTGTCGGATCACCTTTATATCAGATTCAAACTCGACTTAGTTTTTAGAGGAGAGCTGGTACAGGAATCTCAGAGATATCGACTGGAACGCCTATTGAGCAAATTATCGAGGGTTATTATACACAGAAATGCAGAGGAAATAGAATACTCCACTAAGTTTCTTAATGGAGTGATTACTGCCTTATATGAGAGCAGCTGTCCTTTTAAAAGAAGAAAGGAGATGAAATACGTTCCCTGGTGAAACAGGGAGCTCCAATATATACGCAAAGAGACACGCAGGCTCTTCGATAGGGCAATGCGTACTCATATACCAGAGAACTGGGACGGCTACAAACGGTCCCAACGTCTCTACAAAAGTTACATTGGTAACAGCAAGAAGGCAGCCTGGAAGCAGTTCTCAAGATATACAAGACCTTCTAGATGACTGCATCACAAGGAACTTGCCTCCGGTGCTTTTCTGGACATCAAGGGAGCGTTTGATAATACCTCCTTTAACTCATCTGCGCCACGGCTGCCTACCATGACATCGATGACACCATCATTAGATTGTTGAGGGCCATGTTGTAAATGCAAATTATAGCTGCCAACGAGGAAACGGCAATAAAAGTTTCAGTAAGGAGAGGCTGCCCACAAGGAGGCGTCCTCTCCCCTCTGCTATCAAACCTCGTTCTCGATGGATTATTCCAGGAACTCGAGAGGTTGAGAGAAATTAAGTTTAATACAAGGTGTAATAATATAAAATGAGTTTGGATATTATAAAAAACCAAAATTAATAGTTATTTAAAAGGCCAGGATTGATTTTTTAATAAGTAGACCAGATTAAATTTATGATAATGTTTTATTTAATCAAGTCGTCGTATCTTCTGCATTGCAAGATGTTCTGTGCATGATTCATTTGAAGTTGTCGGTTGTGTATGTATATTTCCGGAGTCATCTTCAACTTCTAGTTCTTCAGTATTAACAGTTCCATTACTATTATCATCTTCATCATAATCATCATCATTATTAAAATATTCAAGTTGCATTTCAATTGGCTCATTATAATCAAGTGAGTCCCTTTCTTCAACATTAATTTTAGTACACGATTCTCGACAACTTCCGCAGATTGTTGATCAGTATAGTCCAGCTTTCCCCGGCAACTGCAAGCTTTTTGTGCATTTGCAAGAAATTTGGAGTAAAAGCTCTTGTGGAGAAGGATCATTTGATGTTGTTACAGGTGTTAAACTCTAAGGACTGATTTCTTAACCTCATTCCAATTGATATTTGAAGTTACCACGCCATTCTTGAACCTGGGGATAGATTGGCAAACAATCTTGATACGCTGCCGCTTCAGCTGGCGACAGTGATGCGAGATCACAAGGTTTTCTCTTTAGAGATTTTGAAAAGAAATTCTGATCTGCTATCATTATGTGAATATCTATATACATATTTTTATTATGGAAATCAACATACTCATAGTACACCTGCTGTAAAAGGGCCGTAAATACTATAAAATTTGAAAGCCGCGGAACTAAGCTCAACTTTGGATGCTAATTACTGATAGACATATGCATCTACCGATAAAATTGTATACATGTTTTATAGAGAATTTTATAAGCTTTAACATATCCATTTTTTTCCAACCACATTTTCGTAACTTTCCGGACCTCGTTCGAGTGAGATAAATCACTGACAACCAGATGAACCAATTTACATTAAGGAACCTTTTTACTTGCATTATTTCTGCTCCAACATTCCTACCGCCTGGTTTATAATAAAAAAAATTATTTATTGTAAAATTATTTCTGTTCCACAGTCAAATATCTTCTCGTTAATCTATTTTAAAAAATAAATAAAGGAAAAAGCTTCCTCTAAAATAATTTGTACAACGTTGAGAGATTAAAAATTATTTTTGTTAAAGCAAAAAATGCCTGCATTAATATCTAATACTTTTAATCCGTTGATAACGAAAAATTGCTCTTTGGTAGTGCATACGTTCCCTTTAACTTGTTAATGCAAATGTACTATCTGATCCTGTGAGTGATCCTGCATGATGGAATTTAATTAGGGAGTGTTACCCGTTTGAGAGCTTTTGAACCGGAACCGTCACGTTAACGCTGCTGCATTAGGGTCTACTATGAGCGCTTTGTCGTCCTACAACACTCGATATGTCGAACATCAAACACTTTATTCGAAAACCTCTTCAGGTGAAGTATATTTTACCTTCATACTTATTTATCCACTTCCGATTCTTTGTTTGTTATATTACACAAAATGTTGTTCTTTCTAAAGGATCTCCTTGAATCCAAAAAGAGTTAGATTTTGATCTAAAATTAATATCATGAGCGGAATTTTTTACTGCATTTTTAGTTGCTATAATCTTTTTTATTACCTTTATCATATACTTCACGAAAATAATAATGTGCTGTAAAAAATATACACTCTATTTGGACTGGCCACGACCTTAATATTCATATAAGTTATACAGAAAAACCTGAAGGGTTAACCACCTGTGAAAATTTGTACATCAACTGTCCATTCTGGCCAAAAAATGCCGAAAAGACTGCCCGGACTGATGGCTAGACTGCCGCAACTACCGACTACACTACTTCAACATACAACAACAACTACTTAGTGACCTAGTAGTTCAGTAATATAACGATTTATATCGGACAAAATTCAGAAAGTTTTGAAAATTGGTGGAAATATTAAGGATAGCATAAGAATTAGTGAACAGAAAAGATCCCACCCCTAAATAGTGTGCTTCGTCCCCTAGGAGGTCGTTTCCACCCCCATTTTGAGGTTCTCTAGATTACCTCGGGAATGGTGCACTTTTTGATAAAAATACCTATATACAAAATTATTCCTTATAAAATTCTCTATCAAAAACGTATCTACACTTTTTTTCCTAAAATTAATAGTACCGTGGGAAATAAGGCGCACACATTAAGGGTTGGTTCCAGTTAACACAATAAATTGTAATCTTTACTATATAATCTACTTTAAAGTTCAATGCTTAACGCAAAAGCAGTAGCTACTAAACTCCACTTAAAATTATAATAAATGTAGCGCTTCCACCATCTCTAAAGGAAAGGGTCTAAAAAATATTGCAATTTTTAAAGAAGCGAGAATATTGTATATTGTACTTGTTACCGGCACGGTAGCTCAATCGGTTAAGGCGTATTGAGTGGCGAATACGCTGATCGACTCGCTACCGCGCTCTGGGTTCGACTCCCAGCCCCGGTATTGACAACACCGGGGGGTGTGGATGTATGTCTGCGTTTTTCCGAATGTGTAACCCCCTTCCGGACAGCCTTGGCTTTGGATTTGGGGGTTGTCTACTATCTGTGGTGTGTTTATGTTTATGTTATGTTATGTTGCCACGCCACCACAGAGGTAAAGTAATTGGCGCGGTTTTCTTACGTAATATCTCCTGTATACCACTAATTATCAGAAGGTTACCTGCGTTAATTAATCTTCATCGTCTTCGATAAATTCGACATTCATGCATACTTGTCCGTGGCAATGGTAACATATTGTGGAGCAACGTAAACCTGCTCTTCTGCAACTGCACCTGTTTTCGCACCCTAATTTGCGTGAACAAGAAATTAATTTCAAAACAGATTCGGGAGCTGATTCTTTAGTTCTCATAGTTGGGGTTAATATACCGCCAACTTTTTTCCATTCCCAATCAGTAGCGTCTAGCGTAACTTTTTTTCCATGTTTAAATTTGGTAAAAAACGCGATATGAGTTGCCGAGCAGCAGCAGAAGTTAGTGGTAGTTTTGGTAACATTACAGTATTGTTCGCTTTACCAACAAGTTTGTTAAAGACATAAATCTGTATACATCTAGACTTTTTTTGCGGAGGTAGAGTTGTATAAAGCTAGAACAAATCGTTCTCCTACGTCTACAGTTTCTTCGTGACTAGCTTTTTCATTATGTTTTCACGATGTCTTGTTAGTTATCTATTTTATTAAGCACATTGATTGCATTGTTACAGGGCCTAGGCCCACTTATAAAAGGGGGCCCCAAAGGCTGCTAGACCTCGAACGCAAAAACTTACAATATTGCTAAAATTTGTACTCGCACGACCTCAATTTTCAAAAGGGAAATGATCAAGAAAATGTCCGTCCATCAAATGTCAGATTCTCGCAGCTTTCGTTGGTACGTTCAAAATTTCCACTTCACGGCGTATCCCACACTCAGAATAGATTTTCCTAACTTCATTTAGGGGTAGGGTGGTCACCCTGTGCCCTGAACAAAATTTTAATGTTTAACGTGCAGTACCCCCTCTGCAATACACTAGTGAGGAAAGGGTCTTACACGGCCGACTAGTCAGGTCCTTGGGGTGGTTTCGATAATTAGGGTGGTGCATGTGGTCAAATATAAAAAGACAACGTCATTCTAATCAAACATTTAATAAAAATAGCAGGGTACGTAGTACAATATATCACAATATTAACCTCAAAAAGTGTACTAATAAGTGGGGCCCACAAGCTTAACCTAATATACACAAAATATCTTACAAACTAATAAATATACGAAAAGGTCATATACAAGAAGCGTGACAAAAAATAACTTCATGTGACCCAAGGTATGGTAAAACATAAAACTTAAAATTATTGAAATCTATTTGCAAAATAAGGCAAAACTATTCAGTTAGTGAAGTAACAGATACACAAAATATACCAAATATTACTGAAATCTAAAATGTTACTGAGATTAATGTTACGAGCAAAATATTACAAATATTACTTGAAATTTATTTTACTGTCCTATGGACGTTGTGTTGATGTACTGGATCCCTCGTTAAGAGAATATGATTCCGCTTACCTTTGGTAGTATCTGAATACCTTTTCCCGTCCTACCAGGGTAGCGTAATTCTAGGTCTAAGGTAACGTGACGAGATCCCCAGTACCATACAAGCACAAGATGACAGGCAATAATCCAAAATCTAGACACCAAAATCTGGACTAGAAGTGGAGTCAGGCTGGAAGTCCCTCGTAAAGTGTAGAACGTGACATAAAACTTCAAGTAGAATGCAAGTAACAGATTCAAATAATACAGAATAACCGATCCAAGTAAAATCATAAGGTGACAAATCCAAATAGTCATAAACTAACAAATAGATCCCAATACTCGTAACTTAACCAACACACACACAGCCCTGTGATGTGATATGGACTGAAAGAGGTCCTTCGCTGTTAAATGACACTCAGAAGTCTTGCATTCGAAAGACGGCAAGTGCTTCAGAAAATTGATTTAATCCGGAAATCCATAGTTGTATCTCCCCAAAACGATACTCAAATACCCAAAATGGAAATACGACTAATTTTGTCGTGCTGAATACTAAATCCCATAAATGGAGCAAAAACTTACAATATTGCTAAAATGTGTACTCGCACGACCTCAATTTTCAAAAGGGAAATGATCAAGAAAATGTCCGTCCATCAAATGTCAGATTCTCGCAGCTTGCGTTGGTACGTTCAAAATTTCCACTTCACGGCGTATCCCACATTCAGAATAGATTTTCTTAACTTCATTTATATCCACAAATATTATCGTAATATACTCCGGAGACCGTTATTTCATAAGTCTACCCATCAAAAGAAAGTTTAAGCAACAATACTGGGCCATTGCAGAAACTTTAAAAAGGCGTTTTTGCAATGCACTCTCTTAATGAATATCTGAACGCACTCATCCAGCTACCGGCAGCGATGGAATGGCCGAAGTGGAACATTAGGTAGCGTTATTAGGCAACCAATTATACTCGTTTTGGGAGCCGAAGGAAATCTAGTTGCATATGATATATCTTAGGAAAATCCATGCTCAAATACACGATAAAATTTGGGAAAATAACGAAAATTAGTACATAAAATTCTGGCAATTACTAAATGTGAAAATAGACTGTAACAAAATTAACCTTTCCTTTGGAAAAAAACGCTGAGGTTGTGTCGCAACCGTTAATAGCTTGTGCAAATAATATCGTTTTTTTTACAGTTTTTTTTAAAGTTGAGGATTGTAAATCTCTTGAACTGTAAATCCTTTTGCTGGTATTGTTTTCTTTTAAAAATATAATGTCTTTGTCGGAGGGAGAAAGAGCAATAAAAACGACTATCAACGACAACAGCTGTGTCGCACTTATAACATTTTCGACAGCAGTTTGTACTATTAATAAATCGGTGTCATCTGCAGCAACGAATACCTCGATTCCTTCATTACTAAATTTCGTCACTAGTTTTGCAATCAAACGTTCTTTGTTAAACAAATTACTAAGGAACTTCTGCTGAGTTTCAGAAACAACATTGTTTTCACCAAATATAATTTCAGGAGAGGTTTTTTGCAGTACCCGCCTTTGTTGTTTTAGGCTCTTCGTGCTGTTTGCATTATCCAAATAACCATCGAACACGACAGTTACTCTATCACCATAATGTTTTCTTATGTAACTAACGTAAGCGTTGTAAACGTTATTAAATTATTCTTTTTTGGTCATATTACGTGGTGAAGCAAGTAACCTCCATCAATGACATACCTACTCACTAATTTCGAAAATATGGTCTCGTTCTGGAACAGTATTATAATCCGGTATAAAGTTGCCTTGATAGTTTTTCTCCTTAGGCCTTTGTCATCGAAAAGGGAAAGAGGTACCGAAACCAGTTCAAAACTAAAGCACGATTTTAACCCCAGACTCGAATGAATTATGCAAGTAATTCTCTAAAAATTGCGGTGTTTTTAAGAGGGTGGAAGCGCTATATTTATTATAATTTTAAGTGGAGTTTAGTAGCTACTGATTTTGCATTAAGCATTGAATTTTAAAGCAGATTATAGTAAAGATTACAATTTATTGTGTTAACTGGAACCAACCTTTATGTGTGCGCCTTATTTAGGAAAAAAAGTATAGATACGTTTTTTATAGACAATTTTATAAGGAATAATTTTGTATATAGGTGTTTTTATAAAAAAGTGTACCGTTCCAGAGATAATCTAGAAAACCTCAAAATGGGGGTGGAAACGACCTCCTAGGGGACGAAGCACACTATTTAGGGGTGGAAACTTTTCGGTTTACTAATTCTTATGCTATCCTTAACATTTCCACCAATTTTCAAAACTTTCTGAATTTTTTCCGATATACTACAATATTAACTGTTATTTTACTGAACTATAGGGACTGTTGGTAGTTGATTTACCAAAAATAATGAGTTAAATATAATGAATCATTAAGACGAAAATGTTACTAAAAACCTAATTTTGAAATAAAAATTTTAATATAAAATTGGTACTTGTTTGAAAAGAATTGTTGCTATGGTTTCTATTTTCGGAATGCAATTTAATTGTCAACTCGATCTTTCCGTGAAATTGGAAGGTCTGCTCGACCAATAAATTAATAGACCCATATGTGATGCAATCATTTTCATCTTCTTGTATGTGTCCCTCTTTGGCTCACGAAAAACTGCCCAAATATGACTCCCATCTTTGACATCATTCCATATCAACCGTGACTGCTATTCTGCCAATGTACCAGACACTGTAGTAGTAAACAATAATATTTTTCTTCGTCAGTCGTGAGCTTCGTATTTATCATATATTTTTCTATTTCCCCCTCGTCATCTTGATTATTTGTATTTCTTTTTGTCTTCTTCGCGTTGTATTGTAATGTATTTCTCTCATTTTTTTCTTACTTGTCTCACCAATTCCACGCACCATATAGCCGGTTTGACAACAAATTTCCATTTTTTTTTTACTAAAAAACGAGCAAAGCGACGATTTTCGGATAATCATTGTTTTATCCTTTAATCTAAGACATGGGGAACGGATGGTTCAGTGCAGTGTCGGTTGTGTTCTTATGAGAGATGGCCTATTCTTCCTCGTATTATGAATTTGAGCTGCCTGTTCGAAACGTGTTAAATCGTTTCATATAATAATCTTTCAACCTTGATCGAATTTTTTAGTATATAATTCTCCTAATCTTTGAAAAATAAGTGATCAAGTGTGGAGGAAATAACGACTTCTTTGTGCTTTTTCTCTTTAATATCTTTATAATCAGCTAGATCAACTTCCCCATATTCCGTATAATTATCTTCTCCTCTATCTTCGTCATATGTGTGTGTCCTCATCGGAAATTTGAGATAGTTATAAACTCGACTGTAAACGTTATATTTTTATTTTATTTTACTCCGCAGTTTGTTGAATGTTATTTATACAGTGAAAATATTGGTGTGATGGATGAAAACCTGAGTGAACCTAAAGTGCAGACAGACAGAACAGCAGTGTTCCCGATGTTATTCCATCTGATTCCAACATATTTTTCGAGACATATTTTGTTATGTGTTAGGTTTACTTCGACTTCGTTTCTCTCTCACACCTACCTACCCATTTTTTTAATTGAGGATACAACATAGGAAATTCATTGCTATGTTATATTTTTTGAAATTAGATATCTAATGTAAAATAAAAGTTACTATTCAACGTGATCTACCATGACATGAGGAAAATTTAACAGTAGGTTGTCCCCACCGAAAGGAGTTAAAAAAAAATGACAAATTTAAAAAAATGACCAAAAATGACCTTATTTTTTTGTAGAAATGCTCCGCCAGTGACTTTAACTAATCCGACGTAACGCGGTACAACCATATTACTTTATCAGACTTGGGAATGACACTATTGACATTAAAGCTGGAGAGGACAGAAGTCACTTTTTGGTTTTAATCGAATCACACTACAAAAATAGAGAAATAAATCGAAATAAATCAAATAGATATTGACCCTATGGTAGTGAACTCTGAAACAACAAGCAGATATAAGAGATATTTAGTTAAACCCGTCAATAACAGCCGGTGTCCTGATTGTTCGACCGAAAGCAAAAAACGCTGCACTTTGATCTGTGCTTTGATCATGTTGTAGAACTCTCCAAAATCGTCCTAAGTTGAAGACAGAATCAAAATTCGACTTAGGCAAAAATTTCATTTAAAGACATTTTTAAGAGTCTGCAGAGGCACAGATTAGTCCATAAGGACCGCTTTGGGTTCTATAAGGCGTTGGAAATGACCGGGTGAAAATTCGAAGAAACACCGAATTTTCACTTAGGAAAAATGTTTTTGGTTCAGAATATGTGAGCAGAAGTATATAATGACAAAGATTTATGAATAGTATACTTTTTCAAAGGTACCACAAATTGGACTTAAAAAAAAAAATAATATTTTTGAAAGGGCGTCAAAATTTGGCTCAAGAATCGATTTATCGAAAGTACGCCAAAATTTCACTTGCAGACTAATTTTTCAAAACTGCGTTGAAATTTGGCTTGAAAATCGATTTTTCAAAAGTACGCCAAAATTTCACCCGCAGATTAATTTTTCAAAACTACCTTGAAATTTGGCTTGAAAATCGATTTTTCAAAAGTACGCCAAAATTTCACCCGCAGATTAGTTTTTCAAAAGTACCTTGAAATTTGGCTTGAAAATTGATTTTTCAAAAGTATGCCGAAATTGATCTTAAAATAGATTTTTCAAAAGTACCACAAAGTCAGTTTAAAAAGTACCACGAAAATATACTTTGAAATATTTTTTATTTTTTATTCCTCCACCAAAGACATTGACCTTTGATGTACGGTCATTGAAAGCCCAATTCTAAAGTATGAGCATGAAATTTTAGCGATGCACTGCATCCGAAAGGCAAAATAGAAGAATTTGACAAAGCCGGCGTAGTGCCGATAAGCAAAAATTGATAAAAATCAATGCACATGTACAAGGCCGGTTTCTCGCATAGAAAGAGTTGAGATTGACTCAGCGGCTCGCAATTTGGTCGAGCGCGTTGAGTGGTCCAAACAAAGCAATGGTAGGAAAGCCAATAACAGGGCTTTCCAAATGACAAAGTTATAGAGGAAAACGCCTTGTGCATAAAAAACCAAAAATTCAATTTTGCCTAAAAGTCGCTCGAAGGTGAGTAGCTGCCATATCGATAATATTGAACAACTGCATAGGAGCAAGTAAATCGTGGACTGATCGAACGCCATTAAACTTATGCAGTTATAAGTCCTCACGAATGTGTTTGAGTACGTGAATCTCCACGATACAAGAACTTTAAAGCTAAGTAGTCTCTAGCGAAACGAAATTCATTTAGTAAAACTTTTTTAAGTTCATTTCAGTCAGTCGTAATTATAAATTACAAATAGTCTCAGACTTCTCTAAAAAGCTCGCATTTTGATTCTGAGAAGGTATGCATGAATCTTTTCTACCTAATCGATCATTAGCGTAAGCGCTCTCGTTTGTATGGTCTGAAAGCCATTACCTTGATTGGGGAAGGCACGATTCTTACCTTGAGAATTTTGTATAACCGCTTCTGTTAAATAAACGGATTCTTTGAACTATTGTTTCTTAATTGATCTTGAGGCCTGTTGACGGTCTATAATCCCTGGAACTTCCGTATCGAAAACCGGATGTGTCGAGTTAATTCACATTAACGCTTGACCTTCTGGTTGCCCTACGGAAGTTTGATAGGGATTTTTTATGCGTTTTTTGAGAAACAGAGTCCGTTATTAGATGCCCAAAACGTGGATTCCGCGTACCAAAACTAATCCCTCCGCAGAGAAATTCTTCGGTTGGGATTTTTTTATGCAAAAATTCAGGAAATTAACGAGGGAATTCAGGTTCAAAGAGAGCGTCATTACCGATCTGTGGTAGTGCAGCCTTGGTCCATTATCCGGCTATCGAAGTGCATCTTATCTCGAACCCGCCTGGGAGGTAGAAGAACGGGGTAATACGCGACTGGCGCCCCCTGAAAAATAAATTGGTGTCGCGTCATTTTGACGCCCGGTAGTGCGTTCTTCTACAATCACACTCGCCGGCTTCAGTTTTTATGCCAATTAAGGAAATGTAAACAACTCCAATATGTTCTTTCACTCGTAAGTTCGTCGCCCTAATACTGACCTACTCAACAACAGTAGTGTATCTTCGCAAATTTATTAATAATTTAATATACTAAATTACCTCAGAACACTCTAAAATTTTCCAGGGGCTTTCCCACATTGAAGACTAGTACACCATTTTATTTTCCGCATTTCATGGTAGATCACGCTGTATATGAGCACCTTGAAGGGTACTTTTCGTGAATTTATCTAGGACCATCTGTAAATTAAATAAAACAAATCTAACTTGTTGCGTGATCCCAAATGACAAAGTTATATTAGACTACACCTATGTTAATTATACTCAATGTGTCGTTATTGCAGGTGTACATAGCCAAGTCATGACTACTGTAACTGCTGACAAGTCTGCTGTGACTGCTAGACTGCAGAGAGACTGCCTAAAATTTGTACAGTGACTGTTGATGGTGGTTGAACCCTCGCAAAAAAAATCTATAAAAAAAATTTATTTTATATGAAATAAACGTTCGTTATTTGAAATATCCAATTTTTCTAGTTCCTAGTCTTGTCTCCGTTATACAGCGGCTATGATGTTTGTGATGCTTTTTAGGCAAGTATATGATATATAGTTTAGGGTGGCAGAGGTAAGGGCAGCTCGCCTCGTATCGAATATTTAAAACAACAGCACGTAGTAATTTACCCAAAAATTGTCATAGTACGGGTAATTATAGTCTTTTTTATCTAATATTGCAGATAACCCATATAAAATATAAAGGAATATTTAACATTTCTGATAGAACTCTAACCACGCTTTTCGAGGATTGTTTATACAGGGTGATTTACCTTAACCTTAACATGCGAGAAATTATGCAGTAGGTTGTCCCCGCCTAAAGGAGTTAAAAAATTGAAAAAGAAGAAAACATGACCAAAAATATTCCTTATTTTTTTTTGTAGAAATGCGCTGCCAGTGACTTTAACCAATCTGACGTAACGCGATGTAACCATATAACTGTCCCTCCCCATTTATCAAACTTGAAACTGACAGCAAAGCTGGCGAGATTATAAGTGACTTTTTCGTTTTTTCACACTACCAAAATAACAAAAATTAAAATAATTTTTGTAGAACACTGCACAGCGTAAAACTAAAAGTAATGAAAAGTCAAACAAAACGTTCGAATGGTTCGCCATTACGTTCAATGCACTGTTCTAAGCGCCAAATAAGATTTTCGCGTATGCGACCACATTTACATCTTTGATCACGAATTTGATTCGAGGCATTGTCAATGGCTGGTTCTAAGTCTTCTAGAGAATCAGCTGGATTAGCGTACACCAAACTTTTCATGGGGGTTAAATGTGGGCTCCTTGCAGGCCAAGAACGCTACGAATATGATTTAAAATTTAACGATACCCAATAAACAAATTTGTTTTATAATTGTCATTTCTACAACAATTTTGTTTTATTGCTATTTTATTACATGTATAAAATTGCAATAAAACAAAATAGTTTCATAACATTTAAATTTTGCTTGTTGGTTACGCTCTAAATTTAAGTCGGAAAGACATTGACCATAAACAAATAACATCTGAAAAACAAACGTGTCGCGCGCATGAATAACTGAAAGCATTAGAGGTAGCCGAACTCACAGCTTAGTAGTGAACCCTTGCAAGTTTTAATGTAAAAAAATATAATAAATTACCTCGGATCGCTCTAACATTTCGCAGGGCCTTTCCCACATAGAAGACTAATACACCAATTTTATTTTCTGCATGTTAAGGTAAATCACCCTGTATAATGGGCTTTTATTACTCTGTGTCTTTACCAAATAGAGTATAGATGGCAGCAGTAGCAATGTAAATCGAGTAGACTAATAAGTAAAATATGTTAAATAAAATATGTTATTAATTTAAAATGAAATATAGTTTAAATTTGAAATATTAATAAAAAGTCATTTATATTCAAAGCAAATGGTAATTTCCCATATTAATTCTATACAACGAGTTATGGGGTTCAGTCCAGAGCAATTAATACCTAATAACATATTTAAAAGGTGATTCATATCCTATAGGAAGATTAATTATTTTTGTTAGAATTAATAATGCTAAATATAATATAACCAAGTTGAATAAGTAGTGACAATTATCAGTTATGGAAGTATAAGGTAGAATTATTGCCGCCAAATAATCCCAGATGTCATAAGGAGTTCTTGTACACGAGAACTTTTAAGGAGGTATGAGTTGTGTCAAATAGAATATGGGCAACAATTTGAACATCTTTCATAATAATTATAATATTTACTGTTTTTTGTATTGTAGTATTTTTTATAATTACATTAATAAAAAAAATGTTATCCCAAATATTTAACTGCAAATATCTCAACAATGGTTAATGATAGGTATAGGACATGGTTAATAAAATTTGTTCGGAAATAAAAGGAGAATTCAAAATATAAAAATATACAGGGTGTTCCATTTAAAAATGTAAAGTTGCATAACCTGCCGTCTTTTTGAGGCACCTTGTACAATTGAAAATAAAATGGTTAAATGCATCTTTTTAAACAGAATAACTTTTCTATTAAACATTTCTTTCTATGTCTAACCGTTTCCGAGATAATGCTTGTCTAAATAGAGCTGGGACACCCTGTATATCAGAAGTTGAACAAAAAAGAGAATATAAAAATTTAATTGTGATAATTACATAAACTGTAAAGGAAAACTTAGAAATACAATTCAAATTAATAGAAAATAAGCTTAATTATTTATTGAATCGCCGTTCATCTATTTCATTTCTTGGGGAACCGCGATTTCTTGCGGATTCGCGAGATTTACTTCCCCATTTCTATCTGATAAAACATGCTTATATTTGTCATTTTATTGGCACATCTATAATTTCTCTGAATCGGCTACCTACGTCTGTAACAGGGAAAATCAGTTGACTATAGCAAACTCACTAGTTTAATTTTTTACTTATTAGACACTATGTCAAAAAAAATTGAACTTTCACGATAATTTCTTTTTTTGTTTACTTCTCCTGAATAGAACATAGCTAGGTAATTCTTTTTCATTAGTTGGGCATTCATAGTTTTCTTGTGGCTATCCTCTTCCCACAAATATAGAATTTAAATCTAGAATGTTTCCTGTATTTAATACATTATATTTATATAAAAATAAATACCCTTACCACGATCCTCATATTTTTCTACGTTTATGGTAATTGCAGATTTACACTCATTAGTTCTTTGCCTGTGGTGAAAGGAATATTTTTAAATATGTTGTTTTCCACTTCAGAAATAAAATAGACGCACGATTGCCAGTCATACAAAAGTGATATTAGCCACCAGTTTTTGCTCGATTCTTCTCGTTGATTTTTTGATTCTCACACCTAATGCTGTTTACATCGCACCGAGAACTGTTGATCTTTCTGAGAAGAAAATGCTGAAACATTAAAAAAACCCAGAGAATAAATTAAATATATTTTAAAGTTTATAGTTTTTTAAAGTTTATACCTCCACTCTACTTTTATGACGCACTTTTTTGGAGTATCAAGCAAAAAAAGCCGAAAAAGAAATCTGTAAGTTAATGATTTCAGAAACATCCATACTGCCTTAGTGCCTCATATTAGTTTCTACATATCGTGCCGATATTGGTTAAATAATATTAAAATATTGAATCTGATTTGCTAACCTTGGGAAAATATTGGCCCCAATATACAACCTATATTTATAAAATAATTACGCATAGGAATTTAAACGAATGTAAGATACAGGTAATTAGTGATAAATATGTAGTACCTAAATATGCATGATTTGCAAAAATATTCGGGATACTATACACCCACTGCGCCACAGTTTCTACGTTTAACATGTTTGATAAAAATAGTATTTAACGAGATATTTGAAAAAATATATTCAAGATAACCGCCATATTTATCTAATAATATTAATAATATTTATTAACAACACAGAAGATACACATGGTACATATGACATGTCAATATAAAAACAATATAAATCGATGTGATATATAAAAACAATATAATATTCATATAAACAACAAATACTTGTACACAACTGGTTTTTCATTTTGTTATAAGAATACGTAAAATGAACGTCAAAATTATTTCAATAATAAGGACTAAAAGGACTATCTTAGAGAAGATATGACTAGTATACCCTGGACACAAACTCATCAATACTATAAAAACCTCCTTCCAATAAGATGGTCTTAACTTTTTTTTAAACAATAATATAGTGCTGCTGATTTCTCGTATTGTGTTTGGTAGCGCATTTTACAAATTGACACAATTATACGAGGAATGTTTGAACGTGATAGATTTATGGGCTGGAATGCTTAAGAGTTCCCCATGCCTAGTGTGACATGGGTGGATATTTGATATTTTAACAAACATATTAAAATTTTGTTTACTATACATACATTATACATTTAAATATGATAGAATTAAACTTTTTTTTCTTTATTCTACAACTGTCACTAAATTTTAAATTGAATATTAAACGAATTAGTCTTTTCTGTAGAATAAATCCCCTGCTCATTTCTTTACCGCTTTTCATCTTACTATATATTTTTTATTTCAGTAAAAAATATTCCAAAAGGATCCCTTAAATTTTTACATAAAATCCATAGTTACTAAGATGTCCAAAAAAAAAAAAAACAGAAAAACCAAAACGGAGGTAATTTTTTCCAACTTGGGAGAAAATAGGACTTCCGGTAGGTTAAAAAGGACGTTATTATCTAAATATTCCAGCTGAAATCAGCTTGTTAGTAATTTTTCCTACCTCACATCTAGCCAGATTTACTACACTATTAAGAAAGAAAAGAAAATGGCTTTAATGAAAATGTATGCCAGATAAAAAGAAAATATACTATTACTGTAATGAGGGAGACCGTATAAAGAAAATTGTTGTCAATGTAAAGGTAAATTGAAAACAATATGTTTGGTGATACCTGTCATGTGACAATTTCTTTTATAAATTTTGATAAAAGTGAAATTGTAAAGTATTATGGTATGAAACTGATAATGGTATACAGAAATATATATTAAAAAACTATGAAGTCAGTAGGTAACAGTTAGAAACGTGTTATACAGTGTGTCCCACTTTTCAAGGTAACACCTACGTAGCTCAGTTATTAATAAATCTATATATTTTAAACTTAAGGTATATACCTAGACATTTAATTTATTCCATAGACGTGCGGACTAAGGGGGTGGAAATGGGGTAAATTTTCAGGTAAATTGTATTAGGGTTTTTTTTTAAAAGATTACCGCCATCTCATAGGGCATCCCTTAAAATCCCTTTGTGCCAAATATCTCTAGTAGTTTTAGAGGTATAAACAGGTACATATGACGTTTTGTCAAGAATTAATGGCCTTTAACTCGGAACGAGGTGAATTTAGAAACAAATTTATTTCACATTTTTTGCTACAAATTTGAAATAATAATCAAAAATATCTTCGTATTCGCCAAAAACGCTAAGAAAATTCTGCCTATTTATACGGGCCCTATACAGTTTACTTGTTTTAAATCTAGTCACCTTTGAAATCGTAAATTATTAACTCGACAGTAATGGCAGCTTAAGGCTTTGTAGTTTACTTGTGTCATTATTTGTTCTTTAAATTATTATTCAGTTTCTTATTTAAAATGGAATATCTTTCTGTAGCTGATAAAGTCGAATTAATTCGGATAGTGGGTGAAAATAGAATTTCATATAGGAGAGCGGCCAGAATTTTCAATGCAAGACATCCAGATCGAAGGAATCCCGTAGCAGCAAAAGCTCTGTATGTAGTATTAATAGACTTTTTAATGAGACTGGTTGTATTAAGAAGTATAGACAAAAAAAATATCAAATATTAAATAATAGATATGCTGACTATCCACGAATCATAGCGGCATTCAGAAATGACCCAACATCTAGTATTCGCTCAGTTGCTCGCATTTTAAATGTTAGTAAAAATAAAGTTTGACGTTGTCTAAGAAGAAACAGACTAAAAGCTTTCAAGCCGAAATTTTTACACACTCTAAAAGATGGTGATGAGGAAAGAAGGCTAGAATATTGTTTGTGGTTACAAGGCGAATATTTGAATGATCAGAATTTTATTAAAAACATCATCTTCACTGACGAAGTCACATTTTCAACAATGGGATTGTGTCGTCACAGAACATTCGTTATTGGGCAGCTGAAAACCCGTATTGGGTAATAAATTGTAAGGACCAATACGTAGCCAAAGCCATTGTCTGGTCTGGCATATTGAATAATAAAATTTTGGGTCCCGTTTTTTTGGTAAATTTAAATGCCGAAACTTTTCTCAACCTCTTAAATAATTATCTTGATGGATTTTTAATGGACCTTCCACTGTTGCAAATGGTAAATTTAATTTTTCAGTTAGATGGGGCGCCGGCTCACAATTCAGTTGTTGTTAATTTTCCTCAAATGTGGATTGGAAGGAACAGTCCATTACATGAGTGGCCCCCGCGGTACCCAGATATCACGCCAATGGACTTTTATTTTTAGGGAGTAATATAAAACCGCGTTTACAAAACCCGTCCGAGAGACAGACAAGAATTATGTGAGAAGATTACAGAAGCTCATCGAGAGGTGACACCAGTAGAATTACGCAGAGTTATAAATCATAAAAGAAAAATAGTAGAAAAGTGTATTAGATTAAATGGTGACTTAGTAGAAACAACAAAAATTTAGTTATGTTATTAAATATTTATTTAAATCATTTTGCCGTTAGCAATTTTATGTATTTTTTGTTTAGTTTGTGTATCATATATGATATTGATTAACCAAATAATAGAACACTCAATTAAAAACATATCTTTGGTGCTAAGAATTTTAGAAGTTTTATTTTATGTTAATTTTAAACCGTTTTAGTATTCTGATCAATTTCTTAATGCCACTTTGTTGGAATTAGCATAATCTGTTGCATAACCTAAAGGTCATTCATATGTACCTGTTTATACCTCTAAAACTACTAGAGATATTTTAACAAAATTTGGCACAAAGGGGTTTTAAATGATGCCCTATGAGATGGTGGTAATCTTTATTTTTTAAGAATCCCTAATACAATTTACCTGAACCCCCTTAGTCCGCACGTCTATGGAATAAACTAAATGGGTATATGCCTTCAAGAGGTGTATACCTTAACCAAGTTTAAAATAAATCGATTTATTAATAACTAAGCTACTTAGGTGTTACCGTGAAAAGTAGGACACACTGTGTATACAGGAGTTGAAAAACAGTTAAAAAATTACCAAGTATGGGTTTAAAAATTATTATTCACTAATAATGTATACGACATTAAACACAACGGAAAAGAAATCTCACCTCGTAGCCACCCAAGATAACGATGTACGAGTATCTAGGAGGCTGTGGATTATTTGGCGGATGCGCCGGGCAGACAGAAACTTACATTTTCAAGGAAGCAATAGTTTTAGTTATTTTAAGATCGTCAGCGCAACATAAACAGGAAAGACTTGAATATCCCTTAAAATATCATAAATGAATATTTTAACAAGCAAAGCATCACTGCACTGTAATCAATCAGTGAAAGATCCGTTGGATATAACAGTCGCATTATCGATTAGTTTAATATCTAACAATTTCAGAAAATTGTTTCATTCTACTTCTCCTGTTTACAGGAACTGTACTACAAGGTATACTTTATTTTTGTGATACCGATCTGCAGAAAATCGTCATATAAGCAATAGGTTTGTTTCTCCAGGTAATTTAGAACCGTTTAGAATTTGGCAGTGAAGTTTATTGATCAAATTTGTTATACAGGGTGTCCGGAAATACCAGTTACAAACTTCTTATGCAGATTATACATGCAAAAATATGAAAAAATGTTCATATAAACATATATTCGCAAATGCTTCGAAGCTGGAGCCTTATAGTAAACTTTTATTTAATAATTCAGAAGCCCTTTATGCTACAGCGATTAGATTAGGTGCGTTATTAAGTATTAAAATTCGTGGTATCGGCCAAATTGAAATTTATTCAGGTTCGTAGGGAGGTGGGCAAGTGGGCACCCTTCTTTATAATCCAAATATTTTTTGTTCCGCTTTTGTTTTTTTAATATTGGTACCACCGAATACCCTGACCAAATTTACAAAAAGATGCTCTCTTTGTTAAACACCGTAGAATAAAAACTATTTTTTTCATTGAATGAGGCTGTGGAGCCTTATTTTGGCCGTCACAATATGAAGCAATTTATAAAGGGAAAGCCAATTCGCTATGGCTTTAAATTTTGGTGCCTCACAACCCCGCAAGGGTACTTATTAAAATTCAACCCCTTCACGGACAGTGGGGATAAAATCAACGCTAAAACTTTGGGATCTAGTGTCACCGAGAAACTTTGTGTGAAATTATATTCCCCCGCATTCGACCATATATTTGGATAATTTTTTCAACTCCTTACGATTACTTGAGCTTCTGCAAAATAATGAAATTCAATGTATCGGTACCATCCGCTCTGACCGTATAGAGAAAGCTCCTTTAAAAGAGCTGCAAAAAGAAAAACGAGGGACTTCTCATATTCTGATTGACTCTAATAGATGGCATGACAATAGTCAAGTGAATATCGCAACCAACATCAAAAACAAAGACATTTGTTTGACAAAAGGCACGTGCAAAAGATGATCTAAACAACAAAGGAAGCAAGTTGATGTGGATCAACCGACACTTATAAGTCTCTATAACCAAGGAATGGGAGGTGTGGATATGTTCGATAAAATGAGAGGACTATCGTATACGAATCAGATCTCGCAAATGGTATTGGGCAATGATTCGCTTTTGCTAGAATGGATCGGTAGTCAACATGTGGCTTCTTTATCAGTTTTTGAGGAGAATTGTTGTCACAACTTTAACTGCCCCTGAACATTTAGCTGGCCCCAAACCAAAATGTAGTAGGAATATATTGAAAGAGGTCAGGTATGATAAAAATGATCACTTGATTGATAAAATTGCTACACAAAGACGTTGTGGTTATTGTGGCAAATGTACAAAATTTTCTTGTGTCAAATGTAACACAGAATTACATCCAGACATATGCTTTCGAAGATATATTCTGCTATTTTCTCTTAAATTTATTGAATCTTTTGTATTATAATAAATATTTTTGTTTAATAATATTCTACATGTATATTCCTATGATATGATATATCATACGTCAAAAAAATCGGAGAAAATGCACAGCAATAAATAAAATGTGATTTGGGGGGTACTGACAAGCCCTAAATGAAGGTCAATCAATATTTTTTTCAAAAGTTTTCCAAAGAAAATTACTCGGGCACTATTGGGTTTGGAATCGAACCACAAAATTACCCTGCAACAACTATTATTACTTGACTTTTAGACCTTTACCGACATTCTAGGAGTAGAGATTATCACATTCGATACAAGTGCTCCAAGAGTCCTCCGTGTATCTGTCTAGATACACAGAGGCGTCTCAACGTAATGCCCTCCTAATATTCTCCTCGATACAACTTAAAATAAAAAGAGAAAAACTTAAAAGTTCAACCAAGTATAATGGCATGCTTTCCCAGCAGAAAGAAAAGATATATCTTGGGACAATGCCTATAACACGCGGGCAGTCTTTACAAATCCGTTTCTATATCAAGCAATGTCCCATGTTCTCACAATATTGGGCCATCCTTGTCAAGCTTCCTTGGTTGGAAGTGGCCCATATATTTCCACAAACATATTATAGGACATGCTGACTTTTCCATATAGCATTCTAAACCTCAATTTTCAATGGTTTATTCACATTTTGCTGAAAAGCAAGAATTAACAAAATACTGGGTTTCCAGAAATTTTCAAGACATTAATGTATTCCCGTAGTTCCTTTCCAGTAGTTCCTATTTTTCAAACGAGATTTTCAAACTGAAAATACTTTATATATATTATAATAAAAAATATTATAGGTATTACAAGTATTTTAAAAAGCAACAAAAAAAGTTACACATTCACCGCTGAAACTTTGTTACCCTTAATTTTATTAAATATAGAAAATTATATAGAAACGCGCCAATTAAAAATGAGTCGTTATATACTGAGTTCCAAATTGGGGCTGCATATATTATTATCTCGATTACAATTAGAAATAGAGGAAGGGTAAATTGTGACATTTTTGAAGAATTTGATGACCGTTTCGATGGCCTTTTAAATCTGACCTAGGTGTCTCCGTTTTCAAGATATTTCCAAAGAACTGAAAAGGTACATATTAGTAGATGTTCTGTGCATAAAAGACAGGAAAGTCATTATCACCCATACACACCAACCATCATTTAAGGTTTGCAAGAAAATGACCACGGAAGAAATATCGCATACTGTGAACAGTTCATACAAAAATGCGTTCAGAACTCAGATATTTCTTCAAAAGTATTGTGGTAAGACGAGACTAGGTTCCATAATTGTGATTTTTGTCAATATTCATGAAACACACTAGATTGTATTGTAGATTGTTTAAGGTGTCGCTTGGCCCTGGGTTGGCCTTTCTTCACCTCGACCTAAAAGTCTATTGTGAATTTGTATAAAACACACTACTGGAGTATCCAAAATGTTCATATGATTAGCCAAAGAAGGTGCCAAACCAAATTTGGATTCAATATCTGGTTTGGCTTCATGGGAAAATATGTTTGAATCGTTCACTGAAAATAAATCATGTAAAAAAATACAGTCTCTACTACCGTACGTAAAGTACATACTTTACGCACGCTATGAACTGCCTAAAGTTAAATTTTACGCCCTAGGGCGTAAAGTAATAAAATTAAAAATTCTCTATAATAATCGTATCTCATCTTTAAAGGGCCAAAATTAATTATTTAATTAAATCATTATTAAATTATTTAAGTTTATATAGTCCATTTATTCACTTACAAAATATATCAATTTTCATTGTACTTTAACAACAATGCTCGAATTATTTATAATATTGAAGTTTCACTTACATTATTAAGATTTTGATTAGTTTCTTTCATTTAAGAGTCGGCTGGCCATGGTGATATAACGATTTTTGAACAACTTCTTTGCTACTTTATTGTTTCACGCACGAGTGCGTAAACTATATTTTTTTCTACTCCCTTATGTAAATTTGCTGTTTTCTGTACAGTCTGTAGAATGGATAAGTAGGCAATTCCAGTTAACTGAACGGATATATTTCATATCAGTTCTAGGATGGATATGAAATGAAACCGACCAATCACATTTCGTGTATTAAGTGCATAGACAACTATTCGTTTTAAAATCAAATTAGTGCGTAAGCTGTCAAAGTAACTGTCAGTGTGTACTGTCAGTGTGTATTTATGTAATATATTAATGTTTAATAAATTTTGTAGTTTTTTTTAAGCTGGTCGTAGAAAAAGTTTACTGTACAACTCGAGTGGATTATCCATATCGCACTCAAAAGATTTGAAGCACTCCGCCTACGGCGTCGTGCTCAAACTTCTTTATCGTGTGATATGGATATTATATCCACTTTTATTGCACAAACTACTATTAATGCCTACGGCTCGCGTCAAACTTCCCATTCGTGAAAATAGTATCACTTTACATACTTGTTGAATAAATTGCTATTTCAGGTAACCGCAATATTAGACCATTTATTTATTATGATAATTTGAATGATACAATTTTTTTGCGAACGTAGCAAATATAAATATCAGCTCTTAGACGTGCGATAGAATATATTAGCAAGATTTGATTTAATCATGACTTTTGTCCAGCACATAATAACGGCATAGTAACACAGTAATTAAGGATAATAGAATTATTGCAAATAAAGGAAATATTTTATGGCCAGCAAGATCTCCTGATCTCACTCCGTTAAACTATTCTCTTTGCAGGCATAAAAAAAACGAAGTTTATACATTTGAACCACTAGAAGATTTACGAGTTTTAGAATAATCTGCAAGAAATATGTTGGCTGTTGTTAACAGAAATTCATTAAGGAGAGTGTGTATCAATATCAAAGCGATGTAAGAAGTGTATCGATGAACAAGGACGACATATTGAATAATTCATTTCATTCATTTTATTTTAATTATAGTTTTTTAAATTTTAAGGTGAAGCTAATAAAACTAAATATTTTAAAACCAATTTTCTTCATAGCCTACTTAGAAAACTGAATTGTTTCATATTTAACACTAGTAACGATTTTTTACTGACGCCTCATACATCGTTGAAAAGAGTATTAAGAGCGCTTTTGAACTAACAAAAAGATCAATATGATGCCCATGAGAAAAACTAAAGCTAGTGACATTAATTTGAAAACAATTTAATGGAAGCATTATACTCTTCGCCGATTTACTGAGCTTTTTATATAATTGTTTCACATTCTATAGGATACTTTTCACATTTTTCTTGTAAATAATGTTAGTTTTTGGACATTTTAAATTTTGTTATACCAACTTTGTTGTGAGAAAAAAATATATGAAAAAAAAATGAAAAAGAAACAACCACCTTGCCAGGGATTTGAACAATTCAATTCAATTCAATTCAATTCAATTCAATTCAATTCAATAACAATTTAGTAAGAATTATTCTTACAAGAATGCGCCTAATCGGATCCCGATCTAGAGCCGGCCGTGCAACCACGGCGCGTAGCGGGTCCGGTTCGGCTAGAACAACAGATATTTGTGGGTTAGCGCTCCTGTTTAAAAAGATAAAAACTTAAAGCTAACAATTTAATTGTCTATAGGATATGAGAACTTTTAGAAACTTAAAATTACACTTTGGTTTTTATTTGCACGGAACACTAGTTTAAAGAGTTTGGATTTTTCAAGAAGTTACTGGCCGAGGAGGGATTTTGAAAAAAGGAGACAAAAGAACAAAAATTAACAAAAATAACAAAAAGAGAAATGAGTATAGGGGATGGAAAGAGGTTTGAAGGTAAAAGGTGATTAAAAGTAAAAGATAGTGAAAGGAAATTGTGGTATAGGAAAGTGTGGCTAGGGAATTTGCCGAAAGATAGGCAACGCCTGGTATGGTAATAGGTGGGATTCGAACACAAGACCTTTGGATTGCAAGGCAAAAGCTTTAGCCATTGGGCCATCATACATTACTGTAAAAATTGAATGTCTGTATATAACCTTTCAGAATTGTATTTCAACGGATTAGATATATTATTATGATATATATATATATATATATATATATTAGTAAAATGTATAAACAAAAAAAAATTTATAGAGAATAACATTTCGCAATATTTCTATTTAACTACAAGCGAGAGTACAAATGACAAAAATTAAGAAACAATTTTTTTTTTAATTTAAATGCTTAATAACTTTTTTATTTACCGATTGATTTTTTTCAAAAATAATGGGGTTCTTCCTTTAGCTAACGCTAACTTACTTCCAAATTTTAATACAATCGGACTTTTCTTTCTGTTACGGCCACCTAGTTTAGTTTAGTAGTTATTGTAGTGTATCATTTGGATTTCTGCAAGAAATGCCAAAGCAGCTGTCTAGATTTGCCGGTTACTCACTAGATGTGGCTAATGGTCTTGAATTTGTGTTTATTTTGAAAAAAGTTAAATTTTTTTTCTTATCAGATATCTAGCTTCGAAGAAAGCCATCAACTGTGTGACTTGCATTAGAAAACATAATTGAATAGTAGATAGTTTTTATAGTATATTATTATGGTTTGATATATTTAATTCGATTATTAATTGTAATCAGTTACAGTTCGTTAGAAAATTAGTGATATAAATTCCCTGAAATTCCTTTTTTCCTTTCCTTGAAACTTACCCATTTTTTACCCTGTGAACAACAAAATATCGTGCTTGCAACATCTTTTGGTAAGTTTAAACACATTTAATAGACTTTAGCATACAGTTCCACTATTGAATTGGTTTTTGAGCTATTCTAATGAAAAACATTGGGTTTAATATTTAATTTAGCAATTTTTTTCGTAAATATACAAAACACTTTCTTAAGTTATCGTGCTTACAAGAAACGTGACGGACGGAGAGACGGACAGACGGACATTTTGAAAGTTGTTCAGTTCACTAACATTAAGATATGAAATTTTTTTATCTACGAGCGATATTTACTGTTTTAGAAATGTGCCGATCAAATGCAATATACTCTTCGTTTTTGCGAAGAGTATAATAACGATAGAGCTTTTCTGGCGACGTCAACAAAAGTATCTTAAAAAAGTGTCAATGTACTTATTAAAACATTACTAGTCGCCAGATTAGCAGATACGGGAAATTTTCTTAAAATGCACATTTTCAGTTTTTTTAAAATATCTAGAAAATGAGATAGCTAGGTCAAATTTAAAAAGACTATCGAAACGGTCATAAAATTCTTCATAATTGTGTTCATTTCTATATCTCTAATAATAGCCGAAATGCGTGTACCCCCAATTTGGGACACAGTGTATTAAAAACTTTTTGGTCGTAGGTATATATAGATAGAAGCTTATAATTCAGAAAGAATTTTATTCATACGCACATTTCTGTTCATATCTCGCTTTCATGTGCTAATCATTCCACACCTTCATAGTCTGTGTAGTGAAGTGGATGATTTACAAATGCATAAATTAAATTTTCCATTTAAATTAGGTATATTTACTTTGAGAGAAATTCAGAGCCATTACAAACCTTAGTGTACATGGACATAATAGCAACACCGCGTTATTCTGTGGACACATACCGATAATTACTAGTATCAATGGCCATTTACTGAATACGGAATTAAACGACACAGGTACATAACTAGTTTGAACCATTCAGTAATTGATTACCATAGGTATACAATGCATCATACACCGTAGTTAGATAGTAACACTGTTCTCTGTCAGCAATGGTGATAGGTGTGTACTCTTGCGTCATTTGCATAACACAAAATATTACATTATTTATAATTTATTTCGTCTACAGTTTCACATACTTTAACTGATTCTTGTTTATTTGTATAATTTCCAATTTGTTTAAAACACATCTCATCAGTGCATATTTGAATTCAAATTTTAATGAACCATGTCCCATTTATGCTTATCCGTTTCCACTAAATAATTAAAAAGCTCTCTCAAGTCGTATCAGATTTGACAAAATTTTATTAACATGCATCAAAAATTACTAATATTCGGTATTACACGGTTAGAAAAATATGTCACAAATCCTTTTTAATATCTATATTTAATATGCGATTATATGTGTTCTAGAATCTCCCATACACATTCAAACTTGCTCGGCTTGAGAGAAAATACCTGGAACCCAAAGCCTAACCGAGCATACTCGCCGATTTCCATATACGTCCAAACTTAACTCCGTCCGAACTTTAGTTGATTATTCATAATCGCAAGGGATGTCCTCAAAAGGAAACCAGCAATTGTTTAACTATCTATTATTGTACAGTATTTTTAACTTCTCACGCCCCAAGGAAACTTCTGACCTCTTTACAGAATAATGAGTTCGGCGCTCCGATTAAAGAACTTATACCTAGAAAAATAACAGCTGTCTCTCCACTATATACCTTGTTTGCCCTTAACATAGTCACATTATCAGGCCTATGATGGAACGTTTGCGTTATTTAACATAACCTGTTATGTGTTGAGCGCTTACCAGAAAATATATGAGAGTGAGAGAGACTGGTGATGGTAACATGAGTGTTATGAATAACGTAAATGTTCCATCATAGGGCTGTATATGTCCATTAAAAAGGATAGATGAACATAACATCCCATAAGCAACAGTGGCGGGTATGTGTAGAAGAGTAAATATTTTCATTAAAATGAATTATTGCAATTCCTGCATTACCGGCTCTTTATACAACGTGATGTAGGGCATGTGTAGTGGGTAGTGTCCTGGGTCCACTCATTTTTCTTTTATATGTCAACGACTTAGCTGATCATCTAAGTGAGTGCAATATCTTTTTGTACGCTGATGATACATCGTTAATTACACAGCCACACAAAAAAAAATAGTGTCTTGACCCCAGAGACTGACTAAAAATTTATGTTTAGGTTTTTGAGGTTGCTGAATCCGAATCCGGGGTTTATTTGATCCCATGTCATCAAGTTTAAGGTCATTTGAAGGTCAAATTGAGATATGACCATGAAAAATTCCGTAAAAAATGTATGTTTATGTTTTTGAGGTTGCTGAATCCGAATCCGGGGTTTCTTTGATCCCATGTCATCAGGTTTAAGGTCATTTGAAGGTCCAATTGAGATATGACCGTGAAAAATTCCGTAAAAAATTTATGTTTTTGAGGTTGCTGAATCCGAATCCGGGGTTTATTTGATCCCATGTCATCAGGTTTAAGGTCATTTGAAGATCAAATTGAGATATGGCCGTGAAAAATTCCGTCAAAAAATTATGTTTATATTTTGAGGTTGCTGAATCCGAATCCGGGGTTTATTTGATACCATCATGTCAGAATCAAGGTCAAATGAAGGTCAAACACATGAAATTCAATAATACAATCTTGTTTGACCCTGGATTCTGAAAAAGCAGAAAATTTTACGTCCAAATACATCCTGAACGGTTTATGGAACCGGTTTCTTAGGTCATTTGTTGGTTATCAAGCGGTCAAATGCTTATTTTCCATTTTTTAGCTGACATATCGATTATAAATCGAAAACTTGCGTCTATGACTAGTGACCTTTAAGTTTTTGTGGTCGCTTATCACGAAGAAATCGATTTCATGAACCGTTCAGGATGTATTTGGACGTAAAATTTTCTGCTTTTTCAGAATCCGGGGTCAAAAAAGACTGTATTATTGAATTTCATATGTTTGACCTTCATTTGACCTTGATTCTGACATGATGGTATCAAATAAACCCCGGATTCGGATTCAGCAACCTCAAAAACATAAACATAAATTTTTTGCGGAATTTTTCACGGTCCTATCTCAATTTGATCTTCAAATGACCTTAAACCTGATGACATGGGATCAAATGGACCCCGGATTCGGATTCAGCGACCCGAAAAACATAAAGTCTACCTAGTCAGTCTCTGGGGTCAAGACACTTTATTTTTTTTGTGTGGCTGTGTTATTAGTGATAAATGCGGAAACGGAAACGAAGCAAAAATGTTACTTTTTCCATCGACAATGGTAATATTGAAATACTCAAAAATACTAAATTTTTTGGAACAATCGTTGATAATAATTTGATTTGGTCGAACCATATTGAGCACCTAACAAATAAATTAAACAAGTCATGTTTTCTTATTCTGTCCTTAAAGAACTCACTGACAATCGATTGTCTAGTATTAATGCCTACGGCTCGCGTCAAACTTCCCATTCGTGAAAATAGTATCACTTTACATACTTGTTGAATAAATTGCTATTTCAGGTAACCGCAATATTAGACCATTTATTTATTATGATAATTTGAATGATACAATTTTTTTGCGAACGTAGCAAATATAAATATCAGCTCTTAGACGTGCGATAGAATATATTAGCAAGATTTGATTTAATCATGACTTTTGTCCAGCACATAATAACGGCATAGTAACACAGTAATTAAGGATAATAGAATTATTGCAAATAAAGGAAATATTTTATGGCCAGCAAGATCTCCTGATCTCACTCCGTTAAACTATTCTCTTTGCAGGCATAAAAAAAACGAAGTTTATACATTTGAACCACTAGAAGATTTACGAGTTTTAGAATAATCTGCAAGAAATATGTTGGCTGTTGTTAACAGAAATTCATTAAGGAGAGTGTGTATCAATATCAAAGCGATGTAAGAAGTGTATCGATGAACAAGGACGACATATTGAATAATTCATTTCATTCATTTTATTTTAATTATAGTTTTTTAAATTTTAAGGTGAAGCTAATAAAACTAAATATTTTAAAACCAATTTTCTTCATAGCCTACTTAGAAAACTGAATTGTTTCATATTTAACACTAGTAACGATTTTTTACTGACGCCTCATACATCGTTGAAAAGAGTATTAAGAGCGCTTTTGAACTAACAAAAAGATCAATATGATGCCCATGAGAAAAACTAAAGCTAGTGACATTAATTTGAAAACAATTTAATGGAAGCATTATACTCTTCGCCGATTTACTGAGCTTTTTATATAATTGTTTCACATTCTATAGGATACTTTTCACATTTTTCTTGTAAATAATGTTAGTTTTTGGACATTTTAAATTTTGTTATACCAACTTTGTTGTGAGAAAAAAATATATGAAAAAAAAATGAAAAAGAAACAACCACCTTGCCAGGGATTTGAACAATTCAATTCAATTCAATTCAATTCAATTCAATAACAATTTAGTAAGAATTATTCTTACAAGAATGCGCCTAATCGGATCCCGATCTAGAGCCGGCCGTGCAACCACGGCGCGTAGCGGGTCCGGTTCGGCTAGAACAACAGATATTTGTGGGTTAGCGCTCCTGTTTAAAAAGATAAAAACTTAAAGCTAACAATTTAATTGTCTATAGGATATGAGAACTTTTAGAAACTTAAAATTACACTTTGGTTTTTATTTGCACGGAACACTAGTTTAAAGAGTTTGGATTTTTCAAGAAGTTACTGGCCGAGGAGGGATTTTGAAAAAAGGAGACAAAAGAACAAAAATTAACAAAAATAACAAAAAGAGAAATGAGTATAGGGGATGGAAAGAGGTTTGAAGGTAAAAGGTGATTAAAAGTAAAAGATAGTGAAAGGAAATTGTGGTATAGGAAAGTGTGGCTAGGGAATTTGCCGAAAGATAGGCAACGCCTGGTATGGTAATAGGTGGGATTCGAACACAAGACCTTTGGATTGCAAGGCAAAAGCTTTAGCCATTGGGCCATCATACATTACTGTAAAAATTGAATGTCTGTATATAACCTTTCAGAATTGTATTTCAACGGATTAGATATATTATTATGATATATATATATATATATATATATATTAGTAAAATGTATAAACAAAAAAAAATTTATAGAGAATAACATTTCGCAATATTTCTATTTAACTACAAGCGAGAGTACAAATGACAAAAATTAAGAAACAATTTTTTTTTTAATTTAAATGCTTAATAACTTTTTTATTTACCGATTGATTTTTTTCAAAAATAATGGGGTTCTTCCTTTAGCTAACGCTAACTTACTTCCAAATTTTAATACAATCGGACTTTTCTTTCTGTTACGGCCACCTAGTTTAGTTTAGTAGTTATTGTAGTGTATCATTTGGATTTCTGCAAGAAATGCCAAAGCAGCTGTCTAGATTTGCCGGTTACTCACTAGATGTGGCTAATGGTCTTGAATTTGTGTTTATTTTGAAAAAAGTTAAATTTTTTTTCTTATCAGATATCTAGCTTCGAAGAAAGCCATCAACTGTGTGACTTGCATTAGAAAACATAATTGAATAGTAGATAGTTTTTATAGTATATTATTATGGTTTGATATATTTAATTCGATTATTAATTGTAATCAGTTACAGTTCGTTAGAAAATTAGTGATATAAATTCCCTGAAATTCCTTTTTTCCTTTCCTTGAAACTTACCCATTTTTTACCCTGTGAACAACAAAATATCGTGCTTGCAACATCTTTTGGTAAGTTTAAACACATTTAATAGACTTTAGCATACAGTTCCACTATTGAATTGGTTTTTGAGCTATTCTAATGAAAAACATTGGGTTTAATATTTAATTTAGCAATTTTTTTCGTAAATATACAAAACACTTTCTTAAGTTATCGTGCTTACAAGAAACGTGACGGACGGAGAGACGGACAGACGGACATTTTGAAAGTTGTTCAGTTCACTAACATTAAGATATGAAATTTTTTTATCTACGAGCGATATTTACTGTTTTAGAAATGTGCCGATCAAATGCAATATATTCTTCGTTTTTGCGAAGAGTATAATAACGATAGAGCTTTTCTGGCGACGTCAACAAAAGTATCTTAAAAAAGTGTCAATGTACTTATTAAAACATTACTAGTCGCCAGATTAGCAGATACGGGAAATTTTCTTAAAATGCACATTTTCAGTTTTTTTAAAATATCTAGAAAATGAGATAGCTAGGTCAAATTTAAAAAGACTATCGAAACGGTCATAAAATTCTTCATAATTGTGTTCATTTCTATATCTCTAATAATAGCCGAAATGCGTGTACCCCCAATTTGGGACACAGTGTATTAAAAACTTTTTGGTCGTAGGTATATATAGATAGAAGCTTATAATTCAGAAAGAATTTTATTCATACGCACATTTCTGTTCATATCTCGCTTTCATGTGCTAATCATTCCACACCTTCATAGTCTGTGTAGTGAAGTGGATGATTTACAAATGCATAAATTAAATTTTCCATTTAAATTAGGTATATTTACTTTGAGAGAAATTCAGAGCCATTACAAACCTTAGTGTACATGGACATAATAGCAACACCGCGTTATTCTGTGGACACATACCGATAATTACTAGTATCAATGGCCATTTACTGAATACGGAATTAAACGACACAGGTACATAACTAGTTTGAACCATTCAGTAATTGATTACCATAGGTATACAATGCATCATACACCGTAGTTAGATAGTAACACTGTTCTCTGTCAGCAATGGTGATAGGTGTGTACTCTTGCGTCATTTGCATAACACAAAATATTACATTATTTATAATTTATTTCGTCTACAGTTTCACATACTTTAACTGATTCTTGTTTATTTGTATAATTTCCAATTTGTTTAAAACACATCTCATCAGTGCATATTTGAATTCAAATTTTAATGAACCATGTCCCATTTATGCTTATCCGTTTCCACTAAATAATTAAAAAGCTCTCTCAAGTCGTATCAGATTTGACAAAATTTTATTAACATGCATCAAAAATTACTAATATTCGGTATTACACGGTTAGAAAAATATGTCACAAATCCTTTTTAATATCTATATTTAATATGCGATTATATGTGTTCTAGAATCTCCCATACACATTCAAACTTGCTCGGCTTGAGAGAAAATACCTGGAACCCAAAGCCTAACCGAGCATACTCGCCGATTTCCATATACGTCCAAACTTAACTCCGTCCGAACTTTAGTTGATTATTCATAATCGCAAGGGATGTCCTCAAAAGGAAACCAGCAATTGTTTAACTATCTATTATTGTACAGTATTTTTAACTTCTCACGCCCCAAGGAAACTTCTGACCTCTTTACAGAATAATGAGTTCGGCGCTCCGATTAAAGAACTTATACCTAGAAAAATAACAGCTGTCTCTCCACTATATACCTTGTTTGCCCTTAACATAGTCACATTATCAGGCCTATGATGGAACGTTTGCGTTATTTAACATAACCTGTTATGTGTTGAGCGCTTACCAGAAAATATATGAGAGTGAGAGAGACTGGTGATGGTAACATGAGTGTTATGAATAACGTAAATGTTCCATCATAGGGCTGTATATGTCCATTAAAAAGGATAGATGAACATAACATCCCATAAGCAACAGTGGCGGGTATGTGTAGAAGAGTAAATATTTTCATTAAAATGAATTATTGCAATTCCTGCATTACCGGCTCTTTATACAACGTGATGTAGGGCATGTGTAGTGGGTAGTGTCCTGGGTCCACTCATTTTTCTTTTATATGTCAACGACTTAGCTGATCATCTAAGTGAGTGCAATATCTTTTTGTACGCTGATGATACATCGTTAATTACACAGCCACACAAAAAAAAATAGTGTCTTGACCCCAGAGACTGACTAAAAATTTATGTTTAGGTTTTTGAGGTTGCTGAATCCGAATCCGGGGTTTATTTGATCCCATGTCATCAAGTTTAAGGTCATTTGAAGGTCAAATTGAGATATGACCATGAAAAATTCCGTAAAAAATGTATGTTTATGTTTTTGAGGTTGCTGAATCCGAATCCGGGGTTTCTTTGATCCCATGTCATCAGGTTTAAGGTCATTTGAAGGTCCAATTGAGATATGACCGTGAAAAATTCCGTAAAAAATTTATGTTTTTGAGGTTGCTGAATCCGAATCCGGGGTTTATTTGATCCCATGTCATCAGGTTTAAGGTCATTTGAAGATCAAATTGAGATATGGCCGTGAAAAATTCCGTCAAAAAATTATGTTTATATTTTGAGGTTGCTGAATCCGAATCCGGGGTTTATTTGATACCATCATGTCAGAATCAAGGTCAAATGAAGGTCAAACACATGAAATTCAATAATACAATCTTGTTTGACCCTGGATTCTGAAAAAGCAGAAAATTTTACGTCCAAATACATCCTGAACGGTTTATGGAACCGGTTTCTTAGGTCATTTGTTGGTTATCAAGCGGTCAAATGCTTATTTTCCATTTTTTAGCTGACATATCGATTATAAATCGAAAACTTGCGTCTATGACTAGTGACCTTTAAGTTTTTGTGGTCGCTTATCACGAAGAAATCGATTTCATGAACCGTTCAGGATGTATTTGGACGTAAAATTTTCTGCTTTTTCAGAATCCGGGGTCAAAAAAGACTGTATTATTGAATTTCATATGTTTGACCTTCATTTGACCTTGATTCTGACATGATGGTATCAAATAAACCCCGGATTCGGATTCAGCAACCTCAAAAACATAAACATAAATTTTTTGCGGAATTTTTCACGGTCCTATCTCAATTTGATCTTCAAATGACCTTAAACCTGATGACATGGGATCAAATGGACCCCGGATTCGGATTCAGCGACCCGAAAAACATAAAGTCTACCTAGTCAGTCTCTGGGGTCAAGACACTTTATTTTTTTTGTGTGGCTGTGTTATTAGTGATAAATGCGGAAACGGAAACGAAGCAAAAATGTTACTTTTTCCATCGACAATGGTAATATTGAAATACTCAAAAATACTAAATTTTTTGGAACAATCGTTGATAATAATTTGATTTGGTCGAACCATATTGAGCACCTAACAAATAAATTAAACAAGTCATGTTTTCTTATTCTGTCCTTAAAGAACTCACTGACAATCGATTGTCTAGTATCAGTCTACTATGGAATTTTTTATTCGCACTTAACCTATAATATTATAGTATGGGGCTCATCACCTTTGCCAAATAGACTATTTTTAATCCAAAAGCGAGTAATTCGAATAGTTTTTAACTTGAAATATTTAGACTCGTGTAGGCAAATTTTTCGCTCCAAAAATATTCTTACACTAACCGACATTTATCTATATAAAATATTAATTTATATCTATAAGAAAAAAAAAGTACTAACTAAATATGAGGATATTCACGAGTATAACACTAGGGGTAAATATAAGCTCTATACGGAAAAACATTACCATTCATTCTATGAAAGGTCACCGAGTTATTGTGGAATTACGTATTTCAACAAACTTCCAGATGAGTTGAAATCAACGAATACTCTTAATTTATTCAAAAGAAAATTAAGAGCATTTCTGATAGGAGAAGATTTCTATAGCGTTGAGGAATACATGTCTTATTCACGTGAAAACATACGTATCTGAAACCTTTCTATTCAAACTATTTTCTATTTTTTTTTTTTATTGTGGCATCGTATCGTATTGAATATTTTATACTTTTATTTTATATTTATACAGGGTGAGTTATGAGGAACTGTACATACTTCTACCGTAAGTAGAGGCACCTAAGACAAATACCAAGTGACCATTAAAAAGTGTTTGTTCCCTTTCCTTACTATCATACAGAGTGATTTATGAATTTTGTCCAAAAATTGTTTTGGTCATAACATTTTAACGGTTAATCCGATTTGCCTCATTTTTACAACAATGTACACTGTTGCCTAACAACCATCATACATATCCAAAATTTAAAAACTCCAGGAACGGTTTCAAAAAAATTTGTTGGATTTCTTCGTATACGATAGTTCACCCTGTATATGATTTATCTAAAACTTGATATGAAATTTGTATAGGACACAAATAGGTAGTAAAACCTTAGTATTTGAAATTTTTGTCACACTCGCAATACATTTTTTATTAACGATCACTTTTCAAGTCAAATGAAAAGTTTGGCAAATGGAATATTTTAATGTATACTAATATTTGTAAATACAAACATTTAGCTAAAAAAATAATATCTACATACCTCGTGCCTAGGTTTAATAAGTACCATCATTTTAATCAATTTCCAGGCCATGTTTATTTACAATACGTACAGGGGCGGCTTAAGGGCCGGGCAACCCGGACCACTGGTTCGGAGGGGTGCCAGAGAGCAAAAAATTTTTTCGGATTTTTATTTGCCTCCCCCCCCCCCCCCCCCAATGAGGCAACAAAAAGTAGTGATTGATCGCGGAGTTCGAAGGGATATCCTTGTACTTTAGTATGTCCGTGATGACCCCAGGAAAGGGCGACAAAAAGCGCTCCCGCCCGGGGGGGAAATTTACCTTGAGCCGCCCCTGAATACGTATGTATTTAAGAATTATAAGAAAAGAAAAGGAACAACGAAAATATCAAAACGTAGATCCGTATCTTGTATTTATTTTAAATTCAATGCTTACATTTGAATATGATGGCTTTTAAAAATATTTCGAAAAATGTACAGTTTTCGTTAAAATTGATCTTCAACTGAACATATAGGTTGGGCACTTTAAATGGGGGAAATTTAGGTAACACAAATTTGACTACTTATTTCTGTCCTTTTTGGAAGCAATTTGACTAATTGGAGAAAATACATACAGAAGCAACTTTTTAGATGGGCCACATCAGCCACATTTTTAAGACCTAGCCTGGAAATTGATTAAAATGATGGTACTTACTAAACCTAGGCACGAGGTATGTAGATATTATTTTCTTTTAGCTTAATTTTTGTATTAATTAATATTAGTATGCATTAAAATATTCCATTTTGCCAAACTTTTCATTTGACTTGAAAATTAATCGTTAATAAAAAATTTATTGAGAGTGTGACAAAAATTTCAAATACTACCTATTTGTGTCCTATACAAATTTCATATCAAGTTTTAGATAAATCATATACAGGGTGAACTATCGTATACGAAGCAATCCATCAAATTCTTTTTGAGGCAAATTGGATTAACCGTTAAAATGTTATGACCAAAACAATTTTTGGACAAAATTCATAAATCACTCTGTACGATAGTAAAGAAAGGGAACAAACACTTTTTAACAGTCACTTGGTATTTATCTTAGCTGCCTCTACTTACGGTAGAAGTATGTACAGTTCCTCATGACTCACCCTATATATTATAATTATATATTATCTTTATTCATATATGTGATTTTTACATAATTTATTTATATCTCGTTTTTATATTTCATTTTGACTTGTGGATACATTTCTTGTAAATGTCTTAACACCAATAAATATCTATCCATCTATCTATTTCAAATTTAATTAGCCTAAAATTTGAAATATATCTATTGTTATAAATCTGTAAAATGTCTCAACATTTATAAAAATTACATTTAATAGTAATGAAATTAACGATAAACACATTTTTGTTTTTGTGTAATTTCCATGCATTGAAGTTTATCCAAGAAAATAAATAATGTATTTATTAAAAATAACGACAATATTGTACCTATTTTATGTAATAATAATTGGTTAAATTTTCATAACCTCTAGGAATATAACCGCGGATTTAAAAAATATAATAGGTGAAGATGTTTTATTCAAGGGAAATATGTATTGAAAGGATATTGAAATTTAATTGCTATTCAGCTTATTATAACTATAAATTGAACCCCATCATGTTACGACTATGAAATTTATGCCAGTGGCGTCCTGGCAAATTTTGGTTGGGTCTGCGATTTGGGCTTAGGGGGGCTCAATTTTTTTCTTTGCAGTGAGGAGAATTTTAAAATTCAAACTGATATTTTTCGTGTCGTCTGCCGTATTTCTTTCAGGCAGGTGAGTAAAGCCAGGGTAGTGCAAGCTATTTCCTTGTATGGTCCTCATGACGCTCATGCCTTTCAGTTAATATTATTGTTAAAAAATGTCATATTACTGACAAAATTGAAATACTTAATTCATATATTAAAAAATATTTATTTACAAAAAATCTATTCTTTGGATAAAAATATATTAAGTAACAAGTAATAAGTTAAAAAATGTGAAGAAAAAAACAAAATATAAATAATTCATTTCATAAAACAAATACAAATCACATTCGAGTTGTAAATCACAGAAAAAGATAATATAAGTAACAAGCTAAAAACGTACTCTTCGCCAATTTACCGAGCTTTTTATATATAATTGTTACACATTCTATAGGATACTCTTCGCAGTTTTCTTGTAAATAATATTAGTTTTTGGACATCCTAAATTTTGTGATACCATCTTTGTTGTGAAAAAAATTATATGAAAAAAAAAATAATAAAAAAAAAATATCCAACCTGTGTGAGATTCGAACACGGGACCTTTGGATTGCAACAACAAGACAAATTTATTTGACATTTCTTGTTACAAGAATGCACCTCAACGGATCCCGGCCCGGAGCCAACCAGGCCTGTCCGCCTTAGGCAGACTTAAAACTAGGTTATGCTTAGGAAATGTGCTCGCACGAGCCTAAAACTAATGAATAAAAAACTTAAAACTAACACTTGCACTGCACTTACAAACTTTTGGTTACTGATACGGGAAAATAGAATTAAACGAAAAAATCCGTTCGAGCAAATGACGTCCTTGTGGTCTGGCCGCCGTCAAGGAGGGTAGGGTAGTTAAAAGGGTTGAATTTAAAAGTTTGATGTTATCGGCCTAGAGGGAATTTAGAAAGACAAAAAGGGGACAAAAGGAACAAAAAGGATAAAACAACAAAATTGTACAAACATGAAGAAGGAGTTGAAAAGTTAAAGTTGAGGAAAGATAAATAGTAGAGTAGGGTTAGGTTTTCGTAGAGGGAAGGAAGTTGCCGGAAGATAGGCAACGCCTGGTATGGTAGGGGGTGTCTTATATAGAGAAGTATTGCGTTATGCTGTCTGATTCGAGTAATTCGAGTAATTGCGGGTTAGCGGACTACCGTCCAGTTTAAACTGATAGAATTTTTGCGATGTTTCTCGGACGTAGTCCGCTAGTGGGGTTATATCGTGGCAACGTGCATAGAGATCTCTGAGGGAGGTGTACCTTCCAGAGTCTGAAATGAGGTGCATACATTTGTGTTCTAATACTCTCCGGCCTGATTACCATCGTATACAACAACTTTTTATTAGTCCTGTTGAGTCCGCTACCCCGTGCCAGGGGCGGGTACAGACTCCTGGACATGGAGTAGACCTTGTTGTGAAAAAAAATATATAAAAAAATGAGAAAAAAAATATCCAACCTGTGTGGGATTCGAACACGGGTCTTTTGGATTGCAACGCAAAGCTTTAGCCGCTGCGCCACCAGCTATTGCTACAAAAGCTGATTGTCTGTGATATATATCTTTCGACAATCATATATAGGTACTTCAGCTCGTACTTCTATGAAATATATATTAGTAAAATTCATAAACGAAAAAAAATATATTATGGAAATAATATTTCGCAAGATTTCCATTTTAGTACAAGCGACAAAAATTAAGAGAATATATTTTTTTAATTAAATAATTAATAACTTTTTTATTTACTGATCGATTTTCTTCAAAAACAACAGGATTCTTCCTCTTGCTAACACTAACTTACTTTCTAAATTTCAATACAATCGGATTTTTCTTTCTTAAGTTATCGTGCTTACAAGAAACGTGACGGACGGACAGACGGACAGACGGACAAACAGACGGACAGACGGACATTTTGAAAGTTGTTCAGAATTCGTTCACTAACACAATGATATGAAATTTTTTTTCTCTACGAGCGATATTTACGATTTTAGAAATGTGCCGATCAAATACAATATACTCTTCGTTTTTGCGAAGAGTATAATAATAATAGTTGATAAGCTTGGTTGTTGCTTCGTTTATTACATAAGCAATGTTTTTCTCCACTAGTTAGATGATCGGCCAAAGCTGTCAATACTTTCCTCAACAGGAGAAATCTTATCATTCTTTACACTAATCAAGAGAAGTGTAAGTTTCTTATTCTGTAGAAGGTAGCGACAAATTATAGGCGATGTTGGAGAAATAAATAGAGACAAATTACAAATTTTTCGATTGTTCATTGCCATATTTTATTGATCGCATGGGGGGGGGGCTAAAGGATATAGGGCCCAGTCCGCGTTTGCGGACCCGCGGACCTATCCAGGACGCCACTGGTTTATACCTAGTTACTTATGAAACCATCGATTTTCTTCTTTTCTAAACTGGTTTTTGCGAACGGCGCAGCACTTCATCATTTTGCACTAAATATATTGTCACTAAACTGTGTACATATGACTTCTTCACCACATTTTGATCAAAAAACACGAAAAACACTTATTAACATTAATGGCGCATACTGTCAAACTGAGTTTATGATAATGGAACTGAACTGATCGTACCCGAAACGGTCGCGAATAGATCGACTAGCCAATCAAGAACTTATGAGATGTTTGCAACTGAAGTGTCTTAGACTGTGACTATTTCAGCAATATACAAACCAATACACATTATGTATCTAGATATAAGTTCTTCAATCGAAGGTTCGGCGGCAAAAAATTATTTTCCTTCTTTCTCCTCTTATTCACAACGTCTTGGTAAATGTTTTGAATTATTCTACTGACCTCTCGTCTGAGAGCATTACGTAATCTATCGTGGTTGTTTGTTAGGAGCACATTTAGCACACAAAGCCATTTCAAGTCAGCTCCTTGGTGATATCAGCCAAACGTTTAAGAGGGAGTCCTCTTCGCCTTTTGCCATCTGATTTTCTCTGAACTATCGACCGTTCTATATTATCCTCTCTCCAGTTAACGTGACCGAAAATAAGAGAATTCGGGAAAATACGATGATTGAGAGTCTCTTTGAGGTACGTATTTCTTGCAGAGTGTTGATACGATGAAAATTCGCAACTTATGCCTCCAGATCCACATCTCGTAAGCATCAATACGTTCTCTATCTATTTTACCAACATCTTTCAGATGCGTAAAGAGAGATTAAGCCAAATTTTGCTCAACTGGCAAGTTGCCGATCTTGCCATTTGTATTCTTTGTCGAATTTCATATTTGTATTTACTGGTATTGTCCACAGGAGTTCCAGAGTAAACATTTTTGTTTACTACCTCAGAATCTCTTATCCACAGAGTATCGGGGTGGTTTTCAATGCTCGGTCTTGAATCATAATTTTTGATTACTGCCGTAATATTTTGTCAAATTCCTCTATATATTTTCTTAAATTATAAAATATTAAGGAATATTCCTTATACAGTGTGTCCCAGGATAGATGTAAAAAGAGGTGTAATGGACCAAAAATTTTGGAATTTTGCAATGGTATTTGGGGATTGAGTCCTGTTTGTTTTAAAACTAAAGTATACCAAAAATGACTTGATTTGGTGTTCTACAGGGTGCTTTATAAGCAAAGATGTAAAAATCACCACTAATAAAGTACCTTTATTTTTCAAAATATGAAAAAATTCCACTAAGAAAAGTTATTTAGAATGCAATTTTATATCAAATTTCAGGAATATAAAATTATTTTTTTGAAACCTCATTAATCTTCTGTTAGTAATTGTTTCTTGTTTTACAATTAGTTCGATTAACATTATACCTTCTTACATCTCGTATATTCAATTTTTTATTTACCAATAGCCTACTTTTTGAGATGATTAACATTTGCTCCTACACAACTTTAAATATGAATTCAACTCTTAATTCCAAAAAATGGGAAGTTTCAAACAAATAATTTTATATTCCTGAAATTTGGTATAGAGGTATAAAATTGCATTCTAAATAATTTTCTTAGTGGAATTTTTTCATATTTTGAAAAATAAAGGTACTTTATTACTGGTGATTTTTACAACTTTGCTTATAAAACACCCTGTAGAACACTAAATCAAGTCATTTTTGGTAGTTTAGTTTTACAACAAGCAGGACTCAATCCCCAAATACCATTCCAAAATTCCAAAATTTTTGGTCCATTACACCTCTTGTTACATCTATCCTGGGACACACTGTATATTTAAGGAAATATATAGAGGAGTTCGACAAAATAATACGTTAGTAAATGTTGTCCTCCAAAAGCATATACCTGATAATTTTTTTTTTAAGTTAACACTTAAACTTAAACTGTACTCAGAGCTTATTATTGTTCCAAAGTTATCTAAGGTGTATGAGCTCATCCTTACTTGCTGCATCTAAAATGGTATCAAAAGCAAATCTTAAGAGAAATCTTGACTCCGTCTATAATTACACCTCCCTGCCAGTTCTTAGTACAAGGCGCATCACGTGTTTACCATAAACGTTGAAGAGAATTAGTGATTGTGGCTAATTTTACACGTCTCTGAGGCGATTATATTATTCGTCAAGACTGAATACTTTTGAAGGTAATATACATATTCATATTTTCCTAAACGTACTAAGTGGATATAACTTGATAGTCCAATCACTGAATGCCCAAAAGGGGTAGAGAACATTTTGGAGGGGAGAATTTTTCTCTTCAGGGATGTGTTGGAGGTAGTCAGGAGGTAAACATACTAAAAGTCCCCGCCCCTAGCCCCGCCGCTTCAGGGGGGAGGGGGGTGGAAAGGTTCCTTTTTTCGATTCTTCGCTTATAACTCGGAAACGATGCGTCGTATGGGAAAAGGTAATCTGTGCAAAATTAAACGTAATTAAATTTCCCACAAGAATGTTTATATTCATTTTCTTCCTATGTGTTATATTTTACGATATATTCGCCAGCGAATATCGATAATTAATAAAAAAAAAGACAATTGTGTACCTTGAATATTTCTATCAAAGAGGTTTACCGTGGTCTGCTAATAAATCACAGTCACAAAACAATCTTTATTTTACAACACTCGACGTATTTACTAACGTAATATTTTGTCGAAGTCTAGACATTTCCTTAAATGTACAGTGTGACTCACTTAGAATTAAGAACTTTTTCATTTTGTTTCCGATTTGAATCAAATTTTACTCGAGTATAGAACAAATTAGGATCTACTTATGACCAGAAAATCATTCACCTGCTATAAAGGCAAAGCTACCTGCGGTACCAAAATATGAGGAAAAAAATTAAAAATCATATTGATATATATATAGATCACATTTTAATTGACTTCAGACATGGCTCTAATGTCATTGATTGCAGAAGTTATAGAGGCGCCAATATAGACTCAGATCACTACCTAGTTATTAGCACTATGAGAGCAAGAATATCAAATGCGAAAAAGATACCAAACAGGTAGCAAACAAGTACAGCGTGCAGAAACTTCATGACCCTGTCGTAGCGGAACAATATGCTAATGGGTTGAATGGTAGAATAGCCAATATAAACGGGAACGAGACAGGACACCAACAAATAAACACCTATTGGATGAAAGTCAAACAAGGCATAATGGCTACAGCAGAAGAGGTCCTGGGCAAAGAGCACGGGACGCCTAGGAATCATTGGTTTGATGAAGAATGTGCGGAAGTAACAGAAAGAAAGAATGAGGCGTACAGAAAAATGCAGACCCGAAGAACAAGATTAGCTGTAGAGGAATACCAGGGGAGAAGAAGGGAAGAAAAGCGAATCCATAAAGCAAAAAAAAGAGAATACCTGAATCACGAGCTGCAGGAAATAGAGAATCTCAACAGAGAACAAGAATATAGACAGTTTTACAAAAAGTCAAATTTTGCAAGAAGAAGTTACAAACCACAAACTACACAATGTAAAAACGCACAAGGAGATCTTTTAAGCGCTAGACGCGAGGTATTAGACCGGTGGGTGGAACACTTCAACAACTTACTGAATACAGGAAACGAGCCAGGAAATGTGCCACCAGAGATGGAAAATGACAACCAAGACCCAGGAAATAATGAGGACCAGCAACTACCACCAACCATGGACGAGGTTAAAGAGGCCATTAAAAAGCTGGCAAACCACAAGTCTCCGGGAAGTGACAATCTCCCGGCGGAGCTCCTTAAAGGTGATAGTGAGGAGCTAATTGTGGCCATACATAAGCTATTGTCAGAAATCTGGACACAAAAGATACTCCCAGAGGAGTGGAAGATAGGCATAATCTGCACTATCCACAAAAAAGGAGACGTCCTCGAATGCTCAAACTATAGAGGCATTACTCTATTAAATGCTGCATACAAGGTATTCTCAATAATACTGGGCAAACGCATACAACCCTATGCGGAGAGAGAAGTGGGAAAATACCAAGCCGGCTTTAGAGGAGGGAAGTCAACCATACATCAAATATCTACACTAAGGCAAATCCTGGAAAAAACACAGGAGTATGGAATAAGCACCCATCACATATTTGTTGACTTCAAAGCCGCTTACGACACGATTAAGAGAAAGGAGCTATATGCAGCAATGAGACAATTAAATATACCAAATCACTTGATAAACCTGACACAATTAACACTGGAAAAAGTGGAATGCAGGGTGCGAGTGGGCGGCGACATATCGGAACCTTTCGAAACCACTAATGGGTTGCGACAAGGGGACGCACTCTCCTGTATATTATTTAACATCGCGCTCGAGAAAGTTGTACGTTCAGCGGGTATTACCATGACGGGGACAATATACAATAAGTCCATTCAAATACTGGCCTACGCGGATGATATAGATATCATAGGTATTACCGAAGCAGTGGAAACAGAAGCATACATAGCATTGAAACATGCAGCAAAGGAAATGGGGCTGGTAATTAATATAAACAAAACAAAATACATGCTAGCTGCAGCACAACCAGCAAGGGAGAGACAGCGGCCTCTAAACATCGAAAACGAGGAGATAGAGTCTGTGAGGGAGTTCGTATATCTCGGATCGCTAGTCAATAGCCAAAATGATACAACATCAGAAGTAAAACGCAGGGTCCTTATGGCCAACCGATGTTATTTCGGACTAGCCTCGCAGCTCAGCTCACAGAACATATCTCGAAGCACGAAGGTTAAACTTTATAAGACACTTATAAGACCAGTGTTAACATACGGCTCTGAAACATGGGCCCTTACTAAGAGAGATGAGGAAATCCTGGGCTGTTTTGAAAGGAAAATATTGAGAAGAATCTATGGAGCTGTAAATGAAAACGGGGGGTGGAGAAGGATATATAATTTCGAGCTGTATAGACTGTATAAGGACCCCGACATCGTAAAAACAGTAAAACTGGGGCGGCTGAGATGGGTGGGCCATGTCATGAGGATGGAAGAGAGTGAACCGGCCAGAGAAACACTGCTCGGCAAGCCAGAAGGCCAACGCAGAAGAGGAAGACCCCGAATCAGGTTTATGGACAATGTAGATACTGACCTGAAAAATATAGGAATAAGAGCGTGGAGAAGGCGTGCGTTGAACAGGGACAGCTAGAAGGAAGTCCTAGAGGAGGCTAAGGCTCACAACGGGCTGTAATGCCAAAGAAGAAGTTGTAAAATAAAGATTGTTTTGTGACTGTGATTTATTAGCAGACCACGATAAACCGCTTTGATCGAAATATTCAAGGTACCTACACAATTGATTTTTTTTTATTAATTATCAATTTTCGCTGGCGAATATCTCGTAAAATATAACATATAGCAAGAAAATGAATATAAACTTTCATGTGGGAAATTTAATTACGTTTAATTTTGCATAGATTACCTTTTTTCGTACGACGCATCGTTTCCGAGTTATAAGCGAAGAATCGAAAAAAGGAACCTTTCCACCCCCCTCTCCTACTGAAGCGGCGGGGCTAGGGGCGGGGACTTTTAGTATGTTTACCTCCTGACTACCCCCAACACATTCCTGAAGAGAAAAATTCTCCCCTCCAAAATGTTCTTTACAACTCTTTCATTGACTGGACTATGATAGTGATAACGGGATTTCGCTTCGTTTTCGAACTACCGCTATGTAGAAGTTCGTCCCCTCGTTTTATAAGACTATTGTACTTAATTTTGGTTATATTACAAATTCGCCATTTGATATGAATAAAAAATTGACTAAACACTTTGAAAATTCTATTCAACAAAATTAAATAACTTGTAAATTAAAAACTGTGAAGATGTTTCTAATTTATAGCAAATTATAATTATTTCAATAATTTAAAAAACACTAAAATATTAACCCAAACTAGAATCTGATTAATTAATAATAATTTGTGCAAATAAATTACAAGTAAACGTCAAAACGTCAAAAGTACGAGATACTCTCTATTTTTACACTTATAGGATAATTTTTGAAATATCAGTTCTTAATTAGAAAATGAATTATTATTTGGTATTCTTAGTCCTTTGAGGTAAACCAGAAAAAGGCAAAAAGCCCAAAAGTTCTGCGACTGGACCGTAAGACATATTCACCCCCGTTTTCGAGGGCGGGGGACACGATGGTGACAATATTTCCCGACCTACCCTCCAACCACTACCTCTAAACCACTCCTTTTTCCGATTTTCCGGTGCTAGGCATTTTTTTTATCGTAAAATTTTATTAACAAAAGTTATTCAGAATTGTCCATAAACCCCAAATCCAAAATTTAATCAAAACAAAAAAGTATTGAAATTTTGTTTAAAATAAAGGCCAAGTCCGGAAATATCATTTAAATGGGTTTTTTTTTGTTTAAAAAATTCATGACGATTTTGTTTGAAATTAAATCCAAGCTGTCAGATAGTTGTCAGGAAATTAGAATTCTTTTTTATGTTTTTAAAATTTTTCATTTTTTTATTTTAATGAAATATTATTATTATGGTTTTTGGACAATTCTAAACGACTTTCATTCATAAAATTTTCCGACAAAAAATGCCTAGCACCAGAAAATCGGAAAAAGGGGTAGTTTTTTTGGTTTAGGTTGGAGGGTAGGTTGGAAAATATCTTGCGGTCCAGTCGCAGAACTTTTGGGGTAAAAGCTTTACCTCAAGGGACTATCTCTGGTTTGAAGAGAAATCTTGTAAGCCATTTTTATTTCTTTACATATTCACGAGTCTGTCGGAAATTAATGAAAAAATGACTTTTTCCCATAAGAAAACATAGGGAACTTCGTCATCTCGGAGACAATAACATGTTAATATTAATCAAATTTGCTCAATGGACATCATTTCTTTGTGATTTGGAACAAATCTGGAAATGGTCTTAATTTAGAAAATAAGTTGTCTGAATCTGCAACTTTTGTATAAACGCTGTAATATATAATTGCATCCACATATGTTCAGAACCTGCTCATGAAGGAATTAGCAATGAAATGTAGCATTCCAACTTCATATCGCTCATAGAAAATTACTTATATTGAATTGAAAGCAATCTTGCTTCATTCAAAGTGTCGTAAGATCAATATATTCTCTAACAACTTCTGGACTAATATTATCTAATTCAAGTAAATATTTAAGATCATCCAAGATATATGAAATGAGAAACAATTAACAAATATTACAAAGATCAGTACTTCACCTTCTTACAATTGTATTTTGTTAAACTTATTAATAAAATTATTGGTTTTAATCACCGTTGTTTACTATTTTGAAAGATGGTGTGAGTGATGATCAAATTGCGGAAACAATACGGCGAATTTTCAAGTTTCTATATATCTGACAAACAGTGTAACCTAGGTATACTTCAGGCTGTAGGAGATTTTTGAATTAAAATAAATTTGACACCATGCCATTTTGAGGGCCTATAGGGGGTCTATACGGAATATGTTTGTAAGTTTCTGACCTCTGTTGTCGCGGTGGTATCGCGACCATCTTGAAAACAAAATTATTGGGTTTCGTTTTTGGAAATATCTCGCTTCTTGTCAAAATTATGAAGATAATGTAGACATTTATAGCACCAGAAAGGCAAACATGAATGAGGTTCAAAATTATTCCAATAAAACTTTTTCCCACATAACCATAGAGGTAGAGTTCAAGGCGCGTTTCTATACATGGTGTCCCCAAGAGGCCTAATCCACGGTTTGTCCTCATTGTAACAAATTAACTGTTTTTCTATAAGCTATTGTATTTTGTGTTTTTTGGGGTGGCCCTGGTTGAATCTCGTTGATTTCTTTACTTGAAATTTATTCATCTTCAATATGCCCGTCAGTGTTTCTTCCATCATCCCCGTGCCTTCGTCGTCAATTTCGATTTCCACAAGCACCATGGGGACGTCTAGTACATTCTCGCAAGTTTTTCGGCTGCAGTTTTGGCATATTATGAAATATTTCGTGCCTGTTTTGTGACAACATAGCTGCATAGCTACTTTTATTACATTTGCAAGACACTAATTTTCTAGCGCCAGCTCCATTTCTCAGAATCTTTGTCAAGTACTAGCCATGATACGTTCTACAAGTTTGTTTTTGTGCTTTTCTGTTGGTAGTAACGTCAAATGGTTGAATTTAACTTTTGTAATCGATTTCGTGTTGAATGTTGAATTTTGCTTCTCCCTACAGACGGCGCGGCGCGGTGTGGAGGAAGAATATATTGTCGGATATTTATTTATCGTGTTGAAAGCTTGCCGGAGAGTAAAATTTTTCGTGATATTTCCTTTTTGCAGCCCTGTAGAAGTTTAAATATTAATCTCACACAAATAGCCTCATATGACATTTGTAGATTTTTTCGTACTCTACGAATTATAATAACTATTTTTAAGGTAAGACTTGCCAAAGACGCGAAAAAGGAGAAAAATATTCTTCAACTCGTTCATTTTTACCTTTCCCACGCTATAAATCGTAAATTATTAATTCTGCGAAAAGAAGAAATTATAGAGAATTTTAAGCTATACAAGAATGTGTCTATATTTTCTTCGTGACTAACAGGAAGCGAGATATTTGAAAAAGAGTCAAACGTTTTCTCAAGATGGCGGCGTTTCCATCACAACAGACTTCAGAAACTTTCATAAACACTCGAGATAAATCTCCTTTAAGCCCTCAAAACAGCATGGTGTTAAATTTATTTTTATTACCACTAATTATATCAGGACATAGACTGTATGATGGTTAAATACATGTAAATGATTTTTTGTCTGGAGTAAGTAATAAAGTTTTAGCAGTTTTAATAAACATTTCACCTGACCATTATTGCTTTACTAGCTTACTATTGAAATGCAGCTTATGCAATAAATAATTAAACCTTAAAATAATGTAAGCAGAGAAGATGGAATGTCGGAATTATATATAAAACAACATTTAAACACCCTAAATCAATAAAGTAATTAACATCGAATATAATTTGTTTATTTGAGAAATCGTTTAGTGCATAAGAGATCGGGATCTGCCATGTCCTGTTCTATGTGGTCGATATCGAGGCGGTGGCTAGCCGGCGGCAGGAAATTGCATTACTTGGCAGCGTGTTGGGTTTGGGAACAACCAGTTCACCAAGGCTTCACCAAGCCGCAGTCACAGGGGCTGAACCGTCTATCTTTTATGTCTATTCAGAGCCTAGGAGAATGTGAAATGTGTATTTTTATCTTTTGTATAAAATTTTATAGGCATTGCTGCATCTTTAGTAAAATAGCATTCGAATAAACTACTCGACTGGTTTTTAAAACATGAAACAAGTTACCGCATGGTTTGTTTGAATATTAATTGGGTATTTTAAAATGTTAAACGTTTATATAAATTTTCTATTTATGTTTAGAAAAATATTATGTTGTCTGAAAGGAACTGTTAATTCTTTTTGTATCCCTTGATCCTCATTATATCTATTTGATTTAATTAAAGCAGTATATTGCAACCAGACAATTTTTTTTAATATTTATGAGATGAAAGAATAAACGTTATTTTTACAATTTAATAGTAAACGCATCAATGAAACGGTTCAATATTATGCCTTGGCTTGTAATTTATAAGAAATAAAGGATTTCACCCATTTTTAGGAGGTGACATCAAAGAAAAATAACTAAAATAACCGGAGTTGAAAGAAAATCCCAGGAAAAGGAGTTTTACACAATTTTTCATCTAAATTAAGAGCTTGTATGTGTTATCACTTTAAAAAAGTGCCATGTCTATATATATAAATGGGCCATGGAAAAAAAATCGAGAAAATTGCATCTTTGGCGCTCGCGCTGACGCTAGACGCCAGATCCCCCTCCCCTCTTCAATGCGAGCGGCATACTTGGACAGTTTCACCGCGGCAGTAGCTTTATTTCTCTTTTTCTCTGCTTTGGGAGTAGCTAGATGGACTTTTTCTTTTTTAGTTCAACTTATTTCTTTCCCAGCTTTCCGATTCTTCGATTATGTCAAGTGTTATTAACAATCAAAGATTCGTTCTTTGTGTATATCTACCTTATAGGAGAGCTCATGACGAAGACATTGACAGATCGAACGTTTTTCTACGATCTTTAGAAGTGAAGATATAACCAAAAAACTAAGTTGCAAAATTCATTTTGTTTACAAAAAGTTAAATAACAATTAAAGCCGCCATTTTGTGTGATCAACACTATTTTTTTCCGATTCCTGAGGAAATTCTGCAGGGACTAGACTAGTCCCAAAACTTGCCGAAACCTTTTCCTAATATCACCGGACTATGAGAAGACAGGTATTTCAAAACGGTTTTTTTCGGATAACTCGAGAAATATCACATTTAGCGAAAAAATGCTAGAAGGATTAAAAGTTTCAAACACACAGGACTTTTTAAGATATGTACGAACGTTTATATGACGAAATATTTAGCATCAATATTAAATATCTCAGAAACTATAACACTGATGAGCATACTAATTAAGCTCTCAAAAGGTTTTCATTCTATAGCATAAAAAAAGGAGTTATGCCCGAAAGAATGTGTATAATCACGTTTTGTTATTGTAATTAGTCAGTAATTAAAAACAAAATTGTCAACTACTATTTCTCATTAACATATTACTTCAGTAAAATAGAATTAAATTTAGACCAAACCCGGCACAAATTTGTAACAAACTATTTTCTTCGGGATTGTATTCTATGGCTATCCAAGAGTCTCTGAATGAAAATCCCAAAAAATCCGCCGTGCAGAAATGAAGAAAAAATGCGCCACCATGTTGAAATTATGCACTTTTTTTCCTTTAATCTGTAATAGCTCACACGGATGACACTTTATGAAAAAAAGTAAAGAAGCAATATTTTGAGAGAAAGAGTTTAAGCTTCAGTATGGCATACATCGGTTAAATATTAACAAAGGTATGGTTGTCAAAATGACATTCTTATCACTTCCAGTATAATTTTTCTTGAACTCTAACGTAGCTGCCTTTGCAAAAATCATATGTCTAATAATGAAATGTGAATAACTTTTTGTGAATAATAAATAGCCTTTTGGTTCTCTTTTTGTTTCTTAATATGTATAAGTACTAGTGCAAACTACAAGGATCAATAAAAATTATTTTGAAAGTGATTTTTTGTTTTTAAATAAATTTAATAAAATATAAAAGAAAACATAGACTTGAAATGGATATCAATGAATTCAGAAAAAAAATCTATAATTTATTGAACACTAGGAGCCACTACCTTCCCATTTGAAAAAAAAAGTTTTCGATAAAAAAGTGATTTATTCAATTTTGGAGGATTCGCAAATAGTTATTATTGAAATTAAACGAAAAATTATATTTTTTCCCTTGGACTTTACCTGCCATAGAACAAATTTTGGTATTCCAAAACACTCTAGACGAGTGTCTTAAAATGCTTAAAAAAACTCAACATCGACTCAAAAATTCACGAAAATCTCATGGTATACTCAAAATGTTGTCTTGAATCCAAATATGTAAAAATATACAGGGTGTTCCGTTTAAAAATCGAAAGTCGCGTACCGTTTTTATGTCCAAAAATCCATTTTTACAGGTATTTTATGCATCCCAAATTTCAAATGGATAAGTTAAAAAATTAAGTAAATATAGAGGAGAGCCACTAGCCTATGGCACCCGGATACATCACCTATTAAAAAATTATCATTATATTACATTATGATAGTACACGGAAATTAGTCAAATTTATGTGGAATACAAGAAAAAAATTATAATAAGCTGAAATGTCTATAATAGTTAGCTTATGTGTGTAAGAATACATATAAAAAGTTCCCACTCCGTTAGCTTATGTGTGTAAGAATACATATAAAAAAAGTTCCCACTCCCAAGGGGTAAGCTTCATCCCTATCTCACCCTCTTTAGGGACACCGCACTGGTTTTTTTACAATATCTATTAGACGCTTTAACTTAGGGAAAAAACATAAGTATAGAAAAAGCTTTGTCAGAAAATTCTGTACAAAAAAGGTTTTGTGTTATGTATCGATATTTCTAGTACTTTTTATGTTATTAAATCGTAAACTGTAGTGTTAAACAAAAATGAATAAAAAGTATTGAACACCAACAGAGAATTTTAAGAAGAACATCTCCCACAGTTATTTTTGATCAAAATACGCCAATTGCAGACTCTAAAGGATAATTATTAAGCGACCTTGCCAACAAAGAACGATTAATTTTTCAACTAGTTCAGACCTTTCAAAATGAAGAGATACAAACTGTAACTGCGGATGATGGTGCTGATACAGTTATAGTTCAGACTGCTATTCAAAAAAGTTTTAAATCCGAACCGGTCGTGATTATAGGACAATAACGCCAACTGAAAAGGATATTAGACTACTAAGGGAGGCCCAAGGTAATATAAAAGCAAGAGTTTATAGCTCTAAAGATTTACAGTTGTCAAATGTCCTTAAGAACTCAACAAAAACAGTTCTTTTTGCTCATGCATTTAGTGGTAGTGACACAACGTCTGCCTTTTTTAGAAAAGGCAAACTCCAAACTATAAACTTATTAAACTCGAAAACAAATTTACAAGAAGTTGTTAAAACCTTTAACAAACCAAATGCTCCAAAACAGGATATTACTGAGGCTGGGGAAATATATGCTCTTGCACTGTATAAAGCACAAAAAAATGAAACGTCAATAAATCATCAGAGGTATGTTCTGTTTAACACCTCGGTTGGCAATTCTAGTCAAACGGTTACTTCGGCAAGGCTACCCCCGACGTTCGCAGCTTTGCAACAACATTCGTTGCGGGTTTACCACCAAATTCAGGCTTGGCATGGAAATGTTTTAGAACCAGAAGAATGGGGATGGAAGAAATCAGGTGATATTTTAATACCTGTTTTGACTACTGAAGCAGCAGCTCCATCATCAATTTTAGAGTTAATTTCGTGTGCCTGCAAAAAGGGCTGCGGAAAGCGATGCGGATGTTTAAAGCTTGGTTTAAAATGTTCGGCTATGTGTATGAACTGTCACGGACAAGCATGCTTTAATGCGGAACGGACCGACGAAATTGAATTTGAGCAAGAATAAAGCCTTTAGTGGATTTAGTTTAATTCAATTCTATATAATTTATAAAAAGTTGTTGAAACCGAATGCTACAAAACAGAATATTACAAGACTGGATAAATATTGTGTTTCCATCCAAAAGCGTTTTTGTTACCTATCCCTAAGTTTGTCGTCAATTAACGTAAACACCCTTAATAATCTGCAAACGACCTATAAGACATGTTTTATAGAAAATTTTATTCTCAATATTTTTCAATACTTCTAGTTTTGTCGTAGAACATCACATTTCCAAAATATTATTGAAGAACCAGCACGGTGTCATTATAAGGGTGAAACAGGGATGAAGCTCACCAGTTAGGGATGGGAACTTTTTGATCCTGTATTCCTACCCCCATCAACTGTCGATTCAGAAAATATCAGCTTATTATAATTTTTTTCTTCTATTTTTGCTAATTTCCGAGTACTATGACATTTTCTTTAAGTTTTGCATGTTTCTCACCTAAAGGTATTAATTGTACTCTACATAATTATAAAAAATTTACCGGTTGTAATAAATAATTTGCTTAAATCATATAAGTATAATATCCATCATTCGTAGCCAACGGCAAAACATTGTAATCAGGACATTTAAGACACTTCTTAGGATGCTCATGAAAATTTTACATAGCAATAAGTATCTAAAATTATATTATTTTATTAAGTCTTTGTTATTGTTACAGATAGATGGACAAGTGAAAGAGTGACGCCCAAACTGAACAATACTTGAGGGTGTGTAGGAAGAGGGTATACACGAAATGGTCTGTCAGTCACTCTCCAGGAACTTAAACCTTGTTTAGTCCAAAAACCGAAAAATTATTTAGGTGAGTTGTTAACATATCGAAATATTGTGTTATTGTCTAGTTATAGTATATTTTATATCCTAAAACCTCTGGTATAACACTGGCCCTGAATTAGATGCTTCAAACACCAAAACACCATATTCAAGATACATTTCGCCAACCGAGGCATCACCTAGAAACGAAACTTAATCAACCCCAGATGCTGTCAATTTGATTGGCGAAGTGCACATCAAGTAAACTGTTAATTATTTTCTTGTTTATAGAAACTACCTCAGTGTCATATTTTAAATGTCTAAAAGTAAAAATGATAATAATATTGACACAAGTTTATAAATGCTGTAAACTTATTCACTGCTATTGAATTTATGATTATCAGACATACAAAAAAAACCTTCAAATGTAACACTAGCTATAATCATCAATCTGATTATCCACTCGCTGTATAGAAGGATAATTGAATGGTTTACAAGCGGGTTTAAATACTGGCACAATATATCTCAGCCACAGGACATTTAACTTGATTACTATTCGTTTGATTGGAGGATGTTATATGAGCCGCCGGATCAATCTGTGGATTTCAAAATTTTGTGTAAAACACGAAACTCATAACTGTACCACAAAATCCATTACTAGGATCATTATTTTTATTTACCTACGATCACTACTGTAAATGGTAAAAAACACACTACCTGCCATCTATGTAAGTTGGATTTTACATATTGTAAACAAAACGCACTGTAAACAAATCGCACGGTAAACAAAACGCACGGGACACGTAAATATAGGTGGCTTAGTTCGCTGACGCGGGGTTTAAAAAGACAAATGCGCCTACGTAATTTTCAAACACTGTCAAAACTGACTTAATATTTGTTGAATAACATTGTTGACAAGTAAACTAAATTCAGATTTTACTAAATAAATAAATAAATATGATCGTAGGTAAAGTATAGTACAGAATTCGAGTTGTAAAGCAATTACGCACTCATGGAAATACGCACTCGCCGCTACGCGGCATCGTGCGTAACTTTTCCATTCGTGCGTAATATGCTTCTTACAACACTCATTACGTAATATACTATTATACAACACACGTATTCTTAAGATTTTAAGTGGGTTACGTATGTAGTTTCTAACATGAATAAACTAGCATTTAGTCAGTAAATCTGTCAGTTTAACACATTCCACCCCCCTACAAACCAGCCTGGAACCCACTGCTCCTCGTTCAACTAGGGTTTCAAAATCTTAACCAGTTGCTGGTTAATATTTTTATGTTGAGACTATGTAGAACATTTGAATTTTAACAAAACATATTACCAAAATGTGGTGACCTATACGGGTTACGTTCAAAAATCTATAGAAGAACTTTAGAATTTCTAATTTTTGAGTCTATTCTAGAATATCATACGTTTTTATAGTCAGGGTGTCAATCAAAAAAGGTGGAAGTAAGGTATAGTGGAGGTTTTTTTACGGTTATCGGCACTTTAGTAGGTCAAGTTTAAGAATCCGGTTGATGCCATTCTGGCAGCCTTGGGCATTTTCAGATATTCAAGATGGCGGCTTATATATTTTTTTAAATTTTAATTTACCAAATGTGGGCGTGTGATACATCATTTTCTGTTTCTTAGATACTAGAACACAAATCTGAAGTCTAAAAAGACTTAGGGGCAACTCCTTCTGTGATGCCCTATCAAAATAAAGTAGAGGTTAAACCTCTGGGTGGTTGTAGCGGTCATGTGACTTGAAATTTGGCATCGGATTTTTAATCAAATTTTTTGCTGTTCTTGATACATATTTTACGATGCCTTAGAAAATTCAAAAATACCCAGGTCTGGCGTCCAGACCCTACTTCCGGAAATTCCAAAAAAGCGGATCTAAGTGACATGGTGGAACGTGGCGATTTAAAAAGAAATCGAGATATTGCTTAAACACGGTTTTTATGAAGCTGAGATACTATTGACAGCATTTTCTCCTGTTAGAGATGGGGTTAATGGCAAAAATGGGTTTTGTCAGGTCGTCTAAAGGAAGTTGTTGCTTGTAGAGGATGTAATATCTGAACTAATGGTTTAAAAAAGGGTTTTTACTCTAAAAATGTTTGTATGGTTATTAACTATAGTTATTTATGTACCAAGGGTCGTAAGCGCACTTTTTTTGGTCGAGAATACAGTTTGCAATCCGAGGCCCGTAGGGTCGAGGTTTGCAAGTATTCGAGTATTCACTACGACCCGCGGTACATATTATATTTTTCGTCATACTTACGAATCATTATAATTACCTACTATAATTATTTGAGTAAGATATCATATTTGCCAAGCAAATAGTAAAGGTAACGATGCTTGGAATATCCATGCCAACCGCCAATAAAATAATTTTGCGTCATACCTCCCTCGTAAGCATACTCTAATTCCATTGTTTTGTCGATCGTAAGTGATGCTTTATGTACCAAATACTTATTGCTATTGGCAACGGGTCGTTATTTTTCATAAAGTGTCTAGGGAAATAAAGTAAATTTGGAAAAATTTTCTTTTATATAACAAGTATTAAATGTTTTAACTTTTTTTGGAGGTAAATGCAGACAAGCCTTACTTGGGATATCATTTATATCCGACATTCTTTTCAAAAATATTCAAAACTATTAAAATAATATGATTTAATTTATCTTGACAGTAGTTGTCATTTGAATAGAAGCCGCGCGCTAAATTTATTTTATAATGGATAATGGATATTCCAAGCATCGTTACCTTTACTGTTTGCTTAGCAAATGTGAAACCTGAGTCAAATAATTATAGTTTTCTGCTAGTTTTCTCAAATTTTTTTCTAATTTAATAATTAATGGATATGACGACCCGCACCGCGGGTCGTACAGTGCGATTTTTTGGCCTCAAATACGGGCCTCGGCTTGCAAACTGTATTTTCGACCAAAAAAAGTGCACTTACGACCCTTGGTACATAAATAACTATTAGGACGCGGCATCTATTCAAATGACAACTACTGTCAAGATAAATTAAATCATATTATAATAGCTTTGGACATTTTTGAAAATTATGTCGGCTCTAGAAGATATAACAAGTAAGGCTTGTCTGGATTTATTTCCAAAAAAGTTAAAACATTTAATTCAATACTTGTTATACAAAAATATTCCCAAATTTACTTTATTTCCCTAGGGACGTTATGAAAAATAATGACCCGTTGTCAATGGCATTTTATTTGGTACATAAAGCTTCACTTACGATCGATATAACAATGGAATTAAAGTATACTTACGAGGGAGGTATTCCATTCCATATGACGAAAAAGATTTTTACACTACACAGAATTTTTCTATGTAGTGGTATGTTTTATTTACTTAATTTAAGAAAATTGCAGAATTTGGTTATTTTCAAAAAATTTATTTTAAAACAGGTACTGAATATAAGGGTGAATGGGGTAAAACTACCACTTAGAAAAATGCTGTCAAGTGTAAAGATTTTTAGTTAACAGACATACAAACATTTTTAGAGAAAAATTACACTCCAAATTGGTTTTAAAAAAGTGACAACAATTGTGCAAATAATAATAATATATTTTTAAAGTAATAATCTTGTACAGTATAACGTTTTTAAACAATTTTGCAAAAAAAATGCAAAATTATTTAAGAGAATGCGACAAGACCCATACACCAATGGGGCAATAATGTACTAGTTTCTTTTCAAAATGTGAACGCTTCTTATTTGTAATATTTGTAATATTATTTTTACAATCATGAATAGCAAATAAATAAAATAATAATAAATCAATTATAGGCGCATAAAAATGAATGAATGCTATTTGTCTACTTCAAATTAAGTAATTCCGCAAATCGTAGTCTATTACTAGCTTTACATTTGATTCATTTTTCATCTTATTTGAAACGTTTCGGCAGACGTGTTTTACCTGATGCATTATTCTAGTTCGCTTCCCTTCGCTGTATGGCACGTCTAACAGCATCATGCCATCGACCGCGGTTGCTTGATAACCGTACGGCCTCAGCAGAACTGTTTCCAGTCACCTCTTTGGTGACTTGTTTTTCGCTTTGTGTCATCTGGCTTTGCCTGAATCAAAATCTGTATTACTTCCTCTCCGGTTAATGTGGTTAAAAATGATAAGATAGGAGGGCGTAGCAATCGTTTCCAAACCCGCATTTCGAAAGCACCATTAAGCCCTTTGCCTACCTCCCTAACAGTTCACGTCTTAGAGGCATAAGAAAAGATTAAGAAAATTAGAGCATTAGCAAGTTTGATCTTTATGCATCTGCAATGCGCCAAATTTTGCTCAACCTACAAATTGTCATTCATGCTATCTATATCCTCCATCGAATTTTATATTTACAGATACCTGTATTGTCAACAGGAGCTTCAAAGTATAGTACCATCTTGTTTACATCCTCACACTCGCCAATACTTAACGTGTTTCTGGATGGTTTTCATTGCTCGGTCTGCAATCACAATTTTCGTTTTGTTGTAATTTAAACTTTCACCATCTTCAGAGCTTATCGTTTGAAGGCTATCAAGTAGGTATATGGGCTATTTTCATTTGTTGCAATCGTAACACTGCAAATCTCAAGTTGGAAACCTTACTTTCTTCACTTAATGTGCAATTATTAAAAAAAAATCCTGCTGATGAGAACTAAAGAAAAACCTGTACAGCATTTTTGGGGCTAAAATTAATTGATAACATAATACGAGGGTCGATTTTTTGCGAAAATCTGATATTTTTAGTTTCTCTTTTGTATAGCTATGAAATGAATTCTGAATTGTAATGTAATACTTGTTGACATTAGCTATAAGAGTAGTTGTTTTGATCTAATCTCCAATAACGTGTATTAAAGTGCCGTTTAAGCGTATTTTCCAACTTGTGGCTAGTATGTCAAACTTAAGAGACAATCTCACATACATATGGAAATTTTCCGTTAACACCAAGACCGAGTACGTGTTTTCAGATACTCTTTAATTAGTTTGCGAAATAAAATAACAAATCTACAACATAATATTGTCAAGATTTTTCTATTAAATTGGCATTATATTTAAAATAAATGATTTTTAATTCTGCATTTAAATATGCATTTTCAAAGTTGTCAACTTAATAATTATAGAGATAGACGTGTTAATTTATTAGGTTTTACAAACATACATATATGTAGCTATATATTTATAAAACTTGATAAACATACATGCCTACCCTATAACATATTCACTTGAGACCATATAATATATCCTTTCCATAAACTCTGCTTTTATGTTTATCAATTTCATTGTTAAATGGACTTGGTGATCAAAGAGAGCCGGTCTTACTATATCAAATGGGTTTCAGCAAAATGTTATATTAGGGCAGGGTATATCCTGAATATTCATGCAATTTCTCGTTTATTAATTTACTTAATTGGATGTGTAAGATCAATATTAATAAACAGACGTTACACTGATGAAATACAAAATTCAATTACTGCTATATTAATTACTTTTTGATAATAAAATCTCGACGGAAACTGATTAATCAATAGGTATGAATTTATCACGTAATTTATGTCAACATACATATACAGGATGTCTAGTAGATAAGTAGACATAGGGCGACTAGGCGTAGAGCAGGTCAAAATATTCCGATTTAACCTAACATCCTTCTATGCGCCCTTGAGGAAATTAGCCCTTCAAAATCCGTAGGAGTGGGGGCGCTTCTAAAGTTTCATTTACATCCATCCATTATAGTTTCAAAATACAGATTCATTCATAGTTCTTGCTATTTATCATGTTAACAGCGGCGTAACTAGGGGCGGGGGGCACTTTGCCCCATGATGAGCCCCTGCTGTATAAAATCAGGGAATTTTATTAATGCTCATAACATTTTTCGAGCTACTCAAACACCCTCCCCACCTTGAAGATATTTTCAGAACCGCTTATTTGTCCAAAAATATGTAATAATAACAAATATTAGGTCAACTCTATAGGCTACAAAAATAAAACGTTAAGAGTTATTGTCACTGTAGTAATAAAGACACTATTACCTACTAGAATGCTAAAATGATCAAAATAAGAAAAAAATATAAAAAAATAAAAGTTATTGCGTATGTAATGGACCGACCTTAGTCACAGGTCTTTTAGTAACACCATATTTTGTACGCAGTACGCAACTACTCTAATAATGTTGTCCTTTCCAATATAGACTTGTACTATAATGCCTATCGGCCAAAGCAAAGATGGTATTAGGTATTAGGTTGGTATACAACAACTATAGTACGAATTTTTACGGGATAATTATCGATAGTCCATATGTGCCTAGTTTGTAATGAAGTAAAATATTCCGAGTGCTATCGCTTCCAAAAATCTTGTACCATGCGATCGACCAACTGAAAACGATCCAATCTATTAATGTTAGTCTCAGTGAGGTCCGAAGCAATAATATTGGTAAGATGAATTAAAGTTAAAAATGAGCCGGAGTCAGTGCTACGGGATCAGATGGATACGAGAATAACACACATAAAGAACGAGAATTTAACAGTGCTTCTATTTGTATCAGTAAAGTGTTAAATTCCTCGTACCTCAACAACTGCTTTCCAACTATTTTAAGTGTGTTTTACTGACTTTACGTTTGCTTTCCACAGTCCACCGAAATGTGGAGCAGCGGGCGGAATCAACTTCCAGTCACTTCCATTCGCTAATTCATTCCTCATGGTTTGATTATACTCCACGAAGAACCTACAAGTTCATATATAAAGATCCTTTAAAAGGTTTTAGCTCCAATGAAATTGGTGCCATTATCTGAATAAATAGTGGCAACAACTCCTTTTCGCGAAATAAAATGTTTAAAGGTCTGGAGAAAATTAGCCGTCGATAAGTCTGTGACTAATTCGATATGTAATGCTTTCGTTGCTAAATAAACAAATAAATATACATATGCTTTCTCAGAACGTGTACCTCGTTTTCTATAAGGGATTATTTGAATAGGCCTAGCATAGTCGCATCCCGAATTAATAAACTGCTGTACCCTATAACAGAAAGGTTTCCCATTAAAGGAATTTTCGGATTAGGTTTCAATTTAAAGCAAACATGTTTTGTTGAATAACACTACGGAACAGATAAAATCCGGTAATATAATCTAAGTAAAGACAACGCTAAATTTGATTGTAGATAATGATCAATCAAAAGATCATTTAGACGATCCCGTTTAAGAAGCAAAATGGGATGTTGTAAATTAAAATCGAATTGTGAGTTGATCAATCGTCCACCAACTTGAATAATACTGTCTTTTAAAAATAGACGTGAGTGTCTCAAAGTAGACGGAAAATTACCTTTTCCAACTACATTATTTCCGATTTGACATGTGTACGTTTTACTATTTTTATTAAAACAAGTTCTACACTTTCTAAATCCGACAAAGAAATTGACACACAAATGGTCAGCAATTTTACAAATCTAAGAACTTAAACAGTTTTGTCCATTTTGAATGTCGTCAAAATTGGGAATTACTAAAAGAAACTATTTTGCTTTCCGGTAAGTTATCTGCTAAAATCACGGGTGGTATTGGCCACTTCGAGCGATCAAATTTTAACCATTTTGGTACATTTCTCCATTCTCTATTTTCTAAAAATTGCGATGGTGTTAAACCCCGCGACAACCAGTCATTAATATTATTTTTATCAATAACATGGAACCATCAGCTAGATTCGGTTAATGACTGTATTTGTGATACATGATTAGCTACAAATATCCGTAATTTCGACGCACTTGTTGCAATCCAACTAAGCGCCACTGTCGAGTCTGATGAAGCATAAATATTAATAATATTTAAGTGTAACTAAAAACAGTCTACTATAAAACGAAGAAGTTCTGCTAATAAATGTGCTGCACACAGCTGTAAACTAGGGATAGAAACAACTTTCATATGAGAGATTTTCGATTTTGCGCAAATTAAATGTATCTGTATTTCACCGCTACTCGAGGTAGTATCTAAATATACGACCGCAAATCCAACTAAAAAAAGAGAGTAGTTATTTTCCTATGTGTCGAGGGATTTGGAAATTTAAAAGCTGTGGTCAACCTATTTTGAATTGCTCCCAAATTCAAACTAAAGCGGATGGAGTGTTTCATCCCAATCCAATTTTAAAATCCACAACTGTTTTATGAACAATTTAGCTAACAAAGTAACATATGTAAGAAAACTTAATGGATCATAACACCAGTGGCTTGATCTATTGATGCAAGACTAGACATTAAGTTTCTACGTTTCAACAACCGCTGAAGCTAAAGGTAATGAGGATCTCTCGTCTTCTGCTAATTGACATAAAAGGTACCGTATTTAATTCGTACGTATCCACAGATTCGTTTGGTGAAAATCTCTATATACACTGATATCTACAATGTTTAGTTAATTTGACGGTACACAATACGTCATTAAGAAACACCCCATATCTTAGAAAAAGTGATTTTTCATAAAAAAAAATATCTATTTCTGAGCAGTCATTAGCCATAACCGGAGTTTCGAAATAACGTACAGGGTGGTGGTTAAGAAATAAGGACGTGAAATTGTATCACGAGTAATAATCCATATCGGGATTCCACCTCGGAATAAAAGATAAAAAGCTATAAACTTATATAAATCTTTGTTTTAGCATTTTATAAGTTGGCTCAAAAGTCTAATAGAATCTCGTGTACGCGAGTCAAGATATTCAAGGTCAAAGGTTGAAAGAATCGGTTTTTTGTAAATATCTCGTTTTCTATGTTCTAAATGACATTTTGATTTATTATAAAAGTTGTAGAGCATAAAATTCTCTACAAATTTTGTTTAAAGCAATATTCTATACATTCAACCGTTCTTGATACATCAAATATTTGCAAACTCATTATGGCTCAAGTATTGTTGTTGTATTAGACGGATACTCGGACTATTGTAAAAATATTAAAGCAATGGAACAACTAAGAAGAACTGCTGCTCTTTCAAAATCTTACGAAGTTTGTTTTAATTACAATCAGCCAAAAAAAGTTTTTATCGAATCGATGTAATAAAAAAAACTTTATTGACATGCTTATTGAGAAATTAAAAACTGTTAACATCACGACAAAACAAGCCAGATATGATGCTGATGTTCTTATCGTCGAAACAGCCATTGTAGAATCTGAACGTCAAAGGACCGCGACTGCCGTTATCATAGGGGAAGATATTGATGTGCTAGTTCTTTTAATAGGACGATGATGAAGAAGAAAATTAAGTTGCATTAATAATGAAAATAACAAAAAACCTCACATTTATACTTAAACTCTAATAAATTACTGATACGCAAATGGTAAATAAAAATATAATTAAAATGCAATGAAATTATTTCACTATAATATTTTAATATTTATATAAATTAAGTAAATATTATTGGAAGGATGTCTGACTTTAATGAATAATATCTATAAATATAATATATTAAATAGTAAATAATCAAGGTTTTTTCATACTTATATTTTTAATAAATAATTAACTTTATAAATCGTATTATTTATTGGATTCCACAGTTGAACTTGCGTTATGATATATACAGCTAAGCGCTCCCCACTCTTCGCGCTCTATCTCAACAACGGTTGAATGTATAGAATATTGCTTGAGACAACATTTGTAGAGAATTTTATGCTCTACAACTTTCATAATAAATCAAAATGTCATTTAGAGCATAGAAAACGAGATATTTACAAGAAACCGATTCTTGCGACCTTTGACCTTGAATATCTTGACTCGTGTGCACGAAATTCTACGAGACTTTTGAGAAAACTTATAAAATGCCAAAACAACGATTTATACAAGTTTACAGCTTATTATCTTTCATTCCGAGGTTTACACTTTTTTTTGCCTTATATGACTGGATTATAAAGTTTTAAAGGGAGTTAAACTTTTTTGAGAGGGAATTAAAAATGTTACAGGAAAAATCTTTTTGTGATTTCAATAATAATAATAATTTTATTCATCCTTTCGATCACAATACAATGAAATAGAACATGTCAATAAATAGAATAAAATATAAAATAATATGGCGAATTATACTATATGCACATATACACAAAAATATACAGTAGTACAGCTCAGAACAGGTAGCTCTTTTTTTTAGATATAAAATGTATGATTTAAAAATTTATCGACTGAATAATAACAGCCACTTATTAAATAGCTCCGTAATTCTTTCTTAAAGAAATATAAGGAAGCCTTTTCTTTAATTTCGTTAGGTAGACCATTAAAGAATTTTATTCCAGCCAGTAGTGGAGACTTTTCATAGAGAGCAGTTCTATGTTTTGGAATTTTTAGTAAATTACCATGTCTGGTAGGGTAATTATGTAGTTGCGAATATGTCTCGTACTTGCTAATATTCTTTTATATATATATATATGAGACAATTATATATATACACGCAAGGAAATGTCAATATAGCGTGTTGCTTAAAGAAAACTCTGCAAGTCGAAAATTAATCGTATAACTCTTTTTTGAGCAATCAGAGCTCTCTCGCTATCAGAAGCGCCACCCCACAAAATGACATTATACGACAGCACTGAATTTATGAGGGCATAATAAACATTTATTAGTGTTTTTTGGTCTAATACACCTTTCAGTTGTAAAATTGCATAATAGCCACTACTTATTTTCTGACAGACATTATTAATGTGATATCTCCAACTCATATCACTGTCAATATGGATACCAAGAAATTTTGTCGTTTCACTTGGAGCAACTGTTAATTGATTATATGTAATATTTATGTCTGTACGACTTTTCCTACAAAAAAACTGTAGCAACTGGTGTTAACAATCAATTTATTAGTACCACACCAGTTGATAAATTGTTCATAAAGAGTATTGAGCTTATCCTGCAGCTCCTCAGGAGTGTCTGCCTCCTCTGCTATGGAAACGTCGTCTCTGAACAGCACAACGCATTCAGTACCAATATGAAGTGGTAAATCATTTATAAATAAAAGAAAAATAAGTGGCCCCAGTACAGAACCCTGAGGAACCCCAAGATCAATACAATACTTCTCTGAACTGGCTTCTTCTAGTTTTACAAAAATTTTTCTAAAGCTGAGATTCGATATTATCCATGAAAGAAAGTTACCTTTAAATCCCATCGCAGAAAGTTTATCTGCCACGAATGTCGGATCTATAGAATCAAAAGCCTTGGACAGGTCAAAAAAATGGCAGCAACGTACTTTCTGTCATCCACGCGATTGTACACAAATTCAAAAAAGTCAGCCGCCGCACTCTCAGTTGACCTGCCAGGGTGAAATCCATTTTGACATTTGGAAATAATTTGATATTTAGTTAGATATGGAAATATTTTGTTATATATAGCGCGTTCAATTATTTTGCATATGACAGTGAGTACAGTGATAGGCCTGTAATTATCTATTATGTGTGGATCATTGTTTTTGTAGATTGGAATTACTTTCCCTATTTTCAGTTCTTCCGGGAATTTTCCCAGTTCTACAGATAGATTGACAATGTGGGCTAGTGGCTCGGCGATAAACTGAGCAATAGATTTAATAATTTTTGAAAGTTCAGCATGAAATTTGAAAATTCTATCTTAATAATTATGATTTGATTAAAGTAATTGTATCAATTAAACCAAAGTTCATAATTTATTGAATAGCATGATGACAAAACATAAATGCAAAAATATCTTTTTCCTATAGAATTTTTAATTTCCCCTCAAATAACTTATACTTTGCAATTAAGTTAGCAGAAATTTTGTCAAAAATATTCAAAATAGTGTATCTATTGTAATAAATCATGATAGTGATTAATAAAAAATATAAATAAAGCTAGTAGTTATTATTTGAATCGAATAATTACGAACTGTAGAGTGGGCGATACCGCGAACCAACTGAATATTTATTTATTTTTCACTATGTTGCGGCAATCGGATTATAATGAAACTTCTACTGGTTTATTTACATATGTATAGCTATATTTAAGAATTTTTTTCTAAGGTGGTTTCTGTAATGAAACCTTATAAAAGCCACTTTTGAAAAAAAATTTTGTTAAATAAAAATGTTAATAGTTAAGTAAGACACTTGAAAAAATACATTTAATTTTCATACTTCATATTCCCTAAAATAACATTTTTGGTTCGTCACTCCATCTCTATTAGATTCAGAGAAAAAAAAGTTTAAAAAACGCATCTTAAAATACATACTTTTCAACGTTACTCAGTGATGTAAAAACAATTTAAACAATAGTGTGAATAGATAACCCATTAAACAAAATATTAGTTGTAATATTCGGCTTTGGGGACACATTTCATATGGTTATCATCCCTTTGGGGTAAAAATGGGTGTATATATTTAAGAATCACGAGGTACCTTCCAGACTAGAATATGGCAACCCAATATTTTCTAGAGCTCCTATCATGCTATTTTCGCTAAAAGATAGTTTCATTCATGTACCTTATGAGGTAGCAGCCGCCGCCCAGTTTACAAGTATTCCAACATGATGGTAGAAATGGTTCAGCTGCCTTATTAGACACCTCCTCTAATTTGGATAGATAGGCATTGTTAAAATAAAAGCGTATCTGAACAAGATTAGAAGAAACACTAAATAGGTTTAGATTGTTCCTAGCCTATCATAATCCGTTGCACTTATGACAAAGTTACTAACTGGGGCAATTCATCCGCATTTAGCATATATTAAATATTTGAAACTATGTTAAACTATGCGCATGTTACCAGCAAATACGTTGGTAAACTCAGAAGAAAGAATACTTAACATAAATTCAAAGTATGCACTGTTAAAGTCTACAACTTTGGTTTGAGAAAATAAGTTGGTACGGTAAGCGCAAGGATGAGATCCAGCATTAGCATTCTAGAAGCGCCCCGACACTGATGCACGACGTCGGCGTAATGTTGGCAAAGAGAGCGCTCGTCCGCTTTTTTAGATGCCCTTCTACATCAAATCGGAACAAATCGCCCTCATTCCCTATGAATTTACTATCAGGATGCCTCTATATCAGCTGATATATAAATCCCTCTAGTGCCCTCATCCATCTTCAGGTGCATAACAATTTATTTTTTGCAAAAATTCGATTGAAATTGATTTTAAATCGACTTCAAAGAATTTAAAAAAGAAGGAGGTTCTCAATTCGACCTGTGTTTTACTTCCACATCGAGAAAGTATAGTAATCATAAAAAATAGAAATTTTTATTTGTTCAAATAGGCCTAGAATGTCATTTTCAGATTGAACAAAAACAAATTTCTGTCTGTACATCTGTCTGTAACTTTTCTTGTGCGCACGATTACTCTGGAACGGTTTATAATATTGACTTGTTTGGTATACTTACGTATTATACCAAGATCAGGAACAAGATTATATTTTGATCTTATTCCGTTGAAGGGTAAGGGGGTAAATGGGAGTAAGCAGTTACAGCAAGCAAGTAAGAATCCATAAATTTTTTATTTAGCATGTGTACGAGAACCAAAAAGGCCTGAAATTTGTTTTTGACATCAATAACCTCCTCTACGACCCTCTATCACCTCCTCTATCCTGCCCATCCCAGTACTATTATCCACAGAGCCTCTTCTAGGCCATGAGACGCCTTCGTGCGAGAGCATTTTTGGCGCCCTTTTAATACTATAAAATTGGCTTTTTGGCGCCCCATGGCCTAGTGCGCCTTCGTGCGTGGCACGAAATGGCCCCCCTTTAGACGCGGCCCTGATTATCCACCAAACTAGCTAGTAACTATAGCAATTAACTTGATTTTTTTCACCGAATTATCAACCTTCTCCTTGCAATTAATAAACTTCACTTTTAACCCTTAACGTTAAGTTTACAGTATTCTCACGTTATTTTTATTTATTTTTTTCAATTTACATACATACCTACCTACATTTACAATACATACCTATATATTTATTTTATATAAATCTACTTAATAGGACGGGAGCCAGCGACACTATTTTTGGAACATTTGCTTAAAATTATTATTTTTTTGTGTTATATTTAAACTGTGTTCCCACAAAATCGACTCCTGCAGGCGCACCAGCGCCAATGGGCCAACGCCTGACAGTACTTGGTCCTAGCTCCTACTAAAGCCAGGTTCTGTCGAATGGCCGGCAGCACAAGTTTTTTAAAAATTTCAAGTAATAAACTACACACAAAAAATATTTTCGGCTTTAAACAATTCTGTCAATTGACTTTATTTTAATTACATGCTTATGTTAATGATAAGAGCACGCCGGTCTAGAATGAGTGTGGCAGGAAATCTTTTCCCATCATACTGTAATGTCAATAAAGGACACAGAAAATATCAACTTTAAACATAAATAGCTTTTAACCTACCCACAATAAAATTGTGGGAGGTTACTACGATTAGTCCAAAATCTAAAATTGAGATAACATCAAATCTTTACGTTTTGAGGTCCCAGGAACCCAAAAAAATGGTCTGTATGTGTGTGTGCGTGTGTGTGTATGTATGTTAGCACGATAGCGTCGAAGCTACTAAACGGATTTCGGATTTGGATAAAACTTTGCATGAGGGTTTCTTTAGTGCTCCAGAAGATCTGAAAAGATTTTGGTTAAGATCGGATTGCGTTTAGTGCCGTTTTGGCACAACAAGTTGTTTATTTTATGATTACGTACAATTTGTAATCGAACCATTGAAAAGCAGTAAAAATTTCAATTTCAACGATATATCATAACCGTACTCTTTCGATTTGGTTTCCGTGAAAAAAATTAAAAAAAGAAAATAGCACGCTTCTTGTGTAAGATATATTTTATGATCTAACCTAACGTTCGATAGACTAGTGTGTTAAAGCGTGCAGACTGTATGCTAAGTATTTTTGACGTGTCAAGTGGATCGAGAGATTACAAGCTTTTTCGACATTTATAAAGCCCACGGAAGGTGTGAGAGGTCTTCGTGCACCGCTCACAAGCCCTGCAAGTGTAAGCAACCCCACCGGAACGCTTTCGGCGGAGTTTTTTCCAATAAAGCTTTAAAAGTGACAGTGACATAATATTTTAAAAGATATTTCCTCTACCTCCGGCATCCCTCTGGAAATTCTTCCAGCGGCATAACCTAAAAATAGTGCTACATATCCTAAAAACAATTTAAGACATTGGTACCAACTTAAAAATTTTTTCGAAAATTTTCAAAAACCAAATTCCCCCACAAAAACATTGGAACCAAAAATTTGACAGTTGTCACTTCGGCGACGGATTTAGTGAAAAATTGGTCGAGGCCAGAAGATAAAACAAAATATATTAACTCAAACTTCAACCATCCACCATGAACACTACCCCGGCCACATCTGGCAGGGAAGTTGTCCACCAAGAGTTATATGATTTTTCCCAGAGATGGCCATCCCTACCATCCATTACCAACGAACGGGTTTTTTTTGCTTAGTTGTATTTCCCGTATCAATAATCAAAATTATTAAGTGCTCTTGGCTACGAACTTAGTTTTTACAGTGTTGTGTTTATTTTTATATTAATTTTAGGTCCATGTGGATACATCATAATTTTAACCTAGTTTTTAAGCCTGCCTACAGAAGACAGGAGCTACTATCCCACATTTCCATTTTTCTCCAAGCCAAACCGGACCTACCCCGTCCAGCTTCACACCCGTCTCGGCGGTGTTCATCGTGGTCGTCTGGCTGGCTCCGGGCTAGGATCCGATGAGGCAGATATTTCTATTAAAACATTGAATAAAATATTAATGTTGTGCAGACTATAAATTTAACACTCAAGTTCTTGGGTCCAAATCCCACCGAACGCAAGACTATTTTTTCTGTTTTAATATGAACAAAATATTTCAACCTAATAAATATAATTAAATGAGTTCGTTCATATTTTTTAGTGCTATTTTCGGCTGCAAAGATCCACCGTGTGGGGCGGTTCCAGCCACTTCCAGTAGCTGCCGATTTTTTTTTTTTTTTTTTTAATAATCAAAATGCTGCTGCCAAGCATTGGCCCGATAACGAATTGGTAGGAGTTTTTTTTGTGGATAAATTACATTTTAATATGATCCAAAAATAAATACACAAAGTTTAAACATATATTATATAGCAAGTAAGAGTGTCGCTGGCTTCCGCACTATAAAGTATTTATTTAGTATTACTATTTTTTATATTTTTTATGCACTGTTGTAAATTGTATTTTGGAAATGGGCTTAGATCCAATTAAATTATTAAATAAGCCAAAAACATCAGATGCTTCTAGATACCTTCTTAATTCGTTATTTGAGATAGGACTATAACATACCGAAAAATGAATTTTACAACCTTCTGAACTTTCTTGCTCTACAAAAAATTGTACTCATTGAAATATGCGCTGCCCAACACCCTTTCATGGACAGAATCAAGACTCATCGCTAATAACAATGTGATAGGTAGATATACAGCATCGGCAATTTCTGGATTAGGTATTGTATAGTTTCAACGAGTAACCGACCGCCCATAATAAAGGCGTCTACCCAGTACCCTAGCAGAGCAAACTGTGACACGCCTCTTAATTTATACCATTGCTTGCTTCGATCTCGTTTGCTCGTATTGCTGTACCACAGAGTACAGTAACTACACAGAGGCGAAAGCAAGCCTTCCCGCCGAAACCAAATTTGTATACGCATCGCCATTTTTTAACTGGTATATCAATCAACCTCACTTTCTAAATTCACTTGTCATTGCTGTCAAATGGCGACTGACTGAACTTAATAATTGAATTTTTCATAATAGAGTTTTTATGGACATTATGTCATACAAAATGGCCAGTTTTTGTTGTATTATTAGTTGTTGAAGTGTGGCAATCCGAGAAAACATCAGTTTTTATAAAATAACGTCGATTTACAACCAGAAGAGGTTAGGGTTAAAAGATTCTAAGCATCGACTGTAAGTCGATGATTCCAAGCAATTAAAAGGAATTATTTTACTGGAATATTCCAAGTATTTTATTAATGGTAAGTTGTTACTTGTTAATTTAAGAATTTGATTTTTAGTGTGGATTTATGTTGCAGGAAAGTCCGTAATTCAAGACCACTATGATCCATCTAGTTAGATGTTTATGGGATACAACTTTAAAAGCTAAATGTGGAACTAAAAGTGCTTGTGATAATAATAACTACTGCTTAAGCAAACAATAAACAATTCATGGTAAAAAATAACACTTTATATTAATTTGTCAGCATTTTTAATAATCATTTATGTTTAAATTTTAGTTGAGCGACGGTAGAGCTGATGCTGAGGGAGAAAGAAGCTTAATAGCATTTTTTAAATCAGGTATCTCAAGAGAAAAATACACAGACTACATTAAGATATCTGATGAAGTGCTTAAATCAAAGAAATTTAAAGTATTGCTGTCATTGATTGATCTGGAACTAAACGTCCTTTTAAAATATATTGTGTGGTGTTTAAAAACCCAATGTTGGGATTGTTTAACATTCAAAAACTATGAAATTAAGACTGAAAGTGATCCTCCAGTCAGTGAACACATAAATAAAGTCCGAATGGGTCTTGAAAGTGTCAAATTGTAGCAAATATTCTTTGAATTATGTATTTACAAATGTTACTTATTATTACTTAGATATTAGTATGTGTATAATATAATCATTTATTTTTTATTGCAATATAGATCTTTCTTTATATCTCCAGTAAGTTTCTTGTTAATTCTTCTTCTGAGTATTAATGGAACGTTGGATAATAAATAATTTGATATTTAGTAAATATATTTTGTTTTACTTTCAGTTAAATGCAAAGATGCATGTATATATAAGTTCTACATAATCGACTATTTTAATTTACTGCTAACAACAATAATACAAGTGATAAATAAAATATAATAAAAAGTGAATATATGTATTTAATAAAATACAAGGGATATTTAACAATTGACTTACCTACATAAAATAATAAAATACATGTTAGACATATTATACAGTATCGGAAAGTTCTACCGTTGAGATTGCATAGTTTCAACGACTTAACCGACTGCCTACAATAAAGGCGTCTACCAGTACCCTAGCAGAGGCAAAGCAGACACGTCCCTTAATGTACATCATTGCTTGCTTTGCTCTCGCTTGCTCTCAAACGCTTTCCGATACTGTATAACATTAACAAGACACGATAAAAAGAAGTTTTTGTACAAATTACAATGGTTTGTATAGTTCCATCTATAGGTATATCATAGGCAACTGGAAGACGTGTACACCTTTTTACATATTTCAAGTAGTTTAATACTCCAGATCTTCATTGTTTACTTTATATGGTATTTTTCACAGAATTTATAACATTTATAACCTTCGAACATAGCCACCGTGTTTACTGCTAAAAAATTGAAAGGAAAGACTGATGGGTAGTGAACGATTTTGTCTAGATTAGTAACACAGTCACAATGAGTAATCCAAGGAGTCGATGGCTTTTGTTGAAGATGCTACGCTAAGAGTTCATAACCTGAAAAATGAATTTGCATGTTGGCAATTATTCATTAAGCAATGTTTAATCAGGTAAGCATATATTGAAAAAAATGTTGATCATCGACAACTAAGTCTTACCTTTGCAAAAAGCTTTTATCCTGCAAATTTCTTGGAGAGTACTTCTTACACCCAACCACATATACCTTCAAGATTTTTGAGTGCCTTGAACTCATCCTTTTGTCTACGCATTTCTCTCAAAAACCAAGCAATTCTCAGTATATTATGAGATATTTACACCAACATTTGTACTAGTCATTCACCATTTCTCAAAACGTTAGCGATTTATTGTCAGATTTGATAATACTTTCATATGATTCACATTTTCTCTCCAAGCTGATTCAATATTATTCAATTCTCGCCAAATTATATAATATTTTATTTTGTAGGTTTCTCAGCGATTGTCAACTAAAATACTGGAATATATATAAATCTTCCTTTTTAGCTTACATTCTGAAAGTATAAAACATCCTATTAAATTTTCATAATTTCGAACACATTATAATAACTATAATTAAATAGGTATTCAATCAGTCAGATACGTTTTTCATAACATGAAGTTTAAAAGGTTATGTTATATTTTTATACATTTCTTTCTACTCACTTTATTTATATAGTCTGGAATGAAGACACTCAAATAGCGCTGAACTAAATAGAAAAAACAAAGATTCACGTTCAAAATATTTCATAGAGCCACTAACAATAATTATTATTTAAATATTTGAGAAATAAAAACTAATAAAGCTTGGTTGCTGTGTGTGTTGCTTGGGTATTTGCTTTGCTTTAGCCAATAGCCAATTTGGCCGGCGCCTTATTTAAATATATTAGAAGGTATATAGTTTTTTTGAAAAATACATTTCCTTGGTAAGGAAATTAGAATACTCCTTCGTCACATTATAATAATATTTTTAGCTCGAAATCGAAACAAAAAAATATCAAGTGGTATCATTATGACAATTATAATAATTACATTTCAGAAAATTTGCTAGGGCCTAACTCAACTGAAAATAAACGAAGTTTATAAACAATTCAAATGGTAATATTTTTCTATCCAAATTGAAAAACATTTTTTCTTCAGTGTATCCTTAAATGTAGGGTACAGAAAAAATTTAAAAACATATTTCTCTCAGTGTAGACGTAACTGGTACCCAAGGTCACGAAAAACGAGCCATCTAAAATCAAAGGAGCCGACAAAGCCTTCGCCTCTGTGTAGGTACTGTACTCTGTGGCTGTACCTAATCAAACGCTTGCCTATACTGTAGAAGAGCTCCTTGTCTAAACATATTCATTCTCATATCAGTAACTTTTTTTCTTTGTTAGCTTTGGATGTCTCCATTCAGCCACGATGTTTTCTATAATAATAACAACAATAATCTTACCTTTTATTAAATCTATAACCGCTAACCTAACTAAATATTAATCTAACCTACGAATTAAAATCTAACCTAACACGAAGAACCGGATAATATGACAGGACATAATAACTCTGGGATTATTGGAGAGGGACACCCATTTCACGTCAAGGTGCCCTTCATGACGACTTTACTTAATACACAAAACACACGAAGCAATGCAATGGTAAGAAAGTGATTATAAACAGAGGGTAGGAACAGAGGAACTCATCTAAACCTATATTTTGACACGACATAACCTGATAAATTCCCAGAATATATATTTAAATTTTTTATTCGTGGTTACTTTATATAATAGTGAGGTACTATCCACAGGTAACGAGTTACCGTTCTCCACAATATTTCGGTGAGGAAATTTACAGGGATTGAATATTGAATTAAAATTACATTGACCACTACCAGTGGTTGATGTCCCCAATATTTCCGTTAAAATCACAGAATGAGGCAACGGATATATGTTACGAACATCTGTCTGTTGTACGGAAATTCGAGAAAGGATGGATTAGAAGGTAGGCGGCTATATATGCAACATGATAATTACTTCCACATCCAGTGGAAGTATAGTAACGACAAAAAAAATTTTTTAAATTTTTATTGTTCAAATAAGCTTAGAATGTCATGAAAAGTCGAGATTTTAAGTTTGAGTGAAAAAAACATTTCTGTCTGTCTGTAACTTTTTTTGTGCGCACGTTTACTCTGGAACCGTTTACGATATTGACTTGAAATTTGATACACATATGTACTTTAACGAGATCTGGAACTAGATTATATTTTCATCTTGTTCCGTCGAAGGGTTGGGGGGTAAATTGGGGTAAATCTGGAGTAAATAGGTAAATTAAGCAGCTAAGAGTCCATAAAATTGGTCTTAAAATATTTTTGGCATTAGCCACCCCCACCCCATTATTAAAGGGGAGAAAAAAAATTGTGATTTAGTGTATGTACAAGAACCAGAAATCTCAAAATATTTTTTTACTTCATCCACCCCCACAACACCCCCATCACCACCCCTACCCCACTACCGATGTGGGGTATCGTTTTATGGGTTTTTGGGGTAGAGGATTTCAAATATTATATTATTAAAGTTCCATAAACAATTATTTCCACTTACAAAATTTTTTCGTTGTGAGTGACTTGGATAGAAAATCTGGATGTGGAAGTAGTGATTCCTTGGGCAGCGGTTTTTATATTTGCGTCCATTCTTCTTCCCATTTTTTTCGCATATCCATTCTGGAATTGGAAATTGCGTCATAATGATATGGTAAATAGTCAATTCCAAGACCTTTAGTATGTTTAGTTATTAAGTCTGCACTTCGTTGCCAATTGTTCCGGAGTGTCCGTTCACCCAAATAAAGACAACTTCCCTGTTTATTGCTCACAGCTTTGTAACTTTTTCCAAAATATGCGTTATTATTTTATATTTCATAATGCGTTTCTTGGGTTTGAAATTGCAGTTAGGACAGATTGAGAGTCTGACGTGATCAAAATTGTTACAAAGGAGTGGTGATTTTCGATTGCCCACTCTAGACTTGTATTAATAGCCGTAAATATTGAACAATGTTCATTTAGCTGATGTCCAAAAGATATTCCTCTGTTTTTAATGAAGAAGTCACACCCAACGCCATTTCTAGATTTGGGTCCGTCAGTGAATAATTGACGAGAATTGAAATATTTAAATGTTATTTCTAGAACTATTTGGTTATTATTTGTGGCATTGTCATATTTGGGAAAGATGACTTTGGCTTTCATGTGCGAAATATTACAGGCCGCCTGAAAGAATGACAAGGTTTCCTCTTCATTTATAGAGCTGTTATTTGGGATGCTGATGAATACTTCGGCCAAGATATATTTTTTTAATTTGCTAGTATGGTATTGTCAATCTAAAGGAAGCAAGGATAGTTAATTTTACGCAAATACTGTTGTTGGAAATATTTAATTTTTTTAATATAAACTTGTGGGCCAAATATATTCTTCTAAGATAAAGTGGGGGCTCATTGCATTCCGCCAATAGGATGTAGCGTGTAATGTTTTATACTGTAAACCTGTCTAGTTTAACAAGTCGAGAATGTGGAGCAGAATCATAGAATATACTGCCATAGTCCAATATAGATCTAACGTACGATCTGTAGATTGTAAATTGTAGATTGTCAAGGGGTCGCTTGGCTCTTTCAGCCCCACTTCACATCGATCTGAAAAGATCTTTTGTGACTTACTCTACAATTAGTTGTTGCCCAGGACTCCCAAGTTTTTGTAAAGCTTGTGATTTTCCTGGGGGCTAATTTCCCTATGTCTTCAGGCGTTAGTTCCACTTTTTCTAGGTACTTTAGCTTAGTGCGGACTAGCATCTTGCATTCGCAAAGAATATGTTCCGCGGTTTCTATTGCAGAATCGCAGTATCTGTACATATCGTTGTCTGTCTTGCCCACGTTCTTAAGATGGTATCTTAAAGGGCAATGGCCTGTTATAAGGCCTGTTATCAACCTTATGTCGGACTTTAGTCTATTGTCCATGTACTGTAGAAAGGAACTAAAACGTTAAAGGGTTTTTATTGTTTCTTATGTTCAATTGACCCCAAGATATGAAAAAACCGCGGAGTGCTACCATTTAAAGTGGTGCGTTTTTGAGATCGAAGTAAAACGGTCCACTTTTCATATTTTTTTTTGCTCGAAAACTATGAATTTTTTCTATAAACACGTCAATAGAAAAGTGTGTAGAGAATTAAATTTCCAATCGAAATGGCACCTTCAGAAGTCAAAAATTTTTTTTTCACAAAAATACATCCAAAAAACAAAACAAAAAAAAGCGAAAAAATGCAATTTTTTATTTTTTTTTTATTTTAGCCTGTAACTATTTTTCGGGTACATTTAGGCATAGACATTGCTATGTAACAAAAAAAGCTGGCGTTTTACCCGTTAAAATGAGATTTTGTAAACAGTTTTACGATTAATAGTGACCGAGATATAGCGTTTCAAAGTTTGCAACTTTTAACATTTTTTACTAATTTTTACTATTTTTTTTCAAATTTCGTCCTGTAACTTTTTTCTGAGTGAATTTAGGTGTAGACATTATTATATTAAAGTGAAATCTGACTTTACGCTCGTTGAAATGGTGGCTGGTAAAAGTCTCTACGACAAATAGAAACCTAGATGCAGCGTTTCGAAGAGTGTTACTTTTATTAACTTTCTTCCAATTTTTACGTTCTTTTTTAAATTTCGGCCTGTAACATATTTGTCAAATACAGATATTGCTACATGGAATGTACTCGCAGCATTCTTGTTTAAATGGTCTCCAATAGAAGTTTATGTGATCAATAGTAACCAAGATACAGTCTAGATATAGTAGGTTATTGTACTTAAAAAATAACTTTTTACATTTTTCCACTTCTGAACTTTATTATATCACGTGTTTTTTTTTTTTTTGTTCAAATAACTTAGATTAATAACTTACATTATGAAATTATTCAAATGCTGGATTTAACATATTTTCAAAATCAAATTCGATTTCTTCATCGGCATCTATGTAAACATCGTCTTCCGTTATTTGAGGTACATCAGCGTTTTCACAGTTCATTCCCATACATTCTTTGCAAAAACTGGAGCAATTCATTCCCAATTTCCTGCAATCACAGTTTCCTCTGCATCCTTTGGTGCATTTACAGGCTATTTTTTCCAGAAAGACTTGTGGTGTGGGAGGTTTATTTGTCAAAATTGGTACTAGTCCATTTTCTGAACTTTTCCAACCCCAGATGAGAGGATTTACAATATTTACTTTCCAATGTTGCATTTGCAAGTAAGTTCTTAAACCATGATGTTTAGCAGCATCAGTTGTTGGAGGCAATCGGGACAATGAGAATTTCGCACCTGTTGAGTACTTCTGAAATAACTTATAGCGACAGGACATCAATTTTCATACCGTACAGTAATGTTATAATACATTCAGAAGCAGAACCGATGGCTGCTGGACTTGCATTTTCACACAAAAATTCATTTAAATACTTTTTCAAAATCAAAATATTCTTAATAATGAAATTCAAGAATTTCTTTTTACCAATACCAAAAAAGGAAGAGGTTGTATCACAGCCACTGAATGCATGGACGAAGCTAAAGTATTTTTGTAGATGATTAAATTTGAAGAACGTAAAAATTGGAAGAAAATTAATAAAAGTAACACTCTTCGAAACGCTGATCTAGGTTTCTATTTGTCGTAGAGACTTTTACCAGCCACCATTTCAACGGGTGTAAAGTCAGCTGTCACTTTAATATAATAATGTCTACACCTAAATTCACTCGGAAAAAAGTTACAGGACGAAATTTGAAGAAAAAAATAGTAAAAATTAGCAAAAAAAGTTAAAAGTTGCAAACTATGAAACGCTGTATCTCGGTCACTATTAATCGTAAAACTGTTTACCTACGATCACTACTGTAAATAGTAAAAAACACACTGCCTGCGATCTATGTAAGTTGAACTTTACATATTGTAAACAAATCGCACTGTAAACAAATCGCACGGTAAACAAAACGCACGGGACACGCAGTTATAGGTGGCTTATATCGCTGACGCGGGGTTTAAAAAAACAAATGCGCCTACGTAATTTTCAAACACTGTCAAAATTGACATAATATTTGTTGAATAATATTGTTGACAAGTAAACTAAATCTAGATTTTACTAAATAAATAAGTAAATATGATCGTAGGTAAAGTATAGTACATAATTCGAGTTGTAAAGCAATTACGCACTCATGGAAATACGCACTCGCCGCTACGCGGCATCGTGCGTAACTTTTCCATTCGTGCGTAATATGCTTCTTACAAAACTCATTACGTAATATACTATTACAAAATCTCATTTTAACGGGTAAAACGCCAGCTTTTTTTGTTATACAGCAATGTCTATGCCTAAATGTAACCGAAAAATAGTTACAGGCTAAAATAAAAAAAAAATAAAAAATTGCATTTTTTCGTTTTTTTTTGTTTTGTTTTTTGGACGTATTTTTGTAAAAAAAAAATTTTTGACTTCTGAAGGTGCTATTTCGATTGGAAATTTAATTCTCTACTTACTCACTTTTCTATTGACGTGTTTATAGAAAAAATTCATAGTTTTCGAGCAAAAAAAAATATGAAAAGTGGACCTTTTTACTTCGATCTCAAAAACGCACCACTTTAAATGGTAGCACTCCGCGGTTTTTTCATATCTTGGGGTCAATTGAACATAATAAACAATAAAAACCCTTTAACGTTTTAGTTCGTTTCAACCCTCTTTTTTTGTACATAGACAATAGCCTACTTTTCGAGTTAGAGAAGCCTTGTGGAATTCTTTGACGAATAAGCGATGAACTTTTTCGCTTGTCTTTGGCCCGGAGTATTCCTCCAGTTCCTTTCCCTTTCTGTTCCTTTTCCAATTTTAGGACCTCCTCCGTTATGCGTCCCTTAGATAAGCCTCAAAACGGTTCGGGCCCAAAAAATGGGGCTTCAGCACCTTTTTTTTTTTTGCAAGGGCGTCAGCTAATTAATTTCCTTCTATTCCCTCATGCCCTGGTACCCTCATCAAGGTAACATTATTGTTTTTTGCCAGTTGCTTCAGGGATTGTCTAATTTTAGACTCAAAGGTATAGGACTTGAGAGCTTTTAGCGCTGCCTGGCTGTCTGAGAGTATATAGATCTTTGCCCTTTGAATGCCTTTATTTATGCATTCCTGGGCACATAGGTCTATAGCATAGATTTCTGCTTGGAAGATGGTTGGGGTTTTGCCTAGGGCTCTTGATAGCCTACAGTTAGACCTCCCGCACCAACCCCTTCAGCCATCTTCGATCCATCTGTGTATCAGATGAGTAACCCCTTCTCCAACTGCAGGACTTCGACTTTGCTCGTTTGGCGGCTCTTGATTAGCACCTCAAACGGGCAGTCAAAATCCCGCTTAATTGGCATAGAGTAAGTGGGTTTGGTCACGGATTAAAGTTTAATTATTTATAGAATCCTTAGGTGACCAACCAGATCTCCTGGTTTGAAAGAAAGTACCTGCTGCAGCCTTAAGACACCAAGTGCTGCCTCTTTCTTTACATACAAATGTAGAGGAAGCAGGTCTAGCATTGCCTCCATAGCTGCTGTGGGACAGGAGCGCATTGCTCCTGTAATCCCTAAGCAGGCAAGGCGTTGAAACTTCTGCAACTTTCCTTGTGCTAATTTTTCTTCAGTTTTTGGCCACCATACATATGATGCATAGTTGATCATGGTTCTCACAACCGATAGGTAGGACTAGTAGATCATCTTCGGTTTTAGACCTTAAGTCTTATCAAATAGCCTGCGGCACACGTGCACATAGCCGCAGTGGATTTGGTAAATGTTCTTTCTAGGTGTGAGTTCCAGGTAAACCTTTGATCCAGGATACGATCTGTAGAAAAGAAGCGCAATTTTGATATCTGCACCTCAAGCACGTTTACAAGTTATTTTTAAAATATTAATACCTTTTTCTGCTTTAGTTACGCATTGGGATATGCGCATTCCAGTTTAGTTTGCAAATACTGTGACATTTGCCAAGCACAAATTAGTTATATTAGGCAGCTGGTGTCTAGTGTAAATTACGACAGCCGATTTTTTAGGAGATATATCAAAGCCTAGATTAATGAAGACATTTTTAGAACAATACATTGAATAATTTGGATCTACAATACCTTGACTATAATTCTTATTGATTCCACAATTACAAAAATCGTCAGCATATTGTAAAACATTAATTCGGTTATGCATAATCCTATGAAAGTCTTAGGTGTATATATTAAATAGTAGGGGGCTAAGGACAGATATCTATTTTTCTGGGACCTAACAATATTCCATTATTGGATCTAACAAACAAATTCCGACTAAAAAAAAAAATTGTAATATTTGTTACAATGTCCAACGGAATTTTTCAAGTTAATGGCTTTTCATAAAGTATGTGAAGATTTACATGATCATAACTAGCTGAGGTATAAGATAAAGTGCCATCAAATAGTCCTTCCTTGAAAAATTCAAGAATCTGTTACGAGTTGTGAGATGCACTCGGTTTTATCTTTTCCAATTCGGAAACCATACTGACTTTCTGGAATTAATTTATATTTCTCAAGCCACCATCCAAGTCGGCATTTACTAGTCCTTTCTAGAGTTTTTGGTATACATGATATGAGAGAAATGGGCCTAAATGAATCACCCTCAGTTGACTTGGGTATTGGCACATTTGTGTCCCTTTATTGAAATATTGTTAAAAATTTCGCATAAGAATAGTTATGCGCCAGATGGAAGGTGTTTAATTATGGTATAATTAATGCGATTTAAACCGGGAGCAGTAATGAAGGTACTTTTGATGTTGGGTTCAAGTTCATCTATACGAAGGCGCAGAAGGGCCACTGAAATATTTTTCTTAATTCCGAGTTTAATCTCGGAATTCCGACTTTATACTCGGAATTCCGACTTTAATCTCAGAATTCCGAGATTAAAGTCAGATTTATGATTTCATTTGAAAAACGTTTATGTAGCGATGAAGCCACTATCTGAAGCCAATACCATCACCACCCCCTTCTCCACTACCAACGTGGCATATCGTTTTATTGGTTGTTGGGGTAGACGATTTCAAATATTATATTATTAAAGTTCTAGGAACTATATTTTCGCATACTGGAGTGCAAATTTAGTATCATTTTTTTTCCAGGCAGCGGTTCTTGAACACATCAATAACAATAAAATAATTTATTTCTGGCGATTACATTATCACCCCCACCTTCATACTAACAAAATGAACTGAAAATAAGTTTATTTTCGGTATTTAGTTTCTATTACCTCCTAGACGAAACTTGGTTAATATAAAGATGTAGATGAGAATCAAATTTTCTATAACTAACTCCAGTTTTAAACTCTTTTAAAATAAATATCAAAATACATTTAAGGAAACATAATTTACCGTTTAACAATTCAAAGAAATTTATTTTGTTTTTATTGTTAATTTATTTTTTGAATCACTGTATGCTGGTAATCCGTCTGTGTATACGCGGTTATTCAGATTTTTATTTGAAAAACTGTTTGGGAAAGTACAGAGTGGTCTTGCTAACATTAAAAGTCCATTCAACCTTAATTATTGTTTTTGAAGTTGGGTGAAGAAGTTTATAAATAAAAGTTAAAGTAGAAAATCACGTATATTTTCCAAAAATCTTGTCAGAAAAACTACTGAACATCTCATTTTTGAGATATGAGCTTTACTTGGGTTTTATGTAATTTAACACTCCTTATATTTTTACATCACCTGAAAGGCCGGAAAAAAGCTTTTCAATAATATATAAAACATAGTATTTATATCACAAACTGTTTGTGCTATTTACTCTACATTTACAATCTATAAAATTAGTAAAATGGCACTGAAAATAAGTTTATTGTTTAAAATGGAAAACAAAAGTGTGTCATTTAAAATAAACAATACGTTAGTTCTGTCAAGACATGCGTTGGTAATTAATTTCACTTTGTTTCAAATAAAATGGAAAATTTCAATGATCGATGTACAATGTGTCCCATTTTCCACGGTAACACATTCGTAGCTAAGTTATTAGTCATCCAATTTCAACAAAAAATGTAGACCGGTATCAAAGATCTCTACTACGTCTTTCTTGAGTAAAACAAAATGTATGTCAGTCATTAACGTGCATTTTTATTAAGAAAAACAGGATGGATTTTTACACGGACGCATTTCAAACATTAGTTTCATGTTTCCACCTCTAATCTACGAACTTTGAGATTAAAGTCAGAATTCCGAGATTAAAGTCGGAATTCCTAGATTAAAGTCGGAATTCCGAGTTTAAAGTCAGAATTTCGAATTTAAAGTCGGAATTCCGAAATTAAAGTCGGAATTTCGAGTTTAAAGTAGGAATTCCGAGATTAAACTCGGAATTAAAAAAAATATATTTCAGTGGCCCTTCTACGCCTTCGTACATCTATACTAATTTTAGTATTAAAAAAATATGGTTCTATCCCCTCATATTACCCATATACCTATTTGCTTGCTACACGTGTAGTTTGGAATAAAGCATAAATGTGAAACGAAGAAAATCGATTTAAATACGTTTCAAAGTATTACAACTTATATTATCTAATGTATAATAAAAAATACATAAACGATTTTATTTACATTTAAGGCATTATAGTCCTAAACATTAATCAGAATCCATAAAGCTAGCAGGTTACTACTGTATTAACTACATGCCCATAAATACGTTTTATTGCCAATTATTCCTCCGCAAGTGTAATTCTGTAAATATATGATTTTATCCGAACAAACGACATCGACATCGAAATAAATAAACAATACAAATAAATTAGCTCCACTATAAATAACGACTTCTATGAATAACACTGCTTTTAAATTTATCCACTCAATGGATAAACGGAACAATATGGAATATTTATTTATACTTCAAAACTACATGTTTTCATTTACAAAACTGTAACAACAAAAGGCAATAACATTTCATTTATCGATAAAACAAGCAGCGAAGTGTTTTGGGTAAGCTCCTGCACAATGTTTTATGAAGTTTTATGATGAATATGAATTAATACAATATTTGTAACTAAAATTTAATAGCTATTTATGCAAGTTGCAAAAAATAACGTGTTTTTTCACGAGTAGTAAATATTGGCAAGGGAACAATGGCAATGAGCGAATAACACAGCCACACACACATACACAAAAAATGGATACGGTGTATTTTTCGACACTGAATCCGAATCCGTGGTAAAAAAAAATCTGTCGTGTCAGTTTTGTTTTTTAGTCAAAAACATCCCTTAAAATGCTGTAGAACCATAGAAATAATGTAATAACTCTTAATGAAGTGTGAAAAATGAGATGTTTTGTAGTCGAGAGTAGAGGATATAAATTCGAGCCCCAGTAAGCTATTTCTATAAATTAAACCGAAAGCCGCCCTTATGGGGGAGTGAAAACTTGGTCCGCTGCACAGAACTTTTTTTCCAGTCCAATCAATGAATGCCCAAAAGAGGGATTGTAGAGAACATTTAGGAGGGAAGAATTTTTCTCTTCAGCGATCTGTTGGGGGTAGTTAGGAGGTAAAAATACTAAAAGTCTCCGCCCCTAGCCCCGCCGCTTCAGGGGGGGGGAGGGAGGTGGAAAGGTTCCTTTTTTCGATTCTCCTCTTATAACTCGGAAACGATGCGTCGTATGAAAAAAGGTAATCTATGCAAAATTAAACGTAATTAAATTTTCCACAAGAATGTTTATATTCATTTTCCTCCTATGTGTTATAGTTTACGAGATACTCGCCAACGAAAATCGATGATTAATAAAAAATAATCAATTATGTTTCTTGACTATTTCTATCAAAACGGTTTACCGTGTTACAAAACAATCTTTATTTTACAACACTGGACGTATTTACTAACGTAATATTTTGTCGAAATCTATACATTTCCTGAAATATACAGTGTGACTCACTTAAAATGAAGATACCCTTATAACTTTTTTATTTTGTTTCCGATTTAAATCAAATTTTACTCAAGTATAGAACAAATTAGAATCTATTTATGACCAGAAAAACATTCGGCTGCTACAAAGGCAAAGCCACCTGCGGTACCAAAATATGTTGAAAAAAATAGAAGATTTTGAATGTTAGAAATTCTAAAAAATGCATCCGATTGGCGCCACAAACGTACATACACCAAAATTTGATTTGGTTGTTGATGGGGGATATCTCATATATAAACTCATCTGGCAAAGGGGATCCTCATTTTCCACAATTTGTGGTGGCTACGTGATATTCGTCAAGACCTATCAATATGATTTTTAATCTTTTTCCTTGGTACCGCAGGTGGCTTTGCCTTTATAGCAGGTGAATGATTTTCTGGTCATAAGTAGATCCTAATTTGTTCCATATTTGAGTAAAATTTGATTCAAATTGGAAACAAAGTGAAAAAGTTATAAGGGTATATTCATTTTAAGTGAGTCACACTGTATATTTAAGGAAATGTATAGATTTCGACAAAATATTACATTAGTAAATACGTCGAATGTTGTAAAATAAAGATTGTTTTGTGACTGTGATTTATTAACAGACCACGGTAAACCGCTTTGATAGAAATATTCAAGGTACATAACTGATTTTTTTTTATTAATTATCGATTTTCGCTGGCGAGTATCTCGTAAACTATAACATATAGGAAGAAAATGAATATAAATATTCTTGTGGGAAATTTAATTACATTTAACTTTTCATAGACTACCTTTTTCCGAGTTATAAATGAAGAATCGTTTCCGAGTTATAAGCGAAGAATCGAAAAAAGGAAACTTTCCACCCCCTCTCCCCCTGAAGCGGCGGGGCTAGGGGCGGGGACTTTCAGTATGTTTACCCCCTAACTAACCCCAACACATTCCTGAAGAGAAAAATTATCCCCTCCTAAATGTTCTCTACAACTCTTTCTTTGACTGGACTAATATAATACATACAAGATTTTTGGTACTAGATATGAGAACACGCACAATTTTTAATATCGATAAAATTTGATTCTGTCTTCATTATAATAATCTAAAGCAAGTGTTTTAAATGGACGAAAATGAGCATCTAGGTAATGCTACATATTAACGACAAATAATATTTTTGAAAAAGAAAAATTAATTACTGTCCGATTACAATAACAAAATAGCCACATTTAGTTAAAAGAAATATTAAAACGCGCATTTATTCAGCTATAACTTTATTATTTTTTATGGTACAGAAAGAAACAAAAAATCATTTTAAAAACTGAGAAATTATCTTTAATTCTGTTCCTTAGAACTTTTGATGGATGTGTCATAGTTTCTAAGATATTCAACATTTAAACTAAACACTTTATAATAAAAAAGTTCGAATGCTATCTTTAAACATTAATATCTCTGAAACTATATTAATCCTACATAAATATCAAAATAAAAAAAATCCATTCTCAGTTTCAAGGCTTTATTTTTGATATCTATCATTTTTCACGAAAACTAATATTTATTGAAATATTTGCAAAGAACCAAAAATGTTACGTTTTCTCGGAAATCCCTATATAGATTAAAGTAAAATTTTTTCTCAAGCAAGTGTTGTAGACGCCCAAAAAAAACTGAGCATCTAGGTCATACTATATGTTAATGAAAAACAGCATACGATAATATGTTTTTTTTTTTAGTTTTTAATTACTTACATTAAAAAAATGACGAGGATTTTATTAAATAAATGTGTAGAAGCATATTGTTTTGTCATAACTTCTTTATTTTTGATGCTATAGAGTTAATCAAAAAATCATTTGAAAGCCAAATTAATAGAGTCTTTCATTTCGGTGATTAGTATTTTTGACGTGAGTGCCTTAGTCTCTGAAATATTTACCATTTAAAATAAGTACTTCGTCTTATAAACGTTTGGACGCTATTTTTATACTTCTAGATCTGCGAAATCATTAATTTAATTCTACATAAATTAGAAAAAAATGAAAGTCATCCTCAATTAGTAGCTTTCTCATTTATCTCCAGCAGGTTTTCGCTCAATGTGATACTTTCTGAGTTTTTTTATGAAAATGGTTTATAAATATCTACCTTTCCAAGATCTCAATTTTGAAGTCATTATAACTTAAAGTCTATCGATGTATATATAATATTTTGTTCTTAAAATTCGCTTACCTTTCAGCTCCAATGTTTTGGTTTTGTTTTTAGGTGCCACCCCCTGAAAAGGAGTGGCATCCACCCCCTATAGATTAGCAAGCCCCTCTTAATATAAAACTGTTACTAGATGCATTTATTATTAAGTTGCCAAAAATGAACTAAATCTAATTCATATGACGTTATTTCGAAGTTACAACCTCTAGTTACTCTTCTAAGAGTGCAGTGAGAACAATTGAAGCTGTTTGGCGATCATCGCTTTAAAAACGTCAAATTATAGATAATATTTTTTTGACTTTCAAGTTAATTCTGAAATTCATTAATTTAAATATGGGAACAGGGGACAGTCGTAGAAAGAGAATAGTGTATAACACGTATGAAAATCACTTTTCACACCACACACGTGTGACAAATTTCAGCACAATTTTTTTCCGTTGATTATTAAAAATATTTTTTCGGTCATAATATACCCACCTATTCGATTAAACGGGGGCGAATGTAGACAGATCGTGAGTGTACACTTATTTAATTTAATGTGTGTGCGGTATTTTTTTATTTTAAACATTTTGTATGTACTCTAAAAAAATGTAAATGTTAAGCTTTATATTCTTTTAAACAGAAGCATTAACCTTTGTTTTTTGTATTCTTATTACCGTTAAAGCTGAATAGACCTGAACCGCCCAGTCCTCAATTTACCACGGCGCACAGTGGGAAAAATATGCCCTTTTTTTGGACAAAAATCTGCCGACAGTAGAGATTTCAATCAAATTAAATTAAAAAACTGGAAAATACTCTTGAGACATTGTACTATAGAGTAGTGCTGCGGCAAAGTGGCTTTGGGATAACGTAACCTAAAAATCGCAGATATTACTTCCACATTCAGTGAAAGTATAGAAACGACAAAAAATTAAAAAAAAAAAGTTATTGCTCAGATAGGCTTAGAATGTCATGAAACGTCGAGATTTTAAGTTTGAACAAAAAAATGTCTGTCTGTCGGTCTGTCTGTAACTTTTTTGTGCGCACGATTACTCTGGAACAGTGTAAGATATCGACTTGAAATTTGGTGCACATATGTATCTTAACGAGATCTGGAACTAGATTATATTTTCATCTTATTCCGTTGAAGGGTTGGGGAGTAAATTGGGATAAATGGGGGTAAATAGGTAAATCAAGCAGGTAAGAGTCCATAAAATTGGTATTTGGTATATATAAGAGAAGATAATGTCTCAAAAAAAAATTTGGCAATAGCTACCAGCATTACTAACCCCCACCCCCACCCCATTATAAAAGGGGGGGGTGAAAAAAAAATTATTTCATCGTAGATGATCATTCGAAATCTTATTTTAAAGAGGAAGATTAAATGATGTATTTATTAGAAATAAGTTGAAAAATTTTTTGAATCCTATACATAACCTCAAAAGTTGCCAAAAAAGTCATTTTTTAAGTGCTTAATCTAAAATATTTCAAAATCCTGACATGATGGGTCAATTCTGAGGCCAGATTCAGATTCAGTGCGAAAAATTACTTCGGAAATTGGATAATGTTAGGTTTAAAACTTTTAGGTTTATGACTGTTATTTAATACATACAATGTTTCACTTATAGGTTATATTAGGTTTAAAGCTGTTAAATAGGTTAGTCTGAATGCATAGGAATAAAATCATGTGGCTAAAAAACGATCCTTGTTTTTACCTGTCAGTAAAATAATATTTACTTACAAGTCTAAACGCAACTAGTGACGAGTATTTGGAATATCGTAATTTTTAGATCAACCCCTGCTTTCATTCCTTTGAAGGATCGATAGGATGCGAGTAAAATTAAAAATGAGATCAGCATCAAAAAACCATGAAGAACAACTTTTGCTCACTTAAACGTTATTTCACTTGAATTTCACCACCTTATTGGATGATGGATGAAGTAAAAAAAAATGGGGCCATTAGTTCTTGTATACATACTAAATAGCATTTTTTTTTTTCACCTCCTTTTATAATGGGGGTAGTAATGGGGGTGGTAATGGGAGTAGTAATGGAGGTGGCTAATTCCAAAATATTTTCTTTGAGACATTAGCTTCCCTTGTATATACTAAATAACAATTTTATGGACTCTTACCTGCTTGATTTACTTATTTACCCCCATTTACTCCCATTTGCCTCAATGAAAATATAATCTAGTTCCAGATCTCGCTAAAATACATATGTATGTCAAATTTCAAGTCGATATCTTAAACGGTTCCAGAGTAATCGTGCGCACAAAAAAGTTACAGACAGACTGACAGATAGACATTTTTTTTGCTCAAACTCAAAATCTCGACGTTTCATGACATTCTAAGCCTATTTGAACAATCAAGTTTAAAAAAAAAAATTGTCGTTTCTATACTTTCACTGGATGTGGAAGTAATATCAGCGATTTTTAGATTAGGTTAACCCAAAGCCACTTTGCCGCAGCACTACTCTAAAGTGCAATGTCTTAAGGAAATTTGCTATTTTTTTCATTTAATTTGATTGAAATCTCGACTGTCGGCAGATTTTTGTCCAAAAAAGAGCATATTTTTCCCACTGTGCGGCACTACGCGCCATGATTGTCTGGCTAGCTCCGGGCCAGACTTCGGAGAGGCGCATTTATGCAACCCCTAAATGTAAAATAAATTTATGTTGGTTGGTTAATTAGTTAGTTGGTACAATTATTTCTATACGTACAGTTAAGCAACGTTCATCGTGGATGGTACTTAGATGGGTGATCCATCTGGGGAAACAAGACTATCTCATCCCACCTTCTAGTGTATATACCATCCTTCGGAAGGGATGTAAAGCAGTCGGTTGCTTGTCTATTAAAAGTTAGGCAAGTAAAAGATCCCTACTCTTCGACAGAGAAGAGGTTAGGAAATATTTCCAGGTTAAGGCTAGCTCACCTCCTGACGTCGGTGATATGCCTTGGTATTGGAAATAGGCCGACGTTGAATAAATAAATAAAAAAAGTATTTGATTAAACCAAATAGGTATAATGCATATTTAACATTTTGCTACCATAATTTATTTAAAATGACACGTTTTTGAGAAAACAATAACAAGTTAAAAATATATATATATATTTAATAGTAAAAACAAATGCTTAGGAAGAGGTCAACAAAATATTGATATGTTTTAGTTCGTGTTAAATAAATAAATCAAGTCGATATCATGAAAACTTTTGACATTCAAATAGGTTAATAACTGATTGGAATTCTCAATAATAAAATTTAATACTTGAGAATTCTGATAAAGATATCTCATATTTATTGATTAGTCTACAAAGTGCATTTTTTAATAATATATTCTTATTTAGTGCCAAATTTTTTGTTGACTAATTACATTTTAAATATCAACATAAACTTGAACTTTCACTCCTTAGATATTCGCATAAAAAATAAAGTGTCACTATCATGATTTGTAACAATAAAATATAAAAAACCTTGCCTCTCAGCGATTGTGATGGTAATCAATAATAATATCAAAAACTTCTGTTAGAAACAACCTAAAAAAATGTGTTTTGTATCTAAAATATAAAAAATAAATAAACTTTTTTCTGTTATTATTGGAAGTTGTAGTTTTTTAATTGCATTTTATAAAAACAATTGCTTGCATAAGTCACATGATATAATAATGAAGGTTGTTTTTTAAATGGAAAACCATGTATGTTTTTACACGTTCTTTTAGATCTTTTTTCCCTGACTTCAAATATATAAGGGTTGATAGGTCTCACTGTAATATTTCTTGACAAATCGGACATTAAATATGCTCCAAGCATGCATATAGGTATTTTATGGTTATAGAAGGAAGCGCAGTAATTACTTTTACGCAATAGGCTGTGACTGATGATACTATGACAACATTGTTACTGTTTAACATTTCGTATTATTATTTGATCAAAATGGGTTACACAGAAGCAGAAAAGTTTGATATCTTATGAGAATAAAAATAAAATTCTGAGATCAACAATATTTTATAACATAAAATAACAACGAAAATTTTATTTATTTTACTTATTTATTTTATTTTATTTATTTTATTTATTTTATTTATTTTATTTATTTTATTTATTTTATTTATTTTATTTATTTTATTTATTTTATTTATTTTATTTATTTTATTTATTTTATTTATTTTATTTATTTTATTTATTTTATTTATTTTATTTATTTTATTTATTTTATTTATTTTATTTATTTTATTTATTTTATTTATTTTATTTATTTTATTTATTTTATTTATTTTATTTATTTTATTTACTTTATTTATTTTATTTATTTTATTTATTTTATTTATTTTATTTATTTTATTTTATTTATTTTATTTATTTTATCTATTTTATCTATTTTATCTATTTTATCTATTTTATCTATTTTATCTATTTGATCTATTTGATCTATTTGATCTATTTGATCTATTTGATCTATTTGATCTATTTCATCTATTTCATCTATTTCATCTATTTCATCTATTTCATCTATTTCATCTATTTCATCTATTTCATCTATTTCATCTATTTCATCTATTTCATCTATTTCATCTATTTCATCTATTTCATCTATTTCATCTATTTCATCTATTTCATCTATTTCATCTATTTCATCTATTTCATCTATTTCATCTATTTCATCTATTTCATCTATTTCATCTATTTCATCTATTTCATCTATTTCATCTATTTCATCTATTTCATCTATTTCATCTATTTCATCTATTTCATCTATTTCATCTATTTCATCTATTTCATCTATTTCATCTATTTCATCTATTTCATCTATTTCATCTATTTCATCTATTTCATCTATTTCATCTATTTCATCTATTTCATCTATTTCATCTATTTCATCTATTTCATATATTTCATTTCATTTATTTCATTTATTTCATTTATTTCATTTATTTCATTTATTTCATTTATTTCATTTATTTCATTTATTTCATTTATTTCATTTATTTCATTTATTTCATTTATTTCATTTATTTCATTTATTTCATTTATTTCATTTATTTCAATTATTTCATTTATTTCATTTATTTCATTTATTTCATTTATTTCATTTATTTCATTTATTTCATTTATTTCATTTATTTCATTTATTTCTTTATTTCGTTTATTTCGTTTATTTCGTTTATTTAGTTTATTTCGTTTATTTCAATTATTTCATTTATTTCATTTATTTCATTTATTTCATTTATTTCAATTATTTCAATTATTTCATTTATTTCATTTATTTCATTTATTTCATTTATTTCATTTATTTTATTTATTTTATTTATTTACTAATTTTACAGCGTCAGCATTAGGTTCAGCAACTATTAAAATTGTTCAAAATGGACACCATTATTTAAAATACAACGTTCATAACCTTTTTATTAAATTATTTAAACAATTAGAAACAGAGCTATTATTGTCCCTGTTTAATTCATAAATTGTTTCCCTAGTTTCACTTTTAATTATTTCAACATTCTGATTAAAGTCATAATTCACTTTGTCCTTTAAATGCCCCTACAAAAATGCATTCAAAGGTGTTAAATCAGAGCTGTTTGGTGGTCATGGAATTGGTCCGCCATTACCAATCCAAATGTGAAATTGACCGTTTAAATGCTCCCTAACTTTCAAAACACTATGTGAGGTGCTCCGCTCCGTCTTGTTATCAAATTACTTCGTTAAGTTCATCACAAAAGTGCTCCTCTAAAAGCTCTGTTATCTCTGGCAGAATTATTTTTAAATGTTTCCCGTTTTAGGGTAAAATTGAAAAAAAAAAATGGCTCTACGATTTTATTTCTAAAAATTCCACACTAAATTTTAACCGATTTTGCACCGGATTTTTTAATTTCAAGAACTTTTCTTTGTCGTTGATTTTTTTCTCCCACGCTCCCACGAACGTCTACTTTTCCTATTGAAAACCCCTGAAAACGACGATTCATCTGTCCATAATTTAAGAAAATTAGGGTTTGCATCTAGTCTGTGGAGAATTTGCTGACAAAATTCTAACGGTTTTCGCTTGTGATCTTCTGTGAGTTACCGATAATAATTAATATGGCCCATAGTATTTTTTTTAAGGTCCTTTGAATTTTGGAGTAACTTTTTCCAAATTCACGTGATGCATTCCATGAACTAGTTTCAGGATTTTCTAAAACAAATTTTTTACATAGTCAAACATCTCAAGAAGGCTATCAGATTACATGTTTTTAGTCATAGGTGCTCTGTTTTACAATAAATCTAGTAGTAATACGAACGCGGTAATAAAAACTTTAAATTTACTTTTGACTTTTAATTTTGATAAAACAAATTATAGCGAAATTACCATTAAAGAAATTCTAAATACATTCATTTTCGTTTGTTCAATTGGTTTTTCTTTAAAAATTATCAGTTTCTCTCACATGACGGTAAGTATTTAAGAATGTGTTTTCGCTAGGAGCTGGACGATTGCAGCTTTTTTATTTTTATTATCTTTAACATAAAGGGAAAATATATCAAACTTTTCTGCTTCCGTGTATCATTTATTTAAATAATAATACGAAATGTCAAGCAGTAACAATGTTATCATAGTATCATCAGTCACAGACTACTGTGTAAGAATAATTACTGCGCTTCCTTCCATAACCATAAAATACCTATTTGTATGTTTGGAGTATATTTAAGGTCCAATATGTCAAGAAATATTACATCAACAATTATATATTTGAAATCGGGGGAAAAAAATATAATAAAATATGTAAAATACTACAGAGTTTTCCATTTAAAAAACAACCTTCATTGTTATATCACGTTGACCTATGCAAGCAATTGTTTTTTTAATTGCATTTAAAAAATATATGTATAGAACACACAACTTTTATACGAAACTTTTTTTTTATTTTCAATAATAACAGAAATAAAAGGGGTCAATATATAACGAAAAGCCCTGTATTATAACGAGATCTGGAATTAGATTATATATTGATCCTATTCAGTTGAAGGATTGGGGGATAAATCAGAGGTAAATGGACAATGCAAACAAGTAAGAGTTTAATAAATTGTATTTAGTGTAAATACGAAAAGCTAACGTCTCAACATTTTTTTGGCATCAGCCATCCTCACTATGACCCTCATTACCACCTTCACCCCTTTATAAAAGGTAGTAAAAAAAAAAATTGTAATTTAGTGTGTGTGCAGGAATCAAAAAGCCTCATTTTTTTTTCGCAATCGGCCACTTCCACTACCACCTTTACACTCAAAGAAAATGATAGGTAAATTCAACCAAAAAGAGCATATGAAATCGCGCCTATCTAGTTTCATAGTTAAATCAATCAGAAAAGAATAGTCATACAACTTTATTTGTTTTCGTAAACAAATACTAGTTTAATAATCATATCTTCTTGTAACAAATTAAATAGTACAATGACATTCTTTTATGTTCACTAACCATTTTCAGTTTGGTCTACAATTAAATAGTACAACGACTTTGTTTTTTGTTCACCAACTAATTTTTAGGTTGATCTACACTTTATTGTATGATGAAGTTTTTTTTGGTTAGCCAAAATCTCAGTATTGAGACATCAGACCACCCAAACCAAAGATTAGAGATCGTTTATAAGATCCATCCAAATATATCGATGATCCCTGAGAGAATTTGAACAATGCAATCATGTTATTAATTTTCTATAAATTCATAAGAGTATAAGATAATGCATGATTGATTATTGTCAGTGATTTGTATGTGGCGTCATCTGGGAATAATTTCTGTAATAAACTACGTGGTTAGTAAGCAAATTTTATGGTAATTCTTTTACCCAACAATAATATTGGTTTGTCTACCAAGTACAATAATACAGCGAACTAATACTGGGTTAGAATTACAACTCGATAATAGTTAAAAATAAAATATGCTATTATCTAGTTTAATTTGACAGAATTCAACAAAATAATAGTCAGACGAACAAAATAATAGTCTTATTCATCTATTTTTTAAGTTAATGTTTGTTTTGTTGTACGACAACTTTTTATTAATTAAAATAACAATCACCTCTCGTTTAAAAATACCATCAATATAGTTTGGTTTAACAAAATTAACGATATTGTTAGTTTTTTTTTTGTTGAATTTACCCATACTATTTCTTTGAGTGTAGTACCGATGTGGCATATGTTTTATAGATTTTTGTTGTAGATGATTTGAAGTATTATAGAACGTTTATAAAGAATTTTTCCATATGGTGGTGTGCAAATATGTTTCAAAATTGTTTTCGCTGTGTAAGAAGTAGGCAGCGGTTTTTAACATTGAAAATCTTTTTAGTTTTCTATATGGGGCCTGAATTCTTGAAAAGTGCCTGTTGCATTTACAATATGACGTAGACAAGACTACTAAAGCTATAGGTTGCCTGCCCAATAGTAACAATTTAAATTTCTTTTAAGTTTATTTAGGCGTTGTCAGTGTTTTATAATAGCCACTTCATAAGCCAGATTTATTAAATGTCAAATGCACTTAAAGATATAGTTTTGTTTTAAAGAAAGGTTTTAAAAGGCATTCAAGAATTTACATTAAAACTAAATTATCTTGTAGTCTTTAGTGGTTTATTACTAACTTAGGTAATTGTCAAGCATTTAATAAAACTCTATAGCTGTTTAGTCCAACTTGGAGGATCGAGTTTTATTGGAGAATTTAGGAAGTTTTGTAGTTTTATAATCGCTATGAGATTATCTTGGGGTGGCTGTTAATACTGCCTATAAATCTAATAATATGCTTTGAGATCACTAAGTTTCCAGTCGAACATTCATAAATACAACAACTTGTTAGTTTTAATGAAGTAGACAAAAATCTGTAAATAAATCAGTCTTAACCATAAAAGGATTTGGTTTCTTTTTGTCGAGACTATAGTGTTTTAAAATAGGTAGCTTTAAAGCTGTATTAAGAAATATTCGTTGGTATTTCATGTTTTTGTGGGTGCCGTGTATATGTGGATGAATGAACACAATACACATAATAGACAACCCCCAAATCCAAAGGCAAGGCTGTCTGGAAGGGGGTTACATATTTTTAAAAGGGCAGATAATATCCATTACCGATCGACAATGCGACATGGCAAGCACACTACCAATAACTTCCTACAAATGTGGCCTCTTTGTGGTAAAAAATAAAACCTGTTATTGTACTCTTCGCAAAAACGAAGAGTATATTGCATTCGATCGGCACATTTCTAAAACCGGAAATATCGCTCGTAGAGAAAAAAATTTCATATCATTGTGTTAGTGAACGAACTTTCAAAATGTCCGTCTGTCTGTCTGTCCGCCAGTCACGTTTCTTGTAAGCACGATAAGAAAAGTCCGATTGTATTTAAATTCGGAAAGTAAGTTAGTGTTAGCTAGATGAAGAACCCTATTGTTTTTGAAGAAAATCAATCAGTAAATAAGAAAGTTATTAATCATATAATTAGAAAATATATATTTTCTTAATTTTTGTCGCTTGCACTAAAATAGAAATTTTGCGAAATGTTAACACTATATTATATTTTTTGTTTATGCATTTTACTAATATATATATTTTATAATAATATATCAAATGCGTTGAAATATGATTCTCGAAAGATATATATTACAGGCATTCAATATTTGTAGTAAGTAATCAGTGATGGTGCAGTGGCTAGAGTTTTGTCTGGCAATCTAAAGATCATGTGTTCGAATCCCACACAGGTTGGATATTTTCCGGCAACTCCCTTAGCCACACTTTCCACTACTACAACTTATCACTATCCTAAACTTTGTCCGTTTTCAACTTACATCTTTAATCCTTTTCTATTCCCTCTCTCTTTTTTTATTTTGTTCTCGTTCATCCCTTTGTGTTCTTCTTGTTCTTTTGTCCATTTTTGTCTCCAAATTCCATTTAGGCCGATAAATTTATAAGAATCCTAACTCTTTTAATCCTTAATTTTCATTTCACCACATTTTCCTGGCAGGAAGACCACCAAGGTGGAATTGCTTCGAACAGGTTTTTTCGTTGAGTTTTGTTTTCCCGTGCCAGCAACCAAAATTTCAAAGTGTTCGCGCTTGTGCTGTGCGCGAAATTGGTAATTTTATTGTGCTATTTTAGTTATTTTTAGATATTTCCATATATCATGTTTTTTAAAAGTTATTGTTAGTTTTAAGTTTATGCCTTTTAAACAGGAGCTCTAACTCACCATTAACTATTGTTTAATCGAAGCAGACCTGCCCCGCCCAGCCCTACACTCACCGCGGCGCTGCGCGCCGTGTTTGTCTGGCTGGCTCCGGGACAGTTTCCTGGGAGGCACATATTTATAATTTTAATATTAATAAAGCATTGTTTGATTTGATTTGATTTTTCTGGCAATCCAGAAGTCTTGTGTTCGAATCCCCGATAGGTTGGATGTTTTTTTTTTTCAATTTTTTTCATATATTTTTTTTCGCAACAAAGTTGGTATCACAAAATTCAAGCTGTCCAAAAACTAACATTATTTACAAGAAAACTGCGAAGAGTATCCTATAGAATGTGTAACAATTATATAAAAAGCTCGGTAAATTGGCGAAAAGTACCTATGTTTCTAGCTTGTTTTGAATCCTGAAATCACTATTTCCAGGGGTCCTAAATGTGTTAAAAATCCTAATAATCCTAGAATTTCAATAAACTACGAAAATGTCCTAAAATTTCCCTTAAATTGGATTAAATGTCCTAGGAGTCCTAAAAAATAGCGATATTTTAAACATATTTTTTAAATTACGCGGTTAAAGCAGTTCAACTGCGTTGGTTACTTTTCGCTGCTATGTTTGTTTATTGGCAGTTCTGCAGATATACGGTACGTCAAAAACGTCAACAGACAACAGTAACAGACCAATTCTCAATAATTCTCTGAATAATTGCAGTGCATTATAAAAGTGCAATAGTAGATTACTAGTGCTGATTTTGTTGATTAGTTTCGTGGTGGTTTCGTCAATAACGTGGTGAATAAGTTGAGGGTCAGTATATTCATGGTATTTCAAACCAAACAGTTGAAATGTAGGTGTGTTATTTTTATTTTAGTTTCAACAATAATGCCGAAACGAACCACAAATTATAATAAACAACAGTGGGAGGGAAAATATACCTGGCTGGCTCCAGGACCAACAGAAGACTGTGCAAAGTGCAAATTTTGTAATAAAACGTTCCAGGTTGATTCGGGGGGTCAAGCACAAATTAAAAGCCACTCTAATTAAAAAAAACACCAGTTAAATTGTGATTTAGTTTCCGGAAAAACAAATCAGGCCACATTTACTACAAATGAGGGTGGCAGCACGGTTTTAAGTGTTAACAATAAAGTTAAAACGATTTTCACGCAAGAAGAAAAACTCCTGACGTCGGAAGTGGTTTGGGCCCTAAAGTGCGTTCAGTCAAACTGCTCATTTGCCAGCAACAATGGAAGCAACACCGTATTTTGTACAATGTTCCCAGATTCAGAAACAGCAAAATGCTATTCAATGAGTGAAACCAAGTGTAAATATCTGATTCAGTATGGAATAATACTTTAAAGACAAGTTGAAGGAGGATATAGCCAACACGCCATTTTCCTTTAAATTTGATGAAACAACAACCAAGCAGGTGGGTTTGATTGAAAGTTGTGAGTTTTACAATGAAGTCACCGATTTCATTTTAGGTGAAAAAGCAGTTTGATGATGAGTACATCCAGTACTATTCCAAAACACGCTCAAGAATAGAGAATGTTTACTGTGGCTCCCTATCTGTAGGACATTGTTCCAGTGATGATCTGAAGAAGCATTTTTTAAAATTTATTGAAGCTCTTCACCTAGACATCGGATATTTGATTCACATTGGAATGGATGGCCCGAATGTTAATTTATCATTTCAAATGAAACTCGAAAATGACCTGAAGCAAAATTATGACAAAAAGTTTCTTAATATTGGTACGTGTTATTTACATCCTATCCATACATCATTCACAAAGGGATTGCAGCAACTTAATTTTGATTTCAACAAGTATGTGAATGACTTACACTTTTTTTTTCAAATATAGGAGTGCCCGAAGAGAAGATTCTAGATTGTCGGAACTTGAAATTGATCTTGAAGCCGCATATGTGCTGCACCATGTCTCTAGCAGATGGCTTAGTCTGAAGATGGTCTAGTCAGAATAGTAGATCAATACCCGAATTTGAAGCAGTATTATTTACCAAAGCAAGCAAATTGTACCAAAACAATTGAGAAGACTGATAGATATAAGAGGATTATCAACGTGCTAAAGTCAAAGAATACCCATGTTTATTTAAATTTTGCCATTCATGCAGCTGGTTTATTAGAGCCTTTCATAATCAAATTTCAGTGTGACAAACCGCTTATCCACATTCTGTACACAAATATGACGGACCTTGTTACCACGGTTTTAAATAAGATCATGACAAAGAGATTGTTTTATTGTGATGAAAAATGCAGAGTGAAAAGAAATATTTGTGACATAATAAAAGTAGACTTCAATAAGGAAGACAACTATAAGACTTCAACTGAAATTGATTATGGCACAGCCACAAAACTATCTATATCGAAATTGTCAAATGACACCGACAGTTGTTATCGTATAAAACTAGAAATGAAAAAGTGCTACAGAGAGACTGCCAAGTACCTGATTGAAAAGTTGCCGTTTAATTCCACAGTTTTGCAGGATCTGAAATATTTGAACCCAGATTTCGACTGCATGAAGACAGTGAAAACGCCATAAGCAGATTGGCACAAAAGTTTGGACTTGTCTTGAAAAGTAAATTGAAGGATACATTTGACCTCAAATTCGAAGATTGCAATCCCAATGTTTTAGCTGATAAGATAAAAGTCTTATGGCTACTTTTTCAGACTGAAGAGATACCAGAAGATTGGTATAAAGAAGGAGAATCCTATAAAAGAATCGATGAATTTTGGAACAAAGTGTTGGAAATAAGGGGAGATCAGGGTGAAATGAAATATAATCTGCTGGTTCAGTTGGTGCGTTGTTGTTTATCACTGAGTCATGGAAACTCAGGTCCTGAGAGAGGCTTCAGCATTAATCGTTCTTTGTTAGAGTCCAGAACTTCTCTATCTGAAGATACGATCATTGCGCTTAGAATTGTGAAGGATCAAATGAATTTACAATGCGGTATAGATAAAGTGAATATTACCAAGAAGTTGCTAGAATACGTGAAGAACTCGTCGAAGAAATATTTAATCGAGTTAGAAAATAAGAAGAATGCGGAGGAAGAACAGAATAGAATAAAAAGGAAACGGGAGCAGGAAAACCAAAAAAGAAAGGAACAGTTTGCAAAAAAGCGAAAGGTGGACGAGCAATTGATAGATTTGAAGAGCCAACGTGAAAAACAAAAAGTCAATTTAAAAATTGCAGAAAACTTGATTTCCAGCGGAAATGACAGATTAAAATTAGCCATGTCAGTTAAGCCATTGAACAAAAGTGATACGATGGATGCTAATGCTATAATCTCAATTGGAATTGACTCTTTTCAAAGAGTCGACCCAAAAATTGCAGAGCTAAACAATGAAATTCTTAGTTTGAGTAGCCATAAAAAAAAGTAATGTATAGATGTTATTCCTTTTTGTTTTCAACATTTTCCTGAATTTTTATGGCAATTTTGTAAAGTTCATGCATTAGAAATATTTTTATTTTGTTTTGTTTTCTTTTGTTTATCAATGTCAATTTTATCGTTCATGTTCTCAATAAAGTATTGTATTTGTCCTAAAATCATTTATAAAATGTCCTAAAATCCTTAAAAAAATGTCCATAGAAGCCTTTTGGACCCCTTCATTTCTCTCAGTTCATGTAAATCTGCAAAAATGTGACAATTATCGCAGCGATATTTGCCATTTGGAACTGCTAACTTTTGACATCAGATTCGTTGTCAGCTACTGCTAAAATACTTGATAACTGATTCTCCGCCGAAAAATTAACCGAGCGATGATGAAATTTTAATTCATAATTTTTAACGACCTTTTTTGGAAGCAGTTCAATTTATTTCCAATTTTTTTTTCCACTTTTTGTTCAACTTCTACACAGAAAGAAAATATCCGTCATTTTGAATTTATTTTTAAGCTCATTATCAGAATCCTGAAATCACAATTATTTTATTATTATTTCATGCAAATCAGCAAAAATATTGAAATATCGCAACCGTATTGGATTCGATATTCTGAAGTCCTAATTTTTAACATTAGATTTGTTATCGACTACTCTTAAAATATCTAACTATCAATTTAAAGACTCGAAAAAAATCTTTCCATATATTTGCTTATATTACACTAGACACGGCTTAATGAAATTACTGTGGAACGGCCGCCGCGCCGAGCCACACTAGCAGTTTGAGAAAGATTTCATAGAAGTGGCTCACCGATCCAGAATAATCACGAAACTTATTCACTCTTTCCTGACGGGCAGATCACTGCAGGTTAGGGTGAATAACAAGCTTTCAACTCGGCGGGACATTCGCGCGGGCGTCCCCCAGGGGTCGTGCCTGTCACCAAAGTTATACAACTTATACGTCTCAGACTTCCCGGAGTTTCCGAATACGAACCTTGCCAAGTACGCCGACGACACGGCCATATACGCGCATTCGCACAACGCACAAGCAGCGAACATGCTGCTGAAGGCGCACATGGCCCGTGCCACGGCGTATTACGACAAGTGGAAGATTCGGATCAACGCCGAGAAGTCGGAATCAATTCTCTTCACGCGCCGCTTCACCGAAAATCGTATTATTACACCACTTTCGATAGGGGGCCGCCAAATTCCAATAAAGCGGTGCGTGAAGTATTTGGGGGTGAACTTGGACAGGAGACTGACATTCAATACGCACGTAAACGAGACGATACGAAAAGTCTACTCCATGTCCAGGAGTCTGTATCCGCTCCTGGCGCGGGGTAGCGGACTAAACAGGACCAATAAGAAATTGCTATATACGATGGTGATCAGGCCGGCTATCACATACGCGGCGCCGGTGTGGTGCAGCATCCCGGCCACGACAATGCGAAAACTAAGAGTACTAGAACACAAATTTATGCGCCTCATTTCAGCCTCTGATAGGTACACCTCCCTCAGAGATCTCTATGCACGTTGCCACGACATAACTCCACTAGCGGATTTCGTCCAAGAAACATCGCAAAAATTCTATCAATTCAAACTGGGCGACAGTCCGCTAACCCGAGACATTACACGAATCAGACAGCATAATGCCATACTTTTCAACTTGAAACACCCATTACCATACCAGGCGTTGCCTATCTTTCGGCAACCTCCCTAGCAAAATCTTTCCTATATCAAAATTTCCATTTAACCAACTTTTAGCTTTCACCACCTTTTATTCTCTGTTCTCTCTATTAGTCACCTTTTTGTTAATTTGTTAATTTCTGTTCTTTTGTCCCTTTTTGTTCTCTTTCAAAATCCCCTCTCGACCAATAACTTCTTGTAAATCAAACTTTTTATTTAAATCACAACTTCCTCTCCACCCTATCTTTCCGAAGGCAGGCAGACCATCGGAAGAATACTGTCATTGGCTCGAACGGGTTTTTTTCATTAAGTCTTTTCCCGTATCAATAATCCAACTTTTAAAACTGTGCGCGTGTGCTGTGCAAACTAAAACATTAGTGTAATTTTTAAGTGCTTTTAAAACTCATTCTAGTTATAGTTCGCCAAATTGTTAGATTTAAGTTTTTTGTTCCAAAGAACAGGAGTTCTAACCTTATAATCCTTCATTTATTGTTTAAGCCGGAGTTAAACCCGTTTCACCCGACCACCCATCTACCACGACGTTGCACGCCGTGGTGGTGTGGTCGGCTCTGAATCGGGACTTGACTCAGGCGCACTTTTGTATTATTAACTGTAATAAAACATTTTTGAATTGAATTGAATTGAATTGATCCAGAATAATGATTGAACATATACAAAAAACATACATACGTATCGAATTGAGCACCTCCTCCTTTTTTAAAATTTGTGAAGTCTGTTAAGAAATGGTTGGAACATCCACTATAGAGATTGTCATCCCGGTCCGAAGTCTCAGCCAGGCAGGGTTCTTTTACATCCTAGCTGAATCTTATACAAAATACGGAGGCCAGATCGAAAATACGACATTTCAACTACGTCAAATTATTGTTCTAACATCCAAATTGGTCAGCTCATTCTTTCACGTGTTAAACTAACATTTTTTTTACATTTAACTATCTGTTTTCACCTGCGGTGAATTCGTAAAAATGTTCAAACTAAATTGCCGCATAAATTTCCATTTCCCGGTCCACAGTTAAGGAAAACTATGAATGGCGATGTGACACTCTGACATAATATGGCGTGCTGAAATAGATTAAACAACATGCATGTTAACTAGATAACCATGGCATTCAAAGAGGCAAAGACCGGCGCTGGGCTGCTGCGAACAAAGCAATAGCTATGTTAATTTCACACAGTCTGTGATGGACAGTCCAGCCATTTCATGCACCATTACTCGGGACTATCTGACAAAAAGTGGTCAATTTAATTTCCCTTGCATGACCGCATGACTTGAAAATCTTCCGACTCGTTAAGCGAAATTAAGTTTGTTCAAGGATTATCAAGAATTTGTACAATTTTGTTAGGACTTTTTTGTTTAGTAAGACGTTTGTGTGCAATGGGTGCAATATATAAACAACAATAATTACATATCGATTTCCTTCATATTTAATGTTATACACTCGGCAGCTACGAACAATCATTTTCTTGAAAAAAAAAAACTGTACGTTCCTGAAGTATTGGCGATTATTCCTATGGAAATGCTGATATTCCCTGTGCATTGTTGATGATGTGCTGGATGGAGGTTACATAATAACTAGAGACCGACGAAGTGGGCATGTTTGAAAATGTATCCCAGAAATTATTCTTTTGAACTTGAACTTGGTACCAGAAGACATACAGCGCTGATTAAATGTAATAGTCCCATTTTTTCTTAGAGAAGTTCATAAAAAACAAAGAGGTACAATGACTCATAGTACGGGAGCCATCGACCAGGATTATCAGCCTCATCGGGACATGAGAATTTCAAACAGTTTATACTAAAATAAAGAAAAAAGTATTTTGTAGCGGAAGTCTTCAGTGTTGCTAAACGATCGAAAAACAATAATGAATATGTAAAAAAATTGGCTAAAATTGTTATTGCGACACGTCCGTTTCCTGGTTTTTGTGTTGAAGTACACGGTGTCCGGAACTTTATAAAAATTTGAACGAACATTTTCCGCCTTGTGCAAGCGGCTAATGAAGAGAAAATTGGAAAATTTCCCAATAAATTTGAAAGTAGAAAATTTTGTCATCGCGACCCGTCCGTCCGTTTTCACTTATTTTCACTTAGTAGTATAGAGGTAAAAAATATGCAAAACTTCGGAAAAAATGTTATATTGATCGGATTTCGTTCATTTTTGGCAGTATAATAGTAAATGCTTCACAGAAAAGTTTCTATATTGTGCGAGGGCTTGTTAATCTATAGGGGGTGGGTGCCACCCCCTCTCAGAGGATAGCACTTAAAAAATATATATATTTATTGGAGCTGAAGTAGAATCAAATTTTAAGAAGAAAAGGTTCTATGCAATAACGACTTCAAAATTCCAATTTTAGCTTAAAAAAAGGTATTGCCAAACGACTTTTGTCAAGTATCTCGAAAAGTATTACTTTATCGAAAAAATGTTACAGACCAATTAGAGAAAGTACAAACTGGGAATTAATTATATTTTTTGTTTGTTGATGTAAGATTAATAATTTCGGAGATATTTAAGTTTACATTTGGCATCCAAGTGTTCATAAGATAATTATTTAGAGTTAGAGTTAAATATCTTAGAAACTGTGACACCTACGTCAAGAATGCTAATAGGTAGAATAATAGGTTATTAATTATGCTTTGAACTATTTTTTTATTTGTTTCTGTAGCATAAAAAACAAAGAAGTTATGACCGAAGCAATTTGCGTCTACACATTTTTTTAATAACAACGTCGCCATTTTGTTACTGTAATTAGCCAGTAATTAAAAGAAAGAAAAATTTCAAACTCTGTTTCTCATTAATATATAGCATTACTTAGATGCTCAAATTTTTTGGTTTGTATACAGCACTTGCTTTAGAAAAAAATTACAGTTTAAACTAGAAAGGTATTTTCGATAAAACGTAATTTTTTTTCCTTTTCCAAATATCTCAATAAATATTAGTTTTATTGAAAAATGGGTAGAGACCATAAATAAAGCTAATAAACTGATAATGAATTTCGCTTGTTTATTTATTTACGTAGATTTAATAGTTTCGAAGATATGAAATTTACAAATGGCGTCTGAACGTTTATAAGACGAAAAATGCAGTTTAAATGTTAAATATCTCAGAAATTTTGACATCTACGTCACGCTTGCTAAGAAATGGAATTAAAGACAATTAATTGCGCATTCAAATTATTTTTTACTCGTTCCTGTAGCATAAGAAATAAAGAAGTTATGACGGAAAAATGTGCGTATTTATATTTTTTTATATAAAAAGGTCGCCATTTTGTTATTCTAATTAGTCAGTAATTTAAAAAAATTGTCTCAAATACAGTTTGTCGTTAAGATGTGGCATTACCTAGATGCGCTTTTTTGCTCATTTAAAGCACTTGCTTTAGAAAAAAATGCATTTTAAACTTTAAAGGTAATTTCGAAACACTTGGATACCAAATATAAATTTAAATATCTCCGAAATTATTATTCTTACATTAATAAAAAAATATATAATTAATTCCCAGTTAGTACTTTCTGTAATTGGTCTATAACATTTTTTTCGATAAAGTAATACTTTTTGAGATAGTTGACGAAAGCCGTTTGGAAATACCTTTTTTTTTAAGCTAAAATCGCAATTTTGAAGTCGTTATAACTTAAGATCTATCAATTTATGTGAAAAATTGCATAGAACCTTTTCTTCTTAAAATATGATTCTATGTCAGCTCCAATAAATATATATATTTTTTAAGTGCCACCTCCTATAAATTAGCAAGCCCCCGCACAATATAGAAACTTTTCTGTGAAGCATTTACTATTATACTGCCAAAAATGAACGAAATCCGTTCAATATGACATTATTCCGAAGTTAAAACCTCGGTAACACATTAAAGGTGCTAGTGGCAGTGGAGATAACTAAGGGAGGAGAGCTCTCTGAAAATCCGTTCGGATTCAGAAAGGGATGCTTTATCGAAAAAGCAAAAAAGTGATCAACATTGCAGGGGATGCTGGAATGGGTATGTATAGGACAAATAAGATACGCATTAGATACCCGAAATGCTTTCAATTCGGCGTCATGTCAAGCAATCTTTGATGAACTCAAAAAAAGGGCAATGTCCCCTTATGTTCAGCGCATCATACGCAGTTACCTGGAAAACAGGAACAGTATCATCGAAACTGAAAACAATATTGAAGAAATAGAGCTGCACAAGGGTCGATATTGCGCCCGACACTGTGGAACATGCCATATGACGGTGTACTGAGGCTGTGGCTACTAGAAAGTGTGACTGTAGGGGGACCCTGCCAATAACCGAGCAATGGTGGTCACAGCCAAGAAGGAATGGAAGGTGAGTAGCAAAAGAAGCAGGGCTCTACGATTAATAATAGGATGGCTACAAGAAAAAGATTGTCCATAGCCTCGGAGAAAACTGAAGCAATACTGCTAAGGTCAGGAATGTAGACCCGATCATGTTCGACGTAATGGAAGCGGAAGTGAAGACCAAAGCGGTAGTCAAGTACTTAGGCGAGTGGCTAGACACGAAGAGGACTGCGCGAAGTACATAAGAACGGCGGCAGATAAAGCAGGAGAGCTAATGGACCCAAGTGCTGAGCTCCGTTGCACGATCTGTCATGCTGTATGCAGCTCCAGTATGGGTAAAGGCGATGGACGTGGGCAGATCTAAACAAACGCTCGGAGAAGTGCAGATATAGATGCACTGCGGATATGCAATGCAAATAAAACATTTTCCGTGTGTTAGTGATTGCCGGTATCCCACCTATAGAATTCTTAGTCAGTAAAAGAAAGGAGGTACAGTGGTACAGGAAAGGTAAGATGGGAAAAGAGCCAGAGATCGCCTAATTCAAAGATTAAAGATGAATAGGAAGAAGGGAACGTGGACAAGGCGGCAGCCAAATGCGGATATTTAGGTGAATAGAGAGTAAGGGGAGGTAAATTACTACCCCATGGTAGCTTCAGAAGCTATATATGTACGGTATTAGTTCAGCAAAAGACAGGTAGTGCTTATACTGTGGGGAGGTGGATGACTGTGACCACACTATGTTCCAGTGTCCAAGGTTAAGGGAGGAAAGAAACAGATGCATCGAAGTAGGAAGAGAAGCTGTCACAGCCGAAAACATGATAAGTCTGACGATGAAATCAGGGAATAATTGGGAAATCATGGCCCAGTGTGCTCATGAAGCGATGAAAACAAAAGAAGAAGATGAGAGGGAAAGTTGTGACCGTCGTAACTAGTCAAAACTAATGGCAGGAGGCACCATGAAATAATGCGAGAGCGGTCCCGCAGTGTCCCCGTGAGGAGAGGGAGGAGAGTGAATAAGAATCTCTCACACTGTCTTGCTGCCTAACATTCAGGCAGGGTGTACTCTTGAATATTTCCCCTCCTCCACAAAAAAAGATAAACTGAACTGACCTAAATTTCTTAACCTAAATAATATGAAATTGAAAATCCTAAGTAATCTGAGATAGTGCCTTTTTCATGACTTCGGTAACTGGGGGATGTAAAGAATCTGTAGAATTATTTGCAAAAATTTTTTCCTCTCTATTCGACACCTTTTATTTATTTATTATTTCTTCTTCTTTGTAGCCACCTTCTATATTTTTCTTTTTTTACCAAAAGTGCATCTTTTTCCTTAGTAACAGTGACAACCACATTACAAATATTATTTTTCCATTTTTTTACTTTTTTTAGAGTAAACACTAAAAGTGTAGCCCAACCTTGTGTTAACTACGTGCAAAATATTATTGATCTCCGTCGTATTTTTTTCTTTGATAATTTTTGTAGGGTATTTAATTTGTATATTTTTTTATTAAGTGTGTCACTTCCTGAGCAATAAAGTCAACTACTTGTTCAATATTATTTTCATTCGTCAAATAGGGTTTTTATATATGACACCAACCGAAAGGCACACGACTGACTGACGGAGTTGAAGACCTTATTTTCGTAATCTACATAACTTACGACATGAAGCTACGAAATCCGGAGAGTGGTTTTTTCAAGGTTATAATACTTATCTTCGATAAACGGGAAAAGTAGTAGACAGGAAAATTCCATAAGCCAAAATGTTATACATAAGATAAGAAAATGATGCTGTCACTATAAGTACAAAATCAAAAGGCAGTTCCTCGGTCTTTGGTTTTGCGTTTACACATGAGAATACTAAAACTCTAAAGAAATATCAGCTAAATTGGCCAAATGGGGACCGCTAGGTAATTAGGAGAAGGGAACGCCTTTTGTTTTAAATATATAATTATCAACCAATATCATTTTTAGAAACCGACATTAATCCCACGAAGTTTTGCCATCACAATAAGCAATATATTACACCAACCCCTCATTTTTTTACGTAAGACAATGTATGCCACACATTTGCAGATACATCTAATCACTGAATGTACGAATATACTCCCATTAACTTCTTTTGCTGAGAAGAATTCAAGTTGCTGTGAATCAAACCTGGATTGTAGTTTGTGTGTTTATGCTTAATGAACTAACATTGTTATTTTTCATTAAGTGTAAGCACAGTTTACTGCAACAATGTTTACGCCTTAATGCTACAAGACTGTAAATTTACAGAAAAAAATAAAAAAATACTGTTTATGTATAGCCGAAAATTCTGAATGATTTATAGAATAAACCGGAAAAGTGTTTGTTAAAGATAAACAGTAAATACCCAACAAAAGGATTGATTGAAAGTAAAGGAGTGCCAACAGTAACAGTGTAGTGAATTCTGGTGCTTCTATCTGAATAATACTAGGGATTACACCGGTAGCCTTTTAGAAATCCAGTCTCTGGAAGCTATTAAGGATTACGCTGCAATGCTGCCAGCAAATACTATTCTACTTTGCTAAATCGTTTTTATCTCGTCGTATACAGATAATTGAAAATGTGTAACATACCTTTTGCTGTTATTGTCACTTTGTTTTAACTTTGAAACTTTACTTTCCTATTTAACGAGACAAGTGATAAATTACGTTAATTACATTTTCAGTTTATTCTTGAGTTTGCTGCCTCTGGCAGGTATATCATAACAACCTACAACCTAATATCAGCGGTAAACTCTATTCTAACTATGGCATAAATATACATCATAATAATTAAAATAGAGTATGTTGTGAAGAAATTTAATGATACAAAGTTCTTGATAACGTTCCAATAGAACATAGTAAGATGTAATGTAACTCTACAGGGCTGATTTGCGGTTAACTAAAAAAGAGAGTACGTCGAAATGACACCTTCTCTAAGTTTAATGATTTTTTGAAGGAGAAATACATTGCGATGGAGGAGTGACAAGAAACAACTCAGCATATTATTAAAAGAGAGAATATTATTTGGAATTGTATCGTTTTTATGAGAACAATGACAAAGTAATATATTTATTAAAGGGTGTACACACGATCCAATTTTCTAAAGTCAACCATGTCGGTATGATTTGAATATTGTTGGAATTCCAGTAGATTAGCTTATTTTTACGAATTGCATATCAACAAGGTTGGCCTCAACAAGTTGGATCGTAAGTAGTGTGGCGTTTCTGTTAGCCGATGACAATGTTAAATATTAAAATGGTTGGTAACCACGATTGCGCAGGCTTCCTCAGGGTCGTGAAGCGTTTATTTACTGTCAAAATTTGATTTAAATAATACGGCTAAATTAGAACTTATGGAAGCAAGCTATATTTGGGCGCCAGCCAATTATATCGACAGAAAGGGACAGAAAAATAGACAAATTAAATAATAACAAATTATTAAAGCCTTTAATAATTTAAAAATGTAAAAAGTACAACAAATTTGAAAATGTATATATAGTGTGTTGATTGAGTTCCCTATGGGTGAAATGTACAAAAAATTTTCGATTTTTTTTTCATATTGCTTACTTGCTATTGCTTACTGCTTATCTAAAAAGTGATTTCGGATGTACTTTTGTTTTTTTTATTAAATCACGTATCACGTAATCAAGTAATCACTTGAAATTTGAAAGCATTGATGACACTGCGTGGTAGAATTTAATTGCCCTTTTTTCTTAATAAAAATGCATGCGAATGACTGGAATAAGTTTTGTTTTACTCAAAAAGTATGTAGTGAAGGTCTTTGATACCGGTCCAGATTTGGCTGAAATTGGATGACCAATAACTAAGCTACGAAGGTGTTGTCCACTTGAGATGGGCCATACTTAAAATTCGAAATTTACGAATACTCCCCTGCCCTAGACATTGTAATCTTAAGTGGTAATTGTAACGTGTAGATTTTTCAAATATCGTTCGGTGTACTGTACTTATAGTGTATATTGTCCAATAACAATCAATACAGTAGATATACTTTTTGACAGTACTTAACAAGTAATGAACAGAAACTTTCTTTAACATTTTTGAAGGGGGGCGTCTTAGAAGAAATGTACACGTACTTTCAGTGTTACTTTTGACTCAAAGTGTACACATCTGAAATATTGCACCATACTTCTGTGACACCCCGTAGACTACTTTACATTTAATTCGAAATTGCTCTTGAAAATTGGATATGTTGAAATGTGAAAGTTCTTTATTCATATCGTTTGAGTGTTTCTGAATTGCCATTATTCCTTGTTTCCAAGAAAATAACGACTATATTTGAAGTTGAGTCTCCTTCCAATAAATTGATTAGCGTGGACAGTGCACTCTTGCTTACGTTACATAGACAAGCATAATTTCATTGCAGTATATCTGTCATTTTCTTTCACTTTACTGTTATTTTTACTTAATCAATGCACATATCACATATCATTCCGTATATAGAAGTCTTCGTACTCCGCTGAATCTTATGGACTCATTACATATTCTCCAATAATTTCTTCCCAAATGTAGATTAACCATATGTTATCAATTTGCCTGAGACAGTGAGGATTTTCAAACTAATAATAATGGAAACTGTGCCTGTTAAAAATCCATTATTATGAAAAGCTGCTCCTTCAATGACCAAAACATTATTGAAGAAAGTTAGCATCTTGAATGTTATCTCTTTTGACAATCAGCTAGTTCCTGGTACATTTGAACATGATATGCATGAAACTTATTTTTTTTAATATTCGACCAGCAGAACATCAACTTGGTCCTACTAATGAGCTCACTTCTTTCTGACTAATGAGGGGATTCTCAATAGATACCATGCAGTATCACAAATAACTCATTCTCGTCGTTCACAACATTTTTTATGCGTTCACTTTCTGGATATTGTACATTGTCAGGTTCTACAAATCTATTAGGCAAATTTTGGAAGCTTTTAGCTTCAGGGGCCCTTCTTTCAGGATGCCGTTGCTAATAAATTCTAACGACAAGCAAACAATTCCTCCCCGACTTATCTAAAGCAAAAAAATCATATCTATGTTTGTTAAAATTCATTATGGAAAACTCCTAGTACTCCAAAATTGACATCTTATATGAAAATTGCTGACTGGTAACGCCGATAAATGTATGTTAATGTACAATTGATAAAAAACCGCTGCCCAAGGAATCACTACTTCCACATCCAGATTTTCTATCCAAGTCACTTACAACGAAAAAACTTTGTATGTGGAAATAATTGTTAATGGAACAATACTAATATTTGAATTCCTCTACCCCAAAAACCCATAAAACGATACCCCACATCGGTAGTGGGGTGGGGGTGGTCATGGGGGGTGGTAGTGGGGGTGGATGAAGTAAAAAAATATTTTGAGATTTCTGGTTCTTGTACCGAGAGATCGAGAAAGACTGAACGTTACGTCACACGGAAAAGTCACTAAAGTTATCAAAATTGATTTATATTCTACATACATTATTAAAACTAATTTCCTATGCTGCTAGGAGTAACGACTGGTTCTCTAGTCACTGTTACTAATCTGATGTCTGTCATTTTCGTGAATGTTATTATTATTGGCTTGTGTTTGATTTATCATTTATCTCCATTTCTGACTAATAAATCAGTGTTTTTCAACGCAATCAGTTCACTGTCACTTGTGTGGCAAGTTAATAAAGAAACTCGCATTTTATGTAAATACTGTAATTGACTATATTTAAGGTTACTGTCGCCAACGTGAAAATGTTGAAGTACCAGAAAATAGTACATATGTATGCAGTATGTAGGCGGCACAAAAACAATCCTTAGGGAGCGGCACTTTCAGTCTTTCTCGATCTCCCTGTACATACACTAAATCACATTTTTTTTTCATCCCCTTTAATAAGGGGGGTGGCTAATGCCAAAAATTTTTTTGAGACCCTAGCTTCTCTTGTATGTTATAAATACCAATTTTATCGACTCTTACCTGCTTGATTTATGTACTTACCCCAAATTTACCCCAATTTACCCCCCAACCCTTCGTCGGAATAACATGAAAATGTAATCTAGTTCCAGATCTTGTAAATGTACATACGTGTACCAAATTTCAAGTCAATATCTTAAACGGTCCCAGAGTAAACGTGCGCACAAAAAAAGTTACAGACAGACCGACAGACCGACGTTTCATAACATTTTAAGCCTATTTGAACAATAAAAATGTTTAAAATTTTTTTTATCGTTACTATACCACTGGATGTGGAAGTAAAACAGATTTTATTGTTTGTTAAAAACAAGCCAAAAGAATTTACAAGAACTTATAATACTTTCTTTTGAATGATTTGAAAAAGCTTTAATTCTTTTTAATGTTTATTGGTGAATTTTGTACTTATAGCTCAATAAATCGAAGTTATAGTTACAAATAATCATCACATCGGCGAAAAATATACGTGTTCCATTTGAAAGAATTGAGGAAATTGAATTTAAATTTTAAATCATTTTAAAAATCATTTCTGCCCACCCTGTATACCTTTAGGAAGTGAAAACTCTTCAGAGAATTCTCACATACAATGTTTCTTAACTGGCATTAACATATTTTTTAAAAAAGACATCTGCACCTGTAGATTTGTAGAATCATCTCTCCCTGTATATTCGAAAATAATTTCGCGTTAAATGTTATTTTACTTCCACATCCGATGGAAGTATAGTAACGACAAAAAAATTTTTAAAAATTTTTATTGTTCAAATAGGCTTAGAATGTCATGAAACGTCGAGATTTTAAGTTTGAGCGAAAAAAAATGTCTGTCTGTCTGTCGGTCTGTCTGTCGGTCTGTAACTTTTTTTTGTGCGCACGTTTACTCTGGAACCGTTTGAGATATATATGGGGATGAAAAAAAATTGTGATTTAGTGTGTGTACAAGAACCAGAAACCTCAAAATATTTTTTTACTTCATCCACCCCCACTACCACCCCCTATCACCACCACCCCACTACCGATGTGGGGTATCGTTTTCTGGGTTTTTGAGGTAGAGGATTTCAAATATTATATTATTAAAGTTCCATAAACAATTATTTCCACATACAAAATTTTTTCGTTGTGAGTGACTTGGATAGAAAATCTGGATGTGGAAGTAGTGATTCCTTGGGCAGCGGTTTTATTTAGTTTACTCATGTTTTTAAATCAACTTTCTACCTATCACAGAACTCGAGTTATTGAAGTCGGGCACACTATTGCCCCACCCTCTACACAACATTCTATTGTTTATCTGTTGTATCTGCCTATGTAAATTCTTTACATAACTTGTTTAATATACTTACCCAATCTTTAAATGTACAGGTTAAATCAGATCGCAAGTAATCTCATAGACCTACGATTCGAACAGAGCAGTTCACTGCAACTGAACACAAGTCGGTTTACCCACCACCGATCCAACACAATGTTTCCCATCATCTGTGAATACCGTTAATAATCAATAAATGCATTAACAGTTGCTTTATAGGATACGTAACATTGTATCTGTTTTGTATATTATATGGCATCTTGCCAGATTCAAGAGTTATCTGTTCATGTAGCAAATGAAGCCCTAGTTTGACGAAAAGTCATCTAATTTTAGAAAAATAGTGTTTGAGGTTGTTCAATAGAAATCATTGGTAATAGAAATTGCCCTATTTGGTCAACATTTTTATTATTAACACGTTATATTGGGGCGAGTGCAGAGGCATCTTTACTGTGCATATATTTCGATATGCCCTCTACCTCCTTTGACCCTTCGCTCAAGTCATTTGCCATATAAAACTGCATTTTGTGCAAACGCTTTTATCCTTTACACACAAAGCAAGGTTTTTTCTTTTCTCTTCCCTGCGTGTTCTCGAGTAACACCCATTCTAAATAATAAAACACAAGTGAGTTTATCTGAAATTAATAATATCAAAAACAAAACCATGGTTCATCTTTATTAGAAGACCGTCTTTAATAAACGAGTAGCAACATAGTGTGAAAGTCGCTGTGCTGCAACATCTGGCCTTGGCGAATCTTTGCGTGGTTGAGTCGGGTATCTATAATGCAGTGTTATCTAAATTGATTGATAAAATGACCTTATTAATGATATGTTAACGATAGTTAAAGAAAATATAGATAATTTAATTTGGTATTTCAACAGATACAGTGAAGCAACGTTCATCGCAGTTAGTACTTGGCTGGGCGACCCATCTGAAGAAACACGACGATTTCGTCCCGCCTTCTAGCGGCTTGTATATCAGCGTATATGCGCAAGCTATGTAATTTCAAGTCGAGGATTGCGTAGTGGATATACCCTTCGGAGGGCTGTAAAGCAGTCTATTAAACGTTAGACAAGTAAAAGATCCCTACTCTTTGACAGAGAAGAGGTTTGGTAAAATTTCCACGTTGGGGGGTAGGTCGTTTTCTAACGTCGGTGATAGGCCTTGGTAGCGGAAATCGACTGACATTAAATAAATAAGTAAAAAAACGTTATACCTGACAACAAAACTGTAACGTAATTGTTAAAAAATACGAATAAATATAAAATTATATTGATAACCGGAAATGTAGCGAAGCGGGCAAAAGCGTGTTAGTGGCGAGCGCACTTAGTCACATTAACTATCGTGTACTAGGTTTAATCTCCAGCTCCAACACTGCCAATGTCGATGGGTAATGGATGTTTTCTGCGTCTTTTCAAATGTATGCCCCGACTTTGGATTGGGGGCTGTTTACTATGTGTGGTGTGTGTGTATGTTTGCTTTTTTAAATTTTATGCAAGAAAATATCCGACTGGGCCTTTGATCATCTTGATTATTAGCATCCGGTTTCCACCTCGCCTGCCGCACATATCCGAAGACCGACGAGTGCTTCACGGAATCTCGGATCTATATAATATGTTTCCATCTATATAATTTGCATTAACCAGAAATTTGTTGTACTAAATAGCTGTATGCTATTTATTATCTGCATCTTTTTACAGAGTTATGTACAGATTTGATTTGTAGAGCCAGTCTACAAACGGGCTGTCCTAAGGTTGATTATTTTGAATGCTTGGCATTGCTACCATCTTGTCATGGTGTTCTGAAATGAAATGAATTTTGGTGACCTGAGCGCTTCTATCTACTAAAGATTACATCGCTTCGGAAGAAGACCAAATTTATTATGGATATGAAAAATGTCGGCGTCTTTGATCTGTACCGTATCATCAATCAAGCCGACATTTTTTATATGTAGAATAAATCTGAAGTCAATACAACCAGTTTACAAATCATCAGCTTTGCGAAAGCTTTACAATCAAACTATGTACAGAGTTTGTATGCATATTGTTGATGCCTGAATCTGCATTCACTCGGAGGATAATTTTATATAGAAAGGCAATGTTCATTTAGAGTGTTTACTCACCTACTATATTAAATTAGATGGGTAATAAATTCATAATCAGATTTATCAAAAGTTAAAAGTTACCCTAATAGAAGTTCAATATTTACGTTTTTCTAATTAATAAACCGTTTGAAAACCTAGCAAACTGCTCCAGGGATATTAGATATTTTGTTTATATTTTTGTTAATGGTTAGCAGTAGCTATGACAAATCTGTAAAAAAAGTAAAATTTTTGTATGAACCTTTATTTCGCCATTTAAACAATATATCAAAAGTCCCCACATATTACGTCACGCCTGTTAAAAATTGTGTTCAGGGACAAACGTAAGAAAGAACAACCGTTAGTCTACTTCGAAATTTGTAGATTTGAAAATTATCTACAGAGAAATTGTTATGAGTTTTTTTTCATGCGAGTAACTGTTTTTACGTACCACGGTTTGCAAAGGTTAAACTTTAGTACTTCTTAGGAATAATGCGCTCCTTTCTACATCAGCTTTAAACGTGGTTGTCTCCAATAGGTCTAATCCACGATTTTTTTTTTTATTTGGAAGTTTCTTCTTCATCATTTTCCTCTGTAAGCTCAATGTCCATAATTTCTGCGCCAATTTATTCAATTTGTACTACTTCCCCTAAGAAATTGAAAGGATCTATATCTTCATAGTTGTCGGCATTACTTTCTTCTGTTGTATCGCGTGCTGCCTTGAGATAAGACCAGCTATGGGAATTACCACTGCTGAAACATGCAAACCAATTTTATTGCAGCCATAGTTTGATCCGCAACCTTTGAAGCAAATGCAAAAAAATGGTATTGAGCAGAATGTCTGAAGCAGGTTGTAACTGAGTTGGAATTGACTTCAAAATATTTTTTGTAGATAATTTTCTTAGCTACAAATTTTGTAATAACTCTTCTTGACGTAGATCTAAGAGATGAAGAGATATTATCGAAAAACTGTTCTCTGACCTTTGGTACTTTTTAGCTTTCCGTAAACTGTTTAAAATGATGAAGTAAAGGTTCATATGCAAATTTAGATTGCTAGGAATTTTTCCTCAGAAAAATCTTAATTTCTTTGGATTAAACGTCCATCGCGTTAATAGTTTCTCCCCTTAGGTTACTGCTTATCCCAAAAGTGAAATCGATTTAAATCATTCATCTCTAACTTCACTAATGAGAGGATACAATGGTAGCTCGGTTGCTTAAAGCGTATTGTGCCGTAAATATGCTGGTCGCACTGTCTATTGTGTACTGGGTTCGAGCTCCAGCCCTGGCACTGACAATGTCAGTGGATATGCATGTATGTCAACATTTTTTCAAATGTCCTTTCCGGACTCCCCTTTAGCTTTAGATCTGATGATTGTCTACTATGGTGTGTTTATTTTGTTTATATTTATGTTAATGGTTAATACGATCCGTAACAGGGCACAGTTCGTTATACTAGCAATTCTCTTATGTGAATGAAGATAATGTTGAACACTTACTGTCAGCCAGTGCGCAGTGGTCCAAAATATTATGAAAAGTAATTGTTTAATTTTGGAGTTATACGTATTTTCCTGTAGTGCATTTATTTTAAATAACTTAGTATATTATGTAAGTTAATTTAATACCATAGATTCACCTATACTTTTAGGAAATCTTGTGACTTGGAAAATGAAACCGACCAGTCAGCTACTTCGTAGGTCTAAAGATTTCAGGATCGAAGCGCAACTCGAATAGTTACCATTACTGCATATCGATGAAACGGCAACGACAGCAGTGGGTTCATGTCAATTATTTGGACACAAGTCAACAACTTTAACATGTTTGCCAAAACATTTCTGTCGATTAGTTCGTGATGGGTGCTCTCAATAATGTGTCTGGTCTGGCAAGCACGCTGTTTTCGTCGAGGGTATTCGATCCATATGCAAATTTCTCATTTTAATTATTATACACACAATATTATAGTGTTTTCGCGAATGTGTACTATGAGTTAATTAGTAATAGTATACAATAACAAGGGTTCACTGTGCAGATAAACTAAAAAATCTTAAACACTTATTATCGTACTAAGATGTATTCAACTGCATATTTCTTTCTTGGTATAAAGTTATTTGAATCAATATTAGTTATATTTTCTGGCAATGTCAAAGTATAATTTAAAAAATTAAATTTATTCCAAATTTTGGGACAAGCTTAACCACTAATTGAAGGTTTTCTGTGATCGTTCACTTATTTAATTTCATAATAGGACAATACAGGGAATGAAAAAAACGTGAAAAAATAACAAACTGAAAGAATTTTAGATGATTTATGCATCCCATGTTTCCACTGTTGGAATTAATACTGGCCTGACATAGTCGCCCCATCCTTTAACTGAGATGTCTTTCTCAATAATTTCTTCATAAACTATGTCTTTAAGCAACCCTACCCCACTACAAAATGGGGATTTGACAATATCTACAGATTGAGAGTGCCAGTGTTTACACAAGCACTCATAAATTTTTCTACTGGCTTTGGTGAATGGCCTTGGTAGCGGAGGTCGGTCGACGTGAAATAGGAGATTAAAAAAGATTATTCCTAATAAACGTCCATTTTATTGTTTCCTTTTTATTTTTAAATCGTCTTTTTTTGGAATCTACAGGATCTACAGTGGGTGCCTAAATGAAATTTAATTTTCTATAAAAAGTTGTCATTTAACAACGAAACGAAACGTATTATCAAATTTATGTTACATCAATCACATACATAATGTGTTTAATCTGAGCTCAAGACGGTGATGAGACAGCTACTTTTATAAATTATAACGAGAAATATTTGTTAAAATAAAAATATAGGTAATAAAATAATTACAAATATCTTAAAACACTTTTAATGTAATTTAATCTTTAAATCTCAAACGCTTTATCTTTACAACTGCAATATTTAGAGCAAATTATATTACTGTCGCAACATTAGCTCGTATTACATTTTATCATAATAGACTAAAATCATTTCAGACACAAAGTATTAAAAGCAAGTAGATAAGGCAAAATATGTAATCGAGATATTCATAAAAATAAGCTGTGTATATAACAATATTGGTATCGCTATTTTAGGAATAGTGTATTTAATGCGGAATTATAAGAAATACAAACACTAAATTGGTACTGTAGTGGCGTTGGTAAGTTTACTCGCTACTAGGATAGTGGTTTTGTGTTCGACTGTTAGCTCGGGAACTAAAGTTTCTTCAGGTAGAGAGAGGGATTCCAGTTTACTCAGATGTCCGTATTTTGTCTCAAAACTTATAGTCTTATTAGCTGACCCAGCAAACGTTGTTTTGCCATATAAATTATAAATTTTTGTCCAAAAAATAAAAATAAAATTTTTGGATAGGGCCACCCTTATCACCTAGGGGTATAAAAAATAGCCTACGACCCATTCTCAGACCTACCAAATATACACCACAAATTTCATAAAAATCGATCAAGCCGTTTCGGAGGAGTTCGATAACAAACACTGTGACACGAGATTTTTATATATTAGATTACGCACAAGGCCATCTTATGTAATAGAGACGAAATACTAAGAGAAAATCCCTTAGTGAGCGTCAATATGCATACCAGCCGAGAAAGTCCACAAACCTTGTGCTGTATGATTTAAATAGGCTACTGACAACAGTCATTAGATGACAAAGAAATGACATTGGCAACATTTCTAGATATAGGAATTCAATAACGCGACAACGCAATCTCTAACGAATGCTTTGTTAAACAGAGTCCTAGCAGTACTCTGCCAGTGGATTAAAGTCAGTCTAGGAAAGAGGATAATATTATCCAATCTAGGCGGGGCTACCATTGAGGCAAAGGCGAGTACAGGCTGCCCTCAAGAAGGAGTATTATTTCTACTGCTATGGACAACCTTTGTTGACGAACTCCTCTGAAATATTCCCGCAGAAGGCTTTTACTGCCCAGGATATGCTGACGATCTAGCGATAGTAGTCAGGGGCAATTTACGAACACGAAATCAGAGCGTTCGTAAAGAGTCCTAAACAGTATCGACAGGTGGTGTAGTGAGGAAGGACTTTCCATAAATCCTCATAAAACTACAGTCGTCACTTTTACACGGAAAAGAGCCTTGGGAGGCCTAAAACCCCCAAGGCTCAATGGAGTGAAAATTCCATTTGCCGGGAGTAATTTTCTCTATCAAACGCTGACATGGAATTCCCACATCTAAAAAGTCACACAGAAAGCAACCTGGGAAGGTGTAGGCAGATGTGTAGGAAAAACTTTAAACCCAAGATGACCCTGTGTATAACCATTTATAAATATTTATACACTAGGGTTGTAAGACTCATGATAACCTATGAATCGGTGGTATGGTGGATCAAGACACTGCAACTGGGAGCAATAAGGCTATTAAGTGGCCTACAAAAGCTTGCTTGCCACTGGGGCCATAAAAGCTGACTCTCCAAGAAATACACCCCCAAAAGCGACTCCCCAGCATCGTAATGATAAAAAATAACTAAGGTGGCTTTAATGACAACATACTACATTATAGCCAGGTTCCTCAGCAAAATGTATCCTCAAGTACTGTCGTGCGCAAAAAAAATGGGACAAGTCTTATAACGTATTTTTGATAAAATCTAGTTATGTACATCTAACTTTAATTTTTGTGACATTGTCAATTATTTGTCAAAATAACATATATTACATATTCATATAGAAACAGATTTACATTAGAAAAAAATAGTTGTCCTATTTTTATTGCTCACGACATATATTGTAATTAATTTTTACCATTTCCAACTATACAGTTTTTAAATAAGTTATAATATAACTCTTCAGTGGTTCAGTGAGTTAAAGTGTTGCCTTTGCGAATCAAGAGATCGGCGGTTCGATCCCCATACATTCCGATTTTTTTTCAATGGAGTGGACATTCCATTTGCCAGCAAGGTTAACCTACCTAGGAGTAATTTTCTCTACCAAACGCTGACATGGAATTCCCACATAGGTATAAAACGTCACACAGAAAGCAACCATTGCCCTGGGAAGGTGTAGGCAGATGTGTAGGAAAAACTGGGGGTTAAAAGATGACCCTGTGTATAACCATTTATAACTATTTATACACCAGAGTTGTAAGACCCATGATAACCTATGGATCGGTGGTATAGTGGACCAAGACACTGCAACTGGAAGCAGTAATGCTATTAAGTGGCGTACAAAGGCTTGCTTGCCTGTGTGCCACTGGGGCCATGAAAACTGACTCAAGAAATACGTCTCCAAAAGCGACTCCTCAGCATCGTATTTTCCCGAATTGTCTCTTTTTTTTGATCACATCAACCGAAGAGGAGGACTGATAGCTCAGGCTAAATACGTACATCGATAACATCCAAAACCATATGTCAGAGTTTAATACTGCAACAATTTTGCAATAATTGCCCACAAGGAGGGCAGCCACCCTCTCGTGGTGTATTTTGTATAGTAATGATTGTCCAAAGCGAAGAGGTGCTAGGCAAAGAAACATTTGTGGTTTAGGTACAGTATCTAGATAAGTTCTGACTTCAAAGATCTGCTACCTGTAAATTAATAGGAAACCGTGTTGCATCATCTGGATTAAAAGTTTCGATCATTTCGAGATGATTAGCGAAACGTTTGCCCAGTAGAGCATTCGAATGTAGTGTTGAAGTGTTTTGGTCTTTGTTGATGTGGATTATATTTATTTTGTCCAACTAGTGCAGTATAAGTACTTGTTTACAATAAAATAAAACACTTGACCCCAACTTCAGCCGTGACTGATAAATTAAGTTTTGGTTATATTGTCTACATTGCTTTTGTGTTGCTGATTGTTTTTCAATATTTTTTTATTTTGTTGACTTGTTGTTTTATCTGAATATGCCATCAATATTTATCAATAAAGTTTCTCATTATTCCATGAAAGTTATTGATATGGAAAATTCTTATTCCAGGAAATAGAGTTGAAAGTTGTTTGCTTAGTCCGATGCAATTGGGATTTGATATATTATGATGCTCAGCAAAATCTCAAATTTTCTGAAAATGATTTCAAATTGATTGTACATCAGGTTTGTTATAAGATAATTATATTGAAAATGTTCAATGGGTTTTCTACACTCAGAACATCTAAAATCGCTGGTAAAATGACACATGCATATAAAATTTACGATAAACATCAAAATATTGAAGTGGTTTCTTTCCGATGTTGCCGTGGTTGTCGAATTTGATTTCTAATTTGAATTCGACAACCGTGGCAACACCAGGAAGAAACCACTGCATTAGAGAATTATCGTGAAAGCTTACATTCTACTACCAAAATAATGTGAATATTTTTGAGGACTTTCTTCAAAGTATCTATAACTTGAGGATGATGATGTAACGGTTGCCTCTGAAGTAGTTTCCACAAACACGAAAACGCTTGAATACTATTACTTGACGCACGTTTCGCCAACCATGTTGGCATCATCTGGAGATTCTTAAATTTTACTTTAATTTTAACGATTAACGATTTTAAACTTTAATTCAATTCTATTATTTCGAAATTTTGTCTTTGTTGTTGAAAATTTTGAAAATTATTTTCTATAATTTTATCTTGCCCATTTTAGGTGTTTTTACTCAGTATGTTTTAAATATATTAGTATTCAAATCAAGGACAAGTGGATGTGGTTTATACAAATTTTTCGAAAGCTTTTGTCAGGACAAACCTTGTAGTCCACTCAAATTAAAAAGTGGGGAAACATTTTGAACAGCAGTTTCTCTGCATAGACGGTCCTTAAGTATTCAACTTTTAGAACAATGTTTTGCTTATGCGCAGAAAAAAAAAAATTCTCTTGACTTTTGAGATATACACATATATGTACATATATACGTTTTTTCGTGGTTTTTTTCCTTGGGACGTAAATATCTCGAAAATTAGCAATTTTAAAGGCTAAACGAACATTATTTAGAATGCGATTTCCTACAAAAAAGTTTTTATACATTTTTTCGATTATCCTATTGGTTTGGTAGGGATTTTATTATATTTATTATTTTATTTTATTTTATTTTTTTTTAGGAAATCGCATTCTGAACAAGTTTACCTACGTTCGCTTTACCTTAAAAACGCGTAATTTTCAAGATATATACGTCCATATAAAAAAAACACGAAAAAACGTATACATATATCAAATAAAAAACATATCTTTTTTTTTCTGCGCATAAGCAATACATTGTTCTAAAAGTTGAATACTTACTTTCTATGCAGAGAAACTGCTGTTCAAAATTTCTCCCTAAGGCGACGTTTTTTTTCTTAATTTGAGTGGACTATTGGTATCTCACTTTAATTATCATATAATATTAAATGTGTTTGATGCTACGAAATTTTATGATTCCATTGAACGAAATTTGCCAATATTGATAGTACAGGCAAATTATATTAAAAAACCCCGAATAGGAGAAATAATGTATAAAGTAATAATATTTGAGATACGTTCTTTAGATAGGGTTAGAAATAGATACCCGAAAAGTTCCCCCTCCCCAATTTAGGTGACTTAAAGGTGGTTTTTCACTTTTATCTTGTAAGCCGTTGGTCGGAAGAGAAAAAAGTATAGGAATTAAAAAATTTGTCATTAAATTCTGCATAAAAAATGTCCTATTAACCTTGTAGCTTATCCTCACCTATTTCGCGTGGGGGGTGGATGAAGTAAAAAAAATATTTTGAGGTTTCTGGTTCCTGTACTTATACTAAATCACAATTTTTTTTCATCCCCTTTAATAAGGAGGTGGGGGTGGCAATGGCTAATGCCAAAAATTTTTTTGAGACCTTAGCTTCTCTTGTATGTACTAAATACCAATTTCATGAACTCTTACCTGCTTGATTTACCCATTTACCCCAAATTTACCCCAATTTACCCCCCAACCCTTCGACGGAACAAGATGAAAATATAATCTAGTTCTAGATCTCGTTAAAGTACATATGTGTACCAAATTTCAAATCAATATCTTAAACGGTTCCAGAGTAAACGTGCGCACAAAAAAAAGTTATAGACAGACCGACAGACAGACCGACAGACAGACCGACAGACAGACCGACAGACAGACAGAAAATTTTTTTCCGCTCAAACTTAAAATCTCGACGTTTCATGACATTTTAAGCCTATTTGGACAATAAAAATTTTAAAAAATTTTTTTGTCGTTACTATACTTCCACTGGACGTGGAAGTAATGAGGAATCTTCTGATATACCCACTTTGCATCTGAAACAAATATAACTGAAATTACAGACCACCGAAAATTAAAATATTTCATTTTCGTCTAATTAAAAGATAAAAAATTACTAAAGTGGCTTTGAAAACAATGAAACATTTAGCTTATCAAACTTTCATGTTGGCTTACGAGTGTTTTTATTGTAATTTTAAAATTCCGTAGAACTATTGTTAATTTGATTCAAAACGCCGCTTTATACAAGAAATAAAAGAGTGGACATGTTAATTATTTATAGAGAATGTAAAAAAAAAATGCAGCTAACGAGTTAAACGCAGAACGATATCCTGACCGAACACTTTTTTGCTACAAATTATCTACATCGTGTTGAAAATAAGTTTGGAAGAAAGCCCGGTTTGAGAAGCACCTTTGGTTTTAATGAAAGATTAATGATAACATAATACATTACAACCGGGCTGCCCAGCAAAATCTATCCTCAAGTACCTTTAATTACATATGTTGTAATAATTTTTTTTTTTACCATTTCCAACTATACAGTTTTTAAATGAGTTATAATATAACTCAGTCGTTCGGTGAGTTACAGCGTTGCCTTTTTCGTTAAAAACTTTATTAATAATTGCGAAAAAATATTATAGTGAAAGGTTTGCATCCCTTATCGTAAAATCAAGATACACTTCCCAAATTACTGGGATACCCAAGGAATGATTACCAATACGTCATATTGACGTCACGAGTATAAAGTCAGTTGTCTGCGACTTACGACTGTCATTTTCACGTCTTCAGTATATCATGATAAAGGTCATCTCGCCGTCATCGCCGACCAAAAATTGACGTCATAATATCGACACCTTGCTGCTTGGGTGTATACAATATTTTTTTCAAATTAATTATGCCTATATCGGCCAGAGAAAACCTACAGTTAGTTTAAAAGTTATTTTTAGAGACCGAAAAAGCTTTAAGCTTTTGATATTGCAGTAAACTCTAGATAGAATGCAAAAAAAAACACTTTTTTGCGATTTACAAAAAAATTACACTATAGATTCGGATTCAGTGCGCCAAAATACGAGGTATAGTCTGGCCTCTGATACAATATACTTTTTTCTGTGGGGTTGTGTAATTAATTGTAGACTATATACGGATAATTTTCAGTAATTTATCTGGAAAAATATGGAAAAAATTGGATGTATACAAGGTTCGTGTTACACCCGATGTATTGTTTAATGTTTGTCTTACTAGTAACCTATTTAACGGTATTTTTAACAGTGACAGTAATCTAGGAAACACTGGAAACATACCTTTTACTGTATAGCCTGTACATATTATTTATTACATAAACGCATAAAAAAAATTCGACAAACAATTTCACGAATTCCAGTGAAGCATTAAAACAGCGCAGTAATAATACAAAATCAATCAACTTTGAAAGGTGACTGACACAACGGTCTGGTTTCTATACCTATCACAATCTGTAGATTGACTTAAGAATTAATTATAATTATCAGTAGATGCCTGTACTTACTCCTTTCCATTCAGCAACACGACATACTTATTTGTTTGACCTTCAAACACTTGTCGAAGCCGATACCACGATAACTGTCAGTTGCGGAAAACGAGTGTGGCTTTATTTACATTCTTATGTTTGTTGGTGTCTTCTTGTGGCTCTGTCATTGTGTTTTTGCGGTGAAAAAATCTGACTGAACACGTGAACTAAATGTTTATTATTTGTTATTAAGATAGTGTGTGCAGTTAGGTGTGGTGTTGTTTCCATATGTTCTACTGCTTTAATTATTATACAGTGCGAATAGTTTTTGTGAGAACATTTAACTTGGTTACAAGGCTCTCATGTGAATAAGGTTAGTTGCAACATATTATTAGTTGTTTATTATCTGTTTTAATTAGTCGGAACGATGTAATTTAATTATTTTATCTGGATATAATATATAACTTTAATGTTATATTAAAAAAGCAGAACAAGTTCTGCATAATTAGGTCACAAGAATGTAAACACATGCAGGGTATCTCCGATATCCTTGGCCAAATTTCAAAAGCGAGTTGTGGTGGAACTAGGCGAAAAAAAAAATAAGTTTTTAGGAAATTGATTGGATCTGAATGGATTTGCCTAGAAACTTTTCCAAATGGCTTTCTATAATCATAAATTAAGTTTTCTACCACTTTTTTTGCCGGCTAATTTTTCTTATACCTCCAAAAAAACCGTTTTGTTACGAAAAATTATTTTGGGTCCATTCAACAAATACGTTCACAAAAATGCGCTATTTGTAACTCTCCCTGTAACATTTGTGAAATCACCTTTAACCGAACGTCCTCCCCATTACCTTTTAAAAAAATATTTTGTTAATTAGTTTGCCATGGAAGAACTAACTTAAAATCGGGCAGGCGGGGCTGTAGCCCCATTATCACTGTTAAATACATTTTTATGTTGATTGTATTTCAAACTGTGTATTAAAAATTAGTATTTTTGATTTGTCCCAGCCGAAGGGGGCCGGCCAATTTGATTTTACCCCTGGGCCCGTACCCAGAGCCGGTCCAATGACTATTTTCAGCCTAGGCAAAGTTCAATTCTGGCGCTCCCTTTTCTTTTCAAATCGTTTTGTAAAAAAAAAGGTCGAAGAGCAAGGCGATAAAGAATAGTTACCTATCAAAAGGATCTGATTTTTTACTCGATGCCTGCGACGCCGACATTTTTTATTTTAGTATAAAAGTATATTTTTGCAGTCAGTCAATAAGTAAATTCAGTTAATCAGCTTGTTACCTACTTTAACCTGCAGTCAATAGTATATTGTGTATTTAGGTGTGAAAGCAATACATTCCCGGACGACGATGAAAATTGTTCCAACAAGCATCGAAGTCCGGGAATGTGCTTTCACACCGAAGTACACATACTATTTTTTCTGAAATCACAATCAATATTATTTTACTTCCACATCCAGTGGAAATATAGTAACGACAAAAAAATTTTAAAACATTTTTATTGTTCAAATAGGCTTAGAATGTCATGAAACGTCGAGATTTCAAATTTGAGCAAAAAAAAATTTCTGTCTGTCGGTCTGTAACTTTTTTTGTGCGCACGTTTACTCTGGAACCGTTTGAGATATTGACTTGAAATTTGGTACACATATGTACTTTAACGAGATCTAGAACTAGATTATATTTTCATCTTGTTCTGTCGAAGGGTTGGGGGTAAACTGGGATAAATTTTGAGTAAGTAGGTAAATCAAGCAGGTAAGAGTTCATAAAATTAATATTTAGTATAGACAAAAGAAGCTAAGGTCTCAAAAAAAATTTTGGCATTAGCCACCCTCATTACCACCCCCACACCATTATTAAAGGGGATGAAAAAAAAATGTAATTTAGTGTGTGTACAAGAACCATAAACCTCAAAATATTTTTTTACTTTATCCACCCCCCACTCCCACCTCCTGTCACTACCCCCACCCCACTACCGATGTGGGGTATCGTTTTATGGGTTTTTGGGGTAGAGGATTTCGAATATTATATTATTAAAGTTCCGTAAACAATTATTTCCAGATACAAAATTTTTTCGTTGTGTGACTTGGATAGAAAATCCGGATGTGGAAGTAATGATTCCTTGGGCAGCGGTTTTTTTTACTAATAAATGCAATTTTAATGTCAGTTGGTTTGTCTGCGTGTATTTATTTTTTCTGAAATTACAATCAATATTATTATAAATTATTATTATGTATTTATTTACTGTCTAAAATATACATAAAAAACCGTACGGGAATGTTACTTTCCCGGCTTAGGCCGGGAGAGTAACATTCCCATACGGTTCTGTTGATCGTTGCTTGGCAACGGATCTTTTCCGGTCTGTTTTCTGGTAGTTTCTTAGCAACGGACTAAGATACTGGAATTGTGCATTTTTCGATCTGAAATCGCGCCGAAAATGTAGACATTGCCGATCGATTTCAGAAAAAAATAATTTAAATATGTTTAAAATACACGACTAGATGGCGGAATATTGATATAACTCTTATCCTTATAATAGTAAATATCGGCTAAACAACGCAATTACGTAAACGGGATCAAAATTTCTAAGTGTCGCACATCGCACCACTCACACTTGTTGCAGCATGCCGTGATTCGTGAAATAAAAACAATTCGCAATTTGCTAGCGCCACGAGCAACTGTTGCCAGATTGAATAATTAATACCGAACAGTGTATTCCCTAATTACCTGATATACAGGGTGTCCGGAAACAAAGTAGAAAAAAATGAACTGTAGATTCCTTAGCTCAAATTGGGGGTTCTTCATATAATATTTTTCAAAATACCCCTTCGTTGTCAAGTTACAGCCCCTTTAAAGGGGTACGTTAAAAGCCGTTTTCATTTTTTTACTCAAAAAATAAAATTCCAAAACACAAAATATTTGGCATATCTACTATATTTATTGAAAGGCATTGTGTGAAATTTTTTCATCCCCTTGAGTGCTTCACCAAGGGGTGGAATGGGCAACCTCTAATATATTTTTAAAAATATTTTTAAAATTCATTCATTTCACACTTCAGAATAAAATATTTTTTGATTCCCTTGTTAATTCTGAAACTTTTCCTTCTCTTTAAAAAATTCCGTATTACTAACCATTTTCGTGATAAAAAATAAAAGTTACGCTCATGCAATTCAGTTCATTTTAATCATTACTGAACCGATATTTTAAAACTTTTAGTATGCTGCTATAATCAAGTGGATGAAAAAAATTCACAAGATGCCTTTCAATAAGAATAGTGATATGCCAAATATTTTGTTTTTTGGAATTTTATTTTTTTATTAAAAAAATGAAAACGGTTTTTAACGTCCTTTAAAGGGACTGTAATTTGTCAACGAAGGGTTATTTTAAAAAATTAATTTGGGCTGAGGAATTTACAGTTAATTTTTTTCTACTTTGTTTCCGGACACCCTGTATAAAACATTGTTTTTTTTAGTTGTCTACTTGAAATTATAAATTTGTTTGACGTTTGGCGCCTCAAATCGTGGCGCCCTAGGCAGTTGCCTGGGTTGCCTGGGCCTATGACCGGCTCTGCCCGTACTGGCTCTCCACGGGCCTGCTTAAAATAGCAGATATATAGCTATTTTTACAGTATCAGATTGGGTGATATATGTCCATCCATAGACAGGCCAGGCCCTTGATTTAGCCTAAATGTTTTTTCTTTCTGTATTTATTTATATTTATAATTAGGTTTCTAAAATACTGCTCTCTACTTTAAATATTTTAATTTCTGCAAATAAATATTATCATTGTCATTGTCATTGTCATTTTCATTATCATTATCATTATCATTATCATTATCATTATCATTATCATTATCATTATCATTATCATTATCATTATCATTAACATTATCATATTATCATTATCATTATTATCATCATTATCATTATCAGTGTCATAATAATAATAATTATTATTATTTTATCAGAATGTTAACTTTCTTTGAACCTTCACCCTCCTCCCGCATCTTTCGTTTTGTCAAATTTTCAGCACCTCCCCCCCCCCCATATAAAAGCGAACGTATTTGTCGAACGGTCCCTTTTGAAGATGTTTTAACTCGGTTTGTTTTCGTTTTCTCCTGATATTCACCAAATATTCAACTAAAGATTCTCGTGATCGCTGATTACGTATCTGGCATTTCAAGGATTAATAAATAAAAACAATTTTGTAAAAAAAATGGGTTTCGTTAGGGTCAAGGGGGGTTTATATGAAACAAATTAATAAACTTTCTGTTTATTAATTACTTATAAATATAAATTGAAATTTTCCATATATTTATTAGACGTAGCGTTACTTGGTCTTTTTAAAAATACTTTTTTTTTTAAATTAGATATAGGTAATATAAACAAAAAATAAATAAATAAAAACTGTGTTTCATTTTTTTAACCTCGATTTTGGGAAAAAGTAAAACAGGTAAAGGAACATGTCAAATAAGCTTGTAATTCCTATATTATTCAAGATAATAAGAATTGGGGGGTAAAAATGAAACAAGTGGGAAAAACTAAATAAAAATCATGTGCCGCAACCCTATTAATTTTTATATTTTAGTACAAAATAAAATAACATGTGTATGATGGCGATTAAAATTACAATAAAACTCAAATACGGTTAAAAAGCACTGTGATTTTTATAGAAAAAAAAAACCGTTGTATAGAATGAAAAACAGTTTAACTAAAATAAAAAAAAAAGTAGTTTACTCTTACATACTTTTCAGATTTTCTGAGCACCCTGTACATGACATGTTAACTTACTCCATGACAATCATATTTTTAAAACTTTTTATGAAGAATAAACTTTCCGCGTAAAATGAGAAATAAAATAGTTTACCCTCTGATCCACTCTAACTGCGGACATACTGTATATATTTTTGAAGTATGTCCCATCGTCGTAAACGAACTGTTTACGAATAAATTTATTAGAATTGCTTAATATTTGAGGAATATTTTACCGCTTGATGTAATACTAACAGTATTATATAAGGTACATATTGCAGAACACCAAGGCAAGCACGCACACATATGCACGAATGCGAGCCGATGGCTGTCGGTGTGTCGGTTTCTGAGTCGTACCTAACGGAATTATACGTGCTCGTGTGCACAACATGAGAACACACGTGTTTTTGAGAAAGAATACTTTGGAGCATACAAAACAAGCACTTTCGTTCTCCATTTTTGAGAATAAACTGGCATGCCTCGAGAGAATAAAACCGTTCTGTTAGTTACATCATTGGTTCCGAGATTGGTTCCAAAACCTCAACGTTGGGCGCATAGTCTGTGACCAGTGATATAAGGACACGCGCACAATTTTTTTATTTGTTGGTAAAATTAGATTCTCTTTTTGTTATAATATAGTTTTGATTATTTGCTTCATTGAAATATGTTGCCACAAAATTAAATTTGAATTAGTTCAGTTTTACATACGCGGTGAAACGAGTTTGACATCTCGACATTCACAGTCTACATATAGTGACGTCAAACAATTTATTTACTCCTGTCAGCTGTCTGATAAAATTCGTTTTTTCAGTGATTATTCATTCGTAGATTTGTCCTACTGTTTACGTTGGATAAATATGTAGTTAAATATTCTAAATATTGTCTAGTACCGAAATATGAATCAACGTCTTATTTTATTAAGCCCGTGTAAAGAAATAAATAGTCTGACGTCACTCCATGTCGGATGTGGATATAGTGACGTCAAACTCCTTTTACCGCGTGTGTAAAATTGCAGTGTTTCAAATTTGGTGGTGCAAATGATACGACAATACATCGACGAGACTGACCAAAAATTCCTACTACACAAACCTCTTAATTCTGACTTAACTCAAGACCTGACACATACAAGCAGATACGACAACATTCCACACGTCCATAAACTTTTACATGGACGACTATTACTCTACAATTTACTCAAAAATAACTGAATTATGTGCAGGAAATCGTCACAGACGTAACTTCCCTCCCTAAAACCCTCACCTCTCATAAACATATAAATCGAACATATACAATTTCATATCCACTTCCCATTTCCTGATACCCCCTTGAACCCCTCGCTGAAATTCCTTAACATAGAAATTAGGCACATTGTGCAACATGTTTTAATATACTTAATTTTTTTTTAATAGGGTTTTTATTGATTTTCCCTATACAATCTCTTCTATGACAAAATAACAAAAGCTGTAATGGTCTCATTTTCATAATTCAACATCTAAAATAAAATGCAAGCGTTCTCTGTATAGAAACCTGCTAATTGTTTCTAGTTTTATCATGTCTGGAAGCATTTCTGCCACAACACCTGGCCGCTGCATGACATCGCGCGGTTCTCGCGTTGTTGTTACATGGCTGTTTCATATCATCATTGATACTAATGAAATAAATACAATACTTTTTTGACATCTACCCTTAGTTAAATAAAATAGAAGATATTTAAATTGGTAAATTGGTTTCAAATTCAATTTTATGTCAAATGTAACATATTTCAATGAGATTAATAATAGTCCAATCAATGAATGCCTAAAAGGGGATTGTAGAGCAAATTTGGGAGGGGAGAATTTTCCTCTTCAGGGATGTGTTGGAGGTAGTTAGGAGGTAAAAATACTAAAAATTCCCACCCCTAGCCCCGCCACCTCCGGGGGATGGAAAGGTTCCTTTTTTCGATTCTTCGCTTATAACTCGGAAACGATGCGTCGTATGGAAAAAGGTTATCTATGCAGCAAAATTAAACGTAATTATATTTTCCACAAAAATGCTTATATTCATTTTCTTCCTATGTGTTATAGTTTACGAGATACTCGCCAGCGAAAATCGATGATTAATAAAAAAAAAATCAATTATGTACCTTGAACATTTCTATCAAAGCGGTTTACCGTGGTCTGCTAATAAATCACAGTCACAAAGCAATCTTTATTTTACAACACTCGACGTATTAACTAACGGAATATAGTGGTGGAATAGCTATGCTAAACTCCGCCAGGACTTAAATATCAATAAAGGCGATTTATTATTATTATTATTATATATATTTTGTCGAAATCTATACATTTCCTTAAATATACAGTATGAAGATACCCTTATAACTTTTTTATTTTGTTTGCGATTTGAATCAAATTTTACTCAAGTATAGAACAAACTAGAATCTACTTATGACCAGAAAAATATTCGGCTGCTACAAGGGCAAAGCCACCTGCGGTACCAAAATATGCTGCAAAAAATAAAACATTTTCAATGTTAGAAATTCTAAAAAATGCATCCGATCGGCACCACAAACGTACATACACCAAAATTTGATTTGGTTATTGATGGGGGATTTCTCATACATAAGCTCATCTGGTAAAGGGGATCCTCAGTTTCCGCAATTTGTGGTGGCTACGTGAAATTCGTCAAGACCCATCAATATGATTTTTAATCTTTTTCCTCATATTTTGGTACTGCAGGTGGCTTTGTCTCTATAGCAGGTGAATGATTTTCTGGTCATCAGTAGATCCTAATTTGTTCTACATTTGACTAAAATTTGATTCAAATCGGAAACAAAATAAAAAGGTTATTAGGGGATCTTTATTTGAAGTGAGTCACGCTGTATATTTAAGGAGATTTCGACAAAATATTACGTTAGTATGTTAGTAAATACTTCCAGTGTTGTAAAATAAAGATTGTTTTGTGATAGAAATATTCAAGAGATATAATTGACTTTTTTTTATTCATTATCGATTTTCGCTGGCGAATATCTCGTAAACTATAACACATAGGAAGAAATTGAATATAAACATTCTTGTGGGAAATATAATAACGTTTAATTTTGCATAGATTACCTTTTTCCGTACGACGCGTCGTTTCCAAGTCATAAGCGAAGAATCTAAAAAAGGAACCTTTCCACCCCCCTCTCTCCCCAAAGCGGCTGGGCTAGGGGCGGGGACTTTTAGTATGTTTATCTCCTAACTACCGCCAACACATTCCTGAAAAGAAAAATGTTCCCCTCCTCAATGTTCTCTACAACTCTTTCATTAACTGGACTATAATCAAAACTGTTATAACAAAGAAAGAATCTACTTGAAATTTGTGGGTGTCTATATTGAGAACTATAGAAGTGGCCAACTGTCAAACGTTTGAAGCAAACTTGGAGTCACGTATGTGTCTAACGAAGGACACATTGTGTGTAGAGCAACCAGGCGGAGAATTTTTGGCAAACAGTGTATTTTAATAACCCGCTATATAAAGTAAATACATCGATCATCAATTAATGCTTGGATTAAGGAAGAGATTAGAAAGTAATTTCTAATTACTGTCTGAAGATAAATCCTCAATTACGTCTTATATTTTTTTTAATTGTTTGATTACTTGGCAAATTCTTATATACAGCGGTAAACCGACGTTTGCTTTATACAACTTTCTACTTTCAGTCATATTACTCAAAGTGACTTACGTGATTTAATAACTAACAAGTGCAGAAGCAAGACTTAAGAATTTTAGAGACGAAAACGTGGTAATCATTTAATTTTTTATTGATGATGTGCAGAAGCAGAATAATATAACGTCCGTAAATATTTTAAATTTCTAGCCTAAAAATGATAACACCAAAACAAATATTTATATATGTCATTTTATACCTTGTTTTTTTTTCAAATTTAGCTTCGACTGATCGAATATTTTAGAATATTGTGTATTTGGGCAGTTATTATATTCGATTTTTCTTCCATTATTTAAATTAGCGTGTTCTAAACAGTGTCAAGGGCAACCAACAATGGGGGGATAGTCGAGTTACTAGAAGGTGAATTTCAATCACCTGTGAACTGAATTATGTCGAAGAAGGTAGCTAAACCTGAAAGTGCAATAGGTATAGAAGAAAACTCATCTCGATTTTGAATTATGGGCAGGAAATCGACACAGACGTTTTCAAGTAACGCAGTCGTAAACGGCCATAAACATAGTAACACTACATTTGTGTCTGAGATGGGGAGCTCAACTATCACTTCATTTCAGTAGTTAATAGATTTTTTTGTTTGTTTGTGTATATACTGGAATTTGGCGTATCTGATATCGGACTACGTAGTAATAAAAATAAATATAATATAACTACTTTGAAATGCATTATACCTATAACAGGGTGTCCCGTAAATAATGCATAATCCTGAAAACTATAATAGGCCAGGCCATAACCTATCAGAATATCACAACTTGATCTTATTGAAAACCATACGGCTTTCGAGATATTGACACTTTTTGTAATTTTGAAAAATTCTACTCTAGGATATTATTTTGCATGCCACTGCTACAAGGTAAGGATTTTTTCATTGTGTTCTTTGGTGGATATTCTAGAACAGTTGTGCTATCAAACGTGTATAGAAGTTTTTAAATAACGATGACGGTATTCTAAAAAAAAAAAATGTATTTCTTAAATTTCGGTCCCACCAGAATTCCGTCTGCTAACTTTGACCTTTGATGGTGTAAAGAAAAGTGCCAAGCGAAACTTGCCACTTATTTTAAAAACTTGTCCAATTACTATTATATTCTAAAATCTTTAAAAATTCTGAGGTAAGAGGACGAAGAAAGATCGAAATAAAATAAAAAATATTTTACCTACACTTATTAAACATTATTAAAAAGAAATAATCAGACAACTTATAATAAATGTTAGAATTGCTCTCCTCCAGCCCCGATTCAGGCTCTGCACCTTTTAATATACCTGAAGTTTCGAACGTTCACTTGAACAAATTTCATATAAAAAGGAAAAATTAATAAAACTACAAATCAACTTAGCATCAACCATGTTTATGGTAATAACGATACTATCGTTGCCAGCAAATATTACCAGAAAAATTGTACGCCTAAATCATTATTTTTCCTTTTCATATGAAATTCGTTCAAGTGAACGTTCGAAACTTCATGTACATACCTTTTAATAAAGGAACGTTTTAAATGGCGTGAATATCCGGATCGGCTGATTTCTTCAGCGACTACTCCGGTGCGCTCATGCAATTCATTTCGGGATTGAACAGGTCGGAATTACACCCCAGTAAAAAAATCTAAAGGATTTAGGTCTGGTGACCTTGGTGGTCACAGAGTTTTAGCTAAGCAACCGATTCATTTTCCTGGATATTTCAAATTTTGGTATGCTCTCACCTCTCTCCCATAATGTGCAGGACATCCATCGTTGTGTAGTCTTATTGTCAGCAATTGAAATATAAAAAATTATATAAATAAAAATATTTAAAAATTCTATAGATATAACTTCTACAATTATATCCTTTGCCTCAGGGATAAAAGAAAGTCTTCTAGTAAGGTCGTTTTGAAGGAATTCCGAATAATTAACTTGACTTTAATGGTAATGGCAAGTCCAAGTCCAGAGCACAAAGTTTATGTAAACATTACAGCCAGATCTCAATGAATTTAAATCATTTCAGAGAAATGCCCGGTCGCTACTAACACCAGACCTACAAAATAACATGCGTCACATACGAGAATATAGACGAATGCTTTGGCCAAGTAATACAATTAAGAACTAGGCTTATTTGTTAGAAAATTGTAAATTGATAAATTTAGCTCCTCCAATATTCAAAGAGCTATATCTTTTTTCTAACAGGAAAAATTAGAATTTTTAAAGATTTTAGAATATAATAATAAGTGGGCAAGTTTTTAATATAAGTGGCAAGTTACGCTTGGCACTTTTCTTTACATCATCAAAGGTCAAAGTCAGCAGACGCAATATTGGTGGAACCGAAATTTAAGAAATATTTTTTTTTTCTGAGAATACCTCGGAGAATACCGTTATCGTTATATAAAAACTTCTATACACGTTTGATGGCACAACTGTTCTAGAATACCCACCAAAAAGCAGAATGAATAAATCCTTACCTTGTGGCAGTGGCATGCAAAATACTATCCTAGAGTAGAAATTTTCAAAATTTCAAAAATGTGCCCATATCTCGAAAACCGTAGGGTTTTCAATAAGGTCAAGTTCAAGAGATATTCTGAGGTTATGGTCTGGCCTATTACCATTTTCAGGATTATCCATTATTTACGGGACACCCTGTATATATAAAAACTTGTTATATTATTATATGTCCTTTCGTCTTTATGATGAATTTTTCGCCCTTATTTGTTTATTTTTTAATTGCCTTATTTATATTAACGTCCTGGCCTTTGTAGTATGTGCCAATGCATAGGACTTTCCATCGAACGATACTTGCCCCGGTCTGTCATTTCTGTTAGAATGGCTTGCTCTGAGGCTGACGGTAGTTTTCATGGTTAGTCTAGGTTTAGTTTGTGGTGTTGGTATAATATTGTTAGTAATTACTTTTTTGTGGATATTCTAGTTTAGGCTGTGAAATGCACAATGTTGATTGGCTTTTTTGATTTTGATGTTTGTTGTTTTTAGATTGGCTCTTTCCGTTTTCTTATCTCTTTTTTTAATTCTTAGTTATTATAGTAAGTAAAGTTATTGTTTTTTGATTTTTCTGTTTTTTTGGTTATTTTTGTTTTTTGAGGTTTTTTTTGTTTTTTTTTTAATATTTTGTGATTATGTTTATTTTTTTTGTATTCTTCTGTTTGTTTTTTTTTCCCAAAAATGTTTACAATTTGTATGTTTCAAGGGGTATAAATGTAGTTTAGGGAGGGGTGTGGGAGCTGTGGAAAATATAGATGTTAGGGGGTTGTTGAAAATGGGATTTGTTGAAGAAACTAGGGTATTTGCGAAGTTGGGAAGTAGCCTATTAAGGATAAAATTTGATGTAGTTGAGGTTCCTGATAGGTCGTGTAGAATTCGAATTTGGGTCATAAATGGTAAATTATTGGCAAGTCTAAAAAGTTTATTTTGAAATGTTTGTATTTTTTTTCTGATGCATTGGGCCTTTAAAAAGATACCAAATTGATACGGCATAGATTAAAATCGACCTAATATAGGACTTACATATTAGTGTAGCCACATTTTTTAGGAGGGGGAATCGGGAGAAGATGTATGTCCAGCACTTCCCCAGTATATTTCGATATGGGTGTTTAAGATCATTTCCTGTCTAATGTTACCTCATGGTAAAGCATTTCGTCCCTCCAGTCTAAGAGTTGACCTTGGATATTAATTTAAGTTGTTAAATTACCCTCTACGCCTGGTAAAATATATGGGTTGAGTTTTTTCCATGTTGGTCTTAAGCCTCCATTTATTGTAAAAATCTATTGCTCTGTTTGTGCTTCAAGTAGTTCTGTCATAATATCTGCTTCTTTTGACGTAGTCAAACTTGCAGTATTGTCAGCAAACAAAGAGAGGGACATTTGGGACATTTTAAACTTAATAATAACTAGTCATAGCTCTCGTCATAGCTAAAATCAGAGTGGAGAAAAAATTGAATCGATATCGGCCAAAACTTCACTGACGTTGTATATCTGTGTTCCACAAGCAGTGATATTTTGTTCTATATATTTCATATAGAACATGAAAGTTTGTACGTTATTTCAAATACGAATAAATATTTTACCAACGTCTAGAAAATTTTAAGAATTAACTGGCACGAGATTTTTTCTCTTTTCTATAAGAAATTAAAATAGCATTCATAAAGCTATTAAAATTCCAGTTATAATAGAGGTTTCCGCAGAATAACAAAGATAAATTAACCAATTATGTTCAACTTCCGTAATTTAACAGTAAAACAAATTATCGAAATCCTCATTAACGTTATGTAATTTCCTAAATAGAGTCGTATTGAAAGATCAGAATCTTAAAAAAACCTGGTACATAGAAAGAAACTCATGATCTGTATTCAGCATGTATTAAACAAACGTCAGTATTTTATTTTTAACTCAAAATGGTCGTTTACAAACTTGGTAAAAATGATAGATTTTTAAAATGGAGAGAAACAGTAGTTCCAAAATTGTGAAATTTAAAAGATAGTAAGAGCTGCATCATCATCTAGTTGTATTACTTTACAATTAATTTCTTCAGGCTAATACGTGATCAGAAGTATACTTTCTACAGAAGAATACTAAGAGTATACCATATGAGCCCGCTGGGCAGGAAAAAAGGGTTACTTCTGGTCCGCCAAAAAAAAAAGTCATTACGGTCTTGTTTCAGAAAGGTGAAATATATACCGCTTGATTTCTGCCACCGAAAACATATTAGGTTGTTTATAATATCGGGACACACCATTTTGCATTATTTCTTTAAAAAAGTTGAGAGAAATGGCAGTGTACCCATTTGAGTACGATGGGAAGATATGTATAAGTAAATTCGGAATATCTTTTCATAAGTTGCTTCGACATGGATTCTGAATTCCAACCAATCGCTCCAAGAATTTTTACGGCAAACGTTTCAAAACATTGGGAGAAGCAATGGAAGAAGTTTCTTCTGCAAAGCACGACCCAGAAATAGTTATTATCCCGCCTGAGGTAGATACGCAAACAGATGAGGAAGAATTTGACATTAACGATATGGGTATTTTCAACTTCCCCAGTGATATTCCTGGAGAAGTAGAACTTCACTATTCCTCAGATGACGAAATTCCTTTATCTGAAGTAGCTGCTAAAAATAGTTAACATTTAGAAAACGACTATAATAGCGTTGACGACGTACCTTTACTATTTACGAAGAAAGTTAGAAGCTCAAAAAGTAATGGTAAAAATGAGAAGTTGACAAAAAATTATGAAGATATTATATGAAGGATAAAACTATGTGAGAAAGACTAAGGAAAATGATAGAAGATGTGAAGAATGATAATCCAGTTCAAGATTGTTTGACGATAAGGTTATAAAATTGATCGATAAGCAATGAAACCTTTATGGATAACAAAAATAATTATGGTTTTGCGGTGGGAGGGGGGTAGGCGGAAATTAAAATATTTTTAGGAATTCTATTGCTTTCTGGATACCTCGATATCCCGTATACTTAATTACCCCATCATCCCATGTATTGATGCGTTGACGAAGATGTTTCGCTACCTTTCGTAGCTCCCAGTATGTCTCAAAATAAATTTCAAGAAATCAAGAGGTACATACACTTTGCTGACAATACTAAACTTGCTAAGTCTGATAAAATATATAAGCTACGCCCACTGATGAACTTGCTAAATACAAATTTTCGTCATGGATGAAATAAAAAAATATTTTGAGGTTTCTGGTTCTTGTACACACACTAAATCACAATTTTTTTCATCCCCTTTAATAGTGGGGTGGGGGTGCTAATGCCATAATTTTTTTTTGAGACCTTAGCTTCTCTTGTATATACTAAATACCAATTTTATGTACTCTTACCTGCTTGATTTACGTATTTACCCCAAATTTACCCCAATTTACCCCCCAACCCTTCGACGGAACAAGATGAAAATATAATCTAGTTCCAGATCTCATTAAAGTACATATGTGTACCAAATTTCAAGTCAATATCTTAAACGGTTCCAGAGTAAACATGCGCACAAAAAAAAAGTTACACAGACCGACCGACAGACAGAAATTTTTTTTTCGCTCAAACTTAAAATCTCGACGTTTCGTCACATTATAAGTCTATTTGAACAATAAAAATTTTTAAAAATTTGTTTGTCGTTACTATACTTCCACTGGATGTGGAAGTAATAAGATTTCATAAGTGTGGAGGGTTTTGGGAGTATATCCGTCTTTTTTCCTAATATCTTGCACTCGTTTATCTCAGAATATATAAAACTACATTTGCCGAATCTGTATACCTATTTTTCCATACTTGAATTCAAGCTGTTAAAAAACGAATTTCTATACGATCATTTTTTCGGTAGGGATTGTTAATTATTTTTTATTATTTTAATTCTGTAATTAAACCAAATTGGTGGAAAAGAAGTAATAATACACATCTTCAGTGCATAATATTTTATAGTTATAAACCAAAAAGGCGTATAGTAGTTTAATATGCAGAACAAAGCTTATATTCATATTTATTTTCTCGCAATTTTTTTTAAATCAATATTCTCAACAATATGATTTAAGTATGCGGTTTCAATAACCCATTTCAAACGCGTGTCTACTACTACTATTTTTTAGGTTGTAATAGTTGTGTTGACGTTGATGATTTATGATTCATATTTTCTTTTTGGGAATATTTTACCGCTTGATGTAATAATAACAACAGTATTATATCGAAGGCAACATTTTGCTTTAAGTAGTAAAACAAATATTTCCTTTTAATGAAGAAAGTAATGATTTCTGTAAGTATTTTCATATTTATATAGGCAAAAGAGTTATTTAAAAGTTATTTGCCGCATTTTCATTATTTAATTAGAGAGTAATAATTGTAAGCACACTCGAAAAAAGCAAATAATCCTCTAGAAATTTAATTTACAGTAATTCCCTCATGAAAATTAATGTTAATTAAATTTGCAGTCTTAGCCGCAGAAATAACGTCACGAATGATTTTATAATATTTCAATCCATCCTCGAAATATTTTCAATACGTCTTCAGCCACTTCACATTTTTATTTGATTAATTTTGTACTTTCTTGATTTACAATTACATTCAATATCCAATATTAAAAAAAACGGTGTTTTTAATTTTTCACAACTTTGAAGACGAATGAGCAGAAAAGAAACCTCTTAGAGAAATTTTATAAAATATGTACACAAAATATAGTTTATAAGGGAGTATTGTAACATGATCGGTATATTTATGTGAAACAACTAGGCATAAACGATAATGAGGCTTTTTCATATCTCAATTAAACACTATAGCACTAGCTTCAGCCAACAAACCAAAGTGATGTATATCGTTAAGCTCTCGGCACTCACTAAGGCAAACGTCACCTTAAAGAAGGGGAAAACCGTATAGAATACAGAGTTCTTGGGTATGAGCTGTAAATGGTCATCTTAAAAAAAAAAAAAAGATGTACTCTTAGGTACGAAGCATTGGCTGTTCTCAGAATTGTAAACCACACCAACTTACCAAAGATTAGCTGAGTGATTGACAGATCAAGTGCAGAATCTAGCCCTCAGGAGGCTTTATGTTTTCTTACACAGTTATGATATCTACAGTTGCTAACTTCACGGTATATGAGGAGGGGCTGTATTTAATTTTCTGGTGGTCTTCCCCTATTTATGTCTGGTGTGCGGTGCCGCGAAACCACAATAAAATTGAAATATTAAGAAAAAGCTTGGAAAAAGTAATTCACAATTCACTAATGATCAGTTTAATTATGAAATATGAATCTTAGAGTGGGAAACTAAAAAATAACTCTCGAAATCTATTATAGGGTGGTGACTTAGATTTGACGATTTTATCGGAAAAAAACAATTAACACGCATTTGATATGAATTTTAGATGACAAGTACGATAGTACAATAAATCACAATTTTATGTAATATGATCTATGCTCTAATGAGACAATTTGGAGTGACCTAATAAGTATATTATATTCACATAAATTATATAATTTCTGAATTGATAAGAATTTTTCTACATCATGATGGTATTTGGAATATGAATCCCATACATCACATCCGTATTCAAATTTGGGTGAGAACAAATAGCTTCATTTATCATAAGTTTTTACAATTGGCGAATATAACTTTATAGATTTCTTTGAAAGAGTAAAGCCATTTATATTAACCACTTATTTTTGCCCCAGTATTTTGGCAGCCACTTGAAAGGACCCCCGCTCATTTCTTATGGCCCCCGGCGAAATTGGCTGTAATTGATATATGTTGTTCCCCTCGACCTTCAGATCAAAAGTTCTCATAGGCACCCAGGTCAAAAATGCATGGTTTTCCAGATATTAGAGGTTAAAATACATCAGGCCTGCGCAGTTGCCTTGTAATGGTCTCACGCATGCGCAGTAGGTACATAGCATGTCTGTGACTGCTGTGAATCTTTGACCTGGGTGCCCATGAGAATTTTTAATCTGAAGGTCGAGGGGAACAACATATATCAATTCCAGCCAATTTCACCGGGGGGGCACTTCCCATAAGAAATGAGCGGGGACCAAATTCAAAATGTTAAGAATACTTTTTTAGTCAAACAGTGGTAGTTAGGAATCACTTTTCCTTATTTATTGCACAAATAGCCGTTCTGAATCCTGCATAGGAAGTAAATAAGATACAATTAAAAACAGCTTAATAGTTGTTTATGCACCAAGATGCAAAAGTGGCCCTTTTTATCACTAGGCTACATCTCGATGGACACGCCAAACTTTCCTGTAGTTCTTGAGATAATCGCCTAACCGAATACGTAAATAAATACCTAAATGACTAGTGACAAAACCAAAACACGAATTAAAGCAGCATTCCACTACAAAGTCGCTGGTAGCCGCTAGCTGGTAGCTGCTACCAAGTCGCCATATACTGTTCTCCTACACGTTAGTACTTACAGTCTTTGGCGAATATCTTAATGTAAAAAATATATGTTAGTAGAAAGACACTTACATTTATGTTATTATGTTACCGGGTTCAAGAGGAAAATCTGCTTTTCCTCTTGACACTAGACAATGAAAGACGCAGGAAGAAAGAAAACAGACAAACAGAAGAATTCCAATCAAGTAAATATGTACTGAATCTTATAAAAAATTATGTTATAATGACATCTTGCAATCGTGTAAAAGATCCTATAACACAATTAGAAAAATTTGCGGTAACATTGAGGGAAGTATCTACTACTAATTACTAAATTAGCAGCGACTAGCGAACAGTCGTCGATAGCAGCTACTTAGTAGCGTGCAGGAGAGCAATATTAATTGCAATCGCATTGGCAATGTCTTGGCGACTTAATAGCAGCTACCCGGTAAAGGCTACCAGTGACTAGAGAAATTGTAGGAGAACACTGCTTTAGTCCATATTGAAAGGACAGTGCAGTTGTGTTTCAGTGTTCATCAAACTTAGATGAAATAGAAATGTGACGAATTGAAAAAGAAATTTGAAAAGAAAAAAGTGTACCACTTCTGACAGTTAGTTTCCTCCATTTCTCTTTATGCTTTCGAGATGTGGTTTGCTGAGAATTCCCTGGATATCTCATCACGCTAATAGCTTGATTATTCAAGAAATACGCCCCCAAAAAGCAACTCTTCAGCATCGTATTCTCCAGAATCCTCTCATTTTTTGGTCACATCGACCAAAAAGAGTACAATATATAACAGTTGATAGTTCCGGGCAACCAGATGGCAAGAGGCGAAGAAGAAAAAAATAATATATGTCTGGCAAGGCATTATGAATAAGAAGAAGAATCGTTTCGTAGTTTTTGGGTAAGATATACTATAAGAAGAAAATAAAAGAGTTCTGCCACCAAACTTTTATCACTGAATTTAAACAAATGGACATTGAATTAAATATCGCGAGTTTCGATCCGGTTTTTAAAACCTTCTAGAGTTTACTGATATGAGATACTTGGGTTTGTACTTACCTACATATCACGACCGATTCTCATTGGATGAACAGGGTCCTCGTGAACAGAACTAAGATCCATTTTTTCGAAAATATACGATGGGGACTTTTTGTATCCATCAAAATAAGTTTTAAAGAGGCTTAGTTTATAATTTGAATTGTTTGCAAAAAGTTCTCGTCGGACAGCCACCAGAGTGAGTATGTGCTTTGTTTTCTAAACGTCTGGTAACACAACATACAAGACGTCTCATTTTATCGCATACCGCAATGGTACTTAAACAGCCAGTGTGAAAATAATCTCTTTGATTAGATTTCGCTCATGTTTCCAACCATATCAACTATACTACTATAGTCCATTGCTATTAAAAAATCTTAAAATGGAGGAAATGAATTAAAACGTTTTGCCCTTTGAGGTTATTCGCACCATAGAGCTACCTTTAAGAAACGGAAACGTTCCCAATGTTCAAGAGGTAGGTCAAAAACCACCCCCAACTCTCTCTGCCAGTTTTTTTTTACATTTTTTTGCACGAAATAGTTCACCCTCCAGAAAATTTTATACTCATTGATAATATTTTGTATGAAATTTACTACAAATATTCTATGCACATTTCCGTTGGGCGCAATGGTTCTCGAGCAATGCGCGAACAAATTAGGGCGTTGGGCTCCTATCGGCGCACGCTTCGCATATTTTTATCAAAGTGATATCTACGAGCATAGTGTATAGGACTAAAATGGTGATTCCAGTCGTCAAGAAAACAAAGAAAAACAAAAATAGTTGTTTTCCTAAAGTGCTTCCTAAGCACTCTACGATGCTTTGAAGTATATTTTAAAACAGGCTTTTTAAATAATTACTCAGTGATGTTGGACTTCAAACTTGGCAGGAAAAAGTGTTTATCTACAATCGACATAGAAGTAGGCTTTTTTGCTCACATTTTGAAAGCGCAAAGTTGACATTTGCCGAGGAGCTGTGAATAATGTTACTTTTTCTACGATTGTGCTGAAAATCAAATTTTCTAACTTAAGAATGACTGCAGAAAATATCACTTTGCCGCACGCCGTGCGGCAAAGAATTTGCCACACGCCTTGATTACATCTTCACACACCGGAATAAAATAATGTGTTTACCTTAAAGAATTTTATATTACTTATTGGTAATAACAATTAAATTCTATAAATGTATATTAATTACACATGAATTATTGCAATTCCAAAGTCAAATTTTCAAACTTCAGAAGGACTGCGGCAAATGTCACTTTAAATCAAATCTGACAGGCAGCAAATTTAAAATTTTGGAAAGACTTTAAAAAAGGGAAATAACTTCACAACCGTAGAAAAAATAGTATGTAACACACATGCGGCAAACTTCATTGCAAAACTCGTATGATAGGAACACTCGCTGCGCTCATGTTCCTACTTTCATACATCGTTTTGCAATAAAGCCCTTGCCACACTTGTATTACAATCTACTATTGTCGCTCGTCTCCCATGACAACGAGCGGGAAAGTACTTTTAGGCTCACTCCAGTGCACCTGGCCTTACACAAGTTTGGTGAAAACATTGACAATGTATTTTTATGAAATAATAATGCCCAAAACTGTTGGTAATATAATGAGAGTTAATGTAAGAGTAACAATTAATTCCCTAATTTATTTATACTTTATAATAATTAATAAAACTTAAACTAACAGCGATTGTGTTTTGAGCGTCTGTTTATTTTGATCACATATGCAGGGCATCATACTCATAGTATGTTAATGAATCATTTTCATCCGAAATTCAACTTAATTAGTCTTTTTATTTTGGTATTTTTAAATGATTGTAGATGAAACTATGTGTAATTCGAGCGCAAAGTGTCATTGTCGCTCTCAAATTACATTATCGAGCGACATTGAAGCACTTTGCGATCTTAATACACACGATCGCTAAACAAAGTATTTCATCTGGTTTGGAAATTAGAAAACAATTAAGTTACAATGACGCTGTGAACGTCTGTAAACATTTATTAAAAGACAAGTGGTCAAATATGTGGAACGAATTTGTTTTTATCAACCCCACAAGATACACTAAAATAAATCCTGAAATAGTACCCAAGTTCTGGCATGGTGACTTTAACTTGCCTAGAAAATACATAACGATGATCATTCGAATGGAATTTGGGCACCCTGCTCATCTTTATAGAATGGGACTCTCTCCTACAACTTTATGCGACATATGTAACATTGAGAGTGACTTGGATCATATATTACTTCCACAGCCAGTGGAAGTATAGTAACAACAAAATTTAAAAAAAATTCTATTGTTCAAATAGGCTTAGAATGTCATGAAACGTCGAGATTTTTAAGTTTGAGCGAAAAAAAATTTCTGTCTGTCGGTCTGTCTGTCTGTAACTTTTTTGCGCGCACGTTTACTCTGGAACCGTTTAAGATATTGACTTGAAATTTGGTACACATTTGTACTTTAACGAGATCTAGAACTAGATTATATTTTCATCTTGTTCCATCGAAGGGTTGGGGGGTAAATTGGGTTAAATTTGTTGTAAATACGTAAATCAAGCAGGTAAGAGTCCATAAAATTGGTATTTAGTATATACAAGAGAAGCTAAGGTCTCAAAACATTTTTGACATTAGCCCCACCACTTTATTAAAGGGGATGAAAAAAAAATTGATTTGGTGTGTATACAAAAACCAGAAAACTCAAAATAATTTTTTACTTCATCCACCCCCACTACCACCCTCTATCACCATCCCCACTCCACTACCGATGTGGGGTATCGTTTTATGGGTTTTTGGGGTAGAGGATTTCAAATATTATATTATTAAAGTTCCATAAACAATTATTTCCACGTACAAATTTTTTTCGTTGTGAGTGACGTGGATAAAAAATCTGGCTGAGGAAGTAGTGATTCCTTGGGCAGCGGTTTTTTAACTGCAATAAATATACTGAGGCGATTAACGAATTGTGTAATAATCTATTAAAATTAAACATCGAAGCCCCATTCAACATATATTTGTTATGCCTCAATAAAATCAATATTCTACACTTATATTATTCCTACACAAAGCCGGCGGAAAAATTTAGGTTCGAGTTGTTATTCCTTTGTTTAAACTTCCGTGTTGTGAAAATATAAAAATGCCTTGATAGGCCCCTAGGCGAGAAATGTGTGTCCCTGTTACTTTCCCAATTGTGTTTTATTATTCACGTTAGAATTAGGTTTAGCTATTTACTGTTATAAGAGAGTGTATCTAGCTGCGTGTACTATGTCCTAATGCAAAAAAAAAATACAAAAATAGCTATTTTATAGTAACTGCGTACACGTAAAGTTTCATCAAAAACACCAGTTGCGTCGGAGTTAGGGCGAGTTGGGGTGATAGAATCTTACAGAATAATGTTATTTGCAACCGAATGGATTTTTGTTTTATTGAATGGAGTGCACTATCTATAACTAAAATTTTTGTTCCTCCTTCAGTTTTTCCAGTTTTTTCGTACTGGTCACGATTAACAATTAAAAAATTATCGAATACCGCGAGCTTAGAAGTATGTTGGCAAAAATGTTAATCTTGTTTTTTTGTTTGCGAGAGGAATCACCCTTTGAAGTTTGTCGTGAGATCATTGAAACATCCGATATATTTAGAACATCGAGGCTCATGCCGATCGGATCTAACCCTCTAGTTTGTTTGCTTATTACTCAAAACCCATTGAGTTCTATGGATAGCACCTACTAAAATGCAGAAAAACACGGTGGGGCGTGTTAGAGGTGACTTTTAAGCTTTTAAGTTCACACTTGTGCTTTGGGTTCTGAAAATGAGTCATTTTGCTCGTATAATTTCCAAACGGTAGAACATTATAATTTATTTCTCCTATTTTTTCTAATATCAATGGACTAACATTTGCCTACATTAATTTTTATGTGGTTAAATTAGACAGTCCACTCGATTTTCTCACTTAATCCAACTCTGTATTTTCCTAATGCAGTTCACCGCAATCAGGAAAGACGTGGTGAGGCATTTTCATTGTCTGAAAGCCACGTCAGAAACTACTGAATGGTCATTATCATGGTTGCACTGTTTTAACAGTGGCGAAACTTCAGATAACAATGATACACTAATTTTCTTATAGGATTAATGCCTTTACAGTAATGTTCAACATAAGCTGCACAATTTCAAACTTGAAATTAGTTGTGTTTTCAGAATATATTCATATATACATAATATAATATGTTCTAAATTAGAGTAGGCGTCAAAAATAATTAAAATTAAATTAAAATTTTCTGCGTATATCTGCTATATTTTTAAACTGAATCATTTCCCGATGATGTCATCTTGATTGGAGAAATACTCATCTGTATCCTATATACTACTTTTATTTACTTTTATATACTACTTGTATTTGTGTAGAATCTTATCAAAGGTGGTCTTCATGTAATTTTTTTTTAAATTAAATGTTAGTAAACTCTAGCTTATGGCCTAAATTTCAATCCGACTGGACTTTCGCTATTAAACAGGGTTTTTACCAACTGACAATTTTAGAATTTCCTCATTTTTCAGATTTTCTAGACGTTCTAAAACTTCAATACCAAAAATGCTTCACCGTTAGATCGGAAAATTAAGTTATCGATCGTGCTTCACATTAAGCGCCATGAACGGATAGACAGACAAATATTTTGAAAATTATACAGAATCGATGACTAGCATAATGATATGAATTTTTTTTAGCGTAGAAAAGTGCCTAGCAAATATAATACTCTTTATTTAAAAATATTGTGAGATAGTGCAAAAGCTTTCATCATAATCGCGTACTTACAACATACTTCTAACCATGTAATGCCAAAGAAAGATTGAGAATCCATGATATATGTACATTGTACATACATAATATGTATGTATTCTGAAGTTTTCTATGTAATAATTCTAGAGATAATTGTCATTGCATAGACATTTTGTCGATCTTCTCACGTAGTAACGTATCTCCCTTTTATCAGCTTTAGAGGAGAACAATTTAAAGATTTTTATCATTTTAATTTGTTTAGAACTCAGAGGTTTGTTAAAAAACCTGAATTTTTCTCTCGTGAGAGAGAGAGAGAGAGAGAGAGAGAGAGAGAGAGAGACAGAGAGAGAGAGAGAGTAACTGTAATTAGTTTTTATGTTCGAGTTTTTTTTTATCAAAACAATTCGTTTTGAAGTTATTAATTATTTAATATTTGAAAAATATAATTTTACGGATATGTAGTAAAGGTCTTTGGTACCGATCTAAGTTTGGTTGAAATTGAATGATTAATAACTGACCTAGGAAGGTGTTACCATGAAAAGTGGAATACACTGTATCAAAAACATTCATACAAGCTGAATTGAGTCTCCTCCTTTTTTAAATTTTTTTAAAATAAAAACATCTAGCAGGATATGGTAGCCTACGTAGTCCAATCAATGAATGCCCAAAAGAGGATGGTAGAGAACATTTTGGAGGGGAGAATTTTTCTCTTCAGGGATGTGTTGGGGGTAGTCAGGAGGTAAACATACTAAAAGTCCCCACCCCTAACCCCGCCGCTTCAGGGGGGGAGGGGGGTGGAAAGGTTCCTTTTTTCGATTCTTCACTTATAACTCGGAAACAATGCGTCGCATGGGAAAAGGTAATCTATGCAAAATTAAACATAAATAAATTTCCCACAAGAATGTTTATATTCATTTTCTTCCTATGTGTTATAGTTTACGAGATATTCGCCAGCGAAAATCGATAATTAATAAAAAAAATCAATTATGTATCTTCTATATTTCTATCAAAGCGGTTTACCGTGGTCTGCTAATAAATCACAGTCACAAAATAATCTTTATTTTACAACACTGGACGTTTTTACTAACGTAATATTTTGTCGAAATCTATACATTTCCTTAAATATACAGTGTGACTCACTTAAAATGAAGATACCCTTATAACTTTTTCATTTTGTTTCCGATTTGAATCAAATTTTACTCAAGTATAGAATAAATTAGGATCTACTTATGACCAGAAAATTATTCACCTGCTATAAAGGCAAAGCCATCTGCGGTACCAAAATATGCTGAAAAAAAAAAACATTTTGAATGTTAGAAATTCTAAAAAATGCATCCGATCGGCGCCACAAACGTACATACACCAAAATTTGATTTGGTTATTGATGGGGGATATCTCATACATAAGCTCATCTGGCAAAGGTTTCCGCAATTTGTGGTGGCTACGTGAAATTCGTCGTTAGTAAGATTAAAAATCAATATGATTTTTAATCTTTTTCCTCATATTTTGGTACCGCAGGTAGCTTTGCCTTTATAGCAGGTGAATGATTTTCTGGTCATAAGTAGATCCTAATTTGTTCTATACTTGAGTAAAGTTTGATTCAAATGGGAAATAAAATGAAAAAGTTATAAGGGTATCTTCATTTTAAGTGAGTCACACTGTATATTTAAGGAAATGTCTAGATTTCGGCAAAATATTACGTTAGTAAATACGCCCAGTGTTGTAAAATAAAAACTGTTTTGTGACTGTGATTTATTAGCATACCACGGTAAACCGCTTTGATAGAAATATTCAAGGTACACAATTGATTTTTTTTAATTAATTATCGATTTCGCTGGAGAATATCTCGTAAATTATAAGACATAGGAAGCAAATGAATATAAACATTCTTGTGGGAAATTTAATTACATTTAATTTTGCATAGATTCCCTTTTTTCGTACGACGCATCGTTTCCGAGTTATAAGTGAAAAATCGAAAAAAGGAACCTTTCCACCCCCCTCTCCCCCTGAAGCGGCGTGGCTAGGGGCAGGGACTTTTAGTATGTTTACCTCCCGACTACCCCCAACACATTCCTGAAGAGAAAAATTCTCCCCTCCAAAATGTTCTCTAAAACTCTTTCATTGACTGGACTAACGTAGCATATTACGCTCTGATTAATAAATCCAAGCTGGTGAAATAAAATGATGTGGAAAAGTAAGAATTTACTTGAAATATCAGGAACGAAGCTTATATCGAGTTGATGATGTACATCGGGAATTGCTTTGCTGCTACTATAGTTTTTGTCGTTTATCCATAAAATGGTCTTTTAATTAAGTTTTGATGTATTGCCGGAGTTCCTGTCTTTAACTTTCCTCAGAAGCATTAACTTTATTTTGTAATGACAAAAACTTTATTTTTTATCCCAGTTGTGGTTATGTATATCGAGTGTCTGAAAATTCGCGCATCAGCGCCAGATGATGTAATCTATAAATCAAAATAAGACACAAATTAACTGTATACTACAGTACACAGTTAACAATAATATCAAATTCAGTCAAAAATTTGCATAACATGCAGAGATGGGTCGAGGTAACTTTCCATATTTGATAAAAGTTTGTAAAAGTCATGTAAATAATATAATTGTATGCACCTATTTGGCATCAAAATGAAGCTTACATCATGACGAATCAGATTTCACCATAAAATGGAATATCAATATACCCAATGGAAAGTTAGAAAGAAAACTTCCTGCAAACTTTCGGAGTTTTCAAAACGGAAATTTTCCTTCTAACTTTTCATTTTGTATATTGATATCTCCACTGGGTCATGTGCAAGTATTTCAGTATACCGATGCCACAAAAATATTATGAATATACTCCTGAAAAGTTTGTCAATACTATTGATGCCACACTTACGTGGTTCGTACCGTTTATAGCGAACAAGGAAATTCGTGCCAATTGATCAGACATCATCGTACATAAAAAAAAGAAGAAATCATGTTTGCTGATTGATCCATTCCGAATAACGCCAAGGTGATGTTCAATGAAATAGAGAAATTCAGCAAGTACAAAGACCTCCAATTAAAGGTTAGTAGAATGTAGAACGCAATGACCACAGTTATGTCGTGCCAGTGATCGTTGGAGTCCTTGGAACTGTTAAGAAGGGATATGACCTGGGTCTACGACTGCCAGAACAACCGAGTCCAAGAAGTATATAAAATCGCACTAATGGGAACTGCGCGTATTTCAGTAAAAGTTTTGAACTAAGAGTCTGTGTGATCCCTTGTTGGGATCTAGCCTCTGAGCTACTCGAGCAGACATCGTCGCCTAAAGGACCTAAGAACCTGACTCCGTAGTGTATGCCGCTTCTGGCTGGGGCTCTCCATCCTTGGATGCTTGCCTCGGGTTAATTTTGTATATAGAATAGCGGTGCTCATTGGCTGAACTGATACTTGCTTGTTAGCTGGCTGACATGGTTTAATTATTGTTATTGTTTTATTGTTAGTAGGTTGTTGTTTATTTTTGTGGTTATATATTATGTGTTGTTTCTCAGTTGTTATGTGGATGTGTTGGCTCTTTTAAGTTGTTCTTTATTTGTTTATTTATTTTGTGTATTTATTTGATGGCTCTTTTCTGATGCTTCTTTTGGTTTTATTTTTATGTTGTAGTGATAATGTGTTTTTTTTTTTTTCTCTTTTTTCTCAAAACAAGGTTAGTTTACAATGAATCAGTCTGGGGTAGGTGTATATACATAATTCAGGGATGGATGCTTTGGAGCTGTGTAAAATTTTGGTGTTAGGGGGTTGACAAGGGTTGGGTTTGTGGATTTCACCATAGTGTTGGCGAGGTTTGGAATTAGTTTCTTGAAGACGAAATCGTTGAGAGTGGGGGTTCCAGAAATATTATGTAGCGTGGTAATAGTGCAGTAGCCAGTTGTTTTGTTGGCAATTCTTAGGAGTTTATTTTGTATTCTCTGCAAGGTTATTTGTGCGGTTGGGGTGATAAGGGGATACCAAATAGGGGCGGCATATGTTATTATGGGGCGCAGGTAGGTTTTATATAATAGTGTGGCAATATGTGGGGGGGTGATTTTGAGGACCGGGTACAACATTGATGTTCTTTTCCAGCATTTCGCCGTAGTATTCTTAATGTGTTTCTTAAAAGTGAATTTATAGTCCAGTGCAACTCCTAAGTATTCAATATCGTCCTGCCATTCAATGTCGTGGCCGCCGATTTTAAGTTGTGTGGTGGTTTGTTTGGAATGTTTTTTGGTGAAGCATATTGCCTGGGTTTTATTATGGTTAACTCTGAGTCCCCAGTCATGATAAAATTTTACTATTACTTCAGTCTGTTGTTGTAATAATGACGTCATTAATGTCGGGTTTTTGGATGTTGTCAATATGGCTGTGTCGTCAGCGTATAGGCATATGGTAGTACGATGGTCTTTTGGAGTAGGGATATCATTGGTATAGAGGTTAAAAAGGATGGGACCAAGGGCGGACCCTTGGGGGATGCCGGATAGGATAGGTTGGGATGTTGAGCACTCCTCGTTAACTACTGCTCGGAATTGGCGATCGGTGATGTATGACTGTATCAATTTAATGATACGAGTCGGAAATCCCGCGATAATGAGCTTGTAAAGTAGCCCGGGGTGCCAGACTTTGTCGAAGGCTTTCTCGAGGTCTAAGGCGACAAACCCTGTTAGTAGACCTCGGTTGAAGTTGGTTGTGGCTATTTCACCGACCCGAAAGAGCTGTTGGGTCGTGGAATGGCTGGCGCGGAAACCAAATTGATGTCTGTTTAGTAGATCATTGTCGCTCAGGTGCTCCTGGACTCGACTTAGTATGAGGGTGTCTAATATTTTTGCTAAGCATTGGATGAGACTAATAGGACGGTAATTAGCTGGGTCACTGTGTGATTTCCCAGGTTTAGGTATATTTATTATCTTAGCGGTTTTCCACAGTTTAGGGTAATAGGTGAGTCTGCAACAAGCATTAAACAGGTTAGTTAAATGCATGTACGTTTTTATAGGGAGGTGATGCAGCGCATATGTAGGTATGTTGTCGAGTCCAGGAGCTTTCCTGGGGTGTAATGAGAGAATAGCGGCTCTAACCTCAGACGGTGTGAAAAACATTGGCTCCACGTCAGCCGGGAGGGTTGTTTGGTTAAGTGTCTGGATGGACGGGTTGACTATATCCATAGTGGATACGGGCTCCAATGGACCCGAATCACAAACGTGCGCGAGGGATCGGTGAATAGTTTCCAGCGCGGCTGAGAAAGTGTGTCACCTACTAAATCTACGATAATAAATGTCTGTGTCTATAAATTTTACAACATATAAAGATATAAAAATATGCAATGTTAATAACTTTTTAAATTACTTGTAGGTATACCTTGAAACGTCAGCTCCAGTATTTTTATAGGAAAAATAATACTGTAATTTTATACACGTAACAAATCAGAAAAAAAATGGAATATCAATATCAGACCATTGATACACTTCATCTAAGATAAATATATAAAAGTTGGTGAGTTAACACAAACGAGATCTCACAAACTGTAATAACATTGGTCTCTTCCACTTGTTATGAAGATCTGTCCAGCCTAAATTAGAAATGCATATGAAATTGGCTATTTTTGCCATACAAGGTGTTCCTTAATGGCGTGCTAATATTTCAGGTGTGATTCCCAGCAATGAATAAATGCCGTTTTTACAAACATCATTTTTAAAACAATATTTGTTGACGTAAAGTAAGTTGTTGGCGTTCAGAACAATCTCACCGTATTATTTCTTCTATTATTAGTGCTTCATTGAATTTATTTTATGTTTTCACTGTTTTTATTCGGATACTTAGTAAATTTGGTGAATTATACGAAAGCCGAAAAGCGACAATGCATTACGTATATGGTCTCGCAGATGGTAATGCAACAAAAGCCAGAAATATGTATCAGGAAAGACATCCAAATCGTGTCCTGCCAGATAGCCAATTCTTTTCGACTATTCATCGCCGTCTTTGTGAAACTGGTAGTTTCGAAAAAGGTACTTCGTAAAGTAGACCTCGAACTGTGAGAACGCCCGAAATTGAGGAAGCGGTGCTGCAGGAAATCGACGAACATCCTGAGACGAGTATGAGGAAGATTGCTAGAGCTCTGAATATTTGTCATCAAATTGTTTGGAGAATTTCTAAAAGTACAGGCATTACTTCCCAGAGATTTTCCACAGCGTGTGAACTTCTGTCAGTGGTACCTTCAGAATGTTACACTAAATCCGCAGTTTGAGTTCCAAATTATGTTCACAAATTTTTCTAGGAATGCTATTCAAAATTTCGATAGTAATCACGTTTGGGCAGATGAAAATTGGTAATAATCTTATAGGCCCTTTTTTTGCCAAGACGCAATTTGGGCAATTCTACCTGCATTTTCATAAAGAAGAACTGCCTGTGTTGCTTGACCTATTTCATGTTAGAAAGTTTGCTAAAAAGTGGCATAGCAAAAACTAGGTTGGTATTACTAAAAGTAGTAAAAGTCACTGCATATGTTAACCAATTCATCTAATTCTCAAACTTACTGCAAATAAAATATCTGTAATATAATAATCATGTCATGATTTTCAGTATATTCCATGTTAAGCTGTTTTTAGTAAGTTTAAGCTTTCAGTTATTACAGATACTGAAAACGATGATGTAATTATTATATTATAGGTATTTAATTTCTTCAAAGCTTGGGAATTAGGCGAGTTTGTCAACATGTGCAGAGCTTTTAGTGATACCAATCTAGTTTTTGGCATGACACTTTTTACCAAACTTTCTAACGTGAAATAGGTCAATTGCGTTAAGGAATCAAATGTGGTACATGCACGATGGAGCTCCTGTTCATTTCAGTGTAATTGCTCGCGACCATTTACATGTGGTTTATCCTAATCGTTGGTAGATCGCGGAGGGCCTCAGCAATGGCCAGCAAGATCCCCTGATCTCAATAGTTTGGATAACTTTTTGTGGGGTTACCTTAAAACCCTGGTGTATAAAACTCCCATTACACTTTAGAAGATTTAGGAGTGTGAATAGTTGCCTTGTGTGAAACAATGCGGAATACGCCGGGAATATTTGAACGAGTGCGCAGTCGCCTCATTAAGATTTTTTTTAAATCATATTTCGAAAGTACACCATGTAGTTAGTAAATGTGCAAAATATTAGATTTTTTTTCAACTCCTTCTGCCTCAAAATAAATATTGAAAATAGAGCGCGCGAAAACTCAGTGTGACGTCAAACCACTCCAGCGGTCGACCGCTCGCCTGCTCCCATATAATTTCATACGGCAAGCACATGAACACAACAGACGTGCTATAACCGCATAACGCATAAAGCCAGTCGAGCGAGTGCTGTGACATCATCCGCGCAGTCGGACGTTTTAAATATATTACGAATTGAAAATCAAATATTACAGTTAATATTAACGCTAGCGGCCTATTTTTTTTACTATATACTTAAAGGGTTAAATACTTACAGAAAATGCAAAAATAAATTGTAAATTAAATATCACTAAATGAGCCCATTCGATGCGAAGACGGGCGGAAACATGCCTATTAAGTGAAGGTGGCCATTTCCAACAATTTTTATAAAACAAAATTTTATCACTATCAATTTTAATAATAATTAGTTTCAATTCGAATTTAATTGTTTTAATCAAGAAGACGAGAAAAATGCAAGAGACCGTTTTCATATAGAATTAACCAGGATAATCAAAAAAAACATCCACATGGAAAAATGTCAGTGGCGCACCACTTTTTTGGGAAAAAATACACACACCTATAAATTTTAACTTTTATTTTGTATCGTTAACCAAAACCACTTATTTGCATTGTTTTGGTTCGAGCTACATCTAACATACTCAAAAAAAAAATTTGTTGGCTCTAAAAATTGTAATAACTGACCTAACTCACATATTATGGTATAATTTTAATAAATAAAGCAATTAATTACATCATGCGAAAAAATATTTGCCATTTTGATATATATTTCAAATACATGTTATATACTATATATTTAATTAGAATATATAAGTCCTTTAATCAGAAAATTAATTATTCTTCTTGCGCTTCTTAGCCCGTCTCTTATAAGTTAGTTCTCGAGCATCTCTTATACATGTCCAACAGTAGTCTGCCAACATCGCAGAAGTCCATTTGGCCTGATATCTTTTTTCCATATTTTGAATATCCTGGTGGAATCTCTCTCCATGCTCATCACTTACTGCACCACAGTTTTCTGGGAAGTAATCTAGGTGTGAATGTAGAAAGTGGACTTTTAATGACATATTGCATCCTAATTTCTGGTAGCAAGAAAGAAGATTCCCAACAAGGTCTCTATAGTTTTCTGCTCTTTTGTTACCAAGAAAGTGTGTTGCTACCATTTTAAAGGAATTCCAAGCAGCTTTTTCATTACCTTCTCGAATGTTGTCAAATTCAGCATCTTTGAAAAGGTTCTTGATTTAAGGACCCACAAAAATTCCCTCTTTAATTTTCGCATTACTAAGTCTGGGAAATTTTTGTTTTAAATAACTGAAAGCACGTCCTTCTTTGTCCACAGCTTTTACCAAGTTTTTCATAAGCCCCAGTTTTATGTGGAGTGGTGGCAGTATTACCTTTTGTGAATCAACTAATGGAATGTTAGCAACATTTTTTTCTCCTGGTTCAAAACCCAGTCTTGGCGGCCAAATTTTTCTTTTGTAATGTTCTAATCGCGCTCAACTGTCCCACTCACAAAGAAAACAGCAATATTTGATATACTCTTGCTGCACACCAAGTAAGATAGCTATCACTTCTAAGTCTGCACAAATCTGCCACTTATACTTGTTATATTCTATAGTTTGTAGCAATACATTCATGTTACTGTAATTTTCCTTCATGTGGACAGCATGGGCGATTGGAATTGATGGCAATTTATTTGCATTGTGGAGTAACAGCTTTTACACTAAGTTTTAAGGCGTCAATAAAAAGTCTCCAGTCACTAGGATCATGGGGAATGTGTAAAGCTCTCATTAAACCGTCAATGCCGTTGCAGGCAACTAAGTCATTTTCCATTTTGAAAAAAAGTATAAGATCTTTTTGACGACTTCGATACATGGAAAATTTAACATTTTCTTGTAGTAAATTCCATTGTTGTAGGTCTCCAGTGTTGAAGGTCTCTTATAAGATCACTTAATTCGCGTTGATTAATTTTGTGTGGTTCACCACCGGACACTTCGGCAGAAAAATTGGGATCTTGTGATGTTGATGGCTGGACTAAGTCGTCATCTACATTATCATCTGATTCTTCGTCAGAATCAAGGCTGTATTCTTGAGGTCGATTAGGAATAGGTAGTTCATCTCTATGGAGAACCGGGCGAATGGCAGATGGTAAATTGGGGTATTGTATTACCATCCTTTTTTTCTTGTTAATGCCCTGTCTAAATAACAATCGGTAACATGATCTGTAGGTTCTCGCCAGATCATGGGCACAGCAAAAGCCATTGAACGTCCTCTTCCATTTAGCCAACTGCAAGGATTGTTCGCACAATTGCTGCAACATATATGAGGTGCCCATTTTTTGCCTTCATCTCCAATTGTACAACCAAAATACAACTGGTACGCCTTCTTAATTTTGGGATTAAATTTACGTTTTTGATGCGAAAAAGTCACCACATCACCACAAATATAACAAAGGTTGTTACGTGTCTTTACACAATCTCGTGGCATATTTTCAAAATAGCACTATTTACTTTCGAAAATGAACGCTTATCATGCACAAGGTACAAATACGACTAATGAATATAAGTTTTAGTGACAAATAAAGAGGTAGGTAGTTAGTATGTCTATTTATCGTAGAATTCTAATTCTACCTAGGTATTATTTATTTGTGATAGGACCGCCCATAAACTAGGGTTTATAAGGTGTCTACATACGATCCAGCGGCAGGGAGCCAGCCTTGTCGGCATACTTTGAACTCATTCGTAAACGTGAACTAGTCCGCTGGAATTCCAATTATCTTCAAAGCGTACCGACAATGTCGGGTCTCAGCAGCTGGATCGTCTGTAGACCTCTATACCTGCGTTACACTTTATTACCTGTATTGGGAAAACCAGAACCAACTTGAACTTTTGCTTTTTATATTGTTATTTAGCAAGTTACTAAGGATTTGCTATTTTTACTTCCAATACATGTAGGCTGTAGAATAGTGATATCAGAAGACGTGTTTTCAGGGACGCCACTGGTGGAGCGATAAAATAAATTTTCTAACCAAAATATGTGGATTTATATCCTATTGACACATACCAAAATTGAAAATAATATCTAAAGTAGTTTCTGAGATATTAAAAAATGATCAAAAAAAAATTCAACACCCTGTAGCAAAAAATGTCAGCCGTTGCGGACATATGTCCGTATGAACTTTTCTTCATAAAATGATCATGAAATATTAGCACGTCATTATGGAACACCCCGTATAATCGCTATAAAGTACTATTATACTAATGGAATACATAAATTTAAAAATGAATATAGATTTATTGAACAAATGTTCAATTCTTCAGTATTATTCTATTTGTAGTATTTTCATCTGTGTTGAAACACTCCTTAGTTATTTCGGTTGAGTGAGAAAATTAAACTTTTAATTCACTGAATCCTAGTCCCGCTCTGCTTAATCCGACTACCACCGCACCAGACAAAGGCTATGTTGTTAGTTAAGCGACAATTTAAACGATAATATTTTGAGGATACTTTGTAATTAAGTTGTAAACTTGCGGTTTTCCATTACAAGTTTCAGTTGTTGCAAAACTAATTGGTATGGCACTTAATTGTTACCAAAAGAGTTGATACCGATAACGTTACAGTTGGAAGTAATTAAATTTTTAAAGGTGTTGCCTTTAAAAGCTTTTGAAAGTTTGTTGCAGCATACCTTGTTGAAATTGATTTTCTTTTTCTTAAACCCAAAACGTAAAAATAGTCAAGATCCACAAACTACTTACCTACGAGGAAAAAAATTAAAAAAAAAAACAAATAGAGGTTATTTAGTATGGGCACATGATAAGAGATTTATTAACATTTATCAGAATACAAATTTTCAAAAATACATACTACATACATATTCTGTCATATAAACCTCCGTTCACTCGAAGTGAAACGCCAAAAAAAAACATACCTAGGTTATTGTTTTATTGGGAGTAAAACTGATTGATTGATGATTTTGTGACGAACGAAGTGAGCCCGGCAATTACAGACGAGTCACAATAAGTGGCTTTTACTCCGAATAAAACATGCTATTTTTTCTTCAAACATTTTTGAGACCTTAGCTTCTCTTGTATATACTAAATACCAATTTTTTGGACTCTTACCTGCTTGATTTACCTATTTACCGCCCAACCCTTCGACGGAATAAGATAAAAACATAATCTAGTTTCAGATCCCGTTAAAGTACATACATGTACCAAATTTCAAGTTAATATCTTAAACGGTTTCAGAGTAATCGTGCACACAAAAAAAGTTACAGACAGACAGACAGATTTTTTTTTCACTCAAACTTAAGATCTCCACGTTTCATGACATTTTAAGCCTATTTGAACAATAAAAATTTTAAAAAATTTTTTGTCGTTACTATACTTCCACTAGATGTGGAAGTAATAATAAATTACATATAATTTAACACTTTATTAAAATATCAGACCTCCTAAAATATCAGACTGGTTACTAATGGCCTGACGAATATTTGTAATAAAATGTGGTGGTGCATCATCAAGTTGCAACTTGTAACCACATATTATTTGTAATATAATCAGGAATATGCTCGATCCTTTGTGGAAACGTATTTTGCATAGAGTTCAAGAAAACTGCTCTATTCACATTTCCCTCAAAAAAAGTGAGGACGAATAACATAATCTTGTACAATTTCTCCCCAAACATTTAAACCCCAGTTGTGCTGGTAATGATTTTTCTGTACAGCATGAGGGTTTTCTTTGTCATGGAAATTGTGCCTATTCACAAATCCATTGCGTTCATCCGTGAATAACACAAATTTGAAAAACTCTTCATTTTCTCCAGTTTGGTTTTGAGCCCACTGACAAAAAGTTAATCTACGATTTAAATCCACATCCAAAAGCTCTTGATGCAGCTGTACTCGATAGGGGTGAAACTTATTTTTACGAAAACATAGGGAAACACTAGATTTACTGACCTTTAAATCCCTATTTAACACTTGCCGTAGGATTTTCGATTACCGCTAAAGTTATAGCCAGCTCATTTTCTTCACTTAATACATTTCTTCGTCTGGCCTTCCTTTCATATGCAACATTTCCAGTACGTCCAAAGCGTTCTTTCAAATTTTCTAGAGACCTCACATCAGGACACCTTCTATCGGGATATTTTTGACGATACACTCGATACTAATAAACAATTTCCATCATATTCACCAATAACATACACCATAGATGTCAAATCTTTTTGACAATAATTATAATTCACATCTTTAAATATTACTTAACAATATTAATTCAACACAAAAGACCAAAGCCATACTAGATTTTAATGCTAAAATAAAGACCATCTCAATTTGCTTAAAAATTATTTGATATAATCATATTTTAAAAACCGCTTGAAATAAAAATAAAGTGAATGATATTAAAATGTGGGAAAATGTGGGAAAAAATTGAGAAAAATAATAATTAAATATCAAGAAATGTAAACAAATATTTTGGGCACCTGGTATAATAATAATTTATTTCAAAAATGTTTTTCAGTAAATACATCATTATCAAATAACATCCTACATCCTACATTTTTGAAAAAACAGTTAATAAATCGCGGAGGCAAGGCAGTCAAAAAAAATGTAAATTGTCAAAAAAAACACAGGAAAAAATCATAACTTGGCAAGGTTGCAACCGATTGGCAAAATATGTTAATGTATAATAAAGGACTTTTGGAGGCATAACCGGAGCTAAAAGAATATAGGGTGTTCCTTTTAAAAAAATTATACTTTCTTGTGAACTCGTTTTTGTGACACCTGTGTATGATTGAAAATAAATTTTACGTTGTAGTAGAGATGAAACTTGAAAGTTTTGTTAAGAAAGTTTTTTATAAAGTTAGCCGTTTTTGCACCATCTTCCGAGGGAACACGAACTGGACACCCTATAAATGTTTGTGAAATGAGTTACTGTAGCGTTGTGTCATGAATTAATATGCTTCACTGTTTGTGTTTGTGCTTCTAGAGCTGTTGTTCTCTCATGTCTTCTGTTTTTATGCCGGTACGATTGGAGTACTCAATGTTTCTGTATCTTCCTTATTTGGAATTTTCTTTATTGTGATTTATATTGCTTATTTTCGGACTATGGACGGCTCAAGGTCGTATTTGATGCTTCTGTTTGATTTCTGACATCTGTCCGAACCATCAATTGTAGTGTTTTTGTGAAGGCGGCCTTTTATTATATTATAAAAAAAGCTATTTGTTAACAAATTGTTTTTTCCCAGTCTCTACTATTACCATACATTTTCTGCATTTATTACTACCGAATATTAAATATAAGTACGTTGTTCCTATATTTATATTTAATGTGATTTTTTATGCTTGATGCATAATAGTGTCTTCATAAATATACCCAAAATATTTGCTGTTTTGAAAACACAAACTTAAAACAGTCAAGTTTTCTTTCTATCTGAAATGAACTGGATAGTGGATAGCTTCAATTTGATGATTTATTTTTGTCTGCACCTAATTTGAATTTCCAAACCGCAGGATATGCCATGTCTCAACAGTCAAGTATTTAGCAGTATTCTGACACACAAGTCCATGCAAAGTGATCTGGGAACTACTTTCCTAACGAGGTTAGTGAACAAACCCTATGTAGCTACATCAGAGAACTGTATCGATTCTAATTAAACTGAAACCAAATTAGCAATAATTACTACTCTAACGTCAGGAGTACTGGGGAACAAAACAGTTTCTTATTGTCTTGAATTCACCTCACGAATGAGCCGGTTGCAGAACAAACATGAACAAAATGTATAATTTGGCCTTAAATATATAAAAAAATACAGTTTACATTACCAGTTGCTGGAAAGTGACGTAATACAGGGCATTAAAATATATATTAAGCATTTAGTGCTGATGCAGCGTTGCACTCCATACATGTTAAAAATAGATTGAAAGTTTATGTATTAACAATTAATAGGGAATATACATTGTCTTTTTTACTGTCAGTAAAGAAATACTGAAAATAAATAATATTGCAAATAACAAATAAAATAATCGTTGGTTAAACCAAAAGTGTACATCTCTGTTGTTGTTTGTTTTAACCAATAAGTGCAGCACAATTTAACAACAGTGAAGTGGCACTATTGGAGATTGAAGTTATTAGAAAATTACATAATAATAAAAATCTTAATGAAAGTCATTCAACAAATGAAAATTAATATTTATTTATTTATCATATAGAAAACAAATTATTGTGTAAAATAAATTTGAACATGAATTATCTGCTATTACATTAGTTCATTATACGATTACAGTGCTGCTACCTATAAATTCTCATCAACGTGTACTAACTTTACACCGGTCTATGCGCCGTTTCATCTGCGAGGGCGTTTCATCACACGTGATTTTTTCCAAAACTGCTACTCCTAGAAAAAAGATTCAAATAAAAAAGCTGCCGCCATCCCTTTATTTCTTCTCAACATATTTGATATCTATTTTGAAGGGTAAAAAAATTCCGCTTACTATACTCACCCTTGCAAATTCTTGCACTTTATCGACCCTTATTAAAATTTGACATTCATACTAACACATTTTGTTAAAAAAATATATACTAATAACAAGGTAAAAAATTTGAGCCCAATTCATTATTCCGTTTTGAGTTAGACAAGTTAAACGAAAAAATAATTGTTTCATTTTATTTTTCATTATTTTTCCAATAGACACTGAGAACGAGAGAAAGTGCCCGTTAAAATTCGTGCAATGTTAAATATGATTTATAATAATTAAACTACTCGACGAATTACTATATATCAACGAAACTAATTGCTGGAGCGCTGGGCGAATATAGAGCAGACATCCAGCGGGGTGTGCAATTTAAGGCACAGGTATTATTTTGAGAAATAGAGGTTTCTATTTATTCTTCTTCTCATTCACTACATCTTGACAGACGTTTTGTGACTGATGTATTATCTAGTTGTCCTCCTTTTGCTGTATGGCACATCTGACAGCTTCACGCCATTCCATGCGGCTTCCTGCCACGTGTACGGCTCATCAAAGTTCCATCCATTCAATTCTTTCGTAATATCAGCCTAATTTTTTAAAGACCGCACTCTTCGGTACCGCGGCACGAAATATCGCTTCTACAATAAATATCTCATCAGATTACCCCAGATTGTCCAGTGTTGCCTCAGATCATCCGTGGATTACCTCGGATCGCCTCAGATCGCCCGTGGATTATCTAGCATCGCCTCTGGATTACATTGCACCAGATCGCCCCGGATTGCCCTTAGATCGCCCTGGATCGCCTCGGTAAGGGACGAAAACTCACTCTGTGACTTGCCCTCGTCTAAATCGTTCTATATTTTATGTTTCTATTCAAATCAATTAATTGCGGCAAACTTCTTTAATGCCATATCCATGGTTGTCAATATCACATTGCAATTGCATACTGATAATAGTGTTATAATGAACTTATATGAATATCTGCACGTTTTAGAAAATTTCATACATTGGGTTTAGATCTGGAGACCTTGGTGGCAACTTCATTGATGTCAAGTTGATCTAAGTGTATTTTCGCATAATGAAGTCGAGCATCATCCTCCAAAAATATTAAAAAAAAATTGTTACGATAATCCTAAACTATATAATGTATGACATTATTTCGATACATCTGCCATGCATTTATTGTTTCTCCTCATATGTAAATCGCAATATCTCCCCTCAAGAAGATTCTCCTATAACATCACGTCACCATCACCAAATTGATAAACTTCCTGTACAGTGTTAGGTCGTAGGCGTCACCTCCAAACCCTTAATCGCCTCGAACCGCTATGAAGATATATCGTCGATTATCAGTGGATTCTCAACTCGCCATTTGTCATTCTGAGCAATTCTTTTACAACGCTACACTAAACGATTTTATTCATGTTGCATTTTCAAGTTTAAGGACTTCCATGGTGTTCTAGACCTGATTGGAATTTACTGCTCTTGCATCTGCGTTGTAGAACGTCACCTTCAGAAGCAAATATTACAGAAACACTTCTTAGATTCTTAAATATTCTGTTATAGCTTAATAATAGCATTTTAAGAGTTGAAACACATTGTTGGTAGCCGATTTGCTTCATTCTTCATTCAGACCTGAAGTATATCAAAGCCCCTATCATCAGGTTTATTCTTTTCGTCTACACTTGTATAGATCTATAAATATATTGCAGATTTGGTGTACGTCGGTTCTAAGCTAGTTGTACGAGTACTAAACAAAACGAAAAGAACGAATTTGATTTGGCACTAAATTGGAACGCGTCGGTGTAACATAACCAGTTCAATTCCTAATCTTCCCCAGGCGCCAGTTATGTCACATATTTTCGATAACTGAATCGTCAAGATTATTTCCACTTAGACCAAGCAAAATATACCTTTGCATCATCATATATAAAGATTTAGATACACATTAACGTGCTTAGGTGAGAATATATTGCATTCGTCTATTACTACGGCTTCATTTTTCTCTATTTTCAAATAAGCTTTACCCATTTTAGGTCCGTTAACATAACCCCAGAATATTCGAATACTCTGAGCTCTTTCTGCCATCTGTACTTCTGCACTACCTGATAAAAAGTATAATTTGTGCAGTTGTGGCGCAGCTATACTCGACGAAAAGAACGTTATAAATTCAGTCGCACCTGTCGAAGAGAACGTAATTTTCAGCGACACTATTTACACTTCTAAAACTGGTGCACATAGTGTGACAAGAATTGACCTATCATCTGTATTATAGTCGAGTGCAAAATGTAAAATCCTAGACCCCGTCTATAGCGAATGAATTTTCATCAAACTTTTTTCATTGAGTTTCTAATCGTAAGAACTAATTTTTTTACATTAAAAAATATTGCTAATAATTTTTTAATTATTTTAACAAATAATTCTTTATTATCGAATGAATCTTCATGTTTTTCGCAATAAAATTGACTATTTTTAATTTTCTTTCTTAGTCGCAGAAACACAGAAGAGACATACTTTTTACAAAAAAAATCTAAAAATTTTTCGTGTTGAAATGTGAAAATTTTTAAAATTCAAATGTGACTGCCGAATATGAATCTACATTCAAAGATCAGAATAAAAAATTGCTGATACAATATAAATAAAATAAAATAATATACAGTGTGTCCCGCTTTTCATAAATCCACCTGAATATCTCAGTTATTAATAATGCGATTTTCTTCAAATTTGGGTGGTAATTATATGTATGTAAAATTAATTATTTGGCATAGTAAAAATTTTCATTCTTCATTGGCGTGCGGTTTTAGAGTAGGTTTTTTGGCAAAAGGATATTAGGGCTTATTTTAGACAAATTTTTCTATCATATTTGGATTCACCATGTCCAAAAACCCCTTAATTCATGTTCTCAATGATCTCAAAAACGGATTATGGCAGAAACGAAATATTAATTAATTTCTTAAAAAACACTTTTTTAATTTTTTATAACTTTATTTAATTGCTATAACAAACCTAAAAACAACTTTTTCATTAAATTCTGGTCTCTTCAACATAACCACCTTCCAATAAAATAGGCTTTTCAACAACCCTTCTTAGCCGTTCAATCACTTTTCTTAAAGTTTGGGGAGTAATTTCTTGACACGCTTGCCTAATCCTACGGCAAAGCTCTTGTCTGTTACGCGGCCGAGTAGCATACACTTTATTTTCCAAGTACCCCCATAGAAAAAAGTCACAAGGGGTAATATCAGGCGATCTAGGTTCTAAAGGGCTATTTCTACCTATCCACTTCATAGGAAATTTGCATTTAAAAAATGTCTAACTATCAGAGAATTGTGCGCCGGGCCACCATCTAACTGAAAGTATACATTTTCTTTCTGTGCTAAAGGCATTTCCATAAAAAAATCATCTAAATCATTTTGTAAAAAATTTAGAAAATTTTCTGCGTTGAGGTTATCCAGGAAAAAGGGGCCAACAATTTGTTCGTTTAATATGCCACACCACACGTTAACTTTTTCACTGTATTGGTTTTTACAGTTAATTACACAGTTGGGATTTTCGGCTGCCCAATATCTACAATTTTGACTAGATACCACGTTTGTCGTAAATGTTGCCTCGTCACTAAACAGTACGTTCTTTAAAAAAAATCTGTCGTTAAGATAGCTACCTTGCAACCATAGGCAAAATTCAAACCGCCGTTCAAATTCACCTTCCAAGAGAGTATGCAAAAATTTTGGTTTAAATGCCCTAATCCTACTGCGTTTCAAACACCTCCATATTTTATTTTTGGTTAAATTTAGTGTTCTCGCAACTGCCCTTATACTACCATTTGGATTGTTAAAATGCGTTCGTCGCCGTCTGGATATTGTCGTAAATTTAAATTGTACCTTCTTCGTCTTGTCTTGAAAATGGCTCCGGTTCTTGCAAACAGTTTGTTGATGTCACCAACGGTTTTGTGCCAAATTGGTGCTCGATCATGATGACGTTGATTAAATATTCGAGCAACCTGACGCGTAGATCTTTCATTATCACCAATTAAGCGGATAATTTCAACTTTTTCTTCAATTGTAAGAACTACTCTCCGATTTTCTGCCATTATCAGTAAGATTGATAAAATAAATAACACTATTTAACTTTTGACAATTCTTATGAATCGCCAAATATCAAGTAAAAACTTGTTTTTCAAAGCACTTTTGATTAATGCCTATGGTTGCAAGGTAACTATCTTAACGACAGATTCTTTTAAAGAACATAATGTTTAGTGACGAGGTAACATTTACGACAAACGGTGTGGTATCATTGGAAGGTGGTTATGTTGAAGAGACCAGAATTTATAAAAAAAAAAATTGTTTTTAGGTTTGTTATAGCAAAAAATTAAAAAGTGTTTTTTAAGAAATTAATTAATATTTCGTTTCTGCCATAATCCGTTTTTGAGATCATGAAGAATATGGATTAAGGGGTTTTTGGACATGCTGAATCAAAATAGATAGAAAAATTTGTCTAAAATAAGCCCTAATATCCTTTTGCCAAAAAACCTACCCTATTTTACCCCCTAAAACTGCACGCCAATGAAAAATAAAAATTTTTATTATGCCAAATAATTCATTTTTTCAACATATAATTACCACCCAAATTTGAAGAAAATCGCATTATTAATAACTGATATATTAAGAAATTAATTAATTTTTCGTTTCTGCCATAATCCGTTTTCGAGATCATGGAGAATATGGATTAAGGTGTTTTTGGACATGCTAAATCCAAATATGATAGAAAAAATTGTCTAAAATAAGCCCTAATATCCTTTTGCCGAAAAATCGACCTCTTTTTACCCCCTAAAACTGCACGCCAATGAAAAATGAAAATGTTTACTATGCCAAATAATTCATTTTGCCAACATATAATTACCACCCAAATTTGAAGAAAATCGGATTATTAATAACTGAGATATTAGGGTGGATTTATGAAAAGCGGGACACACTGTATAATATGTAATCATAGTCATAAAGTATATATAATTCGATTAGAAAGAAGTCATTAAGGTTAAAGAATCGCCCAAACGAAACAATATAAAATTTCGATCGTAGTAAAATATTTATTTTGAAAAAATCGAGAAAAGAATTATAAACAAACAATTTTTATAAATAATATTCATTGTCTTCATTCTCTATTTTATTCATCGATATCAATGGTGTTGCATTCAAGCAGCTATTTATTGCCTTTGCATTGTGAACAAGCTGGAGAACAATGCAAACCACTTTTCCTCCATTCACAAGCTGGTCCACATCCGGTATTACATGAACAAAAGATCATTTTCAGCAAATTTTCAGGCGCTGTAATAACTCACTCTCAATTTTCCATCCCCAATTTTTTGGTAAGATACTTTGTGTTAATCATAACTGCCATGTAAACAGACCCTTTCTATGTGTTCCATGGTCGCATCATGTGTTGGCACCAATGAAGCTAGATTGATGCAGCTATTCTTAGATGCAGCTTTAATGAACTATTGATACCGAAATCGATTTGAATTGTTTATAGTTTGTGAAGCACCATACAATGCCAAATATATAAAATGTTTCAGTCAATTACAATGACTCAGCCACCAACCCCCGAAAATTTGCTTAAAATGATCTTTTCTTGGTGTAAAACCGGATATGGAGCAGCTTGTAGATGCAGGAAAAGTGGTTTGCATTACTCTCAAGCTTGTTCACAATGCAAAGACAATAGCTGCTTGAATGCAACATCAGTGATATTGTTGTAGAACTCTCCAAAATCGTCCTAAGTTGAAGACAGAATCAAAATTCGAATTAGGCAAAAATTTCATTTGAAGACATTTTTGGGAGTCTGCAGAGGCGCAGATCAGTCCACAAGGGCCGTTTTGGGTTCTATAAGGCGTTGGAAATGACCAGGTGAAAATTCGAAGAAACACCGAATTTTCACTTAGGAAAAATGTTTTTGGTTCAGAATATGAGAGCAGAAGTATATAATGACAAAGATTTATGAATAATATATTTTTTCAAAGGTACCACAAATTGGACTTTGAAAAATAATATTTTTGGAAGGGCGTCAAAATTTGGCTCAGGAATCGATTTATCGAAAGTACGCCAAAATTTCACTTGCATACTAATTTTTCAAAACTGCGTTGAAATTTGGCTTGAAGATCGATTTTTCAAAAGTACGCCAAAATTTCACCCGCAGATTAGCTTTTCAAAAGTACCTTGAAATTTGGCTTGAAAATCGATTTTTCAAAAGTACGCCAAAATTTCACCCGCAGATTAGTTTTTCAAAAGTACCTTGAAATTTGGCTTGAGAGTTGATTTTTCAAAAGTACGCCGAAATTGGTCTTAAAATAGATTTTTCAAAAGTACCACAAAGTCAGTTTTTTAAACTGACTTTGTGGTACCACGAAAATATACTTTGAATTATTTTTTATTTTTTATTCCTCCACCAAAGACATTGACCTTTGAGGTACGGTCATTGAAAGCCCAATTCTAAAGTATGAGCATAAAATTTTAATGATGCACTGCATCCAAAAGGCAAAATAGAAGATTTTGACAAAGCCGGCGTAGTGCCGATAAGCAAAAATTGATAAAAATCAATGCACATGTACAAGGCCGGTTTCTCGCATAGAAAGAGTTTGGATTGACTCAGCGGCTCGCAATTTGGTCGAGCGCGTTGAGTGGTCCAGACAAAGCAATGATAGAAAAGCCAATAACAGGGCTTTTCAATTGACAAAGTTATAGAGGAAAACGCCTTGTGCATAAAAATCCAAAAAATCAGTTTTGCCTAAAAGTCGCTCGGAGGTGAGTAGCTGCCATATCGATAATATTGAACGACTGTGATAAGGGCTAGTAAGTCGTGGACTATCGAACGCCACTCAACTTATGCAGTAATAAGTCCTCTGAATGTGTTCGAGTACGTGGCTCTTCACGATACAAGAACTTTAAAGCTAAGTAGTCTCTAGCGAACCTAAATTCAATGAGTAAAACTTTTTAAAGTTATTTTAGTCAGTCATAATTATTTATTTACCCAGAGTCTGAGACAACTCTAAAAATGCTCGCATTTTGATTCTGAGAAGGTATGTATGAATCTTTTATACCTAATCGATCGTTAGCGTGAGCGCTCTCGCTTGTATGGTCTGAAAGTCATTACCTTGATTGGGGAAGGCACGATTCTTATCTTGAGAATTTTGTAAAACCAATTTTGTTAAATAAACGGATTCTTTGAACTAATGTTTCTTAATTGATCTTGAGGCCTGTTGACGGTCCATAATTCCTGGAACTTTCGTATAGAAAGCCGGATGTGTCGAGTTAATTCACATTAACGTTCGACCTTCTGGTTGCTTTACATAGGTTTGAGAGGGATTTTTTTATGCGTTTTTTGAGAAATAGATTCCGTCATTAACGGACCAAAACGTGGTTTCTACGTACAAAATTAATCCCTCCGCAGAGAAATTCTTCGGTTGGGATTTTTTTATGCAAAATTTCAGGAAATTAAGAGGTGCCTAAACCCCTAACGAGGGAATTCAGGTCCAGAGAGAGCGTCATTTCCGATCTGTGGTAGTGCAGCCTTGGTCCATTACTCGGCTATCGAAGTGCATCTTATCTCGAACCCGCCTGGAAGGTAGAAGAACGGGGTAATACGCGACTGGCGCCCCCTGAAAAATAAATTGGTGTCGCGTCATTTTGACGCCCGGTAGTGCGTTCTTTTACAATATCAATGAATGAAATAGAAAATGAGGACAGTAAACAAAGATATTATTTATAAAATTGTTTGTTTATAATTTTTTTCCCGATTTTTTCAAAATAAATATTTTACTTTGATGTAAATTTCATATTGTTTCATATGGACAATTCTTTAACCTTAAAAACTACTTTTTAATCGAATTATATGTATATTTTGTGACGTTATATTTGCCATTTTGTATCAGTAATTTTTTATTTTGGTTTTTGAATACAGAATCATATTCAACAGTCCCGAAAACCATAATAATTCTATTTTTTGCCGATTACATTTGAATTGTAAAATGTTTACATTTGAACATTAATTTTTTTTAGTTATCAACTTTTTCGAGAAATTTTTGGGTTCTTTGTGAATCGTGTGTCTCTTTTGTGTTTCTGCGACTAATTAAGAGAAAAAAATTAAAAACGATCAATTTTATTGCGAAAAACGTGAAGATTCATTTGATAATTGAGAATTATTTGTTTCAATAATTAAAAAATTATTAGCAATATTTTTTAATGTAGAAGATTAAGGTTCTTACGATTAGAAACTGAATGAAAAAAGTTTCATGAAAATCCAGTCACTATAGGCGAGTTCCGAGGTAAAAACCAATATGGAAAGAAGTGTAAGTTTCCGTAATAAAATGCATTTAGTTTTAGTTTTCATATAATGCACCCAGACCTCCGATTAAAGAACTTATATCTGGATACATAACAGGCTATCTTTTCACTATATACCTTGTTTGCTCCTAACATAGTCACATTATATGTCCATTAAAATGGATAGATGAACATCACATCCCATAGGCAACAGTGGCGTTGTGTGTGTAGAAAATGTGTAGAATGGTAAATATTTTCATTAAAATGAATTATTGCAATTCCTGCATTACCGGCTCTTTATATAACGTGATGTAGGCATACGATATTACAGTAAGATAAAACAGTAAGATAAATATGTATTGAAAGGATATTAAAATTTAATTGCTATTTACTTTATAACTGTAAACTGAACTTCATCATGTTACGACTATGGAACGATCGATTTTCTTCTTTTCTAAACTGCTTTCTGCAAACGGCACAGCACTACACTATTTATTTGCACAAAATATATTGTCACTAAACTGTGTAAATATGAATAGAGAATATTATTTAGGTATTAAGCAAATCACAACTTAAAATAAAATTACTTTTTCACCAGTTTTTGGTCGGAGAACACGAAAAACATTTATTGACATTAATGGCCGAACTGTCAACTGAGATTATGATAATCGAACTGAAGCCGATCGTGCACGAGCGGCCGCGAATACGCCGATGGGCCAATCAGCAACTTATGGGAAGAAGTGCCTTAGATTTTGAGTCTTTCAGCTACAAATAAATCAATGCCATTATGTATCTAGATATAAGTTCTTTAATCGGAGACCCAGACAATATTCTGATTTAGATTTATTAGCGATTTAATTAATCTATGTACGAAATTAAACTAAGACTTGAACTTAAGTCAGTATTATCGAGCTTTTGTCATATACTTTTACCATCTTTAGATAAGTCAGAAATAAGATAGAGAGGCACTTGTATAAGCGGAGTATATAATAGAGTCTCCTGCTATTAGTGCATTCTAAAGTAAAACTTTAGTAAAACTGCTATTTGCGATATAACTAAAATGCATCTGTTCCATTGTGCAAGTTTTTCTATTTAGGTCAATTAGGAATAAATTATTTATTTGCAAATTAATAGCTACCTACTGCTTTTTCATAATGATGCAGAATTCTGCCAATACTAATCAAATGATGTAACACACTTCAAAGCTTTTAGACTTTTAATTTGCCTGAATTATTTGAGATTGTCATCTGCACACACACACAATTACATATATCTCTAATTTCCGTGTTGAACGTCACATGTACATTTTCTGTGGGATAGAAACTGTGCAAGAGATCCAGACACGCATGCATCCGAGAGAACGTACAGGTGTAATTATAATTACAACTAGTTGTATACAACGCCCGTGTACGTCTATATGAGTTCCTGCTACACGATTATCTTCTAATTAGGATTCGAGTTAATTGCAGGTACATTTATCTCTGCTTTAATACATCTCCACAAATTATCTATTTCTGTATTTACTCTGATTCATATGCTGGGATATACATTGAGAACTCGTCATGGATGTAATATTTTGTTGACGATGATAACACCCTGAATAAAACCGTTTGTTTATTTGACAACCATATTTTCTTATTTTGGAAATGTAACGCTTTGTTTTTGTAAATGTTAACGGTAGAGCTATCACATAACAAGTGAACCACAGATGTTCGCGACAAGTACAAATTGCTAGAATTAATATCACACGCCATTCAACTAAAAAAACTAGTTGCTGGAACATAGCGATGATTATTGTTAGCCATTTTAAAGTGTTTTGCTACTAGTCACAGGAATATAACAGGAACGTTCCCATACGTGCCTACAATCAAAGTGGGGAATAATATTTGAGTGATCGCAACCGTTCAACGTCAAAAATCGGTAACCTAGCCAATTTTCAATAAATATTTACGAAACTCGGTAGAGCTAAGTATTTGGATATGCTAAATTCAGTTTTTCTGCAGAAATTTATTTTTTTTCAATATGGCGGCTTCAAAATTTGGGTCAGAAGAAGCAAAAAAGATGAAAAATTCAATAAAAAAAAAAACCCAGCCACAAAAAAAGTCCTGATCCTGGAACTTGACCCGAGTAGTCCAATGTATTTTTCGACGCTGAATTCGAGTCCGACCTCAGGAAAGCCCAAACACCCTCAAAATTTTGAGCTGGAACAAAAAAACTCCCTTAGAATAGGGTAAAATCACCATATATATGGTGACAACAGGTACATGCAAAAGTTACTCCTAATGTACAATCCAAGGGTTCTTGAGATTGCCGACTTCATATTTCATTCTTAGAGTGAAAATCTAGTAAAACAGGTGTTGACGGGTGTAAGAATGAAAATTTGACAAAACATATATTTTCCATTCTAAACTTATATTTCTAGAGGTTTTTGAAGGTTGCTGATTTCAAATTTCACCATGCCAAAAGCCTAGAATTTATTCTTGAAAATGGAGTTAATTAGTGGTTGAAAGGGATGTAGGAATAAAACTTGAACCTTTAGCGAATAAACAACTCTAAAATAGGGTAAATCATCCCTGATTTGTGGCAACAATAAATACATGCAAAAAGTAGTTAACAAGCGCAAAAGTATTGTATTTATATATAGATTTTTGGTATATCGCAAAGGCTTTTCTACTCTGAGGTGGTTAAGCAATCCCCAAAATAGAAGGAAGCCACCCCAAAAGGAGGCAAAACTAACCTATATTTTAGGATTTATAAATTGATGTGAATGAATGGTAAAGAATATCAAAACAAGGGAGAAGGTTATGTTTTACATTTAGCAGTCATCTCCCTAAATAATGGCGGAACAACTACTCTTAAATTAGGCCAAAAAATACCTCTGTTCTTGTAAAGAATATACCATCATAGAGTATATAAATGCCGAGATAAATGCTAAAAAATGTCATAAAAAATGAAGATTTGAAAGTTAGTAATTATGTAGTACTAAAGTGACTTGAAGTTCACCCCTTTTTATCAAAGTACATATGAGTGTAAAAACTACCCTTATTTAAAAATAAAATACATGATTACCATTAAAATATGGAAAATGTGAAAGTTTTTGATTTATAAATTTTTGAATAGAAACTGAAATTTAACCCCTCTCATGACTTTATTTTTATATTAGGGTGGTTTTCCTTAACCACCTCAGAAAATTTTGAGGACACATGGGCTTTTCTGAGATCGGATTCGAACTTGAACTCAACAACTTCAAAACCACTAAAAATATAATTTCAGAATCTAAATTACATATTTTTTTCAACTTTTTATTTCTACACTCCTTTCAACCACTAATTTACTATATTTTCAACCTAAGAATAAATTCTAGGCTTTTGGCATGCTGAAATTTGAAACCAGCGACCTCAAAAACCCCTACAAATAAACTTTTGGAATGAAAATTACGTATTTTGTCAAATTTTCATTTTTCACTCCTTTCAACCGCTATTTTACTCGAATTTCACCCTAGAGAATAAATTTTTGGCTTCTGGCATGTTGAAATTTGAAATCATTAACTTCAAAAACCCCTAGAAGTATAAGTTCATAATGAAAATTACGTATTTTGTCAAATTTTCATTTTTCACCCCTTTCAACCCTCATTTTACTCAATTTTCACCTTAAGAATAAATTTTTGGCTTCTGGCATGTTGAAATTTGAAATCATTAACTTCAAAAACCCCTAGAAGTATAAGTTTAGAATGAAAATTACGTATTTTGTCAAATTTTCATTTTTACACCTCTGTTACTCGATTTTCACCCTAAGAATGAAATTTGAAATCAGCAACCTCAAAAACCCTAGGATTGTACATTAGGAGTACTTTTTGCATGTACTTATTGTCACCGTATATGAGGGGCGATTTTGCCCTATTCTAAGGGTGTTTTTTCGCTCCAGCTCAAAATTTTGAGGGTGTTTGGGCTTTTCTGAGGTCGGATTAGACTAGGCTCATAAGTAGGAAATTCATCTCTGTAAAGTGCAAGAAGCATTTCATGTAACCATTGGGGAAACAACGTTTCTGCCTGTTACCAAAGCGAAATTTGGACCGGAAATCCGGTATCCAAGATGGCGACCAAAACTCTGTTGCCCTTATATCTCCCTTGTCCTTTGGCTTAAAATAGGTTGATTTCTTGTCTTCCTTGCAAGCTTGCCATAAGCTTAAAACACTTGAATGATTGTTTTATCTCCTTTGCAATCTTGCAATAAACAATGTTTGAACTTTGAAATGGTCGTTTTCTTGCCTTCCTTGCTTCCTTGCTTACTTCCGAGCAATAACATTTCGGCGGCCATCTTGGGCGCCATCTTGGAACCCATGCACTCCAAACTTCAGGTAAGTAAATTTTGAGCATTGCAATGTATTTTGCATCTGGAAAACCCCTAAGTAGACGTTTAGATCATTATTTTAAGCCAACGGACAAGGGAGATATAGGGCAACAGAGTTTTGGTCGCCATCTTGGATACCGGACTTCCGGTCCAAATTTCGCTTTGGCAACAGGCAGATTCGGCAGCGGGGTCGAAATACCCTAAAAACGTTGTTTTCCCAATTGTTACATGAAATGCTTCTTGCATTGTTCTTTTTTGAAAACGTGCTTAGTCTAAATGCAGCGTCAAAAAATACATTGGACTACTCGGGTCAAGTTCCAGGATCAGGGCTTTCTTTTGTGGCTGGGTTATTTTATTGAATATTTCATCTTTTTTGCTTCTTCTGGCCCAAATTTTGAAGCCGCCATTATTAAAAAAAAAAAATCTGCAGCAAAACTGAATTTAGCGTATCCAAATAACTCTACCAAGTTTCGTAAATTTTTATCGAAAATTGGCTGGGTTACCGGTTTTTGACGCCTGTTTTCAATAAAAGCACCACTGTGCGTCGTGGCGTGGAAGCCGCGACCTTCAGGGAACTTTACCACTCCCGGCATTCTTTCAATGTTGCCTGCTTTGTTTTGCAACTAATTTTATTATACTTATGCTTCATTTCTACATGATTTTTATTCAATTCCCTAACTCGATAGAATACTAGAAGAATAATGTTAGAATGTAATTGTACTGTTTTCCAATGGTCTAAGCGTCAAAATTTAAACGAATGCAATTTTATTGTGAAAGATAACGATAAAACGTCCGAATCTGACCCCGCGCCTTTATAATTAGTAATCAAAATGTTGTCTTTAAAATATTTAACATCATACGAGAATATGACTGTAGACGCGGAAAGCTATTTTTAACTTATTATATTTGGTGCTGCAGAAATGGCGATAAATTAAAATTTTCAACCATTTGTGAAGTTATGGTTCAAGGTGTATAACAATGGCGTCGCAAGTTATGGCCATCAAAATGGCGCATTTCAGAAAGAAATCACTTTGAAGTCGTTTTCACTAAGAAATGTGACTTTATGTAATTGCTACTTGACGATAGTGAGAGCAACTGCAAATACGTAACTTTAAAGTTATCTCTATAGTCCTGTCCCCAAGGCATAACCCCGTAAAAAAAATGTTGTCCAGAGAAACGGGTTTCAAATTTCTGTTTAAGGTTCATTATATAACTAATTTTGCTTGGGTAGACACCGCGAGTTTGGCGCCACTGTTTTTTGTGCGCCATTTTTAAAAATGGAGGATGAGTTCAATATTATATTGTATTTAAAGAACTATAAAGCCTACAGACTTCAGTCTGGTGTCAAAATCTACGTATAAGGGGTCAAAAAATATAACAGTAGTAAAATTGAACCCTTCAGATTAACCCTTACACCATTTTCAAAGTAGACAAGTATTAATATATATCAATATGTACAAGTATTAACACATTTTATTTATTTTTTGATATACTTGGCCTGGCAACCCATTTGCAATATAAAAATGCAATATGTAAACATTAATGCTGAAATGAAAGACAATGTAATATCAACACAAATACTATATTACTAAAAGCTGATTAAAATCCCATTAAGTGTAAACATCAAGATCACCTTATGTTCAAATTTATATTTGTTTATTTATTTGTTTTTACAATCTTGAACAGTACATTTACAGTAGGTGGAACATATAAGTAGAGCATTTCGACAAGGGCATATTTTTGTTGCACAGGTTTTGCAAGAACATACACGTGTAACTTCGGTGGGCAAACGATTTAAAAAGTTTACAGGTTTCAGAACTCCATTAACTTCTTCCCATCCAAAGCTACATGGATCTTTCTCTACCTAGGCAGGATTTAAAACATTTAAACAATTCCTGATTACATAAAACGCCCTTTTAATGTGACCTTATATGGAATAAGATGTCGGTCAGTAAGAGGGACCGATCTCTTGAATTCACTGTACCGCAGATCGTCAAATGTTTCACAGTGGGAACTCCTTTTCCAGACACACACAAGATATTTTTCAACTTTTTCGAAATCGTTTTCTTCTTCAGTTTCAATGGTTTGTGGTAATTTTGCACTTTTTGACAAGGAAGTTGCGTAGCAAGTTTACAGCTTCGTTTATTAATTCCGGCGGCTTTTACAGATCCTTTTCCATTAACTACGTCATTGCTAGAATCTTGGAAAAGTACCATCACGGTATCGTGTGTACTGGATATTCCAGACAAAGAAGAGCTGTCTTCAAAATCAAAATTATCGAGAGCGGCAATTGTAAATTCTTTTTTAGAGAAGTGACTTGGTATCGGCATGCTGGTGGATTCGCCTGATTTCACTGCATATGCTGCCAATAAGTCTCTGCTTCTCACTACGTCATTGTAGCTTGTAGAAACACCAATTCTATTCATGGAAGTGATAAGTTGTCTACTTTTACATTTATCGTATAATGCATGAGCAGTCATCATGTGTAAAGGTGTTTTCTTTTTCCCTCGGTGAATTTTATAAAACATAATTTGGAAAAGACTGTTAATTTGCACAGTTAGTCGGTTTAGGTGTTTGTCTTCCACATCTTCGCAAGTATCTTCAATGTCATCACCAGAGTCTTCAGCTTCTGCTCCGAATTCGGGAGCTTTTGTTTGAAACAATTTTGTTTTACTGACATTAAACAGAGACGAGAAAAATGTTAATACAACATCTGGCATTGTTACTGATTCCCATGATTTTTGTAGATCTGAGACATCGCAGAATTTGTCATTAAGTCCAAAGTCGCAGTCTTTCAAACTGTTTCTTAAGATTGTACCTGCTACTTTTACTGCGTCTTGTGAGCGTATTTTTGCAGCGAGAACTTCAGGAGTCAGGTCAGCCGAGAAGACCATGAGTGGCTCATTCTTTCTGTTGGACTTACAAAATCGAATTTTATCATTATAAACTCTAACCAAGAAAATCTTAACTTCATTGTTATTGTTATGAATCAGCACTGTATCATCAATATTAGCCATTAATTGTTTAATGTCAGTGAGTGTGAACCCATAGCCTGCAATCAGAAGAGGCTTTAAAATTTCGTTAGCCCTTTCAAAAAGTGTGAATTTATCCGAAGATTGACGAGAATGTGGTTGCGAAATTATGGCACACTCATAGTTCCGAATATATATACGCACACAGTTCGGGTGAGAATACAAATCAGCTGCAAATACACTCGTATCACTGCTTAAATCAGCTACTCGACTAAACACTTCGTCTCCGAAATAACTAGCTGCTGATAAAAATGTGTTTGTTCTTTTGGACTCGCATATTCTGTATTTTTTCCTATCGTCCGTCCCTTTGACCATTATTCTGGCTGAACCACATATAACACACGGAAGGTCTTCAGGTTTCAAATGAGCTGATGGGGGTGGACGCGCAGAAGTCAACGATCTTCTGAGTAGATGGCCTTGGTCCTCAACTGTAGTATCTTCTGCAAAAGTCTTGGGCTCTTCACTACATTGAGGTATTTTTTGGTTGATTTTATCCAAGGTTTTTTTCAGTGTATATGATTTGTAGCACTTGTTGTTACAGTGATAAACTACTTTGTCATCTTCAGTCATTAGTTTCAATCGTTTTTGAACATCATCTTTCCGTATTTCAGCGGCATCTCGGATTCTCTTCTGTCCATTTTCACTTGATGTTACTGTTTCATTCGTGTTAATTTGACATACTACGCATTTTGCTTTATCGAAGGACTTTTCATATTTAGTTTTTAGTAACACAGAAGTTAGAGATGTACCTGAAGTATGGATCGTTCCCATGGGAACGAAATCCTCACTCAGAAGAAACCTTTATTAAAATTACATAATAATTAGCAAATCTTGGTAGTATTCCCACCCAATACAAGAGATTTGCTAATTATTATGTAATTTTAACAAAGGTTTCTTCTAAGTGAGGATTTCGTTCCCGCGGGAACGATCCATACTTCAGGTACATAGTTAGAGACGCTTTACTGCCGCCTGTATCACCCATGTTCAAGTAATTACATCAAGGGGAAACCTGGAACAAACACAAAATCTATAAATGTTGTAGAGGGTTACATAAAAATTGAAACGCCATCTTGTAAAATGGTGGAAGGGTGAATCTGAAGGATTCAATTCTGCCACTATTGTAATCTTTGACCCCTAATACCTAGATTTTGCCACTAGACTGAAGTCTGTAGGATTTATAGTTCCTGAAATACAAAATAATACTGAAATCATCCGCCATTTTTTTTAAATGCACACAAAAAACAGCCGCGCCAAATTCGTGATGTCTACCCAAGTTAAATCAGTTCTCTAGTGAACCTAAAATACAAATTTAAAATTTGTTTCTCTGGACAACATTTTTTTCACGGGATTATCCTGTGGGGCCGGGATTACTATTACTAAGCACCTAATAGAGTAACTGTAGCGACTACCACCAATTGCCTGTTCAATATTCTCGTAACTCTATAGTTACACTTTCCCGACGTTGATTCTCAACGCCTTGGTGGGCTGCTCGTCATACATCCGTCACCTAAACTGAACGTGCACTCAATTTTAACTTCTGTCTTATTTAACTAACTTATCATTTACAGACCAATCACCTGTCGCATGCTGTGTTTTGATTTGTTGTATATACAATTTTTTTATAGAATCTAGAAAAAAGTAGATGTACAGTAATAAATGTATATATGTTAGGATTGTTGTGTCAACATATACATTTCTTATCTATGGTCAACATAGGGAACTAGATGGTGAAATTTAGTTCCTGATGAATTTAAAAGGTGACAGGCACTTTGACGTAGTTGTGCACAGTTCAGTTCTGCAGATAGCAGTGAAGGTTCCTAGAACGTTGCGGCAACTTTCAAAGCTACTTGAAAATGATATAAGTTAGTCGCTGTTACCATCGTTTGCCACCTTCAAGTTCAAAGAACTTGAAGGTCATCTCACTGGTAACTACGATGTCCCCACGTACCGTAAAATCTATGTAGAAATCACATAACTATGAAGTATATTCTTCAATTCAGACCTAAGCATTATCTATGTTAGCAAATACCTTTTGAGTCAGCAAACTGTGTTAAAGGACGCGGTGACTAGAGAGCAAATATAGAATTTACGACAGATCATCGAAAAGGCAAGAGCATGTTTCGCGCATGTATACCTTTGTTTCGTAGATATCATAAAGCATTTCACAATATGAGATGGGACCAACTGTGGGCTGTATTATTGGAGATGGAAACACCAAGACATCTGGTTATTATTATTCGTCGATTGTATGAAGAAGATTCCCATGATAAATGTAAAGTCGGCAAAGGCCTTGGACCCCAATCTTCTTTAACATCTATAAGAAACACGTATTTTGGATGACTGGTAGGGTGGTTGTTTTAGGCACTTAGTAGGTTAATACTTATTAAGTTTCTGATCATCAATTATTGATTTTTTTACCTGACTTTTTTTTCAAGATTCTGCGAGCATAGCACCTCCTTTGTACCATCTAAAATGAATGCGAGTCGGGTTTCATGATGTTTGGAAGTAAATTAAAAGGTTCTCCTAATCCTCATGCGTAAACCTGTGATTTTTCTGGGGATTTTTTTTTTGCAAAGTTCGACCCCTGTAGCGGGTGAATGTTCCCTATAATTCTGGTTGGCCTCGTCCGCCAAATATATTTTCATTATTTATCATACCCGCAAACCCCATTTCCAAACATATTACACATTTACAGGCCATTTTTTTACACAGTTGGGGCAGAAAAAGAATCAAAGAAAGGTTGGCATAAGTATTTCTGTTCTCTACAACCCCAAATTACCACTACAGGCATTTTTGGCGTAAATGTATAATACACAATTAGTGATCGATAAGATTCCTAAGTTGAAATTTGCAGATGATACCTACCACCTTAATATTAGCAAGTGGTGATGAACTCATACATCTGCTGGGCAAACTTAAAATAATAAGCCCTGGTATGGTTTAAATGTAAACTGCAACAAAACGAAAATTGTGATTGTAGACCGAGCAAATGAAAACCATCCCGAGATGTTAAGGATAGGCGATTCTGAGTTAGTAAACAAGATGATCTACCGTGGAGCCTTTGTGGACAATACTGGCAACTGCGAATATGAAATTCAACGAAGGATACAGATTAGCAAGATGGCAATTTTCCAGCTGAGCAAAATTTGGCGTGTGTGATATTTGTTAATGAGACTTTGGTACTAACCCACTTTGAATAATTACATTCACGTTGTGAATTGAGATTTCTGGTTTTACTTCCAATAAAAATCTACTGCTATACCTCATCAAAAATATACCGGAATAATTTATTCTTAAATATTAGATGATATAACTTATCAGAGACGAAAAAGAACGTGAAACTTGGAAAAATTGCAATGATACTTAATTTAGGACGCAATGGATTTTTTGAAAACGACCTTCTTTCATTGCTAACACCTCATAAAACACAAATGTTTGTTAATAGAGCCTTATGTAAGATTAAACAAAATCAAAATGAAATTTAAGTCTTAGCACCTAAACGTAGATAATTACTAGGCGAAAAAAGCCTATCAGGTTATTAAAAAAAAAAAGGTCCATCATCTTGTTCAAAATCACTTTTTATTCATGCAGTGAATTTCTATCATATAATTTGAATATGAGAAATGTTCATTTGTGTTAATTTCTTAACGTTCTACTGCTTCTCATTGCTGGAACGAGAAGCAGTATAATTATAGTCTGTGAAGTATTATAATTATGTTTCCTAGTGATACATCCCGGTAGCAATTTAACACGAATTTAATAATTTTAATTTTACTTTTATTTAAACGAAGTTTGTTGTATTTTTATATATAATTATTCTATTGAATACTTTATTATTTTTGTTATAAGTATATGTTATAGAAATATATCAAAATGCAAAACAAAACAATTAAAATTTCATAGTTTTATCTACTCGTATTACATAAACGAATTATTTGCTATTTAATTCATTTAAAAAAAGATACCACGTCAATTATTGTTATAAGAATGGGGTTTACCCAGAAAATTGCTTGAAGTAAAGTACTTGTTAATGTTCTGTTTGGTTAAATAATATCATCAATTATTAAACTTTAATTTATTTTTTATGTGGGTATTACTTAAAGAAATTTAATAAATTATATAACATGCTTACGGTATATACCAAAAAAAAAAAAAAAAATACCCGTCGTAAATATTTGCTAATAAGTCCATAAAAACATGTCAACAACAGTATAAAGAGATCACTTTTAAACGTAAAAGTATCCCCAACATCAACACTTTCTTCGTAAGATATTAATAATAAACGTCATACATAACATTAAATAATAAAACCGCTCCCACAGAATCACTACTTCCACATCTAGATTTTGGTGGTGGCTGATGCCAAAATCACAATTTTATTTTTTACCCCATTTAATAATGGGTGAAAATGGTAATGGAAGTGGGAGTGGGAGTGGAGTGGCCAAAAAATATTTTGTGGCTTTTCTTCTTGTACACACATTAAATCACAATTTTAAATTTTACCGCCTTTTCCGCCGTTGGGTGTGGCAATTAGAGTGGCACTGGGGGTGGCTGATGCCAGAAAAAATTGAGACCTTAGCTTCTCGTACATACACTAAATCTTAATTTTATGGACTATTGCTTGCTTTACCTAGTTACCATTTATCCCCCAACCCTTCAACGGAATAAGATCAAAATATAACCTAGTTCCAAATTTCGCTATAATACATAGGTGTACCAAATTTCAAGTAAAAATCATAAACCATTCCAGAGTAATTGTGCACACAAGAAAGTTACAGACCAACAGACAGGATTTTTTCTTAAACTTGAAATCTCGATGTTTCATGACATTCTAAACTTATATGAACTAAAAAAAAAATCAATTTCACGGTTTCTACCACGATATGCTTGCTTTTCGATTGCTTTTCTCGGCGTTGACGGCTACCTTCCATCTGTTGCGCCAGTCCTCTCGGAGGGAGGCTGCCTCTTATAGGTTTCTGGTGCAAATCCTCGCATTCCAGGATCTGCAGTCAGAACTGTATCGTCGGCGTAGAGGGCCATGAAGGTCCGCTCAGTCCTTGGTAGATCGGAAGTGTAGATAGAGAACAAGTGCGGGGAGAGCACTGAGCCCTGTTGGCTCATGCCTCCATTGTTCTGTAGGTGGACAGTTTGTCAATTATTTTCACCCTCATCTTTCGTTGGTGTAGGTATGATCTTACTAGCTTGACGAGTGCAATGGAGTAATATTCATCATTTCGGCCAGAAGACCATCATGCCAGACCATGTCAAAGGCTTTTGCGGCGTCCAGGAACAACGCTGCCATGACTTTGTGACGAAGCACTTGGAGTTCCGTGGAGTGCCCTGCTCTGTACGCAAACTGTTCATCTAGTAGGATTTCCAGTTCTTCTGTCTTCTCGGCTATCCTGTTCAGAATGATTCTCTCGGCTACCTTGCTCACAGCGGGGAGTAGATTTATGGACCTGTAAGAGGAGGGAAAGATTACCGAAAGATTACCTGGCTTTGGGATGACTGTGACGTCGACCTTCTTCCACCTGGATGAGGAATATCTCAGTCTCAACATCGCATTGAAGATGTTAACCAGCCGCTACTCCTTTCCTCGGTAGCTTCTTGAGGGCGAGGTAATGCTGGACTTTTTCCAAGGGTAAAACAAAAGACAAAAACTAAAGAATGCCCCGGCTATGGAGCTACAAGAAAATATAAACCTTTTTACCCAAGGGCCAAGCCAAACATTATTTGAGTATTTAACTGATAGAGAAAAGTGACAGAGGTACTAAAATGCGTAAATCTAAATAAACTATTACCTAAAATCAAATGTTACACACAAAAATAGAGCAAGAGACATCAGGGATGGACAACAGAGTTTGCTTTTCATTAAATAATATTATGTTCCAGGCATAAAATGTATAATATAATATACTCCAAAAATATACCAAATCAAAAAGCTAAAATGTTAATTTGAATAACCCAACAAAACTATATTGTTGGCCAACAGATTTACTAATAATTATGACTTTAAAATGGCATGTCTCTGCTTTAAACTTAATGCAAAAATACAAAATCTTAACGGTAATTACAACTGATTACTTTACAGCAAAAATAACAGCACTGCTGTTAGCAACATTTATATAAATCAAAAAACAACAAAATTGCATTACAATAAATCAAAATATACGAAATTGCAAACGCGCACTAAAGCTCACAAAACATGACTTCCTGGTGATGGTAAGAAAGCGTAGAGTCGGACTGGAACACGGCAAATCTTTATAAAAAGGGAGTACTTACAGCGAGAAGAATCAGGTTCCTCGAAGATTTCTTCGAAGCACTCACTCACGAAGTTAAAATAATTATTTCTATTATATAAAACGACGTTATCAAACAGATAACTAATATTTCAGACTGCAGACAAATTATTCACAACGTCTCAATATAATGACGAGGGTTTGTTAACTGGAAGCTAGATACTGTAGCAGAATTATTATTGTAGATGAAAATTATCATCTAATAATCTCTACATAAACTTATTTCATAATGAGCAGAGCCCAGCTACAAAGTAGCCACTGCTTGAGGCAAATTCCCTCTCGCCGGAGCTTTAACTATTTACATCTACGTTCGCGATGTCATACAAAGAGCCGCGAATCTACATGCCATAGGCTTAAATAATGCCCACCCAATACCAATTTAGTGGGGAAGGCATTCCCGCGAAACCGATAACTGTCAAAGGGATAATATGCCTGCCATATTTTGAATCTACCGGCCTTTTTAAGCTTGTTCTAATGAAAGTACAGTGATGGACAAACTAGAATTTACTAAAATATACTAATTATATAAAAATTATCAAAATATAGTGCAAACTACCCTTACTAAAAGTGGATTGTTACAGACGTTTTCTTTCCCATCACATTCTGGGGCCTTGCTGGGTTTTAGGACTGAGGATCGGGGAGGGAGCCACTATTCTGGAAGGGTTTTAGAGTTTAGGTTAGAGTCTGGTACTACCAGCGTGATAAATCCTATGCGCTGGATGTCCATGATGGATTCCCCTCTTTACCTCCCACCCCTCCCGCAAAAAGGTTATATTGTTTAATAAATCGACAACGAGAACTGATTACTAAAATAAGTTTTTATCTTATCTAATCATTAGTAATATTATTAATTGTCCTATAATGATTTAATTCTCACATTTGGCCATGAGGCAAAGTAAAATGACGAAAACATTACATAAATTAGTAGTTTATGTTATCGAATCGATTAAATAACGTAGGAGAGAATTGTGGAATAATACATAGTGTATTACTATAAGATGATTTAAAAAAATACCACTAATTTGTTCTGAAATTGGTAAACAGCTTTATTACGTCCTTAATAAATGACGCCATCGTAAACCACAATGTGGAAAATGGAAGCTATTGTATTATATGAAGTGACTTCGTGCATGAGTTTATTTCTATTTAACTTATCAAATTTTTAACTCTGCAGATTTGTACTTCCTTTGAACAATTTATTATATCTCAGGTGTTTAATTTTATTAAAAATGTATAGACACATTAAACACCAGTGTATATCCAAGCGTGAATTTCTCATCAATTCTTATTGAATAACATCTAATGAATTAATAATATATAATTACAAAACTTGACAAACAACTAATACAATTAATATTTATGTATGTTGTGTATGTTTGATCGTGTTTTTGAGATGTGTAATGCAGCAAATGACGACTTAATGTCTATTTTACGTTACTCTTTGCGGTATTTTATATTTCTTACACTCAAAGAAATAGTATGGGTAAATTCTACAAAAAAAAATGGTTAACTAACAATATCGTTAATTTTGTTAAACCAAACTATATTGATGGTATTTTTAAACAAGAGGTGATTGTTATTTTAAATAATAAAAAGTTGTCGTACAACAAAACAAACATTAACTTAAAAAATAGATGAATAAGACTATTATTTTGTTCGTCTGACTATTATTTTGTTGAATTCTGTCAAATTAAATTAGATAATAGTATATTTTATTTTTAACTATTATCGAATTGTAATTCTAACCCAGTATTAGTTCGCTGTACTATTGTACTTGCTAGACAAACCAATATTATTGTCGTCTTCTAGAAGTTCTAAAAGAATTACCATAAAATTTGCTTGCTTACCACGTAGTCTATTACAGAAATTATTCCCAGATGACGCCACATACAAATCACTGACAATAATCAATCATGCATTATCTTATTCTCTTATGAATTTATAGAAAATTAATAACATGATTGCAGTGTTCAAATTCTCTCAGGGATCATCGATATATTTGGATGGATCTTATAAACGACCTCTAATCTTTGGTTTGGGTGGTCTGATGTCTCAATACTGAGATTTTGGCTAACCAAAAAAAACTTCATCATACAATAAAGTAGTGATGAGCGATATCGCGATTTTTCAATCACTCCGTAATCAGTGACTGCTATTTTTGAATCACGGTGATTTTAAACAGTGACTGCGATCGCGGTTTAGTCCAAAAATCTGTAAACTGTTATGTTTGCCGTGACCTGCTTACATTACATATCTGCACTGCGTTTTAAACAGTGATGACTACGATCGCGGTTTAGACTGAAAGTGAACGCAATCTGCGAGCTTGATATAAGTTTGCTGTGATTTGGCATATATTGCTGCTCTGCATAAATAATACGAAACGGAAATAAACGTGAATACATTTTACTATTTATAGCAACAACGTATAATAAAATATAAATAAATAAATATATAAATACTAAACATATGAATAAATAAATATTTTAAGCTTTTGAGTCAAAAGTAATTATTAGAACTTGAGTTGAATGATCATATCTACGAAATGTTACGATTACGTCCGATCCATAATCACCATTTTCGTAGTTGCTATTTCTATCATGCCAGTGTATAGAAGACTAGAAGAGTACATATCTTGAGCTATTAAAATCACTAATCGCCGTGACTTTGTTTCCTTCGTCACTGTTGCTATCGGTGATTTTCTAATCACGGTGATTTAATCACCGGCAGTAAAATATCGCCCATCACTACAATAAAGTGTAGATCAACCTAAAAATTACTTGGTGAACAAAAAACAAAGTCGTTGTACTATTTAATTGTAGACCAAATTGAAAATGGTTAGTGAACATAAAAAAATGTCATTGTACTATTTAATTTGTTACAAGAAGATATGATTATTAAACTATTATTTGTTTACGAAAACAAATAAAGTTGTATGACTATTCTTTACTGATTGATTTAACTATGAAACTAGATAGGCGCGATTTCATATGCTCTTTTTGGTTGAATTTACCTATCATTTTCTTTGAATGTACGCATTAAACATTGAGAAATATATTATTATATTAAAGTATGATAATACATAGGTACTATCTGACATGGAAAATATACATCTATAGTAATCGTTAAAGAATGCGGTGCCAAGAACAAATATTGAATTTACATTTTATAGTGAAAACAAGGGAATATTACGTGTCTATATACCTTTGTTTCATAGACTACCATAAGGCTATTGACAAAACTGTGGACTGAACTGAGAACAGAGGGTTCCAAGCACGAAATTAATAATTTTTCTTATTGTAAAAATTTATTTTAATTTTTGTAATAAATAGGTAGTAGGTACATACTATAATTTACCTATTTTCTATATATTTTTTTAATTTGTACTGTTGCCTTTATTTACATTGTTTGACATACCATAAAGTACATATGGTATGTCATCAACCGCCAACAGATCGTAAATGAAAATAATTATTATTGTTATTTGATTTGTTACATGTTTATTTTATCTATAAATTTGTTGCAGGTTTAAACAATAGAGAAAATAATTTGAAGGAACTAAGTAAAAATCAGAAACTGAAATGGATTGCACGTGGTTTAAGGTAAGAATTATAAGACGCTTAGCACAAAAGTAGCGTGCATGTTCAAAAATATATAAATATGGAGGATGCTTTTTACTTTCGGGCCATACGCGTGTTATAATAGTCAGAATAAATACAGCAACAAGTTAATAATTGAAATAACAATTGTTATTCTGAATTTAACTTTTAAAAATGATTCAGAGACGTTCATTGTAGCTACGTGATATTTCCAGAACAATTATCTACTGGGAAAACCATTATTCGTATTGTTTTTCAAATCGGTACAGTCAGCCAGTGGCACAAAAATCTGTAACGCCTCTTTAAAAATATATTTGTTTTATTATAGAGTTTGACAAAATTATCCGTTTATTTCTACAGAGAAAAATACAGTAAAAGTTAAATTTTAGATTAAAACTTGAGAATGATAAACGTTTCAAAAAGTTAGTTGCTAGGGTCATATTTATACTCGTATATTGTAATTAATTAGAAATTTGATGTTAATCAGCAATACTTTAAGTAGACAAGATTAATTGTCAGATTATTGTAAGTACCGAATACCACAAGAGGTTTCGATTTTATCAGATTCGTTTTTATATACACGAAAACTTGATTGTCATATGATTCCCAAGTCATTGGGAAAAAAATTAGAGAATAGTATTTTATTTCATGAAATAGTTTATTGATATATAATACGAGAAAAATTACATTCTTCTTGTTATTCACAACGTGTTACCAGACGCAGACGTTTTGTGATTCATGAAGATTATTCTAGTTGGCCTCCGTTTGCTGTACAGTACGTTTTGGGGGCATCATGCCATCTGTCGCAGCCCAGCCCCATAAAAGCTCTTTGCCATCAGCTATTTGTTGACACCAGCTCAACGTTTTGCACGGCGTCCTCTTCACGTATTGCCATTTAATTTTCCATTCTACAGTGTCCTTTCTCCAGTTGGTGTGGTCAAAAAAGGATTCCAGAGAATACGATGCTGAAGAGTCGGGTTTGGGGACGTATTTCTTAGTAAATCGATGCATTAGTGCGATATGCTCTTCAGGTAATAAATAGGGTCATGTTTGGGGTGTCTCGATTTTCCTGATTCATAATAGTCCTGAAAAGTGTATTCAGTCATTTACTGTTTTTGACAGAAACTAAATTTAGAATAAAATTTCATCAACCTCTATCTCAATGATTCGATATTTCGAATACAAATTCATAATTTTTCATCTCATATCTGTCTTAGGGATTGCAATTTACCGGAAGTTTTAATAACCGGTAAATCGGTAAATAACCGGTTAACCGGTATTTACCGGTAATTTTTCGAATGAATGATTAGGGTGGCGAAAATGGCAATTGTCTTTTTCCATGTACAAAATTATCTAAATTTACAAAAATATTTTTATATACGTATATTTAATATAATGAACAAATAAAAAGTTTTTTATTAAAAGAAGAAAATATAAATGAAATGCGTGGGTAATTTGTTGTCGACAGAATCGTTGCAAATTCAAGGCATAAAATCCTTAGGTCATTCTCAATGAAAACTGTTATGGATAAAGTTACAAAATGTCTTTATTTTAAGAATACAGCAGGTCGAAGCTCTAAAATTCAAAATTTTAAATACGCGATGTTACGTATTTTTTATCGAAACGGGCTTATGTATTGATTTATATGAAGCAGTTACATGAATAATATATTGTATACTTATGTAAATAAATATATAATTACTTTTGCCCTTATTTATATACCAGTAGGATACAATAGGCGCAAAAGTTATTAGTTTGCAAAAACTTACTTTTACTTTTATTATTTAGTTTGCATTAAGAATAAAATAGTTACTGATATTCAGTGCAATACAGGAAGAAACATTATTAATACTCTTATAAAAAGGGCTCTTATAATTTTCAGTCATTTTTATAAATATATATTATCAGGAAAATGAATCATACGATCTCATTTGTATTTTGTTTGTTTTGCTGATTTCCATTGGAATAAAAATAGGATTCTTCTTATTTGCTTAAGAATCTTTTATTTGTTTAATAAATATCAGAATAATGTATTTTCCTACGTTACACTATACATCAGTATTATATTCTTAAAGCAAATTAAATATTGAAAGTATTTACCGTTTCGATAAAAAATACGTAGAATCGCGTTTTTAAAATTTCGAATTTTGGAGCTGCTGAATTTTTAAAATAAAGACATTTTGGAACTTTATCCATAAAAGTTTTCATTGAGAATGCCTTAAGGATTCTATGCCTTGAATTTGCAACGATTTCGTCGTCCACAAATTACCCATGCATTTGGTGCGGGGTGCTTTAGATAAATAATTATTCGGTAAATAACAAAAATATCAACTTAAGTAACAAACATATCAACTTAAATAACAAAAATTATAAACATAAACTCAAATAGGGCATTTACTGAATACCTAATCTAAAAATACAATATTTTTTAAAAATAACCCGTTAAAGGGGTTAGTTTTCAAAGCTGTTAGTCGTCTGATATTTGTGCATAGAATACCACCAGCTGAAGATGCCTTTCCTCAATCGTTATTGGTGGGTCGATAAGTTAATAGAAATTGGTAATAACATACTTCTAAATGTATTCCACGGATATTTGCGGCAAGATATTGTCAATGTCTCTCTTGTATTTCTTGGGGCTTGGTGTTTGGATTTTACTTTTTATAATATTACTAGCTGGCACGGCAAACGTTGCTTTGCCATATAAATTATAAATTTTTGTCCAAAAAATAAAAAGAAAATTTCTGGATAGGGCCACCCTTATCACCTAGGGGTATAAAAAATAGCCTACGACCTATTCTCAGACCTACCAAATATACACCAAAAATTTCATAAAAATCGGTCAAGCCCTTTCGGAGGAGTTCGATAACAAACACTGTGACATGAGATTTTTATATAAGTATTAGATTTATTTATTGTTAAAAGTGCTCAGTATTGGGACAGTCACTCTGTATTTAGTAAATACTAGTCACTGACATAAATAGAAACGTTGAATACGTGACATATTGTAAGTTCAGAATTTACCGAAATAACCGGTAAAAAATTAAAATAACCGGTAATTATCATCATGTGTTTTTTGTCCTGATAACCGGTTAACCGGTTAACCGGTTAACCGGTATTGCAATCCCTAAATCTGTCTATTAAAATTACTGTTCAATTTTTATTTTATAAAAGCATCCTTTATATATTGTAATCTCGATTGTAATATATTTACCTTGCATTAATTATTTTGAAACACATACCTGGTAAACTTGGTGATATTTCATGGAAAAAGTTCAGATGAAGACACGTGTCTCTCAAGGGGTGGCACTTAAAAAAATATATATTTATTGAAGCTGAAGTAGAATCAAATTTTAAGAAGAAAAGGTTCTATGCAATTTTTCACATAAATTGACAGTTTTTAAGTTATATCGACTTCAAAATTGCGATTTTAGCTTAAAAAAAAAGTATTTCCAAACGGCTTTCGTCAAGTATCTCGAAAAGTATTACTTTATCGAAAAAATGTTACAGACCAATTACAGAAAGTACAAACTGGGAATTAGTTATATTTTTTATTTATTGATGTAGGATTAATAATTTCGGAGATATTTAAGTTTACATTTGGCATCCAAGTGTTCATAAGATAATTATTTAGAGTGAGAGTTAAATATCTTAGAAACTGTGACACCTACGTCAAGGATGCTAATAGGTAGAATAACAGGTTATTAATTAAGCTTTCAACTGTATTTGTTTCTGTAGCATAAAAAACAAAGAAGTTGTGACCGAAGCAATGTGCGTCTACACATTTTTTATTAACAACGTCGCCATTTGGTTACTGTAATTACCCAGTAATTAAAAAAAAGGAATTTCAAGCACTATTTCTCATTAATATATAGCACGACGTAAATGCTCAAATTTCTTGGTTTGTATACAGCACTTGCTTTAGAAAAAAATACAGTTTAAACTATAAAGTTATTTTCGGTAAAACGTATTATTTTTTCCTCTTCCAAATATCTCAATAAATATTAGTTTTATTGAAAAATGGGTAGAGACCAAAAATATAGCTCATAAACTGATAATGAATTTCGATTGTTTATTTATTTACATAGATTTAATAGTTTCGGAGATATGAAAGTTTACAAATGGCGTTCGAACGTTTATAAGACGAAAAATGCAGTTTAAATGTTAAATATCTCAGAAATTGTGACACCTACTCTTGCATGCTAAGAAATGAAATGAAAGACAATTAATTGCGCTTTCAAATTATTTTTTACTCGTTCCTGTAGCATAAGAAATAAAGAAGTTATAATGGAAGAAAGTGCGTATTTATATTTTTTTTATATATAAAAAGGTCGCCATTTTGTTACTCTAATTAGCCAGTAATTTAAAAGCATTATCTCAAATACAGTTTTTCGTTGAAGTGTAACATTACCTAGATGCTCAAATTTTTTTGTTCATTTAAAGCACTTGCTTTAGAAAAAAATGAATTTTGAATTTTTAAGGTAATTTCGAAACACTTGGATAACAAATATAAACTTAAATATCTCCAAAATTATTAATCCTACATCAATAAACAAAAAATATAATTAATTCCCAGTTTTTACTTTCTATAATTGGTCTTTAACATTTTTTCGATAAATTAATACTTTTTGAGATACTTGACGAAAGCCGTTTGGAAATACTTTTTTTTTTTAAGCTAAAATCGCAATTTTGAAGTCGTTATAACTTAAAAACTATCAATTTATGTGAAAAAATGCATGCTTTTCTTCTTAAAATTTGATTCTATTTCAGCTCCAATAAATATATATATTTTTTAAGTGCCACCCCCTGAGAGAGGGTGGTATCCACCCCCTATAAATTAGCAAGCCCTCGCACAATATAGAAACTTTTCTGGGATGCATTTACTATTATACTGCCAAAAATGAACGAAATCCGTTCAATATGACATTATTCCGAAGCAGGGTTCGAAGATATATATATCCAGTGATATATATCATGATATTTATAGTGAAATAAATATCACTTTTTTGATATATATCAAATTTCTGCAAAAACGCTTACAATTGTGAAAATATGACAACACTGCTTTGATTATGTCAACTGCTGCTACTGCTATTAGCAAAGAAGGGACTTCCCGCCTGCAAACCAGTACCTAACCTACATTATTTTATATGCTGGCATAAAGTGTCTCTTCTACAATGAGCTGAGAATTGCCTGTTTTAATCGTTTAAATATAGATATAACAATATATTAACTATTAAGCAACATGCCGAGACAAACTTCCTGTGTGGAATAATTTTTCTTGCAAAATTAAGACTAAAAATTGTGGAAAATATCAATTGTGAACAAGTTCTTGTTATCGAAATAAGCTGAAATTTGACGTATAAATACATGTAGTTTTGAAGAGACAATAGTAGTCTGATGACTAAATAGTACAAAAATAAAATTATATAAAAAGAAAAATTTAAAAAGCTTTTATTTCAAAAATGTACTAAAAAGCAAAAAAAAACCGGTCATTCTATAGAACACCCCCTTCCCTACTGGAAAACCAAAGGTACTGACACATACTACACACCAGTACGAGTCGTTTCTGCTAGTTGAAATGATGCGCTTATTTTGGAAAACTACCCCCTACAAGAAGGGTAGTTTTGAAAAAATATATTGTCCTTGCCCTAAATAAAATTATTTAGGGCAAGGGCAATATACTACTTCTGGCATTTCGCATTTTTTTTTCAAAACTACCCCCATTTCCAAAATAAGCACAACATTTCAACTAGCAGAAACGACTCGTACTGTTGTGTAGTATGTGTCAGTACCTTTGGTTTTCCTATAGGGAAGAAGGGGGTGTTCTATAGAATGACCGTACATTTAAATAAGTTTTTTTTTAATATTTTCTTTATAATTTTATTATAAATATTAAAATATCCGATATATATCAATTATTGATATATATCCGATATATATCGTAAATATCGGATATTTTGATATTTATAATAAATATCACGATATTTTCGAACCCTGTTCCGAAGTTAAAACCTCCAGTTACTTTACTAGTTATTAATAATATTTACTCGAAATTCAGAAACAGGTGCAAAATTTTCACCCCACACTTCAACTCCCTTTGAACGTACACCTAATTTTTAAATCGGAAGGGGTGCTTGTAATACCTAATTTGAAAGCTATTTTGATTCCCTATCCAGAAATGTCACATTTCTTCGATTTTGTTTACCAGTTAAAGAGAAAATTTGATATGAAATGTCACAACATGAATATTTGATTACAGCAAGATGGGGCTCCATCTCATTTTGCAATTGAAATTAGAGCTCATTTAAATGTATTGTGTCCTGGCAAGTGGATTGGTAGCGAGTAATCGCCTTGCGTATTGACAAGAAGTGTTGGATTCTTTTATAACTCTTCTTTTCCTAAAAATACAGGGATACTCAGGTCTTGTATGATCTGAGGACCTACTTGTTCAATTTCTTACCTTATCCTATTTTCATATCTTCAATAATAATATCTCTATCAACATACATTTCATACATATAACATACATTTTCAACTTCAAGTATCCCAACAAGAAATAATCTAAAGGCGTCAAGTCAGGATAACGAGCAGGCCACTCTACTATCTCTATCAATCCACTTGCCAGAAAACACTGCATTTAAATGAGTCCTAACTTCAATTGCAAAATGCGGTGGAGCTCCATATTGCTGGAACCAAACATTGATGTGGTGACTTTTCAAATGTAATTTTCTCGTTAATTAGTGAAGGAAATTGAAATAAATGGACATTGCTGAACAAAAAATTAAAATAGGTCCTGTTTCAGGATTTCGAATAAAAATTATTAATACCGTTGATAATGAATTTATTCGCTACTTATGGTCGACACCGTTTAAAATTCAAGATGAACTACTGTTCAAAAAGTTAATCATTCGATTTATTAATATGCATCCGCCGGAGTAACTGTAAACTCCGGTAATACTTTTACTTCAAATAATGAAGAATAGTTTAAAATAGTTTCATGCGTAAGTTAAAAGTTGCTTTCATTCATAATCATTACACGATGAAAGGCAAAAATTTTCAATTTTGTTTTAAATTTTACCCACCACTAATTATTACAGTATATTAGAACGTAATTAATTTTTTATTTGAACTAACTGAACAACCCGAATAATATGCAATTTTTATATCAACATAAATTCCTCAGTTTAATGCCTTGTTTTTTCTATTATTAATTTATACTATCTCTTAGGCTTTTGCACTGGTAGCATTAATACTAAAGTTCCATTAAAATATTAATCAAGTTAATCTCTCTCATTTCTATAACAAGGCCTAAACAATCATATTTTATTGCCTCAGATAAAACTAAAGATATAATTTTATAACAAAAGCTAACACGCTGCCGTCTCTGTTAGGGATTTTTCCTACAATTAAACCTTACTATACGGAACAAAATTTTCGCTATAATTCTGTTTCATACCGGAAATACAATAAATTCGTTTAAATTTTCATTTTATGAGTTACAATAAATACTGACTATAGTTTAAGTTGCACGGTGCACAGTGGCGAGAAATGCCAGTGTTCCACCCAAATTACTGTAGAGGTCGTAAATTTTGAGTTATTGAGACATTCTTTTTTTTTAAATGTTCATCTTGAATTTACCTATCGATCCCTCTAGCCGGATTTTGAAATTTCATTTTTCATTTTTTTAAATTAATACGATTACGATAAAATACGATTTTTAGATAAATAATTCATACAATAACAGGTTGGTGTTCAGTTGGTTGTTGGTTTTCAATGTACCTGGTTCCGAAGTTGACAGGAAAATATATATTTCTAAATTTGGCAGCTGCCATAATTGTTGTCAAATTTCCAAAGATAGATGGAAGAGCTTATTAATTTTAAAAATACCCTGTAAATGTATAGAAAAATAGATATATATTGTTTTTGATCCGTTTGATTTAGTAATTGACAGGAAAATATGAGTTTTAAATTTGGCACCTGTCATAATTGCTGTCAATTTTCCAAATATTAATTTTAAAAATGCATTATAAATGTATAGAAAAATAGATATATATTGTTTTTAAACTGCCAGATTTAACAGTTGACAGGTTTTTAAATTTGGCAGCTACCATAATTTCTGTCAAATTTCAAAAAATAGAAGTTAGAGCTTATTAACTTTAAAAATACCCTGTGAATATGTAGCAAAACGGATACAAATTGTTTTTAATGTACCTAGTTCCGAAGTTGACAGGAAAATATGATTTCTGAATTTGGCAGCTGTCATAATTGCTGTCTCATTTCAAAATATAGAGGTAAGAGCTTATAAATTTTAAAAACACCCTATAAATGTATAGAAAAATAGATATATATGTTATTTTTGATCAATCTGATTTCGTAACTGATAAGAAAATACCATTTTTAAATTTGGCAGCTGACGTAATTGCTGTCAAATTTCAAAACATGGAGGTAAGAGCTTATTAACTTTAAAAATACCTTACAAATGTATAGAAAAATTGATGTATATTATTTTTGATCTATCTGATTTCGTAAGTAATAGGAAAATATAATTTTTAAATTTGGCAGCTGCCATAATTGCTGTCAAGTTTTAAGGTGTGCAGATTAGAAGTTATTAATTTCAAAAATACCCTTTGAATGTATAGACAAATAGATATATATTATTTTTTCTCTTCCTGACTTATGAACTGACAGGAAAATATTATTTTTAAATTTGGCAGCTGCAAAATTTAGAAATCACATTTTCCTGTCAACTTCGGAACCAGGTACATTAAAAACAACATGTATCCGTCTTGCTATATATTCACAGGGTATTTTTAAAGTTAATAAGCTCTAACTTCTATTTTTTGAAATTTGACAGCAATTATGGCAGCTGCCAAATTTAAAAAACCATATTTCTCTGTCAGCTACTAAATCTGGCAGTTTAAAAACAATATATATCTATTTTTCTATACATTTATAGAGCATTTTTAAAAACTGACAGCAATTATGACAGCTGCCAAATTTAAAACTCATATTTTCCTGTCAATTACTAAATCAAACAGATCAAAAACAATATATATCTATTTTTCTATACATTTACAGGGTATTTTTAAAATTAATAAGCTCTTCCATCTATCTTTAGAAATTTGACAACAATTATGGCAGCTGCCAAATTTAGAAATACATATTTTCCTGTCAACTTCGGAACCAGGTACATTGAAAACCAACAACCAACTGAACACCAACCTGTTATTGTATGAATTATTTATCTAAAAATCGTATTTTTTTATATTTGACAGTAATTTTGACGGTTGTCAACATCTAAATCAAAAATTCATCTAGATAGATCAATAGCTGATTAAAAGACGAAGATTTGAAAAAAAAAATTTGTTACGAAAACTCAAATTTACGGCCCGTTAGAATAAATTTAATAGAAAAAACAGTATATTTTTGTAAAAATATGATTTTCTATTAAAAATTTAAAAAAATGAAAAATGAAATTTCAAAATCCGGCTAGAGGGATCGATAGGTAAATTCAAGATGAACATTTAAAAAAAAAGAATGTCTCAATAACTCAAAATTTACGACCTCTAGAGTAATTTGGGTGGAACACTGGCATTTCTCGCCACTGTGCGGTGTAAACTACCAAGAATGTGTTTTTATAGATAGATACGCGAATTGAATGAAGTTGTTATAGTGGTCCCAATATATCAAGCAATGCACGTCATCACTGATGATATTGTGACGTCATAAAGTACCAACTCAAAATTGTATCAACTTGCAAATTCCGTATGCATATATTGGACCATTTAAGTTGGCATTGCACCACGTATTCGTAAAACTTTATTTATTTGGTAAATTACCACACCTTGTGTGACGTACTTTCTTCCAGTTGCCTAGCGCCACTCTAGCGCTTAAACAACTGGAAGCGTTTGGCGCTGAGCTCTATTTCGATTATATTCGGTTTACCTTCAGCGCCACCTTTACAATTTTTACGTGGAGCAAAGGTCCCACACTAGCCTCTTAACACAGCCTGTTGCAGTAGGGCTGGGATAGCTTCAATGAAGAAACGGATATGGGGTCAATACGGCAGATTAGATTTTCGCTCACATTCAACAGTAAAACGCATAATTTGGTAAATGACAAAATTTATTAAATATGATAAAATAGAGAACAACAATAAAACGATCAAGTATCCAATATACTCATAAAGAGTTCATCATAAATAAAACAAACTTCATTTAACATATCATTATCATTTAACAACATGCAAAGCTACGAAAACGAGGAACCACGCGGGGAGAAGATAGTTAACTACTAAACTAGTGTTAAACGGAATATTACAAGTTCTGACGGTACTACTAAGTTCAGTTATTGACTCGGAAACTTTGTGGTTGACTACACTACCAGCAGTGGTAAGCAAGCGGTAAAACAGTAAGCGGTAAAAAAAAAATAAGCAAATAAACAGGCACTGTTCGAATACCACGCAATAGAAAGCAATTATTTACAGCAATAATCATGCATAGTGTAAGGCTAAAGAACTCGGCAAGACTAAATTAAACAGATACCAAACAAGTAAATAAATCGGTTGTCGGTGTACGTATATCTTGGATTATTCGGTACGTCAGACAAGAAAAACCCAAAGAACGCACGGATTCGGTTCGGCTTGTAAAATAAATTAAATTTGGATCGGATAATTTTTCGACTTGTAATTGGTATCAGTTTACGGCGGAGATTATTTGTCAGGACGGACAGACAGAAAATCATAACATTGTTATTTCGGTTCGGCTATGAAATATTAAAATTATATTGAACATGGTCATTATGTGTTTGCCAAGCCCTTTAAACTTCACAGCTAAGTTCTTTAAAGTCACTTACTTCTGGAGGTTTGTTGAGCACATGGCTGAATCGGTCGGCGGTCGGAACGGTAATGCAATTCGGTCTAGAAAAAATGAATTCGGTTTAGGGAGGAGATAAACGCACAGCGGAATGCGCGTTGCCGCTGCCAGCCAAGCAATATTTTATCAAATTTGATACGGAAATCGCTAAGTATTGAAATATTAAGATAGTAAATTTTTACGGAATTTTAGCTTTTGCACCAAGTCCTCAGACTACAACAAATTTTCACAAATTCTTGTAAATAATAGATTTTATTTTAATTCGTATAAGTACGAAAAAGTTAAAATAAAATAAATGGAAAATCAATTTCTACCAATCCGGTAAATGACAGATATTGTTTTAACTCGTTAAATAGGAAAAACGGTCTAAAGTAAAATAATATGAACGGAAAACAGTTTTTCGGGTATTCTTTCGAAATATCTGCTATGTTCCTTTTTTTTCAAGTTCGGTCCTAAAAAATTACTTGAACATAGTCCTTTGAACAAAATCTCGAGAATACAACAGTCTCTTTTCAGAGCACAATTTACAAACTTTAATAAATTTGTATTTACTATGAAATATACCTTAGCAGTTCGGGAATCGGCAATCATATTTTGATATATTTTAATCGGAATTATTTTAAATTATCAATCACTTTTATACATTTATTTTAGTAGCATAGTTTTATCTTGTAAATGTAAACACCCTGATAAAAATGGCGGCTATGTCGGGCCTTAGGTCAACCCCTCTAAGACTGAACTGGTAATTTTCACTAGGAGACGCAGGCTAGATGGTTTCGTCGAACCAGTACTCTATGACTTTAACGATCTCCAGGACGGTGAAGTATCTGGGTGTCATCCTGGACTCTAAACTGACCTGGAAAGATCATATAGAGCGACAAATATAAAAGGCCACCACAACCCTATGGGTATGTAGAAGGACCTTTGGCAAAACATAGGGGATAAACCCCAGGGTAACAATGTGGTACTATATTGTGATAGTAAGACCAATGATCACTTATGCTTTTGTTGTATGGTGGCCTGCGGTAAATAGGCTAAACTCTCAACAGAGACTAACACAACTCCAAAGACTCGCCTATTTGGGAGTCACAGGAGCAATACGCACGACTCCCACAGCAGCCCTGGAGGTCCTTCTTGACCTTATGCCCCATCACTTGGTGATTGAGGCCGAGGCTCGGAAAGCAGCCTACAGGCTGAAGTGCGGTGGTCAGTGGAAGACAGGAAGAGAAGAATTAGGTGACATTAGAGGCCTGTCCGACGCGATAAGGACTCATTCACTTCTGGATGCCGGAAGTGATGACATGGTGACTTCCGTCTCCTTCTCAGAACCCTTTGAGGTTGTCATCCCCAAAAGGGTTGAATGGAACCCACCTGAGGACTTACTCAGGCCTGCCGATATCGTCTGGTTCACAGATGGATCGAGGTATGAGGAAAGTGCTCGAGCAGTGAAAAACCCAGGGTTGAACTTTCTTATGCCCTGGGTAAATTCGCCACGGTATTCCAGACTGAGATCTTTGCCATCTTGGTCTGCCCATAAGAGAATATCCGAAGGAAATATTCTAACAAGCATATACATATATGCAGCAATAGTCAAACGGCCCTCAAGGCCCTTACATCAGTCAGAACCAAGTCAGTACTGGTTCAAAACTGTAAACAGGCTATCTGTGAACTTGGCTCGTCCAACTGGGTGCCTGGACACAGCAACATTGAGGATAACGAGCGGGCAGATGCTCTGGTCAGGGGGCTCTCAGCGGCCCCTACTGGAGATCAAATGCCAAGAATTTAATAGAGAATTGGACTCGTTCCCAGTTTTTTGACTTCTGGGCCGCCTACCCAGGACTCGGCGAGCGAAGCTCCTTATCTCGGGGCCTTTGCCGAAGCGAGCACAACAGATCCTGCTAAGCAAGAAACATGTCAGAATCATGGAAGGTCTTTTGACTAGGCAGAAAACACCTGCACATCATAGGGGCGGTTGACAACCCCGACTGCAGGTTCTATGGAGACGAGGAAGAAACTTCCATCCACGTCCTATCTTCTTGCCCCAGTCTTATGAACTTGAGGCACAAACACTTGGATTTGGTATTGGTTTTCCGGTGCTGGAGGAAATAAGGAATGCCATCATAAGAAGGATTTTGGCCTTTGAGTTAAAATCCGGCTGAAGGGGGGAATTCCCTAAATTCGTGGTGGTAGCACAATGGGCCAGAAGGCCTGAGTGCGGCGACCCTTCTAAAAACAGAAGAAGATTCATTATTTAAGCTCAAAGCTCAAACTACCCAGAAGAAAAATATATTGCCATTCCATGTACTCACAAGATGTGATTTCACATCGCACATTGCTACAATATCTAAAAAGACGGCATGGGCATTATTTAAAACGCATCAGTCAAGACTTTGGAAGAGTTTTCCTCGTTCAGTCTGTAGTTCAAAATGTGAAAAATTGCTGGTAATTCAAGGTCTGTGTTAAATAAATTACGAACACATTTATAAGTACTTAACATTTTTGCCGGCAAAAATTTACATATGTATTTCAGGTTGATGTGGCCATAACAACAGGAGTTATTAGGCGAGATATTAATTGTTTGGAGCAGTAAAGAAAGGCAGAGGCCTTGCCGACAACAAGCGACGCTCTACTGCAGCATATTAAAAGATGCCACTTTCAAGTATAAGTGAAAAATTTTAAATCTGACTTTATTGAAATTTATAATAGAAGATATCCGTGTATATATTGTAGGTATGTGTTTGGGAAAACGCACACTGTCCGGAGCCAGATCTACTGGACCCAGAAGAAAGCGGATGGATGGAGCAGAATGGTTCTGTATTACCAGTGCTGATGACCCTAGAGTCGGTGCCCAAAGCATGCTTATAGCTATTTATTTAAACAGGCTATTTAGTTCTACTAAGATTGATTTCATTAGCGCAACTTAAGAAAACTGTAACTACCTGTTACCAAAAATAATGGAAATACTTTATTTACCTAGGGGGAAAATGGTTAGTTGTGCAACGTCGTTATTTTTTATCATTAATTATTTTTATTTATTTGCTTTTATCATGATTAGAGAATATTATTTAGGTATTATGCAAATCACAACTTACACACTTTTTTATTTATTATGAAAATACCTACTTTCTGTATATTGTTGCCCTAATCTGGGCACGCTAATATACTAGTTAGATACATACTTTAAAACACTCATTATTGGAGAACCAATCAAAACAACTACTCTTCTAGCTAATAATGACGAAGTATTGAATTACATGATAGGATTCTTAGCATTTTAAAGAAAAAAAAAAAAAAATATTGAAAATACTTAAATCATTCATTTACATTTAGTCATTCACACTTTTTTTATTTAATATGAAATTATTTACTTTCTGTATATTGGTACCTTAATCGGGTCACGCTAATATACTACTTAGGAAAACACTTTAAAACACTCATTATTGGAAAACCAATCAAAACAACTACTCAGGAATCCTATCATGTAATTCAATACTTCGTCAGTATTAGCTAGAAGAGTAGTTGTTTTGATTGGTTTTCCAATAATGAGTGTTTTAAAGTGTTTTCCTAAGTAGTATATTAGCGTGACCCGATTAAGGTACCAATATACAGAAAGTAAATAATTTCATATTAAATAAAAAAAGTGTGAATGACTAAATGTAAATGAATGATTTAAGTATTTTCAATATTTTTTTTTTTTTTCTTTAAAATGCTAAGAATCCTATCATGTAATTCAATACTTCGTCAGTATTAGCTAGAAGAGTAGTTGTTTTGATTGGTTCTCCAATAATGAGTGTTTTAAAGTATGTATCTAACTAGTATATTAGCGTGCCCAGATTAGGGCAACAATATACAGAAAGTAGGTATTTTCATAATAAATAAAAAAGTGTGTAAGTTGTGATTTGCATAATACCTAAATAATATTCTCCAATTACGTCGTTATTATATTCAAAGTTTTGAAATAAAACTCAACCATAAAATGATAACAATATGTATTACGAAAACATTGGTAGAGCACAAAACAATCCTCGGGCATGGAGAAATAATTTATATCGTTTTCCAATACAATAAGAATAAGTACATAAATGATATGTTTACACATGCACAATAAAATCGTAATAAGTTAATGGACAAGAATAGTATTGGCCAGCCGACCACAGAAGAATATAAAGAATATAAATATGTATTTACCTTACTCGTTTACTAAGTGAGCAAATACAACAGCAAATCAAAGTTAATTATGTTTAACAACAATCAACCCATCATTTAACAATTAATTAGATACTAGAGATCTAGCCTATATATTGAGCAAAGGTCTCGCGAAGAAACACTTTAAAACAATTTATTTTCGCTTCAAAAGCGACGAAAATTATGTTGATAACGAAGCACTACACTAATATTTAAGATCTCAATTCTTAGGCGGCTCCAATCGAATTTATGGCACAACAGATAAACGGCCAGATGTTTTTATAAGCAAAGGGTACTTACAAATGAATGTCCTTGTAGAACGAGGCCTTACATTGCTTACATACTAAGTACAAATTATACCATTCGTTATAGGTAGCAAATAGGTAACTTTTGTTACCACAAACACTGACATTGAACACAAACTTTTAGTTAGATTCTTAGGTAGCCAGTATGTGTTATCCAGTGCTGATGTGGAAACGAGAATCATGTCCCACACTGGCCGTTCTAATTTTTTTCTTTTCGAGCTCGGGAGGGGACCAACAAAATGGAAGAAGAAATTAGGCCACTAACCAATAGCGATTAGTCTTTTAAAAATCCCGCCTTAGAAAGAGGAAGTCGTTAAGTCTCGAAGCCTTTAAGTTAAAATATTATCACACGTAATATTCAAAGGTAAATACTCAAAGAATTTGAAAACAGGGGCGGCTTTAGTACTCGCAAATGTAAAATACTATAAAAAATTATAAAATAGTACAAACTAGCAAAAATAAACAATTCAATAAAACATAAAATGTAGGAAGAACAATCTCCAGTGTACAAGGTTGTGCTACTGTAAGCAATATTGCTTAAATGTCTAATTTTTTTACAGTGAGTACAATAAAATCATAATGGTACTCTCTATTTTAATTGCATTGCTTATTTTTCATGACTCTTCAATCCTTTAACGTTTATTAAGAATACGTTTTGTATTAAGTAGCTGCTTCAAAGAGTTTGTATCGACGAAAATGCAAGTTTTATATGAGCAGAGCTATATTGGAAGCACTCTTGGCGTCCATCTCGGATATTTCACTTTCGGTCAAGTTTTCGAAGTGTCAACAGCGATTTTTGTATTCAGCAGGTCTTAATTACTATTTGGAATATCGAAATTGTTCGTTTTATGAAATCGACTAATAGGTTTAATATATGCTATATTAAAAAAAATATTTGAAAAATAAATCAGACATATCCTTTATATACCAAACAATGACAGAGTGTAATAAATAACATTAAGTAAACTTTTCGTAAATATATTTCTCCTTTGTTGCCATAAAATTTCAGTTGTGCAATTGAGATATACTACAGTCTACAACCAGTATAAAACACCAATATTACACTGGGGATTCTAAGGCAATTCAGATAAGTGATGAGGCCAACTATTGTGTCGAGTTTTATTTGCCGGAACTTATTGCATTATTGATTGATGTACCCGATGTATACCTACTTACAGTCTTCTTTTGTCGCCAATAATAGGCTTATTCCTTTTATCCATCCCTTACGGATATAATTATTTTCCTCCAGTTCAAGTATAATACATCTTAAGTGAAAGAGGAAGATTGAAACTTTATATGTCAAGAATAAAACTACGGAAAACAACAATGCCATATACAACATGTCTCGACATTATAAGCCAGGAGTAAGATACAAAATTATGAAAATTTGTCCCTGTTACATAAAAAAGTCGAAATCGATGATTTCTCTTTCTCTGAAAAAAATGGAGCAGTATAGAACTATGAAGTAGTTAGAAGATTTAGTATTAACGAATACATGCCAGAATACCTGCCAAAGAGGTAAATTTACCTTGCTCCAGTCAAATGGCTAGGCACCACATTAAGCAAACAGAATTAAGAAAATGTTCTGCAGATAACACAATTTTCGACTTATACGAGAATACACAAATAGGAATGGGTGAAACTTGTGCAAGTATTTTAAAATTAAAGAGTTTTATGGAGCGAAAAAAGAATGTAGAATTCACAGACCCAGAGCAACAAGATGGTGGAGAATATATCGTTGGTATATACATATACTCCCTGACACCATAGATTAGCGGCCGAATGTAAAAGTAGCTGAAGAAATAAATATCCTTATTTTTCACTTTGGAGTAAAACATTATTAGAAAAAGTTTTATTTGAAATGTTAAAATATGCCACTGATTTTTTTAAGAAAAATGCATTTTTTTTATAAAATATCGTACGGACCTAAATATTCAGAATTGCTTATGCCAGCTATTTTTTAAAGCTAGAAAAGTGAGGTGAGGTACGGTACCGGTTTCAGTGAGTGGACCTCGATCGGCGAAGTTAAGCACGCCGGGCAGAGTCCATCACTTGGACTGGTGACCGTATCTCATCTCGCCGTCCCGGTTAAGTGGTAGAGTAGCATTGGCCAAACTTCACCAGGACGTTAATATAAATAAAGGCATTAAAAAAAAAAAAAAAAAAAAAAGATAGATAAAAAAGATATTGGCAACGATTCAAAATTAAAGCCTCCGATTGGATGTAAAATATAGATGTGAAATTTCCATTGAAAATTTTTCACTTTTATTCATGGTATGAAACTAACGAACAAAAATACAAATTTTGTTACTTCCGATTAAAAATTTTTATAGTGCATATTTTATATTGCTTTACGCTCTATTTACAAAACTTAAGAGCCATGAAAAATTCCTTTGTTGATGATGACGGTTGTTGAGCATATATGGCGTATGCTTAGAGGGTGAGAATAATACTCTGCGAATGCATTTGTCGTGAAGCAAATATAAAGAGGGTAATTTTAATATTCAAAGTAGATGTCCATGTCATGATATGTACTAGCAACGAGAGCGTATTTCCAACCACAGACGACTCGACATTTTTTTAGGAGTAATTGAATTTATGCACTTTACATTCCAGCGTACGTAATAAAATATGCAAACAATATAATAAAACAACATTGCTGTAGTAATTGAACAATTTAATATGAAAATAATTTTTATCATTTCATAATTTGATTAAAATTTACATTTTGTATAGATATAAAAATGTTTAAAAAATAATTGCAAAACATATAGCAGGAGACATGTTGTAATGGTCTTGGTTTAAAAATTACATTCAAAGAATTTTCGAAGGAAATTTTAAATGATAATAATTAAAAAAAAAACTGAAGCGCTGTGCCGTCAGAAAATAAAAAAGGTCACTAAAAATTAAGAAACAACAGATCTAAGAAAATCTCTGCTTAAGGAATCAAAACTTCCACAACCAAAATTTATATCCAAGTCTCTTATAACGAAAAAAATGTTGATACTGTATTTGCACTCCATTATGTGGAAATAATTGGCCATAGAGCTTTTATAATATATTTGAAATCGTCTACCGCAATAATCTATAAAGCGATATTCCACATCGATGGAGGGAGTGGTAGTGGGGAGGCTAATGCAAAATTAAGTTCTTGTTCACACACTAAATCACAATTTTATTTCTTTTCCCTTTAATAATGGAGTGATAGAAATTTTGAGTCTTTGGCTTCTCATACATATACTAAATCCCAATTTCATGGACTCTTGCTTGTTTCATCTATTTACTCCCATTTATCTCCCAACCTTTCAATGGGAGAGTGTCAAAATATGAACTAGTTCCAAATCACATTATGATACATATATGTACCAAACGTCAAGTCTATACTAATCGTAAACGGTTCCAGAGTAATCGTGCGCACAAAAAAGTTACAAACAGACCGACTTACAGAACAACAGAATCTGTTTTTTTTTTTGCTCAAATTTAAAATCTCGACGTGTCATGACTTTCTAAGCCTTTTTAAACAAACAAATTTTTTTTGTGCCGTTACTGTACCTCCACTCCATTGCGTGGATGTGGAAGTAAAAGCAGGAGGTTCTCGGCCTGCCTCGACCGGGTTGTTCTTTTTTTTTCTGTTTATTTACTCACTACGCCTAATTAACTTAAGCGATTTCTATAAAAAAATTTGTAGTAACAACTGTCGTAACTATAGTCATGTATCAAAATATTCTGAAACCAAATAAAATACATTCCTAACCAACTTCAAAAAAATGAGAAATTTTGCCCGTATGTATTTTTTTGAGTTTGTTCACTCATCACTCCGAATTCACTCCGAACTCTTGAATTTGTTTGCGATGTACCTTGCTGCTCGGCGGATGTCCCATTGTAGTTTCATGAAGCTACATCCACTTAGACTGGACGGCGACCGTAGACAAGCTTACGTCATCGAGTATACGAATGAAATAATTGTATAGGGAAGGTAGTAACCCAAAAAAAGTTGGTCTGCTGAGGCGCAGCCTCAAGCGCTTTTTGTAGTAAAGGAACATATTATTCCTTCTTACCCCAATAACTCACATCTTACAGTGCACAAACAAAATTAATCTGTTGGGGATACAGGTCGATTAGTAGAGCAAAAAAAACCTGATTGAACTCTACCCTTGGACGCTTCGGCGGTCCGAACACGTCTCCCAAAGCAACTCTTCATCATCTAAGCCGCCGCGCTGTTTGGCGGAAGAAGAACTCCTTTCCCTGGTCCGGAGCCAGCGTCCGTTAGAAATAAAGTGAGGTTATTTATTTGTTTGTACTCCAGGCAACGACCTTATGACGTCACGTGCAGATGCTCTATTAGAACTACGGGACTGGGCTATGGCAGAGTTTAACAACTATTGGACTCTGGCATCGGGAATGCGATAGCTCCATATAAAGACGCCTTCAGTTGATTCTACCGTAAAGTGGATGCTTGAGCTCGATAGAGAACGATTGAAGCAGATAACAGGACACTGTCTTATGAGCAAGCACCTGCATACAGTGAAGTTGAAAGATGATCCTATTTGCCGTATATGTGGAGTGGGGGATGAAACCATCACTCATATTCTATGCAATTGTACAGCACTAGGAGCGTCAAGGTATAGGTATCCCGGAAGGCAGTTTCTACAGCGGAAGAAACTACAGAATCTACCCTAGTAAGAACTGCTCTCGTTCCTGGAAATCACTGGTCTTTTCTCGGGAATCCTAAATGTCACGAATGTACAATGGACTGATAGTCCTAAGTACTGTGGTTTTTAAGATTTGCTCGCGTTTCTAATATATAATAGTTTTAAAATGGACGGTGAACTTCTGAAGGCAGAAAAGTTAGGAGCGAATTGGAAGTTTATTATAAGAGTTCATTTGAAAACAAGTTATTTATATGGTGTAGTTGCTGCAGATGTTCAGACATCTATATTCGAACCTGCATTAGACGGGGAAGGTGTCGCAGGAAGAGACGCCTTTAAGTAATGTTTTCTGAAATGGGAAAAAGCAGATAATAAAGCACAGGGAGTTATAGTGTCAACTAAAGAACAACAGTCTTAACTACATATAATGGTTTGTGAAAGTGCTGCTGGTATTCGGAACAAGTTACATATTACCTATTTATGAACAAAAATCTGAATCTAGTCTTCATTTAATACAGCAGAAATTTTATAAATATGTAATGGCTTTGAATGATAATATTGTAACACATATTTCCAAATTAGAAGAGCTTGGACAACACTTAAAACAATTAGGTAATTCAATATCAGAATCCATGATGATATCTAAAATATTGATGACATTACCTTCATCATACAATCACTTTTATAGTGCATGGATGGGAGTCCACTCAAGAAGAAAAAATGACTCTAAACAATTTGACATCACGATTATTCATAGAAGAAGCAAGACTTAGTAATCAGTTTTCGGATGATAAAACGGAAGCATTGATTAGAAAGAAATGAAAGAAATTTCAAAATTGGAATCAAAATATAAAAAAAACGAAAACCAGTGAAATTTTTTTACTGTCAAAGGGAAGGACACTGGAAAATGAATATAAGTTCAGAAAATAGATCACCGAAGGAAATTTAGTGGTAGCTACTAATAGTAAATTTGAGACATTTGTTGGACGAACCGAATTAATAGAAGAAGCTGACGAAATGTGTGGTATTTAGATTCAGGAGCTAGTGACCACACGACAAATCGTAGTGACTGGTTTATGAATTATTCTGAATTGAAGGTAACAATGGATTTATCGTGAACATTAGTATTGAACTACTAAAAGATGTTGCCATTTGAAAAAGTTGGCATAATTACAAATTAGTGATTTTGAAAATTTTGGTTTGTCGTAACTACTAAACTAATTCGAAAAATCTCACGTTTACATTTTACTTCCACTGGACGTGGAAGTAACGACAAAAAAAATTTAAAAAATTTTGTCGGTCTGTGACTTTTTTTTGGGCGCACGTTTACTCTGGAACCATTTAAGATATTGACTTGAAATTTGGTACAGGTATGTATTTTAACGAGATCTGGAACTAGATTATATTTTCATCTTGTTCCGTCGAAGGGTTGGGGTAAATGGGGGTAAATAGGTAACTGAAGCAGGTAAGAGTCCATACAATTGGTATTTAGTATATACAAGAGAAGCTAAGGTCTCAAAAAATTTTTTGGCATTAGCCACCCCCATTACCACCCCCATCCCATTATTAAAGGGGATGAGAAAAGATTATGATTTAGTGTGTGTACTGTGTACAAGAACCAAAAACTTCAAAATATTTTTTTACTTCATCCATTCTCCACTACCCTCTATCACCACCCCCACCCCACTACCGATGTGGGGTATCATTTTATGGGTCTTTGTGGTAGAGGATTTCAAATATTATATTTCTTCCACGTCCAGTGGAAGTATAGTAACGACAAAAAAAAAATATAAAATTTTTTATTGTTCAGATAGGCTTAGAATGTCATGAAACGTCGAGATTTTAAGTTTGAGTGAAAAAAAGTCTGTCTGTCTGTCGGCCGGTGTAACTTTTTTTTGTGCCCACGTTTACTCTGGAACCGTTTAAGATATTGACTTGAAATTTGGTACACGTATGTATTTTAACGAGATCTGGAACTAGATTATATTTTCATCTTGTTCCGTCGAAGGGTTGGGAGTAAATTGGGGTAAATATTGGTAAATAGGTAAATGAAGCAGGTAAGAGTCCATAAAATTGGTATTTAGTATATACAAGAGAAGCTAAGGTCTCAAAAAATTTGGCATTAGCCACCCCTATTACCACCCTTTATTAAAGGGCATGAGAAAAGATTATGATTTAGTGTGTGTACTGTGTACAAGAACCAAAAACCTCAAAATATTTTTTTACCTCATCCAACCCCCACTATCCGCTATCATTACCCCCACCCCACTACCGATGTGGGGTATCGATTTATGGGTTTTTGGGGTAGAGGATCTCAAATATTATATTATTAAAGTTCCATAAACAATTATTTCCACATACAAAATTTTTTCGTTGTGAGAAACTTGGATAGAAAATCTGGATGTGGAAGTAGTGATTCCTTGGGCAGCGGTTTTTCTCTTATTGTTTTGGTTCATTTGATTTGAGTGCATTCAATGTACTCTAGATGCAAACATAAAAATAGCCCTAAAAAAATCAAGTAGACAGTCGTATATAAAATCATCTCCAGAATCCAAAACCGTAAAAATATACAGGGTGTTCCATTTCAAATTTCAAATTTGGGGTCATTTCCGGGCAAACGGAAGTGATGAAAAAGTGTCAAATTACCCGGTATAAGACAGAAATATCAAGAACAGCTAATAAATATAGAATATCTAATGAGCGAGAATCAAATTGCAGATGTTCTAACTAAACCTTTAGGATCGGAGAAGTTTAGAAAATTTAGAAGTTTCCTTGGTGTATAGAATTATGAACAAATTAAGTGGAAGTGTTGGAGAAACGTCATCTATGTTTTGTTTAAAAAAAACAATATTATTATTACTTGTCATAATTACTTCAATAAATATACATTTTGAAACCTAAAGAACTTCCTTTTAAATACAGTTTAACTATATCAACGTAAGAGTGGTTAATATAGAACGATTGATGATAGTTCAGAGAATGCCAGATGGTAAGAGGCGAAGAAGATGCCCTTCAAAATATTGGGCTGATGTTACCAAGGAGCTGATGGCAAAGAGCTATGATGAGGACCTCGACAGAGTAAAAAAACCCCCCTCCGTATCTCCGCTCGGATCTATTTTACCAGACTTTTCGTAGGTGAAAAGGAGTTTCGAAAACAACTCAGTAAACCAAATACCAAATTTCAGACATAACTACAATCGATGAACCCACTACGAGCCATTGCTCTAAATAAGCGTTTTTAACCAAAAAAATGTGTAGAGAATTGAATTTTTATTAAATGAGATGCAACATGATGCTCCTAGCAATTCAAATACTTCAAATATTTTGAGTTAATTATACCCTTGATACCATCTTTGAATTATCAAAAACCAAAAAATTCAACATTAAAAAGGATTTTTCAATATGATTCAACCTCAATTTTATCCGAACTCAATTCATTCCAAAATTAGGAAGGAGTGCCTTAAACGGATACTGTATATTGAAAAAAGTACCTAAATAAAAGAAAATTTACAGCAATTACCTTCGAAATATGTTTTTATATTATTTAAAACAGGTAAACGTATATAATAAATCAAATCCCGCCCTGTACCTACACATTTTACTGCTAATATGGTAAAGTACGCGGCTAGAATGTTCGTAAGGAGCATTTTAATAAAACCTAGGCAGATCTGTAAGCGACAGTTTCCCAATAAACGATTACAATAAATTTTGAAGTTTGGCAGTTAAAAATTAGTTCATTGTCGATCGCACAGATGTCATGCTTTAAGTCAAGAAATTTACCGAAAACTTGTATATTTTGGCAATTTTTCCAGACACTTAAATATCTTCAATGCGTTTTTACTTTTGAATAATATTTATATATGTCGGTATTTCGTTTAGTATTCAACTCAATTTTTAAAATTCTAGACCTACATAATAATATCCTTAAAGTTACTCGTGAAAAATTTCTGATTAATGTGCATATCCATCGGTTTATATAATAGACTGGCGTACATGACCAGTCAGACTGGTCATGTATCGCCAGTCTATAAACCAATTTTCGTTGTGACAAATAACCAGTGAGACAATTACTTAAAGGGGGCTTATGATCTCTACTTATATATTTGTTTTTTTTCTCTATAAAGTACAGAAATTGCTACACAATTCTTGGTAAACAACGGTTAAAAACATACTATTAACATTAACATTGCATGGTTGATTTTCCGGATTTGAGTAACTACTACACTTTGCTGCAAAATTATTACAGGCTCTTTTGATTTTTAACCCATTTGACACTGACACAACTTATACATTCTTTTTCAAATTTTTGTTTCATAGTGAAGGAATACAAAGGATAGGTGAAGTGAGGAAATGAATAAACAAAATATATGGTTTCTAGGTTTTGATCTCCTCTTATGTACCCGTAAAACATTCCTGTCTAACGTTAGTAACTCTTCTATAGGCTCAACATATGACAAGTGCAATAACTAACAAAATTTTATGCACTTGAGGCAGACACGATTTTTTCTACAACTAATATTCCGAGCGTTAAAGAATTAAATGCGTACCCACCTTGCGTTTTTAAATGCAAACAATTTGATACATATGTTGTTGAGATCGTTCCCTTCCCATTGAGCCTATATTTCATTAGATTAATACTTTTCCTTTTGGGACGACTGACTGGGACAAGTAACGGAAGAGCTGTAACTTTTTGCACTAATGTGTCATTTCCTTACTGACAAGACAATCGAAGAGTAGTCATTTTCGCACAGTTATAGGAAAGCTTCTTAGTAAACATATTAAATATCTGAAAATTTTTATAATTCAAGAAACTGGATTTTATTATTTTGCTTTAACAGAGCGTCATAACACCCAATATATATTTAATGGTCTTTTTGAGAAGAACATTAATAGCGAAATTGTACGTTTTTTATTATCTTCTTTTTAGTGACTGAAAATTGATTTATTATTTATTGTTGATTTATTTTTATCTAGTTACTTATGCTTACTCGAGAATAATGTGAAATTATTGTCGTTTTTTATTTTTTCGGTACATTTAAGCTGATTAAGTTGTGTGTAATTAATTATATTTTATAACAAGATGGCAGATCGTTGCTTCTAACGCTATAATCGTGTTGTCCTAATAAGTGCCAAATTTTTTTTATATAAAAATTTGACTACAATGAATACCTATACTAATAGTCCCCTGCCAAGTGTGCAAGAATAGACTTCCGTGGGCTCCTTGATGTTGCAAGTGTGGTAGTAGTCTGAATCTCTTTGTTAGGCCTTGAAGAAACATAATTTCGATGTTGGCACTCTCAAAAATGATGCGCATGAGTACTGCGCGCGAAGAACAAAATGGCCGCCATCGCAAACACTTTCTCCAATTTATCTAAATAACCATTGGGATTACGAAAAAAAGTTTTATATAAAAAATATTGCTAAATCAATTTTACACAAAAAGGTCATTATAAGTTTTTATGCAGGACTAACCATTTTCCCAAAAACTTAACTTTCAAAATTATTTCATGGTTTTATATTTATTAATGGGTAAACATATGCTAACGGGCCATTTCGTGTCCCAGGTTACTTAGATACCTAAGAAGGAATTATACTTAAAGTAAAGGAAGCGTTTCAAAACACAACAAATCCCTTTCATTACAAAACTGATGAGCTCATTAAAATCCTAACTCAGTGAGTCTTTCCACAGGAAATAAAGAAGTTTTTAGACAATGTGGCGGAGGCTGGCCAAGATCTGTATAATTCCTTCTTAGAGCAAAGAGTTCATACTAACAACATTCAGTTCTGGGATCCGTTGAAAAAGAATGTTATTAAAACGTGCAAAACGGCAGCGAAAAAAGTTAAAATTACTCTCAAAGACAGATCTATAGACAGATTTATCTCTTATTTCAAGATTATAGATAGCATCCAGAAGCAGGCCTGACGTAGATTTGAGATACTATTTGAGCAACTACGAGTTCTCAGCACTACCGAAGTCATTATTTGCAGTTGACGGGAGTATGCAGTCTAGCTAAGTACAAACTTATGGATGCTCTTGAATGAATGCAAGGTATGCCTGCCGAAGAAAACGATGATGATCATGCTTCCATCACACTTGCAGTTTTAGAAGAACATGAGGAGCTATGGAAAAAGCTGCGATAATAGATGGCATGGCGCTTCTTCACACGTACCACAAACCTAGCACAGTGAAAACATGCCGTGATCTCGGTTTAAGCTTCAGTAAATGGATCGGGCAAAAATTCAGCAATTACAGTGATATCCATGTTGTTTTCGACTCTTACAAAGAAAACTCGTTGAAGAAAACCATGAGAGTGATTCGGCAAAAAGGCTCCAGTCCAGTACAAAATCGGCCCAGAAACGAAAATTGTAAGTATAGCAATGAATAAATTCTTGTCCCACGATAAGACGAAGGATGAACTGACAGAGTTCTTTTCCGGTCAGATTCTTCAATTTGGCGTGACCAATAACAAAAGGTTTGTAACCAGTTGGAGGGACAAAGCGGCTTCATCACATGGCGATGATGTATCCAGTCTTTCAAGTACGCAGAAGGAGTCGGACACAAAGATCATGTTACATGCAATATATTTAGCACAGAAAGGAATTAAAACTAGTCATATATTCTCCCCAGATACTGATGACCTAATTTTGTCACTAAGGCGATATCCCCAACTTTCGAAAGAGTTTGCATTTTTCCTTGGCCATGGCATGAAAAGGTTTGTTCAGCTAGGTTCAATTTACAGAGCACTTTGGCCTCTGAAAGCCTCTGCACTTCCTGGATTACACACACTTTCAGGAGCAGATGTAACAGGATCATTTGCTGGCAAAGGTAAAATAAAGTGGTGGAAAATTTTTAATTCTGCAAGTGATAAGCTGCTAGAAGCTTTGGCTACATTGGGGACTACACTGTCTCTCACAAAAGATGTCAGGGCTAACTTGGAAGCGTTCATTTGTCACCTTTATATCCCAAAAACAACACTGACCGACATAGGTGCTGTGAGATGGTTGTTGTTCAGTCAGAAACAATGTCAAGATGATAACCATCCTCGAACAAGATCTGCACTGGATCCGGCTTTGCTAAGGGCCCACCTTCAGTGTTTTGAGTGGAATCAGGACCTCATTCAGCATCCCAATAACCCACCACTCTTAGATTTTGGATGGAAGAAAGTAGGGAGCACATACGAGCCAGTTGCTTGTACCAAACCTTGTGCTCCAGAGCTTATCTTGGAACTTTGTCGCTGCTCATGCTTCCAAAGGCATTGCTCTCCTCCATGTACGTATCAGTCGAATGGACTCCGTTGTACCGAAATGTGTAAGTGCGAAGGTAATCTCGACCGATGTGATAATATAGGAGAGTGCGAGCAAGGCGATGATGAAGATTTGAGGCTATGTGAGATTTGCATTGAAAGTGACGATGATTTTAATTAAAAATGTCATTGTAGAAGTGAAAAGTATTGCTTGCCTGTACTTTGTCTATATAAATCTGTAACTACTGTATTTCTATAAGTTTCTTCATTAAACGTTAATTTTTTTTTCCTTTTCTGGCCTTGGATGGGTTCCATCAGCCAGCTACACAGATGGGGGAAAGAGAAGGAAGTAAAAAGGAAAACGTTAAAATTATATGGGTACTTTTTCTTTCAATTTCCTATGCCTATCTTTACTGCAAAACATAGGGAAGATGGAGGTATTTGTTAATTTATATATATATTTGTAATGTTTTAGTTATAATTATTATTTCCAGTGGCACGAGAAATAGTGTCAAATATGTTAATATGCACTGGCAAATCTCTCATCATTAGACATATGAATTTTTATTATTGGAAACTATAAAATGAAACTTTTTGAGAGAACGGTTAGTTCTACATAAAAAATTGTAATAACCTTCTCTATGTATAATTAATTTAGCAATATTTTTTGTATAAAACTTTTTTCGTAATCCCAATGGTTACTTAGATAAATTGGAGAAAGTGTTTGCGATGGCGGCCATTTTGTTCTTCGCGCCCAGCACTCAAACGCACCATTTTTGAGAGTGCCAACATCGAAAGCATGTTTCTCCATGGTCAAACAAAGAGATTGGGACCACTACCACACTTGCATCATCAAAGATTCCACGGATGTACATTTGATAGGGGACTACTAAAGTATTTTCATAACTTGCATTTACACTGTTGCCTGCACCTCCGGCAAAAGTACTTATTACCGTCAAGTCAACGAAAGTTTTGTTCATCGGCCACATAGTAACAAATTGGCAATAACAACTTTTCATTTAATGACTTTAGAGACGTCCTCTGTAGGACGATTCATAGCGGAAAATTTCTTACGGCCATTTTCTTGTTCGATATAAGATTAATAATTTCTGGCATGGTAGAATAATAATTTATTATTACATCTCTCTAACTATAATAACTTTACGGTATGTGCGTAGACCTCAGGTGTCACTCCAATTTTAACAATTACCAATTAAATTATTCTTTGTTCGATATAATATTTACGTACATGGCATTTCATATTAGTTATTTTATTTAGTGTACATTCAAATAATTATAAACTACTGCGGATAACGTTACACGAAAACTGCGTAGAAGTCTCACAGCGGCTAGATGTTTCGGCAAACAAGCTCCAGGCCATAGATAAACTAATTTGTTAGGCGAGTTTCTATTAGATCGTTCGCGTTTGGTTTGTATATAGTAAACTGTTTCAATCTGAACTCGATGCTATATTTATATTTATTGAGGTCATATGATAGTGTATAATAGTTCTACCATATAGAGTATAATGTCTTCTATGATCATTTTATTTTAATTTTATCTATTATAACATTATTATAGTTGATCAAGGCTAATTTCTGTGTATTTTTAAAAGCAATATTAGTTACGGTATATGCTTGAGTTAGAGTTTTCGAGATGAGATACTGAAGTCTGAATTCCTTTACACAGACACAAACTACCTAAAATGTACAGTCGAGGTGTGTTTTGTAGGGCAAAGTGGCATTATCGGTAGACGATTGAAATTATGAAAATAACAATCTTTTTTTGTACCTCTATTCCGATTTTAACAGAAATATTCTCAGTGCTAATAGCTATTTCACCCTTCAAGTCAAATTCTTTGTCTTTCTGTCTGTATATAACTGGGAAAATATTTGTATTTAGAAAAAGTTAAATAACAAATCTTAATTTTTCTTAAATTCACTTATGTTTTGGCTATATAACATTGAAGTTCTCAAAATATATTTCATATTTTTTTTTTGGTAGTAACAATAATTACACGACCACGCACAAAAAAAGCATATTGTACTAGAAACCAGAGTATCATACCCCCATATTTCTGCGCTGACTGAAATTAACTTCTGTCTTGTAATTTTTTTGTAAATCGCAAAAAAGTGTTTTTTCTTCAATTTACCTGGAGTTTACTGCAATATCAAAAGCTTCAAACTTTTTTCATATCTAAAAATAACTTGTTAAACCAACTTTAAGTTTTCTAAAGCAGATACGAAAAACTTGACTGTGCACACGGTGTCTCAGCCTCGCGTCGTGCAAATATCCTGGCACTCTTATAAAACCTATCGAAAATTAAAAAAAACAGAGTCATTGAGGGCACAATGAAGTAGAGTTTTAAAATATTTTGAAATATACAATATATTTAAGCATGACGTCATAGATCAGATGTTTTTTAACTGGAACACTCTCTATATTATTACATATTTGAATTTTCGTCTTAAAGATAATCCATATTCTATTTAAAGAATCTGCGATGGGTAGGTACCATGATATGGGTGGATTTGTATCAAAAACTTATCAACTTTGTGTGCTCACTGTGACGTAATGAAACAACATTTTGCAATTTAGTTTATACCAAAAATTGTCCAAAAACCTCAACTTTTCGGTTCTATTATCAGATCTATGAACATTGGTCATTTATACCGAGTGGGTTAGGAAACAATAAATTTACTTTTTATCATTTTTTTTTCAAATGGAACACCCTACCCTCTATGTTATAGTACCAAAGGTACCACTATCCCCTGGAATTTTGATTCTAGATTAAAATAATAAACGGTTTCGTATCAAAGTTACGTCCAGGTATGAATTTTACAGAAATTTCAGAAAATACTTAAGATTAACTATTTTTTATAAGTATTTTTCTGTACTGGAGTATGTTTTTCTCTGAATATAAATATTTTTATTTTCAAAATGTTCTCACAGAAAAGTACCGATTTTACAAAAAATCCATAAAACAATTGAAAATCGATCGTAATTTCTTAATGAATTTCGAATTGTCCCACTTTGTCATCGAATATCTTTTCACCCATGACAAATATCTTCACAGTATCTGACATAAATGGAAATCTCTTTCAATGGGCTTTCCTAACATACACAGTGTTCTGTTTGAAAAACATGGGAAAACTAGATTTGGTCTTCCTAACTCACACGGTATAAAATGGCCTATGTTGTTAGATCTGATAGCAGAACCGTAAACTTGAGGTTTCTTGACAATTTTTGACACGAACTAGATTGCAAAATGTTATTCCGTTATGTCACAGTGAGCTCACAAACCTGTCATGTTTTTGGTACACATTCCCCATATCATGTTATCCACCCATCGCAGATCCTTCAAATGGCATATCGTTTGAATCACCACCCAAGGAAAATTTAAATATGTAATAATATAACTGAGTGTTCCATTTAAAAAACATAAGTTTAGTCACGCTTAAGTAAACCCAAGAAACAATGTAAATACCTTTAGATGTATTTAAATACCTTTTAGATTTATTTTTATGTTTTATACAGGGTGTTATTTAAGTATGTGGCCAAACTTCAAGGGGCGATTCATTGAGTGATTCTGAGATGAAAAGTTTATATAAACATATGTCCGGTAATGCTTCGTTTTCAAGATACAGAGTGTCAAACTTTTTTAAAAAATCGTTTTTTCGTAAAAATCTTAATAATACTTTAGCCAATTTTGTTGAAATTTGGCAGTTATGGTAGAAAGGGACTAATTTATCCTAAGTAGATTAAAAATATTAAGTCTAGTGGCGTCTCGGCGGGCACCTTCACCTATTTTTGACCAAAAAAACAATTTATTGCATGTCCTTGGGACAATATAATAAAAAATTTAAACTACCAACTATCAAGAACTGGAGTGTATATGTTATTTTTTTCCATATCATTAGTCTATTCTAGTCATATAAATTGTTATAAAAATTAATGCTAGCTAAAAAAAAAAAAAAAAAATTAAAAAAAGTTTGACACTATCTTGAAAACGAAGCATTACCGGATATATGTTTATATAAACTTTTCGTCTCAGAATCACTCAATGAATCGCCCCTTGAAGTTTGGCCACATACTTAAATAACACCCTGTATATTATAAAACACGGATGAAATCCAAATAAATCTAAAAGGTATTTAAATTGTTACTTGGAGAATCACCCTGTATGTTTCAAAATATTTTAAAACTGTACACCATTACGCCTTCTACCGCCATATTTTTGAAGATTTTCGATATCTTTTATAAGAAATCCAGGATATTTGCACGATGCGAGGCTAAAATACCCTGTACACGAAGAAAAAAATTATTAGGTAAAATAAAATGTATTTAAACCAAGACAATCACATCCTTACATATGAACAAGACAAAGGCAGTTGAAGATTTTTATTCCTTTTGATTATCACAGGTCTACAAAAAAAAAAATCATGATAGGTTTAGTCCTTGGAGCATATTTTTTTTGCAGACCTGTGTTATTTACTTAATTAAACATTATTTCGAAATAAAGTTAAAAAAATGTCATTCGAGTGACTACTTTTACTTATTCTGAAATACACCATGTCTGTTCAAATTGAAAAAAATGTCTTAAATTGACCAAATGTTTCTCTCGTTTAAGACATCATCTTTTTAAATTCAACGATTTTTTTTACTTAAATTAAAAACAATGTTTTTAGATTTAAGAATATTAATATTATTTTATTAAATATAACGCAATATTGTCTTGACTAAAAAATAATTATTTACTTAATCTGAATTATAAGATTTTCATTTCAAAATGACTGAAATCTTGAAACTGAAAAAATATTTACTTCTTGTTATTCTTTAAAAAGCGTATCAACTTATTCTTAAATACGGGGTATTTATTTGAAGATAAATTAAATCTTTACACTAATAAAATATTTGGATTGCTTAAAATATACTTTAAATTTAAAAATGTTTTTACTTAATAAGAATAAAGAAGAATCTAGAATCATGTTATTAATTAGAATACAATATTATCTTCATTAAAAACTCACTTTTACTTACTTGAAATGCGCAATGCTTCTTTTGAGATGGGTTACCCCAGTGCTCATTGCAGACAAACAAGTATTAATAATTTTGATCTATGATTCTTTATATAAAAAATATGAAGACTGTTACTTTCATATTGCGCAATAAAAACTACTTTCCTTTGAGACTTAAAAAAATATATATTCAAAATTTTCGAAACGGTACAAGACAATACTTCACTGAAATTACAAATTAATTCTTCAAAATTCTACTTTTAAGATAGGATTTTGCAAAGTGAGGGGAAAATATACGTTTATTTTCGATTTATTACAAATATTTAAAAAATCATAAATGGTATAATATTTAAAATAGTTTCAGTTACTTCCTTTTGCTCTAAGGAAGACAACCATATACAGTTTTGTCACAAATTTTGTATATAGTTAAATACCATGCTCTAATAATGATATTAGGAACTATTAATCATTGACAAACTACAATATTCAAGTACAAGAAAATTTTATAATCAAAAAAAATTATAGAGTTGTATTCGTTAGAACAAGTATTTAAAACAGTTAAAGATTAAACTGTTTGGTTTTTTAAATATTTATAATAAATCGAAAATAAACGCACATTTCCCTCTCATTCTGCAAAATCTTATCCTTAATTAATCATTTAGGTCTATTAGGCAATTAGGAAATTTATTTATTTTTTGTGGATGTACCTATACAAAGTATTTCCCTCTTGTTCGTTCTAAAGCTTTGATTTTTCTCAAGGAATGTCAAAGGCAACCTGGAAAAATTTTTGCTGTGTAATAAGAAAATGCTTTTTTTAAAATTTGGATTACTATTCGAAAAAGTTGGTTGTCATCGAAAATGCAGAAAAATTAATATTGAATGAATTTAATTAATAAAGACGTTTTAAAATGATGTGTATTTATATGTAAACTATATACAATACAAAAAAAAACAACATAGATATAACGATATCTTACTATCGTCTATTATAAGATATATATACATAGTATATTAACATAAAACTATGTATCACTCCTAAACTCACAATTTAAATGCAATACAGATTTAGTAAGTCAAATTATACAGGGTATTTGGTACATCGATAGAAAGTTTTCACTGGGTGATAGTTGGGGTCGTTTGGAACCTACATGACCATATTTACCCGTATGCAAAGTCTCACCGTTTTTGAGATATCGGCATTTTTAAATATTTTTGCGAAATAGTTGAGTTGTTACTAATACATGTTATTTTTTATGATACTAAATACAGCTTTCTTAAATATTTTTTTCAGGTATCCTTAGTATGCACTTTGTCGAATCAGTACAAAAAGAAATGCCGAAGTATTGGTATGAAAATTATATAGGGCAATTTATGAGCTGAAATACATTGGTTCGATTTTTTTTTTTTCTAATTTATGCGAAATTTTCTCAAATGCGGCACTACTTCGAGAGATTCAAATAGTTTTAAAAACTTCCCTATTGCATACTCTTTCCAATGGTATACCACGTTATGACAGAATTATAGTTCATTAAACTAAAAAAGAAACATATTTGTGGACAAGTACGTTTTTAATAAGAAAAGAATATTAAACAAAATCATAATAAATGCTTTCAGTCGCAAATCGGTGATTTTATTTACTAATGTTTAAAGACAATTTTCTGTCTGTGACATATTGAAATAAAAACAAATGTATTTACAGGTACAGTCGACAAGAAATGAAATAAACAAAAGGTAGATATCAGGCGACCAGACGCAAAAAATTGTTTTGCTTGGATACCAGTGACACATTTAAACGCTTCTGTCAAACGTTATTTTATTTAATTGTTCATAGTATTGTCAAATTTTTCTGCAATGGCATCTTTTTCTAATGCAGAATATGCCGATATTCTCTTTGTGTACGGAATGGCCGACGGAAATGAAGCAGCAGCTAAAGATTTTTATCGGGAACGATTTACAACAAGAAGAATTCCCAATGTCCAGGTGTTTTCTAACACATATCAACGTATACATGAAACAGGTAATCTTTATCATCGAAGAAGGTGACCCAATATGGAGAACTGCCTTTTGGCATTTTGTGTTGAACGCTGATCTGGAAAATGAACGTTTTCTTAAAAGTATTTTGTGGACAGACGAGTCGAAGTATTCTCGAGAAGGAATAATAAATTTTCACAATTTTCATTATTGGGCTGATGCTGACGAAAACCCGCACATGAAAAAACAAACCTCTTTTCAATACAAGTTCAGTGTGAATGTATGGGCAGCGGTAACTGGCAGAGCTTTCATTGGTCCGTATTATCTTCCAGACAAATACAAATGTTAGTAATAATAGCAATTCTATTACAAACAAATTTACGCTAGAAGAATTAAATAAATCCATTAAAAAATCAAAAAATACTGCACCTGGTTTAGATCACATCTGTTATCCAATGTTAAGTCATATGGGACTTCTAGCTAAATTATTTTTATTAAACATCTTTAATATAATGTGGTTAGAATCTTATATTCCAGAAGTACTCAAAAAAAGTGTTGTATTACTGTTTCCTAAAGCTGGTAAAGATCCTTCTTGTGCCAGTTCTTTCAGACCAATAACCTTAATGTCATGTATTATTAAAACATTCGAAAGAATGGTAAAATTACGATTGGAATTTTGGCTATTTAGTAACAGCACATTACCAAGAAATCAGTACGGATTCAAACCCGGTTTTGGAACCTTAGATGCAATAACTCATTTGACAACTGACATACAAATTTCCCTCACAGAAAATGAATGTACTGGAGCATTATTTGTGGACATTACAAACGCATATGAAAACATCGATTTAGGAATATTAGCCTCAAAATTACAATATATTAAATTACCTGGCAGGTTCATTAACACAATAATCAATTTATTTAGTGCAAGAGAAATATCAGTTAAATATAATAATAATATTTTGTTAGGTCCTAGAACCACATCTCGAGGAATACCGCAAGGCTCGGTACTCAGCCCCCTACTATTTAATTTATATACACTAGACTTACATGATATATGGTCTTCTAATATATCTTGCATTCAATACGCGGATGATATTGTGGTATATTCTAGTAGGAAAAACGAACGAGAAAGTATCTGTGATTTAAGACACATTGGTTATAATTTAAACAATTGGTGTTTTCAGAATGGATTTACCATTTCGCCCAGCAAGTCCGCTATTATTTTCTTTACTAGAAAACGTCTGCACAATAGACAAAACATATCCTTAAATGGAGTTATTTACCCTGTCCTTAAGAATTATAAATATTTAGGATTATGGTTGGACTCAAAATTATTGTGGAACGAACACATCAGCTATATAATTGGACGAGTGGAAAGGGGCATCAACCTACTCATGCAAATTTGTACCTGCTCTTGGGGAGCACATCAAAGTATGGCACTAATTTTTTATAGATCCTATATAAGGTCAATTATAGATTATGGTAGTATAATTTATGGTTCTGCCAGCAATACTCACCTAAAAAAAATAGACCGAGTACAGTTTAAATTTCTACGCATCTGTCTTGGAGTGATGAAATCATCTCCTAATGAAGCCATATTAGTGGAGAGCCTAGAACAACCCCTATGGCTCAGGCGGGAATTCCTGGCATCGAAATATGTCTTAAAACAAAAAAGTTTTAATACTGATAACTACAACAAAATCCATACTATAGCCTTTAAAAATCTAAGCGAGGCATATTGGTCAAAGAAGAACTCCCCTCCTCTAGCAACCGCGTATATTCATTGTAATGAGTTAAGTATTTTGGACCTGATTAAAACTGAAGAATTGAGTGTATATAACCTTGATGTTAATATTATTTCAAACAAATTAGAAATTCACTTTCCTAAATATGAAAATAATTGTAATCAACAAATATTTCAAGAATACGTTTCCAAGATTAACAGTAGATCTGAAGTTATCTTTACGGATGGATCCAAATCTTCTCAAAACGTCTCTGGTGCTTTTTATGTTCCGTCTCGTAACTACAAGTACTCAATTATTTTAAATATATACTCCAACATATTCTCAGCTGAAGCGGCTGCCATTTGCCATGCTATCGATTGGTGCATATCTAATAATATTAAAGATGCCCTAATTGCTACGGATTCGATGTCAGTGTTACTTGCCTTAAATAACTTCTCTTTTCACCAAAACAACAACATTTTTATACTAAAAATTATGGACAAACTTACAATAGCTGTCGCAAATCAAATATATATACGTTTTATTTGGGTCAAAGGCCATTGCAA